>JAFJYI010000079.1:2400000-3023130 GCA_019022655.1 Acacia acuminata
GAAGCAAATTTGGTGATGTCAACCACCTCCCAAACAAATTTTAGTTAACACTAGCAATTTGGATCACATTAGCACTATCTAACAATCCTACCAATGATCCTCACATATGTAAGGCACTGCCAAACTTAGGACTTGTGTTATTGAACACCGGAAAAACCCTTCCCCCAAAATTACAAATCCAAATCACCACAAAAACACCACCATAAATCCTCAAATCCCTAAGCACATCAAAAGAAACACACAAGCATACAACAATAAAGATGTAAAAGTGAACAAGAACATAATCAAAAAACATTAAATTTTAGAGGGAACATAATCTTTAGAGTAAAAAAGGAAACATAATCAAAAAATAGAAAAAGTGTGTGCAATTTTGTAAACTCTTATTAAGGGTTTTGGGGTTACTCTTGTGTAATTACATGTACACTAGGAAGTAACTTAGGTAATTCTGAATATTTTGCATATACTTGTGAATTTCATGATTGTGGATGACTATATTTTATTTTTAAAAATGGACTGAATTATATGTGTATATAATGAATGCATTGTAAATTCTTAAGTAATAATTTTACAACTAAATTTCTTTATAACTTTATTGCTTATTTTTAGGCATATATGGATATATGATGATATTTGATATGAATAGGAGCATGATTTATTGTATATTGTCTTTTAATGATATTATATTTATTGATGATTAAATATAATTGTCATGATGGTTACATTTGTGATGAGTTGAAGTAAAGAAGAATTTGCATGGTAAGATCTTTTACCACATCATACGTTATACACTTGTCATTAGATTACACCTCTTCTTCCATGTTTTACTTTGGTTGGGATTGCATTGAAACTGTGAGATATGTGACAACTCATTAATTTTATTCTTTTAAGGAGGGGAGCCATAACACAGATTTAAACTCTACATGTTTTATCGGGTGTATCTTAAGAATTAGTGAGATTGGGACACTCTAGTCAAATGGATAAGATATTATTTCAATTTTATATAAAACTATATAAATAAATTTAAATCGTTAAAATTTAATATCAATAGTTCATAAATATAGATGATTATTATAAAGTAGATTTTTTACTTTTTTGTTCTACTACAATTGTGAATGGATCAATAAGAGTTTAAATTTATTTATAGGCTAAATTATACAAAATTCCTTAACTTTGATTGAGTTGTATATAATCTCCTAATATTTTAAAGTTTAAATTTAACCCCTAACCTTTAATATTATTATTAACCCCTGCCATTGACTAATTGTTATTTTTCTCAACAGAAATTGATACGTCATATTAACAATGACACATGGTATCATATGTAAATTACCATTTTCATAAACCCTCTCTAAACTTTGTTAATCACGGGTAAATTCTTTGAATTTTGATCAGTTACATATAACCTCATAAGATTTCAAAATTTTAATTTTACTTCCTTAAAATTTTTATTTATAATATTAAATCGCATGCCTTTACTTTTATCATTTAATAAATTTCAGATTTTTACTATCATTTTTCAATTAAAATAGCTGTTTTGTATAGCAAAAAATAAAATAAAAATATTTAATAAAATATAAAAATAAACGTTAAACATTTGATTTAAGAAAAAATATGCATTACTAATACAGAATTAGATAGGAAAAAATTATTCTCTAACATAAATGTGATATTTACACTATCAATGCTCAATTATCCCAATAAAATAAGTAAAACGGGTACAAAATAAGCTTTTTAGACTACAATGTTTAGACCGGTTATAGTTGATTAGATTTAAAAAGTATGTGCGGTTGTAGTTTTGTAAAGGTATGACTTTTTAGATCATATATTTTTCGCAACCAGTCTAAACAGTAAGCAATTTTAGACGTTCAAAAGTTTAAAGTTTTAAACCTAATATTTGAGAAACTGATCTAAAAAATAATTTGTAAGACTGGTTACCCAACCGATCTAAAAAATAACAGACTTTTTAGATTGATTGTAACAATGCTCTAAAATAGATTTATTTTAAATATACTTATAATTTTAACAATTTTTTTAAATCAAATATTTTAATTATCTAACCCTTATAAATAGCTCGCAAGCTGTATAAGACCCGCGCCGTATAGCTCCACCAGCTTTATTTTTGTGGACACCGTATACCGTCATCACGAATAATAATGAATGCATGTGAAGCTAACCCTGTAGGAGATAGGAGATGTAAACAATGATATGGTCTATAGAGCGTCGGGCAAGATAAGGGGAATAACAGGTACAGATGTACAGTGCAATTATAGAGATGTGATGTTGCCGTTCCTCGCGTAATTAATGTTGGCTTTTGTTACAGCGCCCTTCCTTCTTTATATCCTCGCTTCTGGTGCCTGTGTTCTTCAGAATCAGAACCCCTTTTTGTTTTTGTTCAAAAGGAAGAAGTTGGGCACGATGATCAGAGCTTTTCTCCACTCTCAGTAAATGCTCCGTTCTGATACATGACAGTGACTTGGCAGTGACTTGAGCTTTAATACGCGTGGAAAGGAAAATGAAAAAAGAAAAAGTTCTATGTGCCATGGCCTAGTAGCCTAGCCTATATCACCAAGCATGCTCCAAAATCCAAATTGTTGAATTCAAATTCGCCATTGTTTTTTAAAAATAAATGGTGTTCCTGGTTGATATTTGTGCTTTTATATTAAGTGCTTCTTATATAGGTTTTTTTATAAATTAGAGGGATGATGTATTTTTTTTAATTTTTTTATATATTTTATTTATTTAGATAAATTATATCTGTAAATTTTTTTATCTAATATCTCAAATTAATTAATTTTCAAGATAATTGGTGTTACGGAAAATATTTTAATGAATGCGGGATTGAGAATTAATTAATTTAAAATACGAGTGTAAAAAATATTTCAAGATACAACATATAATTTAATTTATATAAATAGAATATATAAAAAATTTACAAAAATAAAAAAAATCCCATCCCTCTAATTAGAGGGAAAAGCATATAATATGAATTGGTTCCAACGCACCTGGTCCATGTACTTCTTCTCTTCCTGGCAATTACCCGCTTTTATTTGGTTTCACCTTAGGTGCTTTTCCTCTAATTAGAGGGATTATACATTTTTTTTTAATTTTTTTTATATATTCTATTTATTTAGATTAGATTATATCTTGGATCTTAAAAAAAAATTTCACCCAATATTTCACATTAATTAATTTTCAGTCTTTCATTAAGAAATATTTTTCTTGTAACCCCAATATCCTAGAAATTAATTAATCTGAGATATTGGGTGCAAAAAAAATTTCATGATGCAGCATATAATCTAATCTCAATAAATAGAATATATAAAAAAAAATTAAAAAAAAATGCCTAATCCCTCTAATTAGAGGAAAAAGCACCTAAGAGAAAAGCATCCAATGTGAACTCCTTTTATCTTCTTCTTTTTTAAGTAGATCCAGCCTTTGGTCATTTTTTTAAAAAAAAAAAAGTAAAAATAAACCAACGGTAAAATAATATATATTTTAAAATATAATGTCTTTTCTAAATATATTCTTATTTATGAAAAGAGTATAAAAGATAGAATGAGTAAAAAATATAGGAGAGAATGAATAATAAGTGATTAAATAAAAGAGAATTAATGATTCATTAATATATAGATATTAATGTATTTAGTAGGGGGTAGAAAATAAAAAAAAATAGTTTAAATTTTGAGATACAAAAATGTTGTTTATATTAAGCACTAACCCCAATAGGGAAAAAAATTGCTTATAAATAGGATTGGAGGGAGTATATGATATTCAAAGTAATTCTTAATATATGATTGTCAGCAATTTATTATGTTTTTTTAATCTTCCATATAATAAACTTGATGTAACTCTAAGGTAAGTTTGATAACTATACATGACTTGCTATCTTCAAATTCACTAATGTAAGTAAATCAATTGAGAGAAATTTACAAATGTAATGCTTAGTGCCTGTTTAGATTAGTAGTAGAAATTACTTTTTTAACATGATTTACCGAATAACTAGTAAGTATGTGAAAATAGTTTTGTTTTGACTTGCGTAAATGTGTTTTCAAACGCTAACTCAAACAAGCTCTAATTCGTAAAGACACTAGAATAAACTTGCGGTAAAACGACTTTAGTGATTTAATTCAAGAGAAATTATAATTGAGCGATTCAATTATAAGTAAGTTAAAAGTTAAAAGTTAAAAGACTAAAAACTAAATATTTCTTATAATGGTAGTTTCTTTCTTGCTTTAACACTTCCTTCGATTGTTAATATATGGTTTATTTTGAGAGTTAATATTAATCCTAAATATAAGATATTTTTTTTTCGTGTTTATCAATATTTTCTTAATTTACCCTTATTGATACTATATTAACAATAATCAAATAAGAGAGGGGAGAAATGAATTAAGTAAGATGAATAGGTATTTTAGAAAATATATGTTGTATTAAATAATTAAACTAGTTTCCTTAATCTAATTAAATTACGTAAATTTATCTTATATTAAATATCGAAAGGAGTATTAATTTTTCTTATTTTCTTTTCTTTCATTCTTTGTTTTTTTAAAAAAAATAGTAGTTTCACTCTCAATTGAGATCATTAATACAATTTTGAGACTTGGGAAGATAAATTAAACTTATGCCATATTACAGTTTATTCCTTTTTTTTCTTTTCTATTTTTCAAAAGTAAAAATAAATAAGCTTTTCGTGAGAAAAAAAACAAAGACACTTGGTTTCAGATATGTGAATCCGACATGAGGCCGGGACGGTGGTGTTTTCAAGATGGTGTTTATTCCAAGGAAGAATAAGATTTTCATCTAAAGATTGGTTTAATACCTATATGGTGTTTATTATAAGGCACCAATTAACAATTCTCATAAATTAATAAAAATTAGTTAAAATCAATAAAATTGTCCTACAATTTAAGTAATTTCCAATACTACCTCTATTAATTGCACTAAACTCTAATATTATATTAATCATTACCACTTTGATCCTATTTATAAGTCCTTTTTGACCAAATTACACATACCAAGGAGAGGTAGATAGTTCAATGATTATGAGGTAAATTTTCAACTTTACCATCATTTATGAATGAGTAGCTTTCAACTCTTTATTCTCTCTCTATTTTCATTGGTATAATAATATGGGCAAAATTGTTACAATTTCATTTATTTGATAAAAAGGAACTTATAAATAGGACCAAATTTTTTGGTCAAAAGAGACTTATAAATAGGATCGAGTGATACTCTCATCCACTACTCTTAATAATTATAGGCATACATGAAAAAAGATAATTAATGCTCATTAGGAATAAGAAAGTACCTTATAAAAAAGACCAAATATACTTACTAATTAGTGCTTTATAGGCTACTTTAATTGGGCTCAACCAGAGAATTCTTGTAATGTGGGACCATGCAAATGAGGGCGAAAGCAGTAAAAATTGAGATGTAATTAAGAAACCCTTTTTTTTTGGTCTTCAATTACGACACTTTTAAAGTACTGCAGCGTCTAGAGGGTATTTTTGTCCGCGGACCCTTTTCTCTCTCGCTCTCTCTCGCCAAACCCTAAATCCTCCTCTTCCACTTTGGGCTTACGCCTCGCCGGCGGCGCTATCTTGCCCCGCCGGCGAGCCTCCCTCTTGATCCACATAGCGGCGGAAGTGCGGATCGGTCCTCTTTGAGTCGGAATGCGGGGCGGGTTTTAGGTCGGAACGGAGATATAGAGGGGTAGCCGTCCTTCTTGTTCGGCGCCGGTTCTCCTCGGTCTCGGCCTCATCGCCTTCCCGGCTCCGTGCCATCTGTTCTCGGGGTTGCGTTTGTGGTCCTCCCTCGTATTCGGCGGTGGGAGTTTTTGTTTCGATGTCTCCTCCGACGGTGGTTCACGGCTCGTCGGTGGTCTCTTGCTCGACGGTGGCCTCTTGCTTGTCGGTGGTCTCTGCGCGCCGTGGCCTCGGCTCGTTGGTGGTTTCCGGTGGAGGGGTGTCTCTATTTTCCTTTTAGTTTGTTTTTCCCGCTTTATATTTATTTATGTCTTCTTTTTTTGTGGATTTGGTCTATTTATGTCTGTCTTTGTCTTGATGGTGTGGCTATGGGTAATTTTGGTGGTGTTCCTTGTTGTGGATTTGATTCGTACTTTTGGGGAAAGAGTTTTATCGATGGTTGCTATTTTTGTGTGCCTAAACGTGAGAAAACCATTGCTAGGATGGATAGATGGGGCGAATCCATATCGCTTATGTTAGCCATAATCTTGTTTGGTGGGTGGTTGAAGTCACCAAGGTTGCTTCATTGGATGAACAAGAGTATTGTTCATGACTTCACTTGTCTTTTCTCGTTTGAGGTTGGGTGTTCTCTGTTCCATACCCCATGTAGGGCGATTGTGTAGGTGACCCATGTGCGGCTTTTTCTTATAAGGAGGTGTGCCGTCGGGTGGGTTTTGCAACCAACACTTTCTTTCATGTCCTTTCTAACCTCGGATGGCAAAGAAGCCGATGAAGTCTTTGAAGTTGCTCTTATTCCTATTTGTTTTTGTGGTGACTAGCTTTCCTCACAGTTGGTTTGGTGTTGTTGTACTTGTTAGTCTTCTTATTCGGTTTGTTTTCGGTTAGTTTGTTGTAACAAATGATGTAATCGTTTTATGTAACTCTTATTATTAGTATGAATATATGTGACTATTCTGAGCAAAAAAAATTACGACACTTTTATATAAATGAGAGTAATTAAATTAGGAAAAAAAAGTTAAGCATTAATCACAAGAACATTTAAATAAAAAATTTTAAATTTGAGATATAATCATTAGGATAAACTAAATTCTTTTGGATGAGTTAAATCTTTTTAACTTTGTGAACGAGTAGGTTAAAATTTGGTGATATTAAAAAACGAATTAATATTTCTTAATTATGTTAAACATAAGAATAATGGGAGATTGCATAATTCAAACTACAAAAAGCAAAATGGTCCCTTTCTTTCAATTTTGAAACAACGTCAAATTACTTTTAAAATCAAGTTAGGCGTTTCCCAAGCAGGCATTTACAATGTTTCGTGTGGCAGTGATTAAAGCCTCGGTAAATCATACATACGATAATTCAGATTAATGAATGTATATTGTATATATTATATAATAATGTAAGAGCGCCTTCCTTCCTTCGTATTATAATATTTATGAGACTGATAATATGGGGTTATTTTGCAATTGCTGCTTAAAAGGAAATCCAACCCTCCAAACAAGCCCCACGTTCTGCTGTCAGAAAAGTCAGACATTTATTTTCCTCTGCAATTTGAATCTCTACTCGTTGCTTGACTCCTGCTTGACCCCTTCAAACTCAGCCTCTGTTTTGGCTTTTGACAGTCCGTCTTGCTCTCAGCAAGAAGTGCTGAACCGAATAACAACCATGGACTTCTCCCTCATTTGAATCAGTTTTTTTTCTCTTTCTTCCTACTTCACCGCAAGTCTTTAATGGCATCTCCTTCTCTACTATTTACCTTCTCCTCTTCTCCCTGAAATTTTCTCCTTCTCCCCAGAGTTTTCGGCGTTTTAGGCTTTCAACAGGTCAAAAAAGGTAACCGGGTAGCCCACCCAGATTGGCGGGTTACCCGAGTTATTCCCTCATTCTTCGTCTCCCTCACTGAAAATACCCTCTTATATTCACAAAGCAACTAGGTACCCACTCCAACACCGAAGACCAGAGCTGCTCGACGCCAGAGCCGCCGTGTCAACCTCGACCGGAGCGGCAAAGGCGGTGTCCTTTTGCAGACGAAGTGAACGCTGCTTACAGAGAGAGTGCGGACAAGAGAACAGACGGCATGGTTGTAGTAGCTGAGGGACACGATCTTCCCTCTGCTTCTGTGCAGACGTTTATTGCCGCATCAAAACAGAAATCTCGTCAATGTCTCTCTCTCTCGGATCAGCTGGAGACAAATCTTCTCAATGAAGATCCAAAGCACTATCTAGGAATGGGTGGTATTGGAAAATCAAGTCTGAGGTAACCGAGTATTTTGCTTGCTATCTTTAACTTATACTTTCAAAGTTGACGATGGTAAAAATTAATTTTACATAAAAATGTTAAAAGGTTAAAAAGAGATTTTTTGAGATGATTTTCAATCGAGGTCTTTTACAAGATTAATCCTTTAGTGACGTCTTAGTAACTACAAACATTATTCTTGAATAATGTCAATAAAGATACTTTAGGTTAGACAATAGAAACTACAGCAAACCGGAGATAACTTACCTGGCTTATAATTTTTAGCTGTGGATCTTAGATCAGACTCATGCTATTCTGTCACTAGTATCTGCTACTTACAACTTGTGCCTCCTAGTTCTCTCTCTCTCTCACCTAAGAGGGCACCTTCCTTGTGTAGGAATCCTAGTTTTTGAAAAAAACGCCAAAATCATGTCCCTAAACCTACTTGTTCACCTTGGATGCCTTGCAAGCAAAAGGAGAACTTTGAGAGAGAAAGAAACGTTGTTGAGGAGATTGTGCTTGTTTGGAGAGCCCAGTTGGTGAGCTTTTGACCAGTGTTTGGGTCCGTTTGCACAGAAGGCCAGTGGAAAAAAATTTATCTGTTTGGGTTGGCTTGTTTTCAATCCCACTTTTCCCAACAAAGGGGCTTTTTATTAAAAGCAACTCCCCCAGCTTTTCTCTCATTGTGAAGGCCCTAGCTTTTCTCTCATCGTGAAGGTTGCAGCTTTCTCTCACTGAAGGCATGACTCTGATTTCTCAAAGAGATTCCCGTCCTCGATCACTCGTCCCCCCCGTCCCCAGCTTTTTCACTCTTTCTCAGCTTTTATCCCTTCCTCCCGTACAGATTCCTCCCCGGCTAAATTAATGGTAAATTAAATCTGAGATCTTGATAGAGTAAACCTGGATTATGTGATAATTCTCGTGCCTTCGAATCTGCAGTTATTTTTGTTACCACTGAATTTTTTCGTGCTACTCTTATGCTGGTTCTTTCATTTATTATCCCATGTATCTTTTGTAGTTTGGGCATGTTTGATTGTTTTTTTTTTTTTTTTTTTTAAAGAACTGTTTTTTTAACTACTCATTAGAAACTGTTTTTCAAGAATAAAACTTGTTTGATGATACTATTTTCAGAAGATTTTTAAATGTTAAAAGAACCAAAAAATCTGTTTGGAACATTTGTTTTTAAAATATTTTTTTACAGTAAAAAAACAGAAAACCTGCTTGACTTGGGAGTGGTGAGAAGCCTATCAGTTTCCTCTTTTTCTTGATTTGCATGCAAATTCTTTATATTTCACAATGTGATGAAATTTTCTTCAACGACTGTTCTTAAAAAAATGGACGTTAAAAAGTAGTTTGTGGCATTGTTATAATTTTCTTCTTACTTTTAACGTTCATTTCTATATAAATTGGCGTTAAGCGTAAACATTTAACGTCTGTTTTATAAAATAGGCGTTAAATGATGTAATACAACAACTAGTTTTATGAAAACAATCGTTGTACTACTACAAAAACTAGAATTAACGACCCCCGTCTAACGATGAGTTTAAAGAAAAAGCAGACGAGAAAAAACAGGCCAAATGTGAATTTCGATTGGACTCTCTACGACTCGACCTCCTCTTAGGGTTGGCTTCTTTGTTTCCTTATATAATCGAGACTTTCTTGCGGCGTAAGTTCCGGTGAGCGGGCCTTTCCTAATGCATCGAGATCGATCATATATCTCTTTCCAATCTTGGTAGATTGATTCATTGATCTGGGATTCTTCATATCTTTAAGTTTTGATCCTCCGCATCTTTTATTCCGTTACGTCAGCAATCTACCTGTCATTCTCGACCTTCACTATCATTCCTGAAATCATCTAGATAAAAGATTAGAAAATATGCCGCATAGCATTGCGTCCTTTACTTTGCTATAGCTTTCATGATGCCTTGTATTGTACTTCGATATGCTGTCAGAATGCTATAGCATAGTATCAGCTTTGCGACACGTTCTTTTTCTAAAACCTTATAACTTCCTCCTTTTTAGCACATGTTTAGGATGTTAATGGTTTCTATCCTTCAATTCCTTATATCAAAAACATGTTTGCCGAGTAAGTAAATTTTTGTCTAAATCATCGATTCTTTTTTTAAATGAATTGTTTTCATGTTTGTTAATTTCCATTTTAATGATACGGGTCTTAGGACATATAGATAGATTCTTTGGAGCACGAGAGCGGGGTGAACCGAAGTAGTTTTATCCGAAGGCAAGTAGTTTCAATTCAAGTTTTTTCTGAGACACAGTAGCTTTCTGTTTAACAATTTGTTTTTGATTTATAGTGCCATCACCAACGAGGAGACACCGAGTGCGGATGCTACGTTATCAGTTGGATGCAATCTATCGTTTCCACCGGACGTACTACTGGCTTGCAAAACGTACGTAATGCTCCGTGATCCTCAAATGATGATATTTTTTTGTTGTGGTACTTCAGTTGTTAATTATACCGTGTTTTCCAATTTACAGTTTTTTCGTACTAAGGATCCATACTCACAGGATGACATTGATTCGGTTCGAGATATGATGGCTAGATATCTTCTTGAATATGGCTCAATGTGAATATATAGGCAAGTCATTACTTGTTAGGGTGATTGTCAATGTGAAACTTATTAAGTCTGTCTTTGATGTCGGTATCGTAAATTATTGGTCTTGCTCTTGAATTTGCCACTTTAATTGTCTTTGTGAATATGAGGTTAGATCACTTGTTTAATTCTTGAAATGGATCATTGTCATATGAGGTTTGATTTTGCCATTATACCTTCTTTTGCATTTGATTTTCCAATAACCAAGACTTCAGAATTTTGTTGAATCATACCATCATAACTGATTTTTGAAAGTTTTATGTGTGCTTCTTGCTTGGGAGGTGTCGATTTGCATGTGTGTGCTTGTGATTATTACTAGGTGGCTCTCATTCACTTTAGCATTAGAGTTGAGCTAAATTCAGTATGCTGAAACCTTGAAATTCTATTAAGCTTTGTGTGCAAAAGTCATTGGTGCTATATATATTTGCCTCTTGTCGCATATCGGTGTTATTGCCAATTGAAGGGAATGTTGATGCTATCTAATTGCTTTGCATTAAATTGTGAAAGTTTGTTGTGAAATTTTGGAGATTAATTGCCTCCAAATGTGAGAAAAATTTGTTGTCATAGTGGTGCTTTGTTTGTTGTTTTGGTCTAGTTTTAGTAACCTAAATCTAGGTCATACCTTCTTTCTTTTCTCCTATTGAATTTTTGAAAGTTTAATCTGCTACACTTTAATTCATTATCGGTGATTTTCTGAACTTGTCTTCTTAGGCTCTACGGTTGAAGTTTTCTCTTTGGAGTTGTTGATATTCTTGCATCCTCATGGTTATGTTGGAAGCTAATTTGTGAATTTTGATTGATTTTGTTGAACCGATCGAAATTTGAATACTGAACATCTATATTGTCATTCTCTTGTATGATCTTGTATGTGTAGCCAATATTCTTTTGTTGAAGTCACTTTTACAATTTTCTTATTGAACCTTCTTGTATTCATTGTTATTTCACCTTCTTTTGATCGAATGCACATACATATAATTCATACAGTCATAATATATTTCACATTCATTGTTATCTATTGTCATTCTTTGCATATGCGCTTAATTATTTTGTGAAGTATTTGGCAAATTGGCCAAACAAAATAGCAAGCATATTTTTTTTTTTAAAAAAAATAATTTAAAGCGACACGAACATCAATTTAGGTCGTCTTTGGATCATAATAAGCGACGATTTTTAATCAGGTGGCCTATTTCCAAAAGATGAGGCAAAATGGTCATAAGAGGCGACACGATTCTTAATCAGTCGCCTATTTTCAAAGATGAGGCCTAAAATGATAAAAACGAACCCATAAGAAGCGACTGAAAATTCAGGTCGCCCCATACGAGGTGACTTGAATGCTTTTGGTCGTCTCATATGCGACGACCTCAACACAAATCCGGTTGCCACATATGAGGCGACCGGATAGTGTTTAAGAAGCGACGATTTGTGTCAGTGTCGCCTCATATTAAGCGACGATTTGTGTTCAAGTCGTCTATTAAAGCGACTTGAAACAATTTCAAGTCGCTAAATCTACAAACTACGACTACGCTCTCCCCGACGTCCGTAGAATAAGGACGTTAATTGGGTCTTTTTTAGGTATTTTGGAGTAGTGTATATACCCTTCGGTCCTAATTATAAGATCTAGTTGACTTTTTTAGAGAGATTAAGGAAGCTAATTAAATCACTTTAGAGTATTTTTATTTTTTTCTTCAAACTAATTAATTTGACTAATAAATTAATATATAATCTAAAGATACACAACATATATAAAATGATTAAGTAATTTATTTAGCTTCCTTAATTTCTCCAAAAAAGTTAACTATGTTTTATAATTAGGACCGGAATAGGTATTAAAATATTTGTATTTATCTTTTTTTATAAACTAATTTTCTTGGACTTATAAATTGATTTATAATTTAATGATACACAATATATATTATGACTAAATAACTTATTTAGTTTCCTAAATCACTCCAAAAAGTCAAATATTTCTTATATTAAAAACCCGAAGTAGTATTCAATATTTTTAAAACACAAAGGATGGTAAGAATTAGCAACCAACAAATTCAGGAGCAAAATTAACACTTGCGTTTTTTCAACAAAAGAAAAATAAAACTCATCACTTGAATAAGACTTCAAAGACAAAAAGTATTATCCTACCGAATTACATAAACTTAGATATTACAATCACTTATTTTAGTTTCAGAGACTCTTTCTTTGAACTTATTAAATGCCACAGAGAATCAACGAATTCTACTCCATTATATTGTTCACAAAATTGTTGCCCTTTTTCCACCCCAAGAACTTCTAATCGTTGTGTCCCACGTGGGTGTACATATTAAAAAACTTATGTGAACATTATGCACTATGCGATGCTTTACAGATATTACTTTCTGTCTGAGATTGAATATAGTTGATAATCTGTGTTAGGAGGATAGCAGAAGACGTTAAATCTTCTTTTTACTTGCAAGAGTTTAAATATATGACAGAAATTAAATAGCAGAATAGACATCAGAATTTTTAACGTGGAAAACCCCTCTCAATTCAAGACTAAAAACCACGGGCCGTCCAGACCAATAAAAATCATATTCACTATGGTCAAAATAAGCTCCTAGAGAATACACTTGTAAACAACAAGCTAAACAACCAATCCGAACCAATGGTTAAGGAACGCGCAAATGACGATTTACCGAAACTGCCCAGTGAATACACACAAATAGATTTCTCTCTTCTCTATTAAATGATCACTTTTTTCCTCTGATATAGACCTCTCCCCATCCAAACCCTAATCTATCCCCTCTCCACTTAAATAAGTGAAACCCAGATGAGTCTTTTGGGAGACCAAAATCCAACACGATGATTTAATCGATCACTCCATCCACCGTCTAAAATTTTGTGGAAAATCTTCTTGCCATGCATTCCCTGAAAAATTTTCAGTTTTCACAAGGAATAAATGAAAAAAGCCTCCCAATGGTAATCATTTTGCATAACTCCAGGGGCCCCAATCACATATTTACCTTAGTCTGGTTGAGCTGATTTGATTTAGTACTTCCTACTAATGACTAATCACAGTTCAATTCTTATACACCAGGAAATAAACAGGAGGAAGATCAGGAAGCACGATTACCCAATTTTCATTCAAAATGTCATTATCAGAGGTAGTTCTCTCTGCATCTTGTCCTTCTCTGCGGATGCAAACTATTTCATAATCTTTGCATATGGCCTTAATATCAATAGATAACTAATAAATTTGAAACAAACTATAAAAACTATATTAGAGATTTAGTTTGATGAGAGGTAAATTAGTTATGTATAAGGATTTAGTCTAATATAATCTTTAATATCAAATATCTTCTAAGAATAATTTTTAATAGTGTTAATGATGATTTAAACTAAAATACATATTTTCAAAATAGAATACATATTTGCATAGAAGCTGCTAACTCACATAGGGTTGTGATAGCTAGTAGACCGAAGTCATTGTTATAAAGTGATATTATAGATATAGATTAAGCAAGATTAATAGTCCCCAGGGATGGGAAGATTTTGTTTAATCATGTTCCTGGGGAAAGACTTGTCATGGTTAATTAGTTAGCTGTCATATAAACTTAAAGAAAGTTTTTGTATCATTGATTACCTTCGACCTCTTAATCAAAAGTTGGAAGCTGATGAAGGAACCTATATCTTGATCTAAAATCAAGAGTTTTAATAGACCTCAGTTTTAATTTTTTTTTTTTTTTTAAAAAAATAAAAGATAGAAGAGTTGCCAAACTAACGTCGTTGTAATTAAGGCCCCACATAAGGGTAGTTGTGTTCATTTGTAATGTGACAGCTACCAACACGGCAACTTAAATAACCTTCATATAGGCATTAAGAACACTTTTCCTGCATTGAAGTAGCTTAATTATAGTTACCATTTGTTAGGCATACCTCAAAATAAACAATACCTCAGATTGTATAGAGGATGCGAATTCACCACATCGTATGGTTCCACCAGTTTTGCATCATGTGCGTACAGTGAACCTGAAAGCATCACTATTAGAAATGGATGCATGTGAACCTGATCATGAAGGAGACGTAACCATCAGACAGGGCCTCGGGCAAAGGTAAAAGAAACCACAGGTACACTGCAATTACAGGGCATGACTTACCATATTGAAAAGGCTATAGGGATAATTTTGCCCTAAATTTTTTTATTGAGAGACAATTTTACTTCAGAAATGATTTGGGGGCAATTTTCTCTTGAAAGTTTAAAAAACAAAGTAAGTTTATTCTAACTGTTATCTCAGTTAATTTTGATAGTTAATTGATTAAATATGTTTAATTGACAGTCCAAATGTCATCCACATCATTTTTATTAAGATACAAATTTGTCTTAAATGTCTATATATCATCTACTTTATTTTTTCAAAAGTTAGATTTAAGATTTTGGGACAAATTTACACTATAGCAAAATGATGTAGATTATATATAGATTGTCAATTCAACATATTTAATCGTCAAAATTAAATGAAATAGTGGCCAAAGAAAAGTTACTCCCTTTTTAAAACTTTCCGGCCCCAAGAAATTCCTGGGCCAAGATTAACCATTGTTGGAAATTTATGGGACAAAATTGCGCCTAAGCTCTTTGAATATGGTAAGTCATGCCTAATCGTAATTGCGTGTCCCTATGCTTCCTTTTACCTTTGCCCGAGGCTTTCTCATGGTTACGCCTCCTTCATGGTCAAGTTCACATGCATTCGTTCTTTGTTCGTGATGCTTTCCAGCTCACCGCACGCACATGATAGAAAGCATCACGAATAACAATGAATGCATGTGAACTTAACAATGAGACAAGCCTCGCGCAAAGGTAAAAGGAAGAACAAACTTGACCATCGCAATTACGGTGCATGACTTGCCATATTGAAAATCCATGTCCTTTTTCTCTTCCTAGCAATTACCCTCTTTTGTCTTTTTTGATAAATATATGTGGCATTGCAATAATTATAATTAGTTGGGAGAATTTCCTTAAACCCCACAATTAATTTTATTTTAGTTAACGCTTAAAAGAATATGAAATTTCATTGCATCTCATGGATCAAAATAGAATTAAGTTTTGTGGATAAAAATAATAATAATGACATTGCTTTAATTTTGCTTAAAAAAATGTTTAATCGTTGTCAAAGCTTTGGTGACTGGTCATCTACAGGTGCTAGGCCGAATTTACTTTCGGTGATTGGCCAACGAAGCTTTGGTGCCAATTGATACTCTGGCAGCCAAGAATTTGTGTTATTCATATACTTATTCTCTCCATACGAATCCATGGTCAATATTAGAAAAATGGTTGGATTGTTTTAAAAGTTGAGCTCTCAAATTTCCCGACAATTATATTAAACATTTTATGATAGATTGGTATATATCCCCCCTTTTTTTTTTCACGATACACATTGTCCCCGATCAATATATCATAAAGTCCTATATCCCCTGTATTATTGTAGTCATTTCATGGTTAACATTATGGGCTCCTTTATGAAAATTGAGCTGACAAAAATATATTGTCATAGCTTTTTGAAGGAGCATACCAATAAAAAGGTCACAATTTTTAATTTTGGTCTCTATTATGTTAAGAAATTTTGTATGCAAGTTTATCCTTGATTCATAGAAATAACCATCTATTCACAGATTTGAAGGATCCTTTAGTTGTAACGGTGTATCTCTTATAAACAAGGTTGACCTCATTTTCATGCTCTATATCCAAACTAGCTTTGTAACATTAATTGTTTAGTTTTTAGGTTCATAATTCTAGTGTTATGCATGTCTAAAGTACAAGTTGATGGGGGCAATTTTCCTAATAGGCAAATGATTGAGTAAATCTATATGCTTTCTTTCTTATTTTGGAGAATATGTAGTTAATGAGCAGTGGCATAAGTGTCATGAAATGTTTAATTCAATATTTAAAAAATTAAAAATTTTAAAAAATGTTTAATCCAATTTAATGAATTAGAATATGCAACCTCATAGGAGAGTACAAGTATAATTAATATATCCTTAAATCTGGGCACACAAGAATTGATTTTCCTCTTTTAATCCAGCTAAAATGAACAAGTGGTCATGTTCATATCTTCCATAAAGGTTAGTGGAGGATAATCTTAAACAAACTTATGGCTTAATGGAAGTTTTTTTCCCCTTTCTTGTGAGGCACATATATCTTTCTATTGGTCAAAGGCAATCATGTTTGAAGCATTGTCGGATACTGAATGTAGGCACATTTTCCAACGAGGATTCAAATTTTTATTCGCCACATTATGCGAGACTAGCCCTTTCGATATATTTAATAGAAGTTGCATATGGACAACTATGCTTAACAGCCCCTATAATCTTTCGTATCCACAATACAATATTACAAATATTACAAAGGGTTATAATACAAAAATAAGATAAATCATATGCCATGTTTGTTTGAGAAGTGTTAGAAGGAGCAAGACTTGGTAACCAAGTTTGTTCGATTAATATCTGTTTGATAATTTAATTTAACAAATAATATTTAGTTAGTCACTTTTTTAATATAATATGTAACATATTGTTTCTATGTATCAGGTCATTTTATTAGGGTATGTGGTTAAAAGCTTTTAATCATTTATTTCTATTTTTTATCTTATATATTCTTTTTATTAAACTAAACTCATTGAAATTTCCCCCGACCTCCCTTTCCTTTGTCCTAAACCCTAAAGATGTGTTTCAATATTTTGCTTCATGTGTCTAAGAGGGCATATTTTAGAGCCGGGAAGATAGGCCCGACCCGTTTAAACCCTGGTCCTGCAGGGCTCAGGCTTAAAAAATAGGTTAGAAATTTGAAATTGGCCCTGCAAGGCAAGCCCTGTAGGGCCTTGGGTTTAATTGGGCCCACCCTGCAAGGCCGGCCCGTTTAACTGTAGCTATTTTTTTTTTAAAAAAAATTAATTATTTAGGCTTCCACTTAATCAATGTGTTTATTTGTAATAACTTAAATTTTTATAGTTTAAACTATAACACTTTTTTTTATGTTTATTATTATTCGTATTAAAACACATAATTAGTTATTATAGATTTTAAAGAAGGGATGTTTTTATATTAAATAAACACATACTTTGATATTACAATATTATATAAGTAATAAATTATAAATATATATTGTGTAAAATAAGTATATTATTTTTACCTGTCAATAAAATCATGCGTGAACCGAAGGAATCTGCATACACACACAAAATTACGAGAGGGAAAGACATTTTGTCGTCGGATACATAAAGCAATTCCTTTATTTAATATTTTTTTGAAAAAAAGGAAAAAACATATTCTTTGTGTTTATTTATTTTTTATTACGAATTAATGAATGTGTTTTATTTGTTGAATGATTTATATTGTTTAGATATTAATGTTGATAACATTTATTTGATAGATTAGAACTTTAATGATTGCAATTTACTAATTA
This sequence comes from Acacia acuminata, assembly GCA_019022655.1. NCBI lineage: Eukaryota > Viridiplantae > Streptophyta > Magnoliopsida > Fabales > Fabaceae > Acacia > Acacia acuminata. Next base: position 2,417,982 of record JAFJYI010000079.1, read on the forward strand.
TATTTCGTTAAGGAAAAATTGAAGGAAAAATATTTAAAATTTGGAATAGTAATTTTCGAGTACCGTAGGGGCCTACGATTGGTTGATACTATCGGCCAAATTTTGAAAAACAGATGTTTCCTTCACAGCCTTGTAGGGCCGGCCCTGTAGGGCCGACCCTGATTCCCAGCTCTAACATATTTTATATCAACAAATCATGAATTTTATTCTGTTCATACATAATTGACAGGAGGGTGTATACACCCACAAATATTTGTTAGACACTTTGTTGTTTCAAATGCATTTATCATAATTTTCGATACAATATAATAATTAACGGATTATAAATTATAAGCTTAAAGCTTACCCAGGTATAAAATAACTTTTTTTTTTAAATACATGAAAAAAAAAAAAAGAACTCTAAAATTACAACATCCCCGTCACTAATTTTGGTTGATAGCGTAGAGGGGCACCCATATTATATATACCCAGAGATTTTGCCGTGACAACATGCTCGTCCTTTCTTAATAAGCTCCGTGACAACTGACTTCCTTTCTTAATAAGCGTCTCACTTCTCACACTCTTTCCCTGCCTGTCCTTATTTAGTCTTCCCCCTCCTCACAGCGCGACAGCCAATCCCTAAAACCTACGGCGGCGACACCTCCACCCTCACTGACAAATTGATTCGTCTTCCTTACTTGTATTTAGGAGAAGAAAGGCTAGCTTAACTTGCTTGTTGTTCTGGCGAATCCAACAGAGAAAAAAGTCCAAATTCCCGACGACGACATCTGTTTTGGTTCCTATTTCTTCTCTCTTCTCTTTCTGCGATCGGTGCTCGAACTGGCTTTCAAGGTACCATTTTTGAGAATTGGGTTTTGGGGTTTGGATTTGGAAAGTCTCTCTCACTTTTAAGTGGGTTCCTTTATGATGTTCTTTTTCTTTCCTCTCTCGTAATACTTGCATTCATCCAAAGGAAAAATATTTGGTCAGCTACGGGTTTGTGGGTTATAATTCCTTACTGATGTTTTGATTTGTTCAGAAATTGTCTTCACTATTATAATATGTTCCCTTCGACAGAGGAGGCTTTGCTTTGTTAGTTAAAAAAGTAATTGTCGTTTTTGGGTATGCTGTCAAGATCTTGCCATTTCGTTCAGTTAGTTCTTGTTTTTGGGTGGAATTATTGAAGAAAGGGCTGTGAAGTTTTGATGGATCTGTTTTGTTTCATCTGTATAGGCCTCAATACTCACTCCGCTCCAATCAGTTGGAGACCAATCTTCTGAATGAAGATTCAAATCATTATTTGGGAATGTGTGGCATCGGAAATTTCAAGGTAATTGAGTATTTTGCTTATTATTTTTGTTATATTTACTTTATGATAATGATACAAATGATTAATTCCACATAATAATCTTTAAAAAGGTGAATAAGAGATTTCTGGAGATTATTTTCAATCCAAGTGCTTTTCTAAGATTAATCCCTTATCCGCAAACATTGACACTGATCCCTCTCTCTTTTTCAGTTTTTCTTTCTTTTCCAACACAGCTCTAACCTCTCTACCGAAATATTGTCCTGATTCTCCTATCGAATCTTGCTAAAGCGATTTTATACCCACAATCACTATTTGATCGAGGGATGTTGATTTGAAGTCTTTCGATTAAAATTGTCTAGATCGTACGCTACATCCTTCCCTCTAATATAGTTCACGCGCTTGTCTTGGTCATCTTTACAGATGAGGAATGCATTAGCATAAAACTCATAGTACACCTCAATAGAACTTGGGCAAGGTGTTTGGTAGAGTTGTCGCCACCCTCAACGCTTTATAACGGCCTGAAATTTAGGAAAATATCAACCAACAACAGAAGTGTAAGTGGTAAACAATAAAAATCTGATGTAAGATTACCTTGGAATTAAAGCTGAATATGTAAGCATAGTATACTACAAGCATTAAAGTCTCAAATTCATTGTGACAATAACAGCTCAACGATTTAATTTCATGTATTAAAAAAAAATTAATTTCATGTAATTGAAAGAGAGAGCAAACCAATATCTCAACGAAAAAGAATTCAAAAAGGGTTGGAATGGTAGGTTAAAAAGGGTTGGAATGGTAGGTTATGCATCGATATTATGTTATATGTAATGGTGTATTTTATAGATACCATTTTTGACAGGAATTTGATGTTTCTGTCACAATAGCAGCTTAACAATTTAATTTCATGTAATTAAAAAAGAAGCAAACCATTATCCAAAAAACAGAAAAAAATCAAAGTACTTGTATGATAATGCATCCAAAATGTATAATAATAATTATCATTTTTTAACTAATTAGATAAGTTATGTGGAAAAGTATAAAATTAAACATTTGCATGTCTAACATTTCAGCATATAATCACCATAGTTATATATTCATAAATCCACAATCTTATATACCACATACTCATTTCATTTAGTATAACCAATTAGTTAAATATAGTAAATCATCGTAAAGCCAGTACCATCCATACCAGATTACCATTTTTCACAAAATTGTCACTTAGGGGTGGCTGAATTGAAGGCTTGTTTTTGTTTTTTAATTGTTGGTTGAAAGTCACGAAAATTCGCTGTATCTTTGGACTGGGTCAAACTAATAGGAATTCTTTATTGTCAAGATGTTCAGATTCTTAGTTTATGGTTGAAACTTGCATAATTGCGTTAATTTCAAATTTTGTCGTAGATCCTAATAATCTTCGCTGTTTGGCAGGGTTATATTTTATCGTAATTATACTTTGGAAATAGTTTTGTATGGTTTTTCAATTCTCAACTTTCCTTTCTTTTGATGCCATCGGTGTATGGCTGAAATGTGCCAGTTTTAAAGAATTGATGCATTTCTAAAGTTGAAGCTATTCATATACCATATTCCCCGCACTTCTTTAGTTGTTTCTTTTGGCAACTTGATTGAATTATAAATCCCAGTTGTTTCTTCACCTTTTGGGGTGCCTCGAGGTCATCAAAAAGAATGAAAGTTGTCGACTGTGGATCGTGGTGTGTTTCCTATTGTGGTGTGTTAGGCGATGATACAAATAATATTATGTACTATTTGTTGTAATATTTTAAATTAAAGAGACATCTTCTTTTAATAGTCATGTTATTGTAAATTATGAAACTTAATGAAAAATTGCGTAGAGTGATAATACTAAAATTCAACAAGCTCATATCTATTTAACTCTTAAAGACAAACTACAAAAGGTTAGAATCAAAGATTCGGCAACCACCTACTACCCCATTGTGCAAAAAGCTAAGAAGAAGTTGTCAGCTTGGAAAAGTAAATTCTTGTCTATTCTTTGGACGCTCTGTCTTCGATCAAGTCTGTTCTTTCCGCTCTCCCGGATCCGTATGATCAACTCTCCTTCCTATCGCACTATTAATGAGCTTGATAAGATCTCGAGGAAGTTCCTCTGGTCTCAAGAGGAGGACATGAAAAAGATGCACCTAATTGCTTGGGACAAAGTTACTCAGGCGAGGAAGCAAGGGGGTCTTGGCTTCAAAAACCTTCGTCGCCAGAATAAGGCTTTCATTATGAAACTCTGTTGGTGTCTCTTGACCAGGAAGAATGAGCTCTGGGTTCAATGCCTTTGGGCGAAATATAATTGTGGTAGCCTTCCCCTTCCTAAGGTCACCAGGAAAAGAAACTCCTCTTCTGCGTGGAAGGCAATTTCTCAAGTTTGGGAGAAGTTTCTTTCGGGTGTCGGTAAAAAGGTCAATAATGGGGTTGGGACAAATTTCTGGCATGACCTCTGGCTCCCTGTTGATCGCCCTCTTATTGCCTACGTTCGACCCATCCTTAGTGAATGAGGACGGACCTGTAGGGATCAATTGATTAATGGTACTTGGAACATTGGCGGGTGGCGGGGCATTTTACCTTCTTCAATCATAAATGTTATCTCTAGAATTCATCCCCGATCTAGTAGCCTCCCGCATTGTTTCTCTTGGAGGGTCTGCGAGTGATGGTCGCTTCTCTGTAAGTCGGCTTACAATTACCTCTCCAATCGTGACGGATCTGTTCATAATAGTTTTCGGTCTTTGTTGTGGAAATGGCGGGTTCCCGAGAAAGTTAAATTCTTCATGTGGCAAGTTGCCCACGGAAGGCTTGTCACTAATTCTCTTCGTGCTAAAAGAGGTCTCAATGCGAAAGATTACTTGCCCTTTTCCTTGCAACGGTGATGAAACAAGTGATTCATGTATTAAGGGATGCGTGCGAGGGCGAGGGACTTTTGGAAACATATTTTAGGCCCTAACTATTTTCCTCGTTTTTGCGGGTAATTTACGAGGCATGGCTCAACCGGAATGGCTATCACAACCGGGATCCGGAAGATTCCAAAACTTCTCTTGGTCAAGGGTCTTTAGCTTGGGGCTTGGATCCTCCGGACAACAAGGTGCAAGTTCCTGTTCAAGGGAGAAACGACAGATACCAGGGGGATGTTACACTTTTGCAACTATTTATTAATGGAAAATTCCGCCAATCAAGTTTTTACTCACAAAATCTTTCAGCTTGGCAGGATCGCAGAAGAGTCTTGGTCCCCTCCTCCAATGGATCGCTCGTATTGATGTCGATGGCTCGGTGCGTGATTGTTACCAGTCGCTTGCGGAGGTGTTATTAGGAACTCCGGGGCCATTGGGCGATGGGGTTTCATAAACCTCTTGGGCACCATACGGTGGTTGAAGAAATTTGAACTCTACGCCATCATGACGGGATTAAAAGTTGGCCGCCGAGATGGGGCACCGGAGAATCCATCTCTACTCGACTCCATCGAAGCCGTCAACATTCTCATGAAGGCAGTACATTCGACCATCCTTTAAGGGACATTATCGAGAGACTCGGGATCTTCTTTTCGGGATTGGAGCGTTGAGATCTTCTACACTCCAAGGGAAAACATCTCATGCGAGACTATATGGCCGGGCGGGGCCATGATAACCATTCGGTGGTGGACACGGTTTAGTTCCAACTGTTCCTTTTGGATGCCTTCCAATGTACTTAAGAGACCTATCGATTACGCCGGTCTTAGTTTTTGGCTTCTTTTGTATCTAGGGGTTGGCTTTCATAGCCTTACCCCTTTTCTTTTTCTCAAGCTTCGGCTTGCCGTATTGTTTTAAAAAAAAAAGATTCGGCAACCATCATTTAATAAAAAGTTGTGTTGATTTAAGAAAACTCGGTAAAATACATTCACCTCAAAACTTCAAGCTTAAAAATTTAAGATGCACAACTTCAAGGTTTATATATACCTTTAATCGTCTTTGAAATTATACAAGAATATTAAAACCTATTGCCTTTATTTTTCCGGTGCACTCGAGATAATGTCAAATTATCATTTGGTGAAAATCATTATTTTCTTTGCTATAGTTTTGAGAGTGCAATCTACACTCAACTCCATCTTTTTTTTAAAAATATAATAATTCTAAGCTAATTATAGACTCGTGCGAGTTTTTTTAATTCCACTAGCAAAATTTGAAAGCTTGGGTCTTTGGAATTTTTCTCAAGAATACTATTTTTATTTTTATTTTTAAATCTCAATCTTATAAGTCAAAGAAAATATATATTTTTAAACATTTTAAAAAGCGGATTTAATGTGATGTATACCTTGCCTTTCGAGAAGATCATTGATCAATGGAGAAGTGGACAAAGTATGAAGACACAACTTTACAAAATGAAATTTTACCATGATAAGGAATTCTAAATCAGATTGAAAGTGCTTTCCTCTTTCCAAATTAATCCAAAATATCTCAATGAGTGCTTTAAATTATAGCACCATTTGACAGAATCAACAATTGCTATTGAACTCATTACATAGCATAATAAATTTATAATTGTAATCCTAAACAAACAAAGTGTCAAATTGTACCCTTTTACTTGATATTCACCTGCCAATATTATACGATTAGGCAAAGTGATGAGTCATTCAAATTTATTTTAGGATAGTACAAGCATGGCTTCGTCGGCTATGGCATCGTATACCCGCATGGCTTCGTCGAGCTACTATTGAGCTGTTGATGGAGCATACTTTGCAAAAGATACCTAGGTACATTAAAGCTAAAGCGAGCATGAATATTGTCGGACTCTTCCGTTCGAAAACTATCGAGAGAAGAATGACAGAATCCGCAACATATGATAAATACAAACGGTTCCAACAAATGCTTAAAAAATAAGCTAAGGAAATGAGAAGTGATGAGGACATGTCACGTTATGACACAAATCAAGAACAAATCAAGAACTGAGTTGTTGGCCTAAAGAATAAAAACAAATGCAATTCATATATCCCATCATTTACAAAACTTTCACTTCGTGTGCTCGTCATATTTATTCATTTCTTTTTCCTATCTCAATTTTTTTTTTTTTGGTAATTGATTATTTATTTGTTTGCTTGTTTTAAATTTAATTGTTTTTGCGATATGTACTTATTCTTTTGTTTTTTTCCTATCTCAATTTTTTGTTGTAATAATGTGTTGTAGTTGATTATTGGTTTGTTTCCGTGTTTTATATTTACTTTTGTGTTGATATTGTTCATTTTATAACTAATTATATAATTTATTTTCTTATGCTTTTATTCATTTATTTTTCCTTTTGTGTGTGCGCCATATTTATTCATTTATTTTTTCCTATCTCAATTTTTTTTTTGTAATTGATTATTTGTTTGTTTGCTTGTTTTAAATTTAATTGTTTAATTTGTGTGTGGTATATAGATATGTACTTATTGATTTCTTTTTTCCCTATCTCAATTTTTTTTGTTTGTTTGCTTATTCATTTCTTTTTCCTATCTCATTTTTTTTTTTGTAATTGTGTATTGTAGTTGATTATTGGTTTGTTTCTTTTTTTTATATTTGCTTCGGTGTTGATATTGTTCATTTTATAACTAATTATTTAATTTATTTTCTTATGCTTTTATTCATTTATTTTTCCTTGTGTGTGCGTGCCATATTTATTCATTTCTTTTCTCCTATACCTTTTTTTTTTTTTTTTTTTTGTAATTGATTATTGGTTTGTTTGCATGTTTTAAATTTAATTGTGTACTCGTGTGTAGTATATAGATATGTACTTATTCATTTTTTTTTTCCTATCTCAATTTTTTGTTGTAATAGTGTGTTGTAGTTGATTATTGGTTTGTTTCCTTGTTTTATATTTGCTTCGGTGTTGATATAGTTCATGTTATAACTAATTATTTAATTTATTTTCTTATGCTTTTATTCATTTATTTTTCCTTGTGTGTGTGTGCCATATTTATTCATTTCTTTCTTCCTATCTTAATTTTTTTTTTTTAATTGATTATTTGTTTGTTTGCTTGTTTTAAATTTAATTGTTTACTCTATATGTGGTATATAGATATGTATTTATTCATTTCTTTTTTTTCCTATCTCAATTTTTTGTTGTAATAGTGTGTTGTAGTTGATTGTTGGTTTGTTTCCTTGTTTTATATTTGCTTGTGTTGATATTGTTCATTTTATAACTAATTATTTAATTTATTTTCTTATGCTTTTATTCATTTATTTTTCCTTGTGTGTGATTCATTTATTTTTTCCTATCTCAATTTTTGTTGTTGTAATTGATTCTTCGTTTGTTTGCTTGTTTTAAATTAAATTTTTCACTCTGTGTATGGTATATAGAATATGTACCTATTCATTTCCTTTTTTCCTCTCTCAATTTTGTTGTTGTTTGTTTGCTTATTCATTTCTTTTTTTCCTATCTCATTTTTGTTGTTGTAATAATGTCTTGTAGTTAATTGTTGGTTTGTTTTCCCTTTTTTATATTTGCTTCAATGTTGATATTGTTCATTTTATAATTAATTATTTAATTTATTTTTTATTTCTTTTATTCATTTATTTTTCCTTGTGTGTGCGTGCCAATATCCTAATGTACATTTTATAAAAACAATATGCTTATTGGTATGGCACGCATGTTGTATTTGAGAGAGAGAGAAAGAGACATCTACTTGTACTCAGAGAAGAGATCACTAGTGCAAAAAAGGCTTTTAAGACCGGACAAAAGAGGGGTCGTAAGGCCGGATATGCGGCGGTCTTGTTCCAGCCGGTATTAAAAGTCTACCATTTAAGACCAGGACATGAACCGGTCTTAAAGAAACTCTTTTAAGACAGGACATTTAAAAACTTGGGTCTTAAAAAGTTGTACTAAATGAAGCCGAAATATTTTTTGTTCGATCCTAATGCTCAACTTTTAAGAAGGCCAAAAAATAGGTCGCTCTTAAAAGATCGTAATTATAAGACCGGACAAGACACATACGGTGCGAAAAATAGCGGCTTCTAAGACCACACGACTAATTACGGTCTTAAAGGGGTGACTTTCAAGAGTGGATGATAAAAACATTCGGTCTTAAATATTTTGATTTAAGACCAGGACGTCTAAATATCGGTCTTAAAAGACCATCTTAAAATATCAAAAATCAAAAGTCGTCGACCTTTAAGACCGGTCATATAATTACATCCGGTCTTAGCAAGTGAACATTTAAGCTTGTCTTATTATTTCCGGTCTAAATTTTCCCGAATTTTTCCCCTGTTGTTCTTCGATTATGTATATACACAAATCCACCACCCAATCCAAAGCACATAAAATTCGATACTTTAAGCTACAAGCTATGAACAATTATTTGAATAAATTGAATTGGAAAAAGAATACAAATATTATTCATCATGAGCTATTTGGCCTCTTAATTAATGATTACTATGACTACAACACCTAAATTAATATAATTCATACAATAAGATAACTTACTTACAAATACAATAAGTTACAAGTACAACATACATGCGCCCCAAAATAATATTCACCATGCCTTCATCGATTCCCCCACCCAACAACGTAACATCCTCTTATATAACATGCCCCTTTGGATCGGATCCGCCACAAAAATAAAACAAGAACAAAATTCATAGTCGGTGACATTAACTATGAACATAGATAGAAGGAATATAATATATATAGTTAAAGCCTTAAAGTCTTCAAAGAAATCTGCATATGAATATTACCTTATGAATTGACTCTTTTATAAAGTGATATCTTCCCATATCCCTTCTTGATGATCACTTCTTATGCCGGGTTCATTATCCGCTTCATCTTCTTCGTTCATGTCGGTAGACCCCTTGAAAAAGGAGTACTCTCGGGGAATACCATAATTTGAATTCATTTCCTCATCAATATCAATGACCCTCTTTCCTTGGAGAGCTACGAGACCACATTTTATTTTCTTGATCGGTGATATAGAACACTTGTTTTTGCACAGTACGCCATAATAAAAGGTTCATCTCCAAAACTTCTACCATTGACATCGACTAATGTAAATCCTAGCCGATCGATCCGAACACCATTATTGACATTAACCCACTTGCATTTGAAAATGGGAAATCTAATTTTCACATAGTCCACCTCCCAAATCTCTTCAATAACCTCATAATATGGCATGGCGCCAATAAAGGGCTCTTGTCTTTCAAACTGGAGAAGTGCATAGATTCGCCCTCTAACATAACACCCTTTGATTCCGGGATTTGTGCTCGTATCATCTAGGGACTTCGTGTAAAATGTATAACCATTGATCACATACGAATTCCAACTTATGACATCAACCTCGGGACCACTGCTAACCATTTGATTGTATCGAAACACATTCCTCTCCCTCGACCTTTTGTTTGAACCGGTTGCAAAAGTTGTTATGCTCCCTAATCAACCTTTGTTCGGTCATTTGATGATTTTCTTTCCTTACATTTGCTTTATGTGCGGCTATCTTTGAACTTCATCGACGTTATTCAAGATGTACAAGTGGACTAGTGACAATTCATCGGGATCCACTCTCTTTACGGAAGCCCCTCGTCTACCCCCATCGGCATCGACGTTTTGGAAGCCCAATATGTCTTACTTTGGCCAAATAATCTTGACAAAATTCCATGGCTTCTTCTTGAAACATATTTCGAACAATCGATGCTTCACGGCCGGTATCGTTCTTCACGTACCCTTTTAGGAATTTCATAGATCTTTCAATTGGGTACATCCAAGTAAATGGATAGGGCCGCACATCTTTATCTCCCTCACTAGATGAACAATTAGATGAACCATGATGTCAAAAAATGTAGGAACAAAAAGCTTCTCAAGGTGGCACAAGATAAGATATCCTTCATTCTCCAATTCATCCAACTTTTCAATCTCAAAAACTTTACGACAAAGCGCATTGAAGAAGACACAAAGTCTAGTCAAAACGACCGAAGATCATATTCGGCGATGCCTCGAATAGCTATTGGGAGTAGCATTTGTTGCATCAAGACATGACAATCATGAGACTTTTGGCCTACTAATTTCAAGTCCTTCATCGATACAAGCCTCTTAAAATTTGAAGAATACCCGTGGGAACTTTTGTGCCATGTAAACACTCACAAAAACTTCGTTTCTCATCCTTAGACAAAGTATGAGAAGCGGGGGACAATAAGTTCTCTTCCCATCGGCCTTGGATGTAACTCTTCGCGTATTCCCATTGCTATCGGATCCAATCTTGCCTTCACACCATCCTTGGAACTACCTTGTATGTTGAGAAGCGTCCGACAATACTATCACATACGTTTTTCTCCACATGCATGACATCAATCTTGTGTCTCACATCAAGATTGCGCCAATATGGAAGATCGAAGAATACAGATCTCTTTTTCCATATATTTGTTTCTTTTCTACACTTTGCGGTCTTACCGAATACGACATTGATATTTTTCACCTTTTCATAAACTTGCTCCCGGTCAATGCCACCGGAGCATCTTCATACTCTTGGCCACCAAAAAGGCTTTCTTCAATCGACGATATGGGTGGCCCCGTCTAAGAAATCTCCTATGTCCAAGATAAACCGTCTTTCTTCCATGTTGAAGTTGATGGTAGCGTGTGCCTTCTTCACAAACCGGACATGCTTTATGGCCTTTTACACTTTGTACCACGACAAGTTCCCATATCTTTGGGAAGTCGTTTATAGTACAAAATATCATGGCTCGCATTTTAAACACCTCCTTCTTGAAAGAGTCAAAAACATCAACACCTCGCCCCACAACTCCTTCAAGTCTTCGATCAAGGGTGAAGGTAAACATCAATGTCATTTCTGGTTGTTTCGGTCCGAAATCAACATAGACTGACATGATGTACTTTCGTTTCATGCATAACATTGGAGATAAGTTGTAAATAATCGTAGTATAGGCCATGAACTATGTATCTTGCTAAGGCTTCCATATGGATTCATGCCATCCGTGCTAAGGGCAAGCCTAAGGTTCCTAGGTTCTTCGCCGAAGTTCGGAAATAATTGATCGATTTTCTTCCATTGAGAAGAATCGGCCGGATGTCGAAGCTTTCCATCGAAATCCTCTCATCTGCATGCCACCTCAAATTTTTTGCATCATTTTCATTCGCAAACAACCGCTTGAACCTTGGTATGATTGGAAGATACCACAACACTTTTGCCAGCCCCTTATTTGACTTGTACCTTGGGGTTTCACATTTCGGACAACTCTGCTCCTCTTCAAACTCTTTTCTATACAACACGCAATCATTCGGGCATGCATGGATCTTTTTGTACTCCATCCCCGGTGGACAAAGTATTTTCTTAGCATCATAGTATCGATGCGGCAACACATTATCATCCGGAAGCATGTCCTTAAAAGCCTCAAGCATTTCGAAAAACTCTTGTCGCTCCATCCATGACGTGCCTTCAAGCTTACCAATTTCAATACGCGCATTCAACAATTGGTATTTTTTACACCCACGGTATAGAGGGTCTACGCATGTCGCACATATTACCATATGCATGTGATTGATGAAAAGCCTCTTCTCCTACATCACGGATAATGTCCTCTATGTGATCATCCATATCCATGTCATTATCATCAAAGGCCACTTCCCTATGTTGAGACCCACTTGGTATTTTTTCACCATGCCATACCCATACTTGTATAAGTCTTACAAATTCCTTCACAAATTAAATGTGTGTGTATAACTTCGGGACTTAGTCGCCTCTCATTCAAACATTTTACACAAGGGCAATAAAACTTCCCACCCTCGGCATGGGCATTTTGTTTAGCAAATTTTATAAAGTCTCTCACCCCATTCGATATTCAACACTCGTCCGTTTAGCATTTATCCAACTGTGATCCATAGTAGAATTCCTATATATATAGACGGAAAGATTTAACATACATATATATGCTCAAATGTTGGTTATGTATTTTTTTTTTTTTCCTTTTTTTCGGATAAACTTGCTCATTAAATGCGAACGAAGAATCACTTTTGGTCATAAATGTATCGCAAAGAATCCAAGAACCAAAATAAATGCATGACGAGGAAATTAAATGTATCGCGTGAAGGTCTTGTGGACTCACTGTATCATATAAATTCAAATGCGTTTGCTTAGTCTTTCTTCTCCCGCCACGAACGTTGATGTTGCGACGAGAAAGAGTACCCTAAAAACATTTATTGGTCGTTGGGTAGGTCTAAAATGCAATTATAATCTTCAAAATACAATATCCATTAACAACACGAAACCCACAAGAACATTTGATCGATTTCGCTCAACCCGGGAAAAACCCGAACGATGAGCGGGAAAATCATAAAGTTATATAACCGAAACACCTCTTACAGCTTGGTCTATAGACGTTTAGCTAAGGAACCGAGAAAGTGATTGTCGAGAGAGCAACGCGAACCGGCGGGGAAGTGGCGACTGAACCACGAGTAACACTTTAGGCGCGATAAGAGAAGTTCGAGAGAGGGAAATTTAATATTCGCGCGGATGTGAGCGAGGCATGTTTTATATTTGGGATTTTATTAAGACCGGAGTTTTATAATCCTCCGGACCTAAATTGAGACAATTAAACCGGTTCATTAAAAGGAGACGGTTCTATATATACAACTTTTTAAGACCGCCGTTTTATAATACTCCGGTCCTAAAATTCTTTTTGTGATTTCTAAAAAAGGATTTGGCGAGCGCAGCAACTGAATGAATAAAAATTAAAGGAAAACTGGAGTTTCTTTAATTACATATATTACTTGCATATGCACGTACACAAGAAAAAATACAAAACAAAAACAAGCGAGAAAATTATCAAAAACAAGAATCGACTAAACATCTCCTAAAGCTTATTATCCTCCAAAGCCTTGGCGATTTCGGCGTGAACAACATTAATTTCCCCCGGAGATTAGCAAGTTTGTCTTACTCGAATCGGCCACAATGCTTCATTAGAGGAAAGAGGAAAGGGGTCGTAGTAGTCGCGGTGGGGCCAAGAGGTTGGAGAGGGGGAGCGGGAACCTCTTCATCATCCGAAGAAATAACAATGGGTCCAACGACCAGAGACTCTTCTGTCACAATAGGACGGACTCTCGATGGAGGAGGCGCACCGTATAACGATCGACGGAAGGCACGAGCATCACGACTAAGAGCACCCTACGAGCGGTTCTCTTGAATCTAACCATGGTTTGAGCGGTTAGGCGAGAGGTATGAGGAGTTAATTAATAGAAGGCAGAGAGTTGTTCTCGAGATAGCCACGTACGTAGTTTGGAGTTACGAGGTAGTGAGGAATTAATAAGGAGTTATAGGTACGCGGTATAAAATTCCATTATTTAATATTATTCCAATTCATTTTATTTTAAGACCGACCTTTTATCATTAACCCGGTACTTATAGGTATGCGGTATAAAATTCTATTATTTAATTTTTTAAGACCGATCTTTTATAATAAGTCCGGTCCTAAAAGTCTTACCTTTAAGACCGACCTTTTATCATTTACCCGTACTTACACACCTTTGTTCAAATGAATGATGCGAAGTCTCTTCGGCTTACGATAAACTTCCCAACTAGGCGTCTCCTCGTATTCCGATGAACAATGCGTCTCCTCGTTAAAGCTTTCGGCGTTTCACATTGTTCGGGATGGGTTCTCTATTTAAACCCGTTGTTATTCTTGTACTTTCTTCACATTCTTCTCCCCGGGTCCTCCATTTCATTCTCCTCCTCTTCAACCTCGCCCCCACCGTAATGGCTGCTTCCCCAGTCCTCCGTTTCCTCCTCCTCCTCTTCAACCTCGGCCCCCTCCGCCACCGCCTCCTCCAAATTCGACCGTGAAGCGGTTGGTGCGATCCTGGTGGCCGCGTCGATCAAATCGATCGACATTTGGGCCAATTGGTTCAGCTTGCTCATACCATGAACAACAAGCCGAACATGGTACTCCACGCCAATGACGTGAACTACGATCCCGTGAAGACGACTCGACGCCCCCTCCCTTTCCGACTACGAGAGGGATTAGTTTTTTTTGTTGCTTTTTTATTTTGCTTTTTTTTTTTTGTGATCGCGCCCCTATAGGGCAAGCGTAAAAAAAATTAGTAAATAAAATATTTTTAAATTTTGTTCTCGTGCGAGTTTAGTACTTTATCGAACACGGAAAGCAATAAACAAGGCAACTATGAAGAGCGGATAATGGCGAGACTAAAAAACCTAAAATAAAAGAACGAAGACTTTAGTTAGTAAATCGACGGTCCTAAAAACACGCCATTTTTGTCGGCTTTGGTTTCCATATCCGATTGCCTCTTGTCCTTTTCATTATCGTCTTTCTTTTTCCGACAAAAAGGAAACAAACAAAACATTGTCCTCGTGTAAATCCAACAACGAAATTCGCATAATACGGTTAAGAACATACAAAAAAAGGAGCTTTTACCTTATTCGGACAAGAACAAACAAAGTGACTATTCTTCTCAAGGTTGGACCTTCGTTGACGTCGGTTTTACCTCCCCATGTGAGAAACAAAGTGTCCTTTTCATTATCTTCCTTCTTTTTCCGACAAAAAGACAAAAGACAAAATAGAAGGGACACCGATAATGCTGCCTCTACACATGGAAAGGTAAAAATGATGATAAAGAAGGACCTAGCTTGAGCGAGAATGCGAGAACCTCGGTTGTCTTCAACCCTAACCATTTAATTTGTGCGAAAAGGAGTATTTAAAGGTGAATGACTTTTAAGATCGCACAAATAACAACATACGGTCCTAAAAGTTAAGCGGGGACTTTTAAGACCGACCTTTTATAATACGTCCGGACCTAAAAGTTCATGTATCTTTTAAGCTTTTAGGAGCGGACACTAAAGCAATATACGGTCCTAAAATTCGGGGTATTTAGTAAATAAAATATTTTTAAATTTTGTTCTCGTGCGAGTTTAGTACTTTATCCCATTATCTCGAACTGGAAAGCAATAAACAAGGCAACTATGAAGAACGGATAATGGCGGACTAAAAAACCTAAAATAAAAGAACGAAGACTTTAGTTAGTAAATCGACGGTCCTAAAAACACGCCATTTTTGTCGGCTTTGGTTTCCATATCCGATTGCCTCTTGTCCTTTTCATTATCTTCTTTCTTTTTCCGATAAAAAGGAAACAAACAAAACATTGTCCTCGTGTAAATCCAACAACGAAATTCGCAGAATACGAGTTAAGAACATACGTAAAAAAGGAGCTTTTACCTTATTCGGATAAGAACAAAAAAAGTGACTATTCTTCTCAAGGTTAGACCTTCGTTGTCGTTGGTTTTACCTCCCCATGTTAGAAACAAAGTGTCCTTTTCATTATCTTCCTTCTTTTTCGACAAAAAGACAAAAGACAAAATAAAGGGACACCGATAATCTTTGCTCTACACATGGAGAGGTAACAACGATGATAATGAAGGACCTAGCTTGAGCGAACGCCGAACCTCGGTTGTCTTCAAATTTATCCATTTAATTTGTCTGAAAATAGGTATTTAAAGGTGATTGACTTTTAAGATCGCACAAAAAAAAAAAACATACGGTCCTAAAAGTTAAGCGGACTTGTAAGCAAAGGACTTTTAAGACCGATTATTTATAAAAAACGGTCCTAAAAGTTAAGCGGGTTTTTTTACGGTGACTTTTAAGACCGACCTTCTATAATACGTCCGGACCTAAAAGTTCATGTGGTGTTTTAAGCTTTTAGGAGCGGACACTAAAGAAATATACGGTCCTAAAAGTCTCATACTTTTACAGAAGATTTTGCGGACCTTTAAGACCTAGGACATCTTGTTAATGAACGGTCCTAAAAGTCTCAGATTTCAAACACTAAATTAAATAGCTATATCCACCATCCAATAATACATTGAGAAACCCAAAATGGACACAAGAAAATTGTTCGAAAAATTAACTAAATTTATTTATTGAATTTTACATTGCCTATGTATATTTACAAATAAATTGTTCAAAAAAATAAACAAATTTACGAAGATCGATTATTGTTGCTACTGATTATACTTACAAATGAATTTAGGACATTAATTATTGTCATTTTTTTTCGACTCTAAGATCAGACCATACAGATATTCGCAAAACACATTGCGTATGTGCTCCAGTTCATCATCGTGAAAGGGAGTTTTGCATTGAAACATACGTAACATCAAAGACAAAGAATCTTGAATTAACTTGCGTGCATATTTCATTTGTAACGGATAAACCCGATAAAAGAATCTGAATTAACTTGCATAATATGTAACATCAAATACATTTACCTTTGCGGTTAATTTAGTATCCCTCGCCTTGTAATATCATACATGTGTTTCATGACGTACTGGCCACATAAGTTGGACGCCGGTGGTTGCCGACGGGTCTAAAATGAACAAGAAATATATATAAGAGCATATATATAGCTCAATGACCAAGTTCACAAGGCAGTGTGCTACAAATTAAATATTGTACCAACCTGGTGCGTACCATATGGGGTCTTTGTCCCGAGTAGCACGCCTTTTCTTTTCTACTATTTGGAAGGTCCTCATGGCACTATCATCAAAATCACAAATTTATCAATGATTCACTTAAAATTCACGCGAGAGATGTCGGACAAGAGAATCAAAATGACATGCTTACTCGTTGATGGTCTGCACCAATGAAGGCAATGGCTCGGTGTGAGTGGAGCATAAGAAGATAACTTTATGCTCGTCCATGCACATGACGACCAAGCGCCGATGGCGGCTGAAAATTCACATCAGTAAACTATACTCAGTGATATATGTAGCAGAATTAAGTGAATTGCGGACAAGATTTTTGATATGTACCCGTGGAAGAATGGCAAAAAGTACAACTTTCTGATCACTTGACACAACCTCTTTGATATGTACTCTGTCTCTCCTCCATGGTTGTTTGACTTGAATAGACGGGGCACAAGAATCCAAAATCGTTGATCCCGCACCTTTGAACCAATTCATGATGCAAGAACCTACCATAATGACATCGATCGGGGAATTAGTATATATGTATGTATGTCTAAACGATGCATTTAAATGATGTACTCATAGGCAGAAGATACTTCATAAAAATTCTAACAAGCGCATCGTAAGCTCTGTCGAGGAAGCAGCAGGGACTCAACATCAACGGTGTCAACTTGAACGGGCATAGGATGAGGGACACCTACTACTT
The DNA here is from genome assembly GCA_019022655.1 of Acacia acuminata. Taxonomy (NCBI): domain Eukaryota; kingdom Viridiplantae; phylum Streptophyta; class Magnoliopsida; order Fabales; family Fabaceae; genus Acacia; species Acacia acuminata. The sequence continues at coordinate 2,435,409 of JAFJYI010000079.1, forward strand.
CATCGACAGGCCACGATTTATCCTTAAAATATCCACTTTTCATAAGATCGGATATTTTTTCCTGGCGACGACCAACTTAGCGATGGGGATAGAGCTTGAGGAGGGGATAGAGCTTGAGGAGGGGATGGAGCGACGAGGGGATGGAACTGGAGGAGGAGGGTTGAAGCTTCGGGAGCGGTAGAGACATGTACAAGCTTCAGCGGCCAAGGGATGAAGGTTCCCTTGACATCACTCACAAGCTTCAGCTCATCAGTTTGGAGAGGGAGCTGTGCATTAATGATCACCTTTTCAACTGACACTCTGACTTCATCATCAGGCATTTGTTGGTGGTGTACGGTTGATCCCAAGTTGTGACAGTCCCTTTTGCAACCAATAATCATCCATCATGATGATCGGGATCCTCCAAAAAGGTCACAAGGTTGCTCCGTGTCCCAACAATGCAGCTCCCTCACAGTGCTCTTTGCACGGTTGCGGAGTGAGTGTGTGAAGGGAACACTGGTCGTTGGATGATTGCTCAAAGCGGCCTCGGTGACTCAGTTCCTCCTTCATCCGGCTCATCTCGGATTGAAACATTGCGGTCATTGAAGCTTTATTAGCGGCCCGGCCGGGGTCCATCTCCTCCGGGTAACCATACTTTGTCTATGGCGTTTGGATGTACCAAAGACTTGCTTTATGCCTACCCGTCCTCCAATCCCCCTTACACGCCCCGGGTGATCCGGTTTTCCGGTCGCAACGGTCAGAACATCATTCCTCCCGTCCGACACAAAAGATCCCTCTGCTTCTTTCTTTTTAAGATCTTCCTGTAAGATACAGATAACGAGAAGCTTAGTAATGAAACATGTTTAGTAACTAAAAAATAACAATAATGATACTTACAATTCTTTCAGCAACTAGACGAGTTTGTTCACTCGTGTAGGCGCCGCTTGGCTTTTTGCCGAATATGCAACCACAACTCCTCGTGATGTATTGGAGATGGAGGAGCATGTATCACGAAGGATTGGATTACGCTTCATCATCCAATCTCTTCCGCTTGGCAGCCATCAAATCTTTTCGGCCTTTTGATATCCGCCGCGAGAAGCCCTATGAGGGCAATCATTCTTTCTACCTATCTCATGTGCTTGTTCCCTTCTTTTCTGTGAATCAGGAATGGAAACATCTATTAATTATGAATTCCAGCCATGCATGTCAATAACAGAAATTAGAGAACTTCTGCTTCATATGAACGTCAATCAAACAGTAGTCAAATTCTTCACTTCATCAAGTTTCAACATTTTATTTAAGGAAGATGTAGAATTGTAGAAGAAATTGGAGCTATGTTTTGTAGTGCTAGCTAGATAGATAGGTTAAGAAACAAAAGAGAATTATGCTTAGAGAATAATACAAACTTGATCCTTTTTAAGGCATCCAGTGGGATCAGCGGTCCCCATTAGATAGTAACAATTGGGTATATAAAGTTTCCCCCTTTTAAGACTATTCATTTCCTCCTTTGCAAGACAAACCATTACACAATTAATACCTTCTCATCGTAATTTACCTTTTCGGGGTTGACATATCGGACTTGCATAGACAAAGGCTTACGAGAATAATACAAACTTGATCCTTTTTAAGGCATCCGTGGGATCAGCGATCCCATTAGATAGTAACAATTGGGTATATAAAGTTTCCCCCTTTTAAGACTATTCATTTCCTCCTTTGCAAGACAAACCATTACACAATTAATACCTTCTCATCAGTAATTTACCTTTTCAGGGTTGACATATCAGACTTGCATAGACAAAGGCAGGAAATGTATACTTCTATTCACACACCAAACTATTATATAACTAACAGGATTAGATGAACACAATAACATTCACATATCCGCACAGGTTAATAAGCAAACAAAAGGGAAAACAAAACTAAATATAAACTCACCAGAGCTTCGGGAGTGGTCCGAGAAGAACAAATTGTCGCCAAATTCGTTCATCAATGAATGTGTAAACTTCCCAAGGATGTTTGGCAGGCGGAACATCGGAGAAAATATACGCGTTAGCGAGAAAGGTCTTAAACTTCCTCCACCGATCAGCACAATAAGACAATGTCTTGTCTTTCAACTTCGACTTGATCGGGACGGTGTATGTAACCCGGATAGTCTCCCAAATAGGATCCTTTACATTCTTATAGTCCACACTTTTCCACTCATCCGTCAAGATGCTAACCTTCTTTGCGTGCTAGACAGCCGACAAAACTATTATATTTGCTTTTATTAGGACCGACAGGTTCCAACCTTGCATCAAACTGAATCTCGAGCTTTGACCCAGAAGTCCGACTTAGGGTCACATCCATCATTCGTGTGCCTCTTCTACCACAGCGTGCAGGGCGATTACGAGCCTCATTGTGAGATGAAGAGGGTTCGTTCTCACTCACACCCGATCACACCAGGAAGCTGGCGTTGCGGAACACGAATAGATTCGTTTTCACCGTCCATTTTCGAGACAGGGAAGAGAGGAATGCCGAGCAAATGAGAGAGTAACGAGGGGGCTGATGGTACATGGGCGAGGAAGAGAGGTAATGCAACGGGAAGGGTTTCGGAACGTGAACAGAGAGGTTCTCCACAGAGTAACAAAAGCTTTCGCGCGAAGAAATGTATAACTTGCTTGGATTTTTAAGACCGGATGAAAAAGAGACGGTCTTAATATTTACATTAATCCGGTCATATTAAACGCCGATCTAAAAAGTTTAACCTTTAAGACCGTTCCTTTTAAAACGCCGATCTTAATATTAATGAACTTTTTTTCGTACCGCAAGTATCATATGTCCCGGTCTTGAAAGAAAACTTTTAAGACCATCTTGTTGATAAGTTCGGTCTTAAAACTTTAGACTTTTTATATTTAAATTTTTCCTTATTATGTTTTACCGCGTAGAAAATATAAGTACGACTATATGAGATATATTTAGAAAGTAATTGAAATTTCAGTTCAATTTTTAAGACCGTGGTATTTTAGTCGGTCTCAATAATGATTTTAAGAGCGGTGAAAAATTGGTCCGGTGCAAGAAGTTCTTTATATTTACGGAATCGCCATTTGGTCATTCCTTTAAGACCGGGGTGTCCATTGTCCGCTCTAAATGAGGCGGTCTTAAAGCCTTTTTTTGCACTAGTGGATGTGGCGCCCAACCGCCTGATGCCCTCTCTTTGCAATTGCATGTATGGGACCTGTATGTCCTTCTTCCTTTTACATCAATCCACATTTTCATTATTTTTTTTAAAGTCAAAAAGTGCATACATATTATTACATAGATGTGTCTCTATTTCAAGTCAACTAATTAATACAAATCAAAGAATCACAGATTCACAAAGTCAATTCATCAAATCAATTTTAAATTAATCATTTTTTTAAAATTTACCCCTAATAATTGCGTTTTCAAAGAAATTAAAGAGAAAAATACGGAAAAATCAGAATTAAGCATTAATTATACATAGACAAAACTATTAAACATGTATTAATACTTTCCTACTGCCTCATGTTTAAGTGACCGAGAGCGAGAGGAAGGTGATGGAAGAGAAAGAGGCGATGGAGACGGCGGCGACCGGAGTAAGGGAAAGGGAGTACGTCAAGAACCGTTTGTCTTTGGGAGAACTGATTCCAACGGGCCTAGTAAGGCTAGTGCAGTGAAGGAGAAGGCTCAGGATGCTAGGCGTCCGATCTCCTTATCGTATAAGGAAAAGTTATTATCACCAGGCGGTCTTGGATACTTGGTTACTCATGCTGAAGAGGATGATATTGTCAGCGGATGGCGAGGCTACTTTGCTCGGAAAAATGATGAGTTGCCAATTGTGATTGAGGATGAGGAACAGGAGAAGCAAGAGGAGTTGGGGGTGGTTCGAAAAGTGGATATCTCGTCCTGTCTGTCACATCGGAGCAGTATACCTCGTGGTGTCGCCCGTGGATGAATTTGTTGGTTATCAAGTTGTTAGGGCACTCTGTTCCTAAACACGTCCTATTTGACCGTGTTCGGCGCATGTGGAGACCAAGGCAGCCGTTGAAAGTGGTTCCACTGAGCAATGAATATTACATCGTTTCATTCTCAAGCATGGAGGACGAGACTATGCACTTTGTATGAAGGTCCATGGATGATTTATGATCATTATCTTCTTGTCGGAGGTGGCGTCCGAACTTCAATCCAAAGAGAGCGGATCTGTCAACGGAGGATCACGGTGTGGGTAAGGATTCCTGATTTGCCGATGGAATTTTGTACGGTGGAGGCGCTAGGAATTATCGGTAATATGATAGGGAAGATAATTAAAATAGACTGATCAACATCCATCTATGATAAAGGAGAGTTCGCTAGGATTTGCGTCGAGGTGGATCTCGCAACAACCGTTACTACCGGCTTTCACGGCGTTCGGTGAGGATAAACAACTAGTATATGAGGGCTTGCACTTGGTATGTTTTCGATGTGGTGTATATGGGCATGAACGAGGGACTGTCCTCAACGAAAGGTGGTGGTGATCCAGTTAAAAGTGTTCACCCGACTCGGGAGAAGGGAGTTGGAGTGGGTGAGCGCATGGGTGTCTCGTCACAAACACGGTCGACGGTGCGGATAACCGAGTGGTGCAGAACGGAGCGTGGGGGCGGGAGTTGAAGTAAGCAGTGGGCATCAAAAGGTGAGGTTGGTTGTCGGTGGGATGGATGAAGGGCTGAACATGGCGGCCGGTGAGGGTGACGGTGGAATTCCGAGGAAGGAGAAAGTCACGGCGGGATTGGAAAAATCAACATTGAATGCGAGAGTTAATGAGATTCTGAATCTGGCACAGGATGAGATCGGTGGAAGCAAGCATTTGGGACCTCAAATGATCCTGCGACGCGATTTGAGGAGGAACAATCAATTACCATTAAAGACGCCTCGGCATTAAAAGTGGATCTCCTTCAATCTCGCAAGGTATGAAGAAGGATGGCATGAATCGTGGGATTACGCGTAAAGGGAGTAATGGGTTGCGAGAAAAATGAGGTGGCGGGGGCTGATTTAATGGGATCTCCCAATTTACCATTAAAAGAAAAAGAGAGAAATAAGGGGGAGTGGGTTGTTGTGGGCTCCAAAAGTTAAAAAGATGAAAAAGCCAAAAAATATGGGAAAGAAAATATGACAGGTGGAAGGCCCAACATGAAACTAAAGGAAGCAGAGTCAAGTAGCATGGTGATGACAAATGATTTTGCAATCCTACATGATATGGGCCTTAAGGATGGTTTGGCGAGGGTGATACTCGGATGGATGATGGGCAGGTAAGTGAGTTGGTCAATAATTCAACAGCCTATAACATGGGCGATGGAGAAGCAGGGACGCAGGAACAAACAGAGGCTAATAGGAAATTAATTAATGGTGTGGGCAGCGGTTTGGCCCCTCCTACTACTTCTCCAAGGTCTTAATGATTGTTATGATTTGGAACTCACGAGGTACAAGCACAGAGTCATTTCCGAGCCTTGTATGGTAACTAAAGAAACACTATAAGTTGGATTTTCTTGCAATCTTAGAAACACGGGCAAATGCTCTAAAGACGGATCGACGAATTCGTACTTTAGGATTCAATAATTTTTCGTACAATCGTTGCGGAAGGATATAGTGGAGGGATATGGTGCCTATGGGATGAGGGGACACTGAAGGTTGAGATAGTAAAGCAACACAAGCAATTCATACACTTAAACATCACAGATGAAAAACGACAAACATGGGACCTTACTGTAGTGTATGCGAGTCCCACCCTAATGCAGCGCCGAACGCTATGGTCTGAGCTCTTCCAGATCAAGACTACGGTACAGGGACCATGGTGTATTGGCGGTGATTTTAACGCCACCTTGCTAGCTACGGAAAGATGCTCGTGTGCATCTTCAAAATTATCTTCGACCGAGAGTTCGTAGATGGGTTGAAGATATGGATCTCGGTTGATTTGGGATTTGATGGGCCACCCTTTACATGGAAAAAATGGTGATACGGAGGCTCGGTTGGACCGTTTTCTTGCTAATGAAGGCGGTGTATGAGGAACAGTGACTCGAAAGTGCTTCATCCGCCGCATTATAAGTCGACCATTGACCTTTATTGCTAAGAACGGATGGGGCTTCGCCAAAAGGTGTAACTCAGAGGCCTTTCCGGTTTATTGCTTCCTGGCTTCTTCATGAGGAATTTAATGGTTTGGTTAAGGACAAGTGGTGCTCGTCAAGAGAATGGTCGGTAAACATTGAGAGCTTCACAATTGCTTGTCAACGTTGGAACAAGGAAGTGTTTGGCAATATCCAGAGGCGCAAAAATCAACTCCTACGAAGACTGGATGTGATTACTCATGCAATCACGAGAGGTGGGAATACCATGTTTTTTGAAGACCTCCAGAAGACTCTCTGGTTGGAGCTTGATGAGACTCTAACACAAGAAGCCTTGCTATGGACCCAGAAAGCTAGGATTAATTGGGCTGTTGATGGTGATAGAAATACAGGGCTGTTTCATGCGCAAGCTAATGGTCTTCGGAAATGAAATAGAATTGATGCGATTTGTGTGAATGAAGGGGAGTGGTGTTTTGAGGAGGATAATATAAAAGATCATGCAACGATATACTTCTCCAATCTCTTCAAGGAGGAAGTAGTGGAGAGCCCAAGTCTCATACGTAATATTGGCTACCCGGGATTAACAAGTACGAAACAAGTATGTCTAAGGGATGTAGAAGAGGGGAGATCCCGGACGCCTTATTTAGTATGGGGGCTTTGAAGGCACCAGGGCCAGATGGCTTCCATGCTTTATTTTTCCAACACCAATGGGAAACTGTCAAAGAGTCTGTGGTTCACTTTGTGAAGCAAATATTTCTTCATCCAGAGAGGATATGTGAAGTAAATAAGACATTACTCGGTCTTAATCCCGAAGACGGATCACCCGAGACGTTTAAGGATCTTAGACCAATAAGCCTATGTAACGTGATTTACAAGCTGGTTACAAAGATCGTGGCAAACCGAATGAGGGGGTTTATGTCCCAAGTTATATCCCCGAATAAATGTAGTTTTGTCCCAGGGAGGCATAGCTCGGATAACATTATCGTGGCCCAAGAGGTTATTCACTCCATGAGAACAATGGGTGGAAAAAAGGGATTTATGGCTATTAAGATCGATCCGGAGAAGGCGTATGACGGGGTGAACTCGGAAGTTCTGCTTAGTTGCTTGCATGAGCTCAACCTTCCTACCAACCTCATTAGGGTGGTGGAGCAATGTATTAGCACTGCTAATCTTCAACTTTTGTGGAATGGTAGTAAGGAGGACTTCTTCAACACTTCCCGCGGGGTTAGACAGGGTGACCCGCTCTCGCCCTACCTATTTGTAATATGCATTGAGAAGTTGGCACACATGATACAAGAATGTATGGCAGCAAAGAAGTGGAAACCTATATGCCTTACTAAGACCAGGGCCACCAATATCACATTTGTTCTTTCGATGATATTATCCTATTTACGGAAGCCTCGCTCCAACAAGCAGGAATGGTAAAAGAGTGTCTGGATCATTTCTGTGAATGCTCAGGGCTTAAAGTCAATGATTCGAAGACTCGGGTGTTCTTTTCCAAGAACATAAATCATATCAGAAGTGTGGAAATCAGCGATGCACTTGGTTTTACTCTAACGGTGAATCTTGGAAAGTATCTTGGGGTGCAACTGCATCATAAGAGAGTAGGATTGGACTCGTTTCAAGTGGTCATTGATAAGGTCAAGGACCGGCTGGCGCGGTGGACCCCTAAGACTTTCTCCTTAGCTGGAAGAGCTATACTTGTTTCCTCGGTGTCTTCCGCTATCCCGGCATACACAATGCAAACATCCCACCTACCTAGTACGGTCCGTGAGGCCCTGGACAAGCGGAATAGATCCTTTTGTGGGGTAGCACAGCGAGAGTCATAAAGTGCCACCGGTTGCTTGGGATGAGGTGTGCATGGAGAAGCGAAAGGGCGGGTTGGGGTTGAGGCATGCAAAGTACCAAAACCAAGCCTTCCTTATGAAGTTGGGATGGAGACTAGTCACGCATAGGGAGGACCTATGGGTTAAGGTTGTACGGAACAAGTATAAATGTGGGGATGACTTAATTCCTCGCATTGAGGCTACACGACCTGGTTCAAATGTGTGGACAGGAATTAAGCGAACTTGGGATAAAGTTCAAGGGGGGATCAAGAGTACAACTAATCCACCCAGCGTGCGATGGAAGTGGGAGAGGCATGGTGAATTCACAGTGAAATCGGCATATAGCGTGGTTTCTAACAAGGGAAGGGAACATGAATACAACTGGGAGCGCATTTGGAAGGTTCGAGCGCCACACAGGTGTAAGATGCTCCTTTGGCTGCTAGCTCGTAAGTGCCTACTCACGAATGCAAATCGAATGAGACGGAGAATGACGAATGACCAGAGTTGTGCCTTATGTGGTGCATGGTGCGAGGATATTATTCATGCATTTAGGGATTATACGCACTCACGTTCCTTATGGAGAAAAGTGGTGCCCCCGGACAAGTGGCGCACATTCTGTAACAAACCTTTATTAGAGTGGATATGGTGGAACATCAGTGGTAGAAGCAATGCGAATAAGGAATGGGCATCCCGATTCACTATACTATCTTTGGTGGATCGGAAGCGGAGAAACTTATTTGTGTTTGAGAAGCAATTCACCCCTAATAGTAACATCATTGCTAGCATGAATGCGATGTTGGAGAGTAGGAATAGTATGAATAATCGTCAGCGGGTATGCCACTTAACAAAGATTACTCTTACTACTAGTCGTGGGTTTTGGCATCCGCCGAAGCCGATTGGGTAAATGTGAATGTGGATGGTGCCTATTCTAGAACTACAAATAAGGGAGCCTCCGTGGAGGATCATTCGAAGTTCTTTCGGCACCTTTCTTAGGGGATTCATTCACTCTATTGAAAGGGGCAATGAGTTGACTGCTGAAACGTGGGCTTGCCTATTGGGCCTCAAAACTGCTTGGGCGATGGGCTTTCGGAAGGTTTGGTTGGAATCTGATTCTATGGAGTGTATTAAATTACTTTCGCATGCACGGGAGGTTCTCACCGTGACTCGACATTCGGATGAGGTGAAGCAACTCTGCGCAGATGGAGTGGGAAACTAAGGTGTTGCATGTGCCTCGGTCCGGGAACAAAGCAGCTGACTTTCTAGCATTAAAGGGACTAGAATCGGGATGGGGGGTTCCATGAAGTGTATCAACCTCCAGAGGCTCTTGAGGTTATCCTCCGTCAGGATTGTAACGGGTGTAATACCCTAATAGGAGGTAGTTGAGGTATCCCAATCTTATCAAAAAAAAAAAAAAAAAAAAAAAAAAAGAATTAACACCCACACATGTTAGGGCAAGGACCCAATCCCCACAAACATCCTATGCTTTCTAACACCTTTTTTTAAGTAAAATAGATTATATATTAAAAATTCAATTTTATAAGGCCTAAATAATTAAAAAAAAAAAACTAGAAGGAGGAAAAAGTTTCTTTATGTTTATATGAAAAATATTAATGTTAATGTATCTTTTAGTCAAAAAGGAAAATGCCCTTACATCATGCCAAAACATTATTTTAAGTTTAAGTTTTTTTTTTTTTTTTTTTTTTTTTTTTTTTTTTTTAAAGAAGTCACTTTTTAATGAGGCAAAATCTTTGTTTGAGATTAAAAAAATAGCAGCATTTAACTGTATAAGAGAAAGGGTTATGAAAAAGTTTAGGGTTAATACGACATTAATCCTTTAAGTTTACTTTTATTTTAATTTTGATCACTCAAGTTTTAAATAATAGGTTTTTGTTTTCTCAAATTTCATCATGCTTAAAACATTTGTCCCCATATTTAAATAAAAATTAAGACCATTTTACTTCTCGTGGGACCAAATCCCAAAAAAAAAATAGAGAGAGAATTTTGGCAAATAAATAATGCAGACGAAACCGAAAAACCAAAACCAAAATAAATTTTTATTTTGGAAAGATCACATTTTTTATAAAACAAAACAAGTGACCGCTTTTGATAGTGGATACCTGGACCTACAAAATAAATGGAAGTTCGTATCCCAATTATTTCCTATTCTTCATAGTTCCCTATTCTCACATAGTATTTCCTTTGATTATGAAATTGCATTAATTGTATATTAGAGAGTTGTTGTTTTTCCCCTCTATACTCCTCATCTTTTCCATATTTTATAGTAAGATTTTCCTTTTTCAGGATTTTTAAAACCGAATAGTACTAAAGGAAATTGTGTTTATTGAGTTCACAATGACAGGATTCGGTTTCTCTTGTCATATGTATGTAATTGTCTAAGAAATGCGTATAATCATAAAATATAATTGTTCTAAAATATATTATGTTGTTTCCAAGATAAGACCTAAATTACAATAAAGCCCATCACAATTCACAAACACTCTAAAATCTCGGGATCAAAAAGCAAAGAAGCGCCCTAGCGCCTTAGTAGCGCAGATGGCATAGGAGCAGCGCCTTAGTAGCGCAGTGGAATAGGAGCTTGGCTCCCCTCCCCCATGTCCAGAGTTCGAACCCTGCCCCCTTCCCTACTATGTGTATCAAAAAAAAAAAAAAAAAAAAGCAAAGAAGCAAGATAAGATGATCATATTTGAATTGGTAAAGGGCATTTATGGAAATAAAGTATTAGGACGAAAATAAGAAAATCATAGGCCTGCAACTTTGCTTTGCTACATGCTTCGTGTATCAGGAGAAAAACACTTTGTATCAACTAGATTGCAAGAATAGCGCTTGGAGTGGGATTTTTAACCTTATAGTTCTCAAGAACTAAGTGGTTTCTCCTTTACTGTGGATGATGATTTACAGAGTGAAACATTCTTTCTTTTCTATCGGCAAGCAGGAACAACTTCAATCAAGTAGCCGTTGAGGGCTGAGACGACGAGGATCATGATTCTTTGCATTCTCCATCTCCTAAAGACCCCGCCCTTCATATTCATCTTCAAATTTTTAGTCCCTGTTACTTTGTATTATTCTTCTTTAATACTCTTATTTTTTTACAATTTTAAACCCATTACTTTTTAACTGGAACCGTCAACGTATTCATTTTCTTCAAATAAAATCTTGATTTATCTATATTCATACTTATATACCACACATATTTTCTACAAGGTTTAGCTACCCAAATGTCCTTTAAAGTAAGTTCAGGATCAATGGTCTTGAAACACTTGCAAGATAGTCATTCTTTTTTGACAAGCATGGATCTGATCTCTTTAAAGAGAAGTTATGCTAACTTTAATAACTAAATGAGTTTAAAATTTTTGCTTTTACTGCAGAAATATCTCTTTCGCCACTCTCACGTAAAAGTGAGTGGATCAATATTTGCTTATTGAGCTATTTACTGCCGCATTTTAGAGGTCATGCTTGTTGTTATCTTCAGAAAAAACAATTATAGTGTATGGTTGTTTGTGCTGCATTTCTATGACAGATAGCATTATAAAGTCATGTTCTCAAATACTTCGATCATCAAATTGTAGTCTCTATAAGAACATTGACTTGGGATGGAGCCACTTATAAGTATAAGCTAAAAAAAGAGCTTTTGGAAAAAAGCTAAAAGCTGTTTGGTGATTATATAAATGTTTTAGCTTAAAAGTTGAAATTAAAAATAAGTTGTTTGACAAAATTTTGTCATAAGCACTTTTTCTAATAAAAATTATCATAAAAGGTATATTACGCGGTGGGGACGACGGCGATGGCGGTGGTGGTGGCAGGGGTGGGCGGCGGGGGCGAGCATAGGTCATCGCGGTGGTAAGGGGCGACGGCGGTGGTGGTGGGTGGTGGTGGTGGGGCGGGGCGGCGGTGGTGGGCGGCGGTAGTGGTTAATCAAGAGATTACGAGTTTTCTTTTCCTTCTTAAAAAAAAAAGAGCTTATAAAAAAAGAGCTTAAAAATAAGCTCTTTTCTTCATTATAAGATAAACTCTTATAAAATCTGTTTTTGGCCTAGTTTATACTTATAAGTGACTTATAAGTAAAAAATAAGCTAAGCCAAAACAGCACTAAGGATGCAAGGAATTAACGGAATCATAAATTACAAATTGGCGAAAATTGTATATACGAAATAAAAAGCGAGATTAGAGCAACGCCGGGAAAAAAAACGCAAGATATATTTAATATAAACAAACATGAATCCCAAGAAGAGGCAAATGATAGTTACGAAACCAAAACGGCAATTTTCAATTCAAATTAAAGCAACAGAGTAATAATTAATAAATTAAGAAAAACCCTAACCCTACAATTCGAAACAAATCCCCAAAAACGAGAAAGAATGAATTGAGAAAGAACATAGGGGAAAACAAAATTAAAAACCCTACTACAATGGAGGCGGTGCGTGAGCGTGACCCAAGAAGGTTCTTCCATGTGAATTCCCGCATAAACTACCAAAGGATGTGAAGGACGAAACTTAAGGTGTCCTTGATCTTGTGGAATCCATGGGTGAAGACTCCGAACCCGAAAAGCAATCCGATCATGACGACGACAAGAATGACACACGTACACCTCCACATATCCTTGTGTTTCGTTTTTTGGGGAGGGGGATTTTGATATTTTCATGAAAATAGTGTGGGTCTCGGGTTCACATTAGGTGCACATCCTTATGTGTTTGTCCCTCTATTAGAGGGATGAGTACTTTTTTTTTTATTTCTTTATATAATATATTTATTTAGATTTAAATTATATGTGGCTTTCGGAATTTTTTTACACCAAGATCTCAAATTAATTAATTTCAATCCCGCATTCAGAAATTTTCTCCCGTAATACCAATATCATGAAAATTAATTAATTTGAGATACTTGGGTCCAAAAAAATTCCAGAAAATATCATATAATTTAAATATAAATAAATATAATATATATATATATATATATATAATTAAAAAAAATGTGCTCATCTCTCTAATAGAGGGATGAGCATGTAAGAAGCACATAAGGTGACAAGCACCTTATGTGCTCCCCGTGGGTCTCACCCCAAAATTAATTCATTAAGCAAGATTTAACGGTGTCTTGTGACTTTTTGCACCAATTTTATAACCACATATATATTTTTGCACTTAAAATTAGGATAGAACACATGTGTATTTTTGCACCTTTACTCTTTAATATATCAAATATTAAACTTTACATTAAATATGAATTTTGTAATATTTAGAGTCGATGAACATAGGAATAAACCAATAATAATATATCATAACTTGGGAGGAGTAAGATTATTACCAAGAGTAAGAACAATAAGTATAACAGTCAATGGCAAAGTTAGGATTTTTTTGTTTATGTCTGCACAATTAGTGGGGCATTCAGGGAGTGTCCCATTTTTTTAAGGAAAGTTTTAAATGCATTAAAAAAAAGAATATAAACAAGAAAATAAAATAAAAATTCAACTTAACATAGAAAAATAATAATCAAGAGTCAACTAAGCTATTATAACAAAACGATTACAAAAGTATTCATCGATTCTTCATTTTTTGAAAATATTGCATTATATCTTCATCATCAATCTTATCAAACATTTATATAAATATTTTTATATATATAAAACTTTTCCCTTATTTGTCTTGAGTTATTTTCTCAAATTTTACAGAATATTTTATAAACTGTAAGAAAATAAATAATTCAAGAAAATATTTATTTACTTTTTGTCAAATCTAATTAATTTAAAATAAAGCATTTTTTATTTATAGATGAGGGTATGATTTCAGAAATAGTATAATATTAGCGTAAAAATAATATTTTTCATCTTCAATTTTGAATTTGATTTAATAATATGTAATGATTAATGAATTTAACCAAACCCCGGCAAAAAAATCTGTTGCTGTTGTGGGCATGGGTGCATCTTCCACCTCCCAGCACTCATTGATTCTCTTCGGACCCGTTTGATACAAAAATTCCATGGGAAAGGAAAGGAAAATTAGAATTTTCCCTCGTTTGGTATGCATTTTGGACCAATCTTCCCGGAAAATTATCTTCCCGGGCCCACCATCTTCTCACATGTATGGGAAGATCAAATCCCTCCAAATTTGGAAGGATTTCATCTTTCCCATGTCACTATTCACCCTTTTGACAAATTTGCCCCGGGCCCACCTTCTTTTTTATTTTAAATTATTACTTTTGAGGGTAAAATAGATATTTCTTAATTCTTTACCAACTACCACCCCTTTATTTTCTTCCTACCAAACAACTCATCTTCCCTCAAACCATCTTCCCTCATTTTTCAAAATCTTCCCTTCCCTTCCTTTCCTTCCTCTATCTTCCTTTCCTCCTTAAATTTTCCCCATACCAAACGGGCCCTATGTTGATAAGTTTTTGTCTGAAGAAAAACGCAACGTCAGACCTTAACTCCCTTTTTGTTGCTTATGGTTTTTCTTCTATAGGTGACAAAGCATGAGGAGAGGCATAGAAGAAACTTGATCCTCACCTATGATGACACACAACACCGGAAAGCCGAGAGAGGAAGAGAGACCGACATAAGGCTAGTCTCGCGAATATTCCTATCACAACAACATCATATCAAAAAAAATAGAGGCTCAACATCTTATCACTTATTTTTTGGATTCCATTTTCTTCTTTCTGCACTCGCACCTGTGGTGGCTCCGCCAATGATAATGATCATTGTTGGATTAGTATTTACTAATAAACATAGAATATATAAAAAATCTCATGGAAAAGTACCTATAGATAAATATTTCATGCTAATATTAGATTAGACCCCACTAATATAATTATGTGACAACAATTACATATAAAATTATATAATACAATAAACTATCTTGAAACTACTCCAAGAAGAATGGAAACTAATAATAATATAGGACAAAGATTATTAAGAATAGATACACCATCAACATCAACCTTGAATAAAAATATAAATCCACAAAGACATAGTATAGATTATCTTACACCAATAACAAGAAGATGACTATCTAGAACTTTAAGTTTGAGGAATAATACATATGATAATTATCAAAGGAATTTATTAGCAGAAATACCAATAAAACATTGTAAGATTATAAAATAACATAAATATAGACATATTATATGTTCCTTTAAACATATGGTTATTACAAACATTGCTCAAATTTTTAAACAAGTTATTAATTGCTTAAGTAAAAATTACTTAAACTTTATCAATTAATAAAAATATAAATAGATAACTAATAAATTTGAAACGAACTATAAAAACTATATTAGAGATTTAGTTTGATCAGTGGTAAATTAGTTATGTACAAGGATTTAGTCTAATATAATCTTTAATATCAAATATCATCTTAGAATAATTTTGAGTAGTGTTAATAACGATTTAAACTAAAATACATATTTTCAAAATAGAATACATATTTGCATAGAAGTCGCTAACCTAATCACCAAGGCTTTGTTTGGGAGTTTGGAGGAGAGGGAAAGAAAGGAGATGCAAAGAGAAGGGAGAATATTTATTCTCCTTATTTGGAAGTTAAAAAAATAGTAAGGAAGGAATATGGAGGATTAATGAGTTATTTTTACCATTTTGTCATTTTCTTTAAAAAATTAATATAATTATTATACTTTACAAATAAATTTAAATTTTCTAAGAAAATTATTTATGTAATTTTTATATCCAAAAAATATTTTCCCCTAAAACAATA
This sequence comes from Acacia acuminata, assembly GCA_019022655.1. Taxonomy (NCBI): domain Eukaryota; kingdom Viridiplantae; phylum Streptophyta; class Magnoliopsida; order Fabales; family Fabaceae; genus Acacia; species Acacia acuminata. The sequence continues at coordinate 2,451,027 of JAFJYI010000079.1, forward strand.
TTTTCTCCCTCTAAAAAGTATTTCTCTCGAATATTTATTTTTCTCTCTCTATAATGATTTATATATATATATATTTAGTACATAATGATATAAGTATATAAAACTACAACCTAAAACATAAAATTATACTTAATGGTGGTGGTGGTGGTGGTGGTGGTGGCGGCGGTGGCGGTGGTGGTGGCTGTGTGGGCGGTGGTGGTGGTGGCAATGGCGGTGGCGGTGGGTGTGGTGAACGAGGATAAAAAAGTAATTAATCTATTTTCTCTTTTAAAACCCTCCATATTTGGAGAACTTTATTTTTTAGAAGAAAGAGAGTTTTGGGGAATTTGTAAAAATCTCTGAATTCCTCCTTTCTTATTTTTAAAACTTGCAAACAAAGGAAGAGACTACCAAAACCCTCCCTTCCTTTTTCTTTCCTTCCAAAATGAAACTCTCAAACAGCCCCAAGGGTTATGATAGCCGATGAGACCGAAGTCATTCTTATAAGTGATATTATAGATATAGATTAAGCAAGATTAATTAGTTAGCTAAGCTGTCATATAAACTTGAAGAAATTTTTTGTATCATTGATCACCTTCGACCTCTTAATCAAAAGTTGGAAGTCGACGAAGGAACCTATATCTTGATCTAAAATCAAGAGTTTCAATAGACCTCAGTTTTCAAATTTTTTTTGTTTTTTAAAATAAAAGATAGAAGAGTTGCCAAACGTCGTTGTAATCAAGGCCCCACATAAGGGTAGTTGTTTTCATTGTAATGTGTCAGCTACCAGCACACAAGAGGCAACTTAAATAACCAATCGTATGGTTCCACCAGTTTTCCATCATGTGGGTACAGCGAACCTGAAAGCATCACGAATAGCAACGAATGCATGTGAACCCGACCATGAAGGAGACATAACAATGAGACAGAGCCTCGAGCAAGGGTAAAAGAAACCTGTGTACACCGCAATGACAGGGCATGAGTTACCATATTGAAAAGACCGATGGGTAAGTTTTCTTTAAAAGTTTTTAGTGAATGACAATTTTACCTCATAAATTTTTTAGGGAGAATTTTGACTTGGAAGTTTTAAAAACCGACTAAGTTTAATTTGACTGTTATCTTTGTTATTTTTGACAGTTCGTTAATCAAATATATTTAGTTGACAATTCACACGTCATCAACGTCATTTTTATTAAGATACAAATTTGTCTTAAGCATCTATGTATTACCTACTTTATTTTTTCAAAATTTAGATTTAATATTTTAATATAAATTTACACCTCAACAAAAATAATATGGTGTCGCTTAAGATATTTAATTAATTTACCATCAAAATTAACCGAAATAGTGGCCAAAGAAAACTTCGTTTTTAAAACTTTCACGCTGAGAAACTTTTGGTTAAAATTAGCCCTCATTGAAAATTTATGGTACAAATTGCCTTTAAGATTTTTGAATATGGTAAGTCATGCATCGTAATTGCGGTGTCCCTGTGCTTTCATTTACCTTTGCCCGAGGCTCTGTGCCTCTGTCTCATGGTTACGTCTCCTTCATGGTCAGCTTCACATGCATTCGTTGCTATATACTTTCAGGTTCACTGTACGCACAATCGCAGATGATAGAAAACTGTGGAGCAATACGATATCGGAATTCGCATCCTTCAAACAATTTGAGGTATCCTTTTTTGAAACTGTCCGCACAAAATTGTCCTTCAAAACAACTAGCAGAATAGAATGGCTTCTTAACCCTATTGAAAATCCATATACTTCTTCTCTTCCTGGCAATTACCCTCTTTTGTCTTTTTTGATAAATATATATGGGATTCAAATAAGTATAATTAACTGGGAGAATTTCACTTAACCCTAAAATTATTTTTATTTCAGCCAACCTTTAAAAGAATGTCAAATTTCATTGCACATCATTAATTAAAATGAAATTCAGTTTTATGGGTAAAAAGACAATAATGTCATTGTTTTATTTATTTTTCAAAAAAAAAAAAAAAATTGGTGCCTACACGAGCTCAAACAACTCGTAGCCGACCAAGCCATGATCGATTCCGATGGCCAACCGTCAAAGCTCCGGTGCCTACCGAGCTCCGACAACCAGATAATTTGTATTATTTATATACTTATTCCCACCATACTAATTAACAGTCAATACTATATATGATCCTATGGTAGCATTGCTTCAAAAGGTGAGCTCTCAAATTTCACAACAATTATGTTAAACATTTTATTATCCATTGATATATGTGTTTCTTTTTCTTTTTCACAATACACATGAGAATTATGATGATATATACACTTCCATATAATCGAATCCATATCAACATTATAAATCTACAACTTAACATCATATCAATGCTCCCGCAGTATTTATTTGTTTAGGGAAAACCCCGGATAAGTTTTTTTTTTTTTTTTACCATGATTTAATATTCCAAAAACATTCTTTAGGTTGGCCTTATAGTAAAGGCCTGAGAATTTTTTTTTTTAATTCATTGTTATTATTATATATAGTTTATATAAAAAGTATCTTGCTCTGAGCTTGAGAAGAGGATATAAAATTCTAATATTTCTACTACACAAATATCTTGTTTTTATATTGATACATTATTTACAAAGCACTAGAAGTTTGATTGAATAATTGGTTTTTAATCCGTATACTTCTTCAGTTCTTCATACAAATTCCCCCAAATAGGAATTTGTAAATGTTGGCAAATGTACACGCTGCTGATTCTTTCTTAAAATTATATTGTAACATTATAAAATACGTAACATAAATATAAACATATTATATGTTCCTTTAAATATATGTTTATTCCAAAAATTTCTCACATTTTTGAACAAGTAATTAATTGTTTAAGTAAAAATTACTTAAATTTTATCAATTAATAAAAAAATAAATAGATAACTAATAAATATTAAACAAACTATAAAAACTATATTAGAGATTTAGTTTGATGAGAGGTAAATAAATATATGTATAAGGATTTATTCTAATATAATTTTTAATATAAAATATCTTCTTAGGATTTTTTTTTTTAATAGTGTTAATGATGATTAAACTAAAATACAGGTTTTCAAAATAGAATAAATACTTTCATAGAAGCTATTAACCTGATCGTCAAGCAGGACGGATATAGGAATTGAAATTAGGAGGGGCGACATTTATAGAGAAGAACCCAAGTGTTCACAAAATTATATTTCAGCCCTACAATAATTTCAATATTTTTATTTGAGTCCCTTTATCAAACTTCCAATGAGGATTAAAGTGAAAAAACTGAAAGTGTTATGAGGTCGAAATATAATTTCCTAAAAACTATGTCAAATTCTATAATTTTAAGGGGCCTTAGATCCGTCCCTGTGGGTTGTGATAGCTAGCAGAATGTAGTCATTCTTTTAGTGATATCGTAGATATAGAATAAGCAAGATTACTAGTCCATAGGGATTGGAAGATTTTGTTTAATCATGTTTAGGTGGAAGACTTGTCTGTGAAATTTTTTCAATATTTTTAAAATATACTTTCAATAAATAAAAAATATTCTTCTTATTAATAGCACTTTAGTCAATATCTTCTCAACCCTCTCATCCTCTTCCCTCAAACCAAACATCTTGTAAGAGTTAATTGACCTCGGTTTTCATTAAAAAAAAAAAAAAAGGTTTAGAATAGTTGTCAAAATAACACTTACACGGAAGGGTTAGAGTTATTGTTGTAATTAAGGCCATGGAAGGGTAGTATGTGACAGCTACCAACACGAGAGGCAACTTAAATGAGTGCATGCTTGCGAAGAATAAAACTCCTTTTATATATTTAAAAGTTAATAGTTTATGGGCTTGTTTGGGTTAGTAGTTAAAGCGGTAACTTAAAAGCTATTTGACTTTTATAAAAGCTCGGTAGAAAAAAGTTTGTGTTTGGATTGATGGTCGTAGAAGTGGTGAGACCCACGTCAAAAAGTAGAGAACTTTTTCCAAAAAGCTCCCCCATTAAGCTTCTGCTTAAAGTAGCTTTTTTGAAAAAAAAAAAAGCCCAATGAGATAAAAGCCGACCCAAACAGAGCTTTTTTTCTACTGCATTTTTTTTCTAGTTTATTTTGACTTCAAGTTAGCTTTAAGTTGATTCCAAACCGGCCCAATATAAGTATAGTTTCAGGTTAAATTTTTTTTACATACAACAGGCAAGCCGTAGCTTGAAAAGGTAAAATAGGGACTAGACTATGGAAACCTAGCCCTAGATATGACAAACTAGATACAGGACTAAGACCGACAAGCCAATTGGTCCTTCAACACCATATCAAGGCACCCCGTAGGAATTGTTGGGATATCAGAAGGAGCATCATGGCCTTCCTTAGCCAAATAGTCAGCACATGCAATGTTGTCTCTCGGCGTATAGTAAAGCTTCACGTTCCAATCCCGAAAGATAAGATCTCTGATATCACCAATGATATCTCTCTGGGTGGTCATCATAATGCTAGCCTCTCATGATTATATTGATAGCATCCAAAGAATCAGAGTAGAGCAGAATTTGCTGGAGACCCAACTTTTGAGCCATTGTCAGTCCTAACATGATGGCATATAGCTCCGCCTCAATAACCGTTTGCGAACCAAGGAATTTGTAAAACCCCATTAATCAGTGTCCTTGAGAATCCCCGACCACTCCTCCGCACGCTGCCTGAAATTGTTTTCTAACTGATCCATCAACATCTATGCGAACCACATTTGCAGGAGGGGGAGTCCAAGACTTTTCCTCGTTCTTGCCAAGTTGAAAAATTTGGTGAGATAAATTATGATTGACAGTACTTTCAGATAGAAAATAATTACACAAATGAAGTATCTCCCTGGTATCAATGCTTTTGACTTGGAATATGCATTTGCATCTGGATGTCCAAATGATCCAACACCCCAAGCTAAATATTCTCGACCAAGGGTAATTCTGAAATTTTCCTTTTCTTGGCTTGTGATGGGTGTTCTAATTAAGCCAAACCTACAAGTTACTTGCAAAAAACTGGGAAAAGTAGTTAGGCCTTAAAATTTCTTTCCAAAATTTTCTTGCCCTTTCGTTGATCCTTGATTACATGAAGAACACTCACCACTATTGCAATGGAATGGACACGATTGTCATTTTTAAGACCAATTTTGGCTCGAAAGAGTTATCGGCAAGTCTTTCATGTCCAACCCGCCACATGAAATATTTTAACCTTTTCCGAATCTGCCATCTCCACAATAGGGACCGAAGTGGTTTCTATTTTCCCCTTCCCGCCGAGAGATATCGATAAGCCGATTTAACGAGAAAATCCTCCATCTTTCGCCGCTCTCCAAGTGAAACCGTCGGGGAGTTGTTACTAGGTGGGTGCGTTCTAGATATTATATTAATTATGCTAGAGGGAAGGATTCCCTGCCACCTGCAAGTGTCCCATCTACCGTTCATCAATATATGATCCCTCACGGACTCATCTTCATTTATTAAGGATGGGTTATGGGCAAATGTTAGAAGGGGGTGCTCCAGGGGAAGCCAAAGATCACACCAGAATTTCGTGTCCTCCCCATTATTAATCTTCCTCCCAACTCCACCCATGAATTTATCCCAAACCTCAACAATGGCCTTCCAAGCCGATGATGAGTTTCTCTTTTGAAACTTTAGGCATAGATGAATTTCCACAATTGTACTTAGCCCAAAGACATTGGACCCACAAAGCATGTTTTTTATTGAGGAGGTCCCAACAGAGTTTCATAATGAACGCTTTATTCGACGTCTAAGATTTTTGACTCCAAGACCTCCTCCTTCTTTGCTTGTGTAATTTTATCCCAAGCAATAAGATGCATTTTCTTCGCATCCTCATCCTGCGACCAAAAGAATTTCCTCGAGAGATTATCAATCTCATTTATAGTACAGATGGTAAGGAGAGTTGTCTGCATATAGTAACTGGGTAAAGATGATAACACAGATTTAATCAAAACTGAGTGGCCAGCGCTAGTTAGGAATTTACTTTTTCACATGGACAATTTTTTCCAAGTCTTTTGCACAATTGGGTGATACGTGGTTTTTGTGACTCTTTTGTGTATAATCGGCACAACCAAATATTTCCCCAGATCTGACGTGATTCCAATTCCAAGCATTTGACTCAGGTCAAGAGCTTTATTAAAATCAACATTTGCAGAACAAAACATTCTAGGTTTTCCCAAATTGATTCTGTGCCCAGAAACTTCACGTAAGATTCGCATCACTTTACGAACCTCGCCATTTGATCAGAAGAAGCTTCTACAAAGAGAATAAGGTCATCAGCGAAGAAGAGATGGGAGATCTGGGGACTTCCTCTTTTGAAGGTAAAAAGCTTCCATCGCCGAGTCTGACATTCCTTCTTAATGAAGTGATTAAGACGCTCCATGTATAGGACAAAGATGTACGGGCTTAAAGGGTCTCCTTGTCTAACACTTCTAATAGGAGTGAAGCTCGGGTTTCATCCCGTTCGCAGAATAGATATAGAAGTCATGGATATACAAGCCATAATGAAATCAATAAAATTTCTTTCTAAATTTAAACACATAAGCGTATTTTCTAACGGATTTTTCAAAGTTGAATTTTTAAGTAAGAAATGCGGGCATTAGGAACAAGCTTCCCAACATACGGTGCCACAAATTTTTGTCATGTACAAGAAACCCGAAAGGATCATGAATAACAATGAATGCATGTGAACTTAACTCGTGAAGGAGAGTAACAATGAGACCAGCCTCGGGCAAAGGTAAAAGGAAGAACAAGTATCCGCAATTACGGTGCATGACTTACCATATTGAAAATCTATGTCCTTTTTCTCTTCCTTGCAATTACCCTCTTTTGTCTTTTTTTGATAAAAATATGTGGCATTCAAATAATTATAATTAATTAGGATAATTTCGGTAAACCCTACAATTAATTTTATTTTAGTTAACGCTCAAAAGAATATGAAATTTTATTGCATCTTAGGGATCAAAATTAAGTTAAATTTTGTGGATAAAAAAAAAAATTAATAATGACATTGCTTTATTTTCTTTTTTTAAAAAAAAAAAAAAAAATTAATCGTTGTCAAAGCTCCGGCAACCGGTCATCGCACCGCTAGGCCGGATTTGCTTCTAGTGATGACCATCGAAGCTCTTTCGATCAATACTCTAGCCATCAAAGAATTTGTGTTATTCATATAATTATTCTCTACATACGAATTAATGGTGAATACTATATATGATCCTTTAGAACAATGGTAGGGTTGTTTTAGAAGGTGAGCTCTCAAATTTCCCAACAATTATATTAAACATTTTATCGTCCATTAGTATATGTTTTTTTTTTTTTTCTTTTTTTTTTCACGATACACATTGTCCCCGATCAATATATCATCAACTCCTATATCCTGTATTATCTATATAGTTTTCATGGTTAAGATAACATTATGGGCTCCTTTATGAAAATTGAGCTGAAAAAAATCTATTGTCATAGCTTTTTGAAAAAGCATACCAATAAACAGTCACAATTTTTAATTGTGGCCTTTATTATGATAACAAATTTTTTGTGCAGGATTATCTTTGATACATAGAAATGACCATCTATTTACAGATTTCAAGGATCCTTAAGTTGTAACGGTGTATCTCTTATAAATAAGGTTGACCTCATTTTCATGCTCTCCAGATTGTGAAACTAGCTTTGTAACATTAATCGTTTAGTTTTTAGGTTCATAATTTTGGTGTTATGCATGTCTAAAGTACAAGTTGATGGAGGCAATTTTCCTAATAGGCAAATGATTGAGTAAATCTACATGCTTTCTTTCTTATTTTGGAGAATATTGAGTTAATTAGCAAGTGGCATAAGTGTCATGAAATGTTTAAGCCAATATAAAAAAATTAAAAAAATGTTTAATCCACTTTAAAGAATTACCATATGCAACTATGCAAGTTTGACGTGGAGCGCTTAGGAATCGATTTTCCTCTTCATAGGAGAGTACAAGTATAATGAATATATTCTCAATCCGGGCACACAAGAATTGATTTTCCTCCTTAAATCCAAGCTAAAACGAGGGGATCTTCATATCTTCCATAAAGGTTAGTGGAGGATAATGTTAGGCAAACTTATGGCTTAGTGGAAGTTTTTCCCCCAGTGAAGCACATATATTTTTTTATTGCGAGAATGCATAATCATGTTCAAGACATTGTCGGACATTAAATATAGGCACATTTTTCAATGAGGATTCAAACTTCATTTTGTCACATTATGAAAGATTAGCACTTTCGCTATGTTTATTGGAAATTGCATATGGATAATTATGCTTAACATGCCCTTATAATCTTTCATATCCATAATACAATATTACAAATATTACAAAGAGATATAATACAAAAATAAGATAAATCATATGATATATTCGTTTGAAAAGTGTTAGAAGGAGCAAGACTTGGAAACCAAGTTTATTCTATTAATATCCGTTTGATGATTTAATTTAATAAATAATATTTAGTTAGTCACTTTTTTAATATAATATGTAAGATATTGTTTCTATGTATCAAATCATCATTTTATTAGGGTATGTGGTTAAAAGCTTTTAATCATTTTCTTTTTTATTTTTTTATTTCCATATTCTTTTTATTAAAATTTTATAAATCTACTTATCTATTTCGTTTAAACTAAACTCATTGAAATTTCCCGACCTCCCTTTCCTTCGTCCCAAACCCTAAGGCCTCATTTGTTACAAAGAAAGTTTGGAGGAGGAAAGGAAAGGAAAGGAATGGAAAGGAAAGGAAAGGAAGGAAGATTTGAAAGATGAGGGAAGATGGTTTGAGTTGTTTGGTAGGAAGAAAATGAAGGGGTGGTAGTTGGTAAGGAATTAGGAAATGTCTATTTTACCCTCAAAAAAAATTAATTCAAAATAATAATAAAAAAAAAAATTTGTTAAAATATATTTTAAAAAAATGTATTATTGTTAAGTTTGAACTCATGAAAAAAAAAAAAAATCGCCAAATTCAAACTTCCAAACCAAAATTTGAACTTTCCCGCCAAGTTTGAACTTCCGCCTCAAATTTGAATTTCGGGGGTAAATCTCATCAAGTTCGAACTTTCCGGGAAGATTGAGCTTTCCTTCCATTTTCGGATGGAAAGCATCTTCCCTCAAATAAGGGAAGATTGGACCTCACCTGGAAGATCTTTGTTGGACTTTCTCGTAATAAACACCCCAAATTCATGGGAAGATTGAGATCTTCCCTTTCCTTCCCAATGCTTTCTTTATAACAAACGGGGCCTAAGGGTATGTTTGGTTGGGAGAGAGGAGGGAGGGAAGGGGAGGAAAATGGAGGGAAAATATTAAAAGGGGAGAAAATTTTTGTGGGCCCCACCACAAATAACTTTTCTCTCTCTCCATTTTCTCTCCCCTTCCCTCCCCTCCCCCTCCCCCCAAACCAAACATACCTTAAAGATGTCTATCAATATTTTGCTTCCTGTGCCTCCGAAGGCATATTTTATATCAACAAATCATGAATTTTATTCATACATAATTGACCGGAGGGTGTGTATACACACACAAATATTTGTAAGACACTTTGTTGTTTCAAATGGATTTATCATAATTTTCGACACAATATAATAATTAATGGGTTATAAATTAGAAGCTTAAAGCTTACCCAGGGTATAAATAACCTTTTTTTAAAATACATGGAAAAAATAAAGAACTCCAAAATAAAAACGTCCCCAGGAGACGCATAAATACACGAGCCTTTCACTAATCATTATATCAAAAACTTAAGCAGAGACGCGCCCGTATTGCATATTTGCATATAACTAGAGATTTTTCATGCTCGTCCTTCTTAATAAGCTCAGTGATAACAGACTTCCTTTCTTAATAAGCGTGAGTTCTCACTTCTCACGCGCTTTCCTTGCCTGTCCTTATTTATTCTTCCCCCTCCTCACGGCGCGACAGCCAATCCCTAAACCCTTCGGCGGCGACACCTCCACCCTCACTAACAAATTGATTCGTCTTCCTTACTTGTATTTAGGAGAAGAAAGGCTAGCTTAGCTTGCTTGGTGTTCCGGAGAATCCTACAGAGAAAAAAGTCCAAATTCCCGACTACAAGATCGGTTTCGGTTCCTGTTTCTTCTCTCTATCTCTTTCTGCGATCTGTGCTCGGACTGGCTTTCAAGGTACCTTTTTTTTTCCAGAAAAAAAAAAATGGTTTTGGTTCATGTCGCTATAGCCTTCGCACGAAGTTTTCGGTGAATCTGGGAATGGATCTAATCGTAGTTATGGGTTTTCTGTTGGCTTTTGGTGTTGTCATCATTTATCTTTCGATTTATTGTCCAACAGATGTATGCTAAAATTACAAAGTAAATTGCTCTGTTTCAAAGTTTTGGGGTGTGGGTTGTGGAAACATTTTGAGAATTGGGTTTTGGATTTGGGAAGTCTCTCTAACTTTTAATTGGGTTGCTTTATGAGGTTCTTTTTCTTTCCTCTCTCGTAATACTTGCATTCATCCAAAGGAAAAATATTTGGTCAGCTACGGGTTTGTGGGTTATAATTCCTTACTGATGTTTTGATTGTTGAGAAATTGTCTTCACTATTATAATATGTTCCCTTCGACAGAGGATGCTTTTCTTTGTTAATTTGAAAACTAATTCTTGTTTTTGGGTATGCTGTTAAGATCTTGCCATTTCGTTCAGTAAGTTCTTGTTTTTTGGGTGGAATTATTGAAGAAAGGGCACTGAAGTTTTGATGGATCTATTTTTTTTTTTTTTTTTTTCTTCTGTATACGCCTCTCAATACTCACTCCTTTCCTAAATATATATAAATATAAGACAGAGATCCTAACTATAACATATAAGCCATAATTAAATTTTTTTAGATGTGAGGAAAATAATTAAATTATTCTCAAATGTTTATATTTGTTTTTTTTAAAACTATTGTATTGTCTAGTATATAAGATAAGGTTATATAACATTTAATATGATTAAATAATTTATCTAGCTTTTTAAATCATAAAAAAAGGTTAATTCTATCTTACATTGAAAAAATAAGCTCTATCTTAAATTATAAAAAGTAAGTAATTAATATTTTAAAAGATATGTACAGATTTTACACAGTAATTATATTACTTTCCCAAATATCAACAAAAAATAAAGTTATATAACTTCCTCCTTCACCAACATCGTTTATTCTTTGGCTCCCTCACCCAAAATAACCTTTTTTAAATGCGTGACCTTAATTACCTCAAGAAAGGTTTGAGATAAAGCTCATCAATGTTTCTCTCGAATCGGTTGGAGACCAATCTTCTCAATGAAGATTCAAAGCATTATCTCGGGAATGTGTGGCATCGGAAAATTTAACAAGGTAATTGAGTATTTTGCTTATTATTATTTTTGCTATATTTAACTTATGATAATGATACAAATTATTAATTCCACATAATAATCTTAAAAAGGTGAATAATAGATTTGAGATTATTTTCAATCCAAGTGCTTTTCTAAGATTAATCCCTTATCTACAAACATTGACACCGATCCCTCTCTTTTCACTTTTTCTTTCTTTTCCAACACGGTTTTGCTCTTTATAGTGTACCCCCACCCTCCCCCTTAATGTTAGGGTCAATTCCTTATTGGGCATACCCATAGAAGGGGATACTCTCCTTATCCTTCTTCTCATTGTCTCTCATTGGCCACATCTTGGCCATTGATTTGGGAAAATGAGAGAAAAATGAAAGTAGTATTGTATTGATTGGACGGATGTGATTTAAAGATTAGGGATAATGAGAAAATGATGATGAGAGAAACCCAACCCCATATCGACATAGTGCTGACGCAACATACATCTCTTTGTATGCTCCTGGCCCTCTTATCCGCCCGTGATTATTTCTCATTTTAAAAAAATTATTTAGCTTTGTTAACTATCACTACTACAAATAGAGGGAGTAGTTGCACACGTTTTGTGGCACCTCTTTATAGCCACAACATCTTCTGGACTTTTTTTTAAAAAAGATTGAGATGTTATGGCGCATTCTTAGGTAGGTGCCAGTGCCCCAACTGCTTATGCGCTTTATGTGGTGCTTTCTTGACGCAACACCATGTAAGTTTTTTTAAAAAATTATAATACACTAATAGCTATGGTGCTTAGGGCTAAGCATTCGGTGTTCGGTTCGGTTTTTGGTGAAAACCAAAATTCACCTATTTGCACCACCGAACCGAAACCGAATCGGATAAAAAACCGAACCGAATTAATCGAAATAATTTGATTCGATTTTACATATAATTCGGTTTTTGGGCTTTCAGTGGGCCTTCAATGGGCCTTCTTGTTTGGGCCTTTTCTGTAAAATGACCAATTTTAGTATATTATTGACAGAGTTAAAGCAAAGTTGAGTGTATGGAAGGCAAATTGCCTCTATGGGGAAGAATCACTTAGCAAAGTCGGTTATTAGCACTATCTCTATGTATTCTATGTTAGTTGCTAGATTACCGTAAGTGTTTGTAAGGAAATTGAGCGTCTGCAAAGGAATTTTATATGGGGGCACAATAGTGATGGCAAGCATTTCCATTCTATTGGTTGGGAGCTAATCACTAGACCCAAGGAATATGGTGGTTTGGGTTTTAGAAGACTTAGCTCGGTTAATCAAGCTTGTGGTGCTAAGCTTGCATGGAATTTAATTCAGGGAACAAAGGGGTTATGGGTTGAGGTACTCTATAATCGATACATGTTGAGGGATTCGAAGTCTCTTTTAGCTTATTAGACTAGAGATTTCAAACTATGGAAATTTATTTGTGATCAGAGGGAGGTGGTTGATCAAGGCTCAAAATGGTTTGTTCGGAACGGTCTAGTCGCTAACTTCTTTCATGACTGTTGGGTGGGGATAACATTAAGCTTGCTGATTTTTGTCTTCGGCCTTTATTTGCGGAAGAGGAGGATTCTGTGGTGTTTGATTGGGTGGAAGAAGGAGTGTGGGATGTTGGCAAAATCACCTCTGTTATTAATGTTGATGGTCTAAGGAGGGTCTTGACGGTTCTACCTCCTAGGATTGATGCAGATTTTGATGTATTGGCTTGGGGGCGCATCCGGGGATGGCCAATTTTCTATCAGAAGTGCATACTTCCTTATTGAAACTAATCCTCCTTCTCTTCGAGATAAAGTTTTCAAAGATATATGGGAGTGGAATGGAGTTGAGAGGATCAGGCTTTTTATGTGGAAGGTGGCATTGAATAAATTGCCCACTAATCTCTGGCAAAGCTCATGGTCGAACAGCTCCGATGCTTGTGGTATGTGCAATTCTGGGCCGGAGGATATTTTACACATTCTCCGTGATTGTTATTATGCTAAGAATATGTGGTCTACTTTGATCAAACCCAGGAATATTTCTTCATTTTTCTCTTGTGGTTTGAGAGACTGGTTAGTCCTAAATCTTAATAACTAGGTAGGGTGTAAGTGGGAAGGAAACTGGAACCTTTTCTTTGGGGTGGCTATATGGAAATTCTGGGATTGGAGTAATCAATGCATTTTTATTGTAATTTTGTTAAGCCATGTAATCCGGTTTGGTTATTTCTTCTCTTTGGACCAAATATGTACTTTTGTTAATGGTCCCTCGAACCTTTGAATCTGCGATGTGATGGTCGGACTACTAGTTGGGAGAAACCGCCTTCTGGGTGGTTGAAATTAAATGTTGATGGGGCGAGTGCGCTCCAGACAGCTAATGCAGGGTGCGGAGGAGTGATCCAATATTGTTTGGGTAACTGGATGGTGGGATTTACTAGATCCATTGGTGATTGTAACGCCACCTCTGGAGGAATGGGCTATTGTTGAAGGTTTGCGGTTGGCTTGGGATTTGGGCTTCAAGAAGATTATTTTGGAGTCGGATCTTGTTTTTGCGTTATTAATATGCTTCTTGACTTGTCTTATACCGCTCGTAGTAGCGTAGTTTTGAAAGCCAGAGAGCTGTTGGGTTTGAGGTGGTAGGTGGATATTAGAGTTATTTCCAGGGAGAGTAACAGAATAGCGGATGCCTTGGCCAAAAAGGGGTATTTCCAATTTTGTTCTTCTTGATGAGTGTCCTGTTAGCTTAAGGGTCTAGGTAGACCAAGAGTGTTTGAGATCAAATTCCCCTTTAGTATAATTTATTTTCTTTCCTTGTAGGCTTTTATGCCATCTTTTTTAGCAAAAAATATATAAATATATATAAATATATATATATATTAAGGTAAGTAAAATATTAAAATCAAAGAAAAATGGGGAAAAAAAATCTTGTGTAGTGTTAGAAGAGGAACATCCTATAGAATCAACATTAATAGAAGGAGTATTAAAGAAAACACTAACAAGTAAAACATTAATAGAAAATAAAATATATAAATTACTATTTAAAGATGAAGTCAAAGAAATATATATTGCAGAAGTTCAATTATTAAAAAAGGCCTATTTTAAAGAAAGAATAGACTCTCACATTAGAATTATTAATAACATATGGAAAAATAATAAGTAGTGTACAAGATAGTATATTAGGAATATTAACAGGAAATTTAATATAGGATAAAGGTGCAAAAATACATATGTGTTTTTCCCTGAGTATGACCAACATCGTATATTTTTTAGGTGTAAAAATACACACGTGATTATAAAATTGATGCAAAAGTCACTGAGTTTAACAGTGCTAATTTTGGGGTGGGACCCACACTATTTTCATGAAAAAAAATACCAAAATGCCTCTAATTAAAAAAAAGAGCCCCCAAAGCTCGATCTGATCTGAGGCCACCCCCCCAAAAAAAACAACACAGCCCCCAAAAAAAAAAAAAAAAACAAAGGAAAAAACATAGTACTAGCTTACATAACACGAAAGACTTTCCAGGGGTCACCTATCATTACATTACTTTAAGATTAGCACGCTTAACCCAAGCACATTAAAATAAAACATAGTACTAGCTTACATCTACAACTCAACATCGGCACCTCCTCCCACCGCCTGAGTTGAGAAGTTCCGCCACACATCTCTAACGCCAAAATACTAAACACAGATTGTCTACTGGGACGTATACATATACCTATCCACATACTGTTCATTTGGTCCTCTGTCCATCCTATCATTTTTCTTTCGAACCCTAAATGTAGTGTCCGGAAAGAAGTACAAGGTAGTACGTACCCAGGTGTCAGCTGGAAAGTGCAGACCATTAGTTCTCCGATGCTGATACAACAACACCTTTACTTCTTTCAAATACTGGTTATATTGGGGTATCAATGTCTCCTCATCTACAGTAGCCTGCTCATATACGGTCTGTATAGCATCCCATAAACCCTTATTTGGCCACAGATTATGTCTCACGACTTCAGTTCCAGCCTCAGAACCAGAAGCAACCTCTGAAATTGATGGTATTAGCAGATTTCACTATCTACTATAGTAAAGGTTTCAGACTGTGCCAATCGAGGGTGAGATCTATATACCAGCGATGATATCACTCGTTTCTTAAGCGGTATACTTTATCCTTACCTTAGCACTTCGCAGTGAATGGAGTTGTACCATCCGGTGCTCTCTAGGTAAAGGCCGATTAACTGATTCAGGCGGTTCACTCCTTTGATATTGCCTTCCTCTCATATCTCCTGTTAACACAACAAATATCATATTAATACACTGTTCTGATATTGCCTAAATCTTGCTATGATACCACCACTGTCACACACTCCAATAACATGTCATACATCAGCTCAATATGGCACAGTATAGTGAGCAAAATGGAATGGACATAGTATAGTGATAATAAATTACAATCCTTTGATGACTGTATTATGAACCCTGTGGGGTAACTTCTGGTATGTAATTCTTGTTAAAATTTACATTTGTTTGGTGTAGTTTATAAAAAGAGGGAGATGGAGTAATCAATAAGTATGACTGGAGAAGGTAGTTTATTAATTGGAAAAAGGTTTTTGGAACGCATTTTGTGAAGGAATTTATTTTTTTACTTAGCGGAATAATTGAATTGAATAAGACAACATATTGTATGGCGGATCCAAAATTAGAAGAGTGGGGGCGAAATTATTTTTTTTAAGAAAATAATAATAAACATATTTATATATATTTTAAATCTATTTTAATCATTATTAATATTGATTATTATTTTTAAAAATTTTATTTGACCCAAAGTCTCAAAGACGTATTTTTAAAAATAAAATGGTCTACTTTTCAGTCCTAATTATAAGAACTAGTTGATTTTCTTTAGAGAGATTAAGAAAACTAAATAAGTTACATAATCATTTTTAATTTTGTGTATCCTTAAATTATATATTAGTTTATTAGTTAAACTAATTAATTTGAAGAAAAAAATTAAAATAAAAATACTCTAAAGTAATTTAATTAGCTTCGTTAATTTCTCTAAAAAAAGTCAACTAGGTCTTATAATTAGGACCAA
The DNA here is from genome assembly GCA_019022655.1 of Acacia acuminata. NCBI lineage: Eukaryota > Viridiplantae > Streptophyta > Magnoliopsida > Fabales > Fabaceae > Acacia > Acacia acuminata. The sequence goes on from JAFJYI010000079.1 coordinate 2,467,374, forward strand.
AGGAAGTATAACATTTCTTAAAGAATTTGAAAGTTGATTGGCATATACACACACGCTGCGAATATATCCACGCCATCCATTATGTGTTGTCATGAAAATGTTAACAAAAACAAAAATGTATGCCCATGTTCTTGTAATATATCATGCTAGACACATTTATTTTGTATTTCAATCTTATGGTTTATCTCTTATTTTCCAATTTACAGATTGTTGGTCATGACGAAACCTACTCTCGGAAGAAGATATTAATTCGATTCAAAACTTTGGACATCTTCTTCAATATATAGATGAATAAAGCTTACTTTTATATTACTTAGTAACTAGGTAGACAATTTTTTGACACTTTGTGGTGATTGTTGTACATATTAGTAGTTACTACTTTTATTAGTTAGAGATGAATGTTTCCTTACGATTGTTGTACATAGATATAATGGTATTGACTACAGGCATAATGGTATTAACTAAATGAGTAATGATATTAATTAAAAGCGTAAATGTTGTCTCTAGTCAATACCATTAAGCCCGTAATCATTTCTATTACACATTTACTAAACATCATTATGCTTTTAGTTAATATTATTACTCTTAATTTAGTTTATGCCATTATAACATTAGTCAATACCATTACGCTTTTAGTTAATGTTATTACCGACTTAGTTAACATATTTATTCCTCTAGTTAATATCATTATGCAATTAGTGATTTCAATTACTCTTTTAGTGAAACATCATTACGCCTTTATATGTATTATATATTTATGTTTGGTGACCCAATGGTTAAAGTTTTTGGAACTAACCAAGGCGTGGGTGGGTTCAAATTCCACCTTCACCCCTTGGCTTCATATTTTTTTAGGAAAAAAAAAATTAATCCCATCCCCCCAAAAAAGTAGCCACCGTGAGCTTTGGAAGGTGGAGGGTGCCAGTCGCCCTATGCCAAAGCTCTTGCTACCGATGGTCAAAGAGTGGTTGACCTACGCGAGCTCTAGCAAAGTGGTGTTCAAAGCGAGGATGCCTCTTTTCTTTTCTTTTTAATTAAAATATTAGGGGCATTTTGGTAAAAATGTACAAACTTCAAAATTCCGATTCCGCGATGTCACCTTTATGCTATTTATAATTGTTAACGAGACTTTTTTAGGGTTTCATAAATTCAAATGGTATTTATTAGAATTTACCCTTTTTTATGTTCATTTGTCTTATTCTAACTAAGGAGTCCCTTGGTATAAAAAGGCACAATATATATAATACTTTAGTAAACATACATTGTTAAACTTTAGGTTGCTAAAAAATATTGCTGCCAAAAAAAAAATGATGGTAACAAAATTAATTCTAATTTTAGTAATATAATATTATTTAGTTAAAAAAAACTTACGATTCTTGTTATTTGTAATTTATATAATTTTTTATGTATTAAACAATATCTAATTAAGTGTTTTTTAGTACTTACACACACACACATCCATCCATCCATTTTTATCCAAACTTATTTTTTAGATAATCACACACACACATCCATCCATCCATCTTTTTCAGTAATTTTTTTAATCTAAACTTGTTTTTTAGATAATCATTTAAATAAGTTTCAACTTGAAAAAAAGTTACTTATACCATCACCAATCTAAACATAAATCAAATTTACAATATGGCATATAGTATCCAATTTTAAGTTTGTCAAAATTAGATTGGAGGAAAATCACTTGTGCCACTACAAATTTAAACGCGCTTTTAGTATATGTATTAGCACCTGGCAATCATACATGAAAGAATTAAAGTTGAGTTCACCAGTTTGATGATTATAAACAATGAATACATTGTAACAATTCTTAAAATCATGAAGCCGCCGTGTGTATAAAAAGATGCTTTGACATTCATAAAAGATAAACCTGAATTGTATTTTGTTTATATAATCTTTGCATTGATAAATTGTATGGCTGCGAATCAATGTGGGAGGGCTATCTCAAATAGGCCCCTATTATAACCAACGCTTTACGGAGAATTGATTACCTCTCACATGAAAACAATTTATTATATAGAGCAATATTAGCACATTAATATTTTGGAAGCCACAACCAATAATTTGTCAGTCATTTCAAAAGGATTGTAGCTTAAAAACAAAATAAATGAGAAATTTTCAGATATAATGTAATACCCAAAATTTATATTTCTCTTGAATATTATATTTTGGCAAATTAATACCTATTTAAAATAGGAAAGACGTTGTCTCTAATTTTAGTAATTTATTTGACTATTTTCCTTGGAAATTTAAGAGGCAAAAATCCAATATTATATTAGGGACCATAAGTTACTCTATGATTATTAAATTAATGCATGGTGCATAGATGACCAAAGTAAACCCAAAAGTTGTGAGAAAATAATTAATCCAATTAAAGAAAATTGCCAACAAATAGTAAATAATTAAATCTACATTAATTAGATTAATTTCATAAACTTTCATAATAAATTTAACATGTTTTAAATTGAGATGTGTGACCCTAATTAAAGACCAATGACCAATTAAGGGCCAAGATTAACATAGAGATGATTACTAATGATCATGATTAATATAATAGCCAACCAAATAAGCCTAAACAATATTTAAAACACCTTGTTTAAAGCAATTAGCGAAAGATTAATTACATCCAAGTGCTAACCTACGAACCAATGAAAGCCAAAATTGTGGAAATGTGTGAGACCATGAAAACTACAATCAAGAATGCATGGAGAAAGGGGGTGCCACGGTTTCATAAGGGAAAAGCAAGGGAAAATTTCCAAAGGATTTGGATATTAAACCCACTGAACACATGTTGCAAAATTTAAGTCAATATTAAAGTACATGTTGTAAGGGATATTTTGCAACATTGGAAGAGGATAATGGAGTGATTAAAGTTAAATAGCCTTGTTGGCACAATGAGTGTCAAGTGTTCTAGAAATAATATCTCAAGTGATTAAGCCAATAAAAATAATATTTGCCTAATTAAATACTAATTCTCATAATTAGTTCATAAATTAAATAATGATTGTAATTAAACCAACAATTAATCTTAATCCTTGTACAATTAAATTGGCCAATAATAAATTAAGGAAATAGTCTTAATCCTCATGAAATTAATTAGACCAATGAGAGATAAGCATTAAGGAAATAGAAGGCCAAGGTTAAAACTAATAAAGCTAGATCTAATGGTTCCAATTAATCACAATCTAAATCCATGTGAAGTTTGGTGAACCAATCAAAAGCTTGGGTTAGAGATAATATGACACATTATTAAACACAAGCCAAAAGTGAATGAACAAAAGGGGGGCCACGATTTGCTTTTTCTGGAAGGGGAAGGGGTCAAATAAAATCAAGATACTTTCTTAATCACCCATGGTATGAAGTAGGCCAACAAGGCAAGAGTACAAGAGTATTTATGAAAGGATAAGGGATTTTCTTTTAGGGAATAAAAGAGGGCACAGTTGGAGAAGGAAGAAGGGTGAGGATTAATCTTCATAATCTAACTTAAATCCTTTGGTTGAGATGCAAGAAGAGAAAGCTTAGGAAAATTACCAAAGTTGCCATGATAATTTTCTATAAATAGAGAGCTTTGGGTTCTTCCTATTTCACACCAAACCAAGCTTAGTAAATCTGATATTGAGAGTGAAAGTGAGAGTGAGGAGTCTTGAAGAAGGAGGAGCAAGGTTCTTGGTAAATTCTCTAGCTCTAGCTTTTAAGTTCTTTAAGTTTTAGTTCTTAAATTCATAGTTAGAAGTAGCTTTGATTTTAAATATGCTAGAGTAATTTTAATATCATGTTTTTATAGTTAAAAATAGTGATATTTCGAAATTTAGATGAGCCATGTGATATAGCAAATTTTTTGGGAGTTGGAAAGCAAAGTAGCGAAGCTCGCGAAAATTCATCGGTTGGAAGTTTCTGAAATCAGTGGCAGAAATGCCATAATTTTATGTTGAAGATGAAGTTAATTAATTCTGAAATTTTTCATGGTTAAATTAGACATATAGGGCTTTTCAAATATTCCAAGAACATGCTAAAATGAATTTTGTGCAGAGAGATAAAAATTCCCAAAGTTTGGCTACATTTTTCTGGAAAATTCTGGTCAGAGGTTAAAGAATATTAAACTGGGAATGATTCACTAATTCTGGGTGAAATTAAGTATTTTTACTCAAAAATATACATCCTAAGGAGTTCGGGGAATTTTACGGATCCTCGTTTCGATTTCTGTAGAATTAATTATGATTTATCGAAGTTAAGCGAAAATCTACCAGAAATGCTGAGATAACGTTTTTTACGAAATTTAGGGATTTAATTAGGATAATAAATCCTCCAAGGGTAAAATAGTTATTAGTGCCCAAGATATCTCTTAGGATAGTGTTTATAAGATATTAATGCAAGAAATGCTGTTATAGGCTATCCAAGTAGACGTACCAGCACGACATACCGTTGACCGAACGTGGTTAAGGTACGGACGCGTATTGTAACATTAACTCTGATGCTTATTGTATACTTGTATGTAATAGATTATTTCATAGAATCATGGACAAGACTTGGTCTTGGATCATGTACCATAGTTAAGACTCGTCTTACACATGCGCCTATGAACGGGTTATAGACTTGATAATACCGATGGTTTTCCTAGCTTGGCCGAGGACACGACGAGCTATCGTGGCACCGTTTGTGCAAACGTGGATTCACTTTACATGTGTTGTGTGCTATGTACTTGTTGTGTTATTAATCTTGCATCTGTTGTGTGCTTATGTATTGATTACTCGCGTAATGTCTTGAATGTCTGTCTGTCATATATTGTTTACATAAGCATGAGGTTAATCGAAAGTTACCGAGGTCCAATGGGAATTGGACCTCAGCTCTTAATATAGCTTCGTGGTCGGGAGGACCAAGAGCAATCGACAAGGGCAACCTTGACCGCCTAAGGAGCTCGACAGGAGATATATTTTGAAGTTGTATTTATAACATTTCATAGTTATACTTTTGAATTATGGAATCAATGTACAACTATAATAACCATCTCGGATACACTGCAGTTGCTATTTTATTACTTATCGATACTCAACTCTTTGCTCCGATCTTTCTACTCGATTGAAAAAAAAAATGTATTCCGCTTTTAAAAATGGGGTGTTACATATAAACTAATAGTCAATAAATGCATGAAACTTATTTCATTGAAATAAATATCATCAATGACGCAATTTTAATATAGCTTCATAACAAAAAGAATGATAAATTTATTAAGTTTTAAATATAAAATATTTGAAAATAATGGCATAATGTACATTTCACAATATCATCAATGACGCAGCATCAGGCATCCTGCTGTATGAAATGTACATTTCACAAGGTTCTTATTTTTTAAAAATAAAAATAAACATTTTATACAGTTTTTTAATAATATTGAAAAGAAATGAAACAGATTGAAATAAATTTCTCTAACATTTTTTTTGGATAAATCATGCAATTCATAGTGTGTCATCCCTCCATTTCAAATATCGAATTAAATGCTTTAAATTTGACACAAGTTCAAGTGTTTAAGATTTCATGACTTCCAACGCATCAGAGGCAACTTAATTAACCATAATATAGATGTAGTTTTAGGTTGAATTTATAAGCAAGAAACCCACGCATTAAGGACACTTTTACCAGTTTTCCATCATGTGCGTACAGCGAACCTGAAAGCATCATGAATAGCAACGAATGCATGTGAACCTGACCATGAAGGAGACATAACCATGAGACAAATCAGAGCGTCGGGCAAAGGTAAAAGAAAGCATAGGTACACTGCAATTAGAGGGTATGACTTACCATATTGAAAAGGCTGAAGGGACAATTTTACTTTAGAAATTCTTTTAGAGTACTTTTTTCTTGAAAAATTTAAAAACAGAGTAAGTTTATTCTGACAGTTATACAGTTAGTTGATTAAATATGTTTAGTTGGCAATTCACATGATCAAATATGTTTAGTTGGCAATCCACATGCTATCTACGTTATTTTTATTAAGATACAAATTTATCATAAACATTTGTATATCATCTACTTTATTTTTTCAAAAGTTAGATTTAAGATTTTGGGACAAATTTACACCTTGATAAAATTGATGTGGGTTATATGTAGATGTCGGTTTAACATATTTAATTAATTTTCCGTTAAAATTAACTGAAATAATAGCTAAAAAACTTACTCCGTTTTTAAACTTTCAGCCCCAAGAAACTTCTGGGTTAAGATTAGCCCTATGATTGCAGTGTACCTGTGGTTTCTTTTACTTTTGCCCAATGCTGTGTCTCATTGTTACGTCTCCTTCATGGTCAGGTTCACATGCATTCGTTGCTATTCGTGATGCTTCCAGGTTCACTGTACGCACATGATAGAAAACTGTGGAGTCGTACGATATGGGAATTCGCATCCTTCCAACAATTTGAGGTATTCTTTTTTGAAACTGTCCGCACAAAATTATCCTTCAAAATTCATATACTTCTTCCCTTCCTTTTTTCTTTTTGGGGTCAAAATATACTTCTCTTCCTAGCAATTACCTATTTTTTTTTTTTTGATAAATATATATGGGATTCAAATAAGTATAAATAATTGGGAGAATTTCACTTAACTCCACAATTAATTTTATTTCAGTTAACTTTTAAAAGAATGTGAAATTTCATTGTACATCATTAACTAAAATGAAATTAAGTTTTATGAGTAAAAAAATAATAATGTCATTGTTTTTTTTTATTCTTTTAAAAAGTTTAATCGTTGGAGCTACGACAACTCGTAGCCGTCAGGCTAGAATTGCTTCCGGTGGTCAATTGTCGAAGCTTTAGTGCCTACTTGAGCTTCAACAACCAAATAGTTTGTATTATTCATATACTTATTCCCACCATACTAATTAACAGTTAATACTATATATGATCCTATGGTAGTTAACATTGCTCGAAAAGGTAAGCTCTCAGATTTCACAACAATTATGTTAAACATTTTATTATCCATTGGTATATATGTTTTTTTTTTTCTTTTCACAATACACATTTTTTTGGGGTCAAATTTTCACAATACACATGAGAATTATGATATATTCACTTCCATATAATCGAATTGATATCAACATTATAAAGCTACAACTTAACATCATATCAATGCTCCCACAGTATTTATTTGTTTAGGGGGAAAACCCGGATAAGTATAATTGTTTTCATCGTGATTTAATATTCCAAAAACATTCTTTAGGTTGGCCGGCTTATAGTCAAGGCCTGAGAATTTTTCTTATTATTATTATTATTCATTGTTATTATTATATATAGTTTATATAAAAGGTCTCTTGCTCTGAGCTTGAGAAGAGGATATAAAATTCTAATATTTCTACTACAGAAATATCTTGTTTTTATATTGATACATTATTTACAAAGCTCTAGAAGTTTGATTGAATTTGGTTTTTTATCCGTATTCTTCTTCATACAAATTCCCCCAAATTGCAATTTGTAAATGTTGGCAAATGAACACACTGTACCTGATTCTTTCTTAAAATTATATTGCAACATTATAAAATACGTAACATAAATATAAACATATTATATGTTCCTTTAAAAATATGTTTATTCCAAAAGTTTCTCAAATTTTTGAACAAATAATTAATTGTTTAAGTAAAAATTACTTAAATTTTATCAATTAATAAAAAATAAATAGATAACTAATAAATATTAAACAAACTATGAAAACTATATTAGAGATTTAGTTTGATGAGAGGTAAATTAATATATGTATAAGGATGTATTTTAATATAAAATATCTTAGGATATTTTTTAATAGTGTTAATGATGATTTAAACTAAAATACAGGTTTTCCAAATAGAATAAATATTTTCATAGAAGCTGTTAACCTAATCATCAAGGGTTGTGATAGATGTAGTCATTCTTTTAGTGATATGGTCAAGGTAGTGAAAACATAGATTTTACCTGAAAACGGAAGGAGAATGAAAAATCGTAAAACGTAAAATCGTAACGTAGTAAAATCGTAAAAAAATCGTAAAAACTTAAAAGCGTTTGGAAAATTAGTAAAATCGTTTTAATGAAAAAAAAAATCATAAAAACGTAAAATCGTAGTGATAAAATGAGTTTTTAACTACTATGGATATGGTAAATATAGAAAAAGCAAGATTACTAGTCCATAGGGATTGGAAGATTTTGTCTAATCATGTTCGGTGGAAGACTTACCTATGAAAAACATTTAATATTCTAAAAATGTAATCTCAACAAAAAGAAATAATTTTTTCATTAATGATAATTTGCTCAATATCCTCTCATCTCCTCCCATCATACCAAATATACTGTAGGCATAGGTGGGCCCAAGTTATATATACAAGGGGGGCAAATGCCCCCTTGAATTTGAGATTTTCTTTTAAAAAAATTAATATATATTTGAATGATTGTCCACCCTTAAATTAAATGTTCACCCTTAATATATCAAGACTGCACTTCGTAATCGATAGAGGATAAATGGTTGAATGATTGTTTAGTGCCTTATATTAAAAAAGATGTACTTGATAGCATTGATAATAAGATAATTATGATGGAATTCCAAAAAATAAGGCCTAAAAGGATGACATTGTAATTATTTTTATTGCAATATACTTTTGTTATTTAAATATATGTACTTGAACTTATTGAGTGCCCACCCATATTGTAATATGTAATTGCATTTCTATCCACACTTAGCCTTGCTTTTCTAAATGATAGGTTTGTAAAATAATTGCCTCTCTTATTACATCATTAGTGTTCACTTGATTTCATGAATATTTTTTTAATATTCTTTTCTTTTCTTATTTATATTCTTTTGCTTTTTTTAATGCATTTAAAGCTTTCTTTAAAAAAAAAACAAAAATAATTCGGGGGCAGCCCACGCCAATTGTGTCCCCTTCAATAATTTTCTAAGTCCACATTTGACTATAAGAGTTAATAGACCTCTGGTTTCATTCAAAAAAAAAAAAAAAAAAAAAAAAAAGGTTAGAAGAGTTGTCAAATGTCTTTGTAATTAAGTCCACGGAAGGGTAGTATGTGACGGCTACCAACACATGAGAGGCAACTTAAATGAGTGCATGTTTGAGAAGAATAAAACTCCTCTTATATGTTTAAAAGTTAATCTAAATAAAGTTAATAGCTAATATAAGTAAGAAACGCCCGCATTACGAACAAGTTTCCCCATCATCGGCGCCACAAATTTTCTCGTCATGTACAAGTAAACCCGAATTCATCACAATAACAATGAATGCATGTGAACTTAACCATGAAGGAAACTAACAATGAGAAAAGCGCAAAGGTTAAAGGAAGAACAGGTTTACTGCAATTACAGTGCATGATTTACCATATTGAAAATCCATGTCCTTTTTATCTTCCTAGCAATTACTCTCTTCTGTCTTTTTTTATCGGGGAGACTAGAGATCTTCTCTTCCAAGACTGAAATATTGAGCTTCATTAGAGACAACATCTCATGTGCTGACTACATGGCTAAGGAAGGCCATGATGCTTCTGCTAATGATGACGTGATGCTGATTCCAACAACTCCTGATGGATGCCTGGACATGGTCTTGAAGGACCAATTAGTTTGTCGTTCTTAGTTGTTTTCTGATTTGTTATATTTAGGGTTAGACTTTTAGTTTAGTCCCTATCTTACCCCTTCAAGCTTCGGCTTGCCTATACTTATCAATATATATATATATATATATATATATATATATATATATGTGGCGCCATTCAAATAGTTTTAATTAATTGGGAGAATTTCCCTAAACCCTACAATTAATTTTATTTTAGTTAAAGCTTAAAAGAATATGAAATTCCATTGCATGTTATGGATCAAAATAAAATTAATTTTTGTGGATAAAAATAATAATAATGACATTGTTTCATTCTTTAAAAAAAAATAAATTTAATCGTCGTCAAAGCTCTAGCGACTGTTCATTAGCATCTACTAGGCTGGATTTGCTACTTGTGACTGACCATCGAAGCTCTAGTGCCAATCGACACTCTGGCCGTCAAAGAATTTGTGCTATTCATATACTTATACTCTCCATCCGAATTAATGGTCAATCCTATATATGATCCTTTAGAATAATGGTAGGATTGTTTTTAACAGTTGAGCTTTCAAAATTCCCAACAATTATATTGTCATAGCTTTTTGAAAGAACTTACCAATAAACAGGTTACAATTTTTAAATGTGGCCTTTATTGAAGAATTTTTTTGTGCAGGTTTATCCTTGATAATTAAAAATGACCATCTATTCACAGATTTGAAGGATCCTTCACTATAACGTGTATCTCTCTAAATTGTGAAACTAGCTTTGTAACATTAATTGTTTAGTTTTTAGGTTCATAATTCTAGTGTTATGCACGTCTAAAGTACAAGTTGATGGGGGTAATTATGTTTGAGGCATTGTAGGACACTAAATGTAGGCATGTTTTCTAACGAGGATTCAAACTTTGGTTCGCCACGTTATGAGAGACTAACCCTTTCGTTGCTATGTTTAATGGAAGATGCATATGGATAATTATGCTCAACAAGCACCTATAATCTTTCATATCCATAATACTCCTACAATGTTTCAAATATTACAAAGGGACATAATACAAAAAATAAGATAAATCATATGTCATGTTTATTTGAGAAGTGTTAGAAGGAGCAAGACTTGGTAACCACGTTTATTCTATTAACATTTGTTTGATAATTTAATTTAATAAATAATATTTAGTTAGTGACTTTTTTAATATAATATGTAAGATATTGTTTCTATGTATCAAGTCATTTTATTATGGTATGTGGTCAAAAGCTTTTAATCAATTTTTTTTTGTATTACATATTCTTTTTATTAATGTTAGAAAATCATAAAATATATTGTAATCAAGTAGAATCCTTATAAATCGGGATTAGGGAAATCCTCATTACCCACCATTAAGAGCCATTATTATTAAGGTTCTCATATCTCGATATATATGTGTACCGCCTTTACATGAATGTATACACAATATTCAGATGATTTATCTTACAATTAAAATTTTATAAATCTATTTATCTATTTCGTTTAAATTAAACTCATTGAAATTTTCCCCAACCTCCCTTTCCTTTGTGCCAAACCCTAAAGATGTCTATCAATATTTTGCTTCCTACGCCTAAGAGGGCATATTTTATATCAACAAATCATGAATTTTATTCGTCCATAATTGACAGGAGGGTGTATGCACACACAAATATTTGTAAGACACTTTGTTGTTTCAAATGCATTTATCATAATTTTCGACACAATATAATAATTAATGGCTTATAAATTATAGGCTTAAAGCTTACCCAGGGTATAAATAACTTTTTTAAAAAAATACATGAAAAATAAAGAACTCCAAAATAAAAACATCCGCGTAACACGCATGGAAGCACATTGTAATGTCTGTAGCGCCTCACCACAAAGAACTCACCACAGCGCGACAGCCGACTGCCTTTCTTAATAGGTATTCTCATTTCTCACGCTCTTTCCTTGCCTGTCCTTATTTATTCTTCCCCCTCCTCACAGCGCGACAGCCAATCCCTAAACCCTACGGCGGCGACACCTCCACCCTCTTTAACAAATTAATTCGTCTTCCTTACTTGTATTTAGGAGAAGAAAGGCTAGCTTGCTTGCTGTTCCGGAGAACCCAACAGAGAAAAAAGTCCAAATTCCCGACTACAACATCTGTTTTGGTTCCTATTTCTTCTCAAGGTACCATTTTTTTTCCTTTCAAAAAGAAAAAAAAAATGGTTTTGGTTCATGTCGCTATAGCCTTCGCATGAAGCTTTCAGTGAATCTAGGAATGAATCTACTCGTAGGTATGGGTTTTCTGTTGGCTTTTGGTCTTGTCATCTTTTATCTTTCGATTTATCGTTCAACTGATTTATGCTAAAATTACAAAATAAATTGCTCTGTTTCAAAGTTTTGGGGTGTGGCTTGTGGAAACATTTTGAGAATTGGGTTTTGGGGTTTGGATTTGGGAAGTCTCTCTAACTTTTTTTTTAATACATCATGGTAGGGGGAGGGGCGGGGTTCAACCCTGGACATGGGGGAGGAGGCGGTTAATCATCGGCTCCAGTACATCGCTGCGCTACTAAGGCGCTAGCGGAAGTGTCTCTAACTTTTAATTGTGTTCCTTTATGAGGTTCTTTTTCTTTCCTCTCTCGTAATACTTGCATTCATCCAAAGGAAGAATATTTGGTCAGCTACGGGTTTGTGGGTTATAATTCCTTACTGATGTTTTGAATTGTTGAGAAATTGTCTTCACTATTATAATATGTTTCCTTTGACAGAGGAGGCTTTGCTTTGTTAATTAGAAAACTAATTCTTGTTTTTGGGTATGCTGTTAAAATCTTCCCATTTCGTTTAGTAAGTTCTTGTTTTTTGGGTGCAATTATTGAAGATAGGGCAGTCAAGTTTTGAGGGATCTGTTTTTTAAACTGTAAGATAGAGATCCTAACTATATAAGCCATAATTTTTTTTAACTTCCTCCTTCACCAACATCGTACATGATTTGGCTCCCTCACTCAAAATAAACCTGTTTCTGTGCAGAACTTACTCACCTCAAGAAAGGTTTGAGATAAAGCTCATCAGTGTTTCTCTCGAATCAGTTGGAGACCAATCTTCTCAATGAAGATTCAAATCATTATTTGGGAATGTGTGGCATCGGAAAATTCAACTCTACAAGGTAATTGAGTATTTGGCTTATTATTTTTGCTATGTTTAACTTATGAAAATGATACAAATTATTAATTCCACGTAATAATCTTAGAAAGGTGAATAAGAGATTTCGGAGATTATTTTCAATCCAAGTGCTTTTCTAAGATTAATCCCTTGTTTGCAAACATTGACACTGATCCCTCTCTCTTTTTCACTTTTTCTTTCTTTTCCAACACATTTCGTGCTTTATATTGTACCCCAACCCTCCCGCTTAATGTTAGGGTCAAATCCTTATTGGGCATACCGACATAGTCTTGCCGACGCAACATACATCTCTATGTATGCTCCCGGCCCGTAATCCGCCCGTGATTATTTCTCATTAAAAAAATTTAATTAGCTTTGTTAACTTTCACTACTATAAATAGAGGGAATAGTTGCACAAGTTTTGTGGCACCTCTTTACAGCCTCGACATCTTCTGGATTATTTTTATTTTTTCAAAAAAAAAAAAAGAGATATTATGGCGTTTTCTTAGGTAGGTGCCACAACTGCTTATGCGCTTTATGTGGTGCTTTCTTAACGCAACGCCATAAAAGTTTTTTTAAGAAAAAAAAAAATTAAAATACACTAATAGATGTGGTGCTTGTGTTGCTAATGACTTTGTGTGACACTTGTGTTAGAAAGCACCACACAATATTTTTTAATATTTTTCCCAAACCTTTCTTCATCAGCTCTTATTAGCAGTAGTGTGTTACTTATTTTCTAGCAGATCTCTCGTCAATTTCTTCCTTTCTTTTCCTTATCGTGCCTACTTTGATTAACAAGTGGAAGCTGTTTTCTGTTGTTCATGATGTTGGTCTTCCATCATCTTAAATCACAAATTATGCGATGCCTTCGTACTTAGGGTTCATGGAACTTTGGGGGTTTTAGGATATCTTTGAAATTCATGGTGGAAAATGTAATATCCCGATTTACGCTTTACCAAAAATCCAGAATATTATTAAATATTTAATAAAATGTCAAGATTAAATATCTATTGTGATATTGTTCATTTATCCAATATTTGTTGGATAAATTCAGTCAATAATAACAACAAAACCCTAACAAAAATATTGGTGCAATGGACGAGAAAAACCCAAACATATATACACTCAAGCCCATGCACACACACACTCAAGCCCATGCACACACTCTCAAGCCCAAACACATACACAACCTAAACACACACATGTGCTTCCTCTCAACAACACACACATATCCCTTCCTCAACCCGCATGCACACATAAGGTAAGTAAGTTTTTGCTTATTATCATTTTTGCTATCTTTAACTTATACTTTCAAAGCCGACAATGGTAAAAATTATTAATTCTATATAAAAATGTTAAGGAGGTTAAAAAGAGATTTCTTGAGGTTATTTTTGATTCGAGTGCTTTTACAATATAGTCTTACAAACTACAAACATTATTCTACTCAAACATTAACATAATTAATCCCTTATCTTGAGAGTGATGTTATATTATAGTCTTAGAAGATGAGGACATTTAGTCAACTAATGAAGATGAAGGGTCTAAAAGTGACGGTGGTAGGTCACAATAAGGAGAGGAATGTGAGGACAATAATGACTCAAATGAAGATGAAGTGACTGTGGAGGAAGAATTTCAAAACTTGAGGAAATCTACAAAGCTAAAAAAACCAGCAATTGGGTCCCCATGGGTGGTGACAACTATAGGTAAAAAGAACAAAAACTGACAACGACAAGGAAGCTTTATATCAGTTCTACACCACTAGTGTACTAAAGAGGAGGAGCTGGAGTAAGTCAACAAACTTATTAACTTTATATTAAATTTAACCATGGCAACCAACTACCTACACTTGTTTGTGTATCAGAGAATTTGTAGCTATATGTGACTATTTCTTCACCTGTGGTGAACTTCATTGTCTATGCGAAACAAAATGGATAAACAACGGGTCAATGCCATGTAAAAATTTTATAATTCAATTTTTACCTTAATTTTTGTTTAGTAACATTTTCTTAAATGCGCACGTTGATGGCATTGTTGGCAAGATCTTGGTCAGGGATGAATTGCAGAAGTTAGGTCATGTGAGAAGGCACATCTTCTCTGTAAGTTCATGGAAAAGATGTCTAACAATCCACATAAGTGGTCATGGGAAGCACATCAAAAAGAGATCCTACCGAAACATATTAGATATAACATAGGCGATTGCGACTTTTTCTTTGGTCCTACACTCTACTTGAATCACTGGTTTTGTTACATTTTAGAGACGAAGACAATGTGTTTCTACGCCCTTGACTCATATATGGACAACATAACGTATCTAAAGTTACAAAATGAGGAAGAAGAAGCAACGAAAGGGTCTCAACAAACAAAAAAACTGAAGAGATTGACTAAAACGCAACAAGAAGAATTCAAAGCCAAGGAGTGGATGGCCAGCCGATGTGTAAGAACAACTACTAAACTATATGCATTGTGTAAGAAGAATTCAATTATCTTTGACATGAAGATACTTTTTTATTCATGCAGAGATTGCTTCCATAAAATTCTTCAAAGAGTTAAACCAAGACTATTTGCCAAAGGAAGACAAATTCGACCAAGTCAATTGGGCCAAAGTGCATTTGCAATGTGACACATAAGAATTTTTGGTTCATTGGTGAGCATCAGTTTCTAATTTTTGTTTCATTGTACGTGGCATTTCACATTTTAGGGATTCTTGTGGTGTCCATGTTCTATCATGGTTACATGGATGGGATGACTCTCCCCAAGACAAAGAAGGGTATACTATGACTAATTTATCTCGTGAGCAATTGCGACAGATAAAGCTTGAATGCTTATGGTGGCTTGTATCGCATAAGAAAAACATACATGCATAGAAGGTGCTGTTCCGACTGCCAGGCAACCAACAATCGAAGAAGAAGAAATAGAGTGTAGTTTTATTGTAAAGTAGTTGAAAGTATTGAACCGAATGTACCAACTTTATGCAGCCTTAGGGCAAATCGACTATTTTTTGACTAACCTTAGAGCCAAATGTACATTGTGCAAGAAATTTTATCTTTGATTCTAAGAAATGAATTGTTAGTTAGTTTCAATTAGCTTTTGTTGTTGAATCTGTTGTTAGAACTATGAAAATTTGATGCATGTGCACTTAGTATCGTCACTAGTACAAGTCTGTTGTGGTGATTTGTTATTTTGCATTGAATGTACCAACTTTGCCCAGCCTCAATGCTTGCTTGTTTGCTTGAGCTTGGTGAATTCCTCAAGTTTAGTAAGTACATCATACGGGGTCGAGTTGCATCTTGTTGCCATTGGAGCTAAAGTCTTATCTGAGGATTTTGTTTGCTTTCATTGGTAAACTCATTGGAATTTTGATGGAAATTAAATTCACTTATGCATATTTACAACAACGTCCAGAGGCTATTTACAACAACAAATGCTATATTAACAACAGAAAATCATATATTAACCACAACTTTTGAAAACCTGGATTTTTTCATCTATCAGGTCCAGAGGCTATTTACAATAACAAATGCTATATTAACAATAGAAAAAACATATATTAACTAAGATTCGTGGATTTTTTTTTTATTTCTCAGGTTCAGAGGCTATTTACAACAACAAATGTTATATTAACAACAGAAAAGCATATATTAACCACAACTTTTGAAAACTTTGATTTTTGCATCTATCAGGTCCAGAGGCTATTTACAACAACAAATGCTATATTAACAACAACAAAAGCATATATTAACCACAACTTTTGAAAACCTGGATTTTTGCATCTATCAGGTCTAAAGGCTATTTACAACAACAAATGCTATATTAACAAAAAAAAACATATATTAACTACAACTTTTGGAAACCTGGATTTTTTCATCTATCACGCCCGTGAGGCTATTTACAACAACAAATGCCATATTAACAATAGAAAAGGCATATATTAACTACAACTTTTGAAAACCTGGATTTTTTCATCTATCACGTTCAGAAGCTATTTACAACAACAAATGCTATATTAACAACAGAAAAAGCAGATATTAACAACAACTTCTAAGACTTTTGACAGCTATATAAGGCTAGTTGAAGAAGTGAATATCATTTCAAAATATTAAGTTGTATGAGTAAGTGGGTATTTACACCTACTCATTGAACTTAATATCATATATAGTTTCATGTCCATGTGTAAGTGAATTACAAGTTCTTGTCCACCCACCAAAATAAAAAAAGGTGTTACAAGAAGTCACTAATACAAGGTGTGTATAGACAAAATGACTAAGCAATTAACAATCAAAAGCAAGTACATCGTGTTTTCAATTGGGATTTGGATTTTTGCATGTCTTCATCGTGTGTCTAGCCTCATGGCATCTCCCACAATGATAAAGCTTCTTGTTTTGAAATTGAGATTCAATTCATTTTCTTTTTGGTCTCCCTGCTGACCTTGTAGTAATGGGAGGCTCCAAGAATGTCTGTGTTAGCATATGTGTCACTGTCGGAGCATCAGCACGTGGACAATCATGTGTTGCAACTGGCCTCATGTTATTCGCATATATTTTCTCTTGGGCAGAAACTTTAAAGCACTCATCAACAAATGTGTACACATTACCATTAAAGTGCTTTATGGCTACACATGCATATGCACAAGGAAGGCCATTCATTTCCCATGCTAAACACATACATTTTTTTCACGAAGATCTACGTTAACATATCTTGGACCATCACCACATGTAGTTTGCACTGAAAACTGATGGTCTCCATAATATTGCATGTGCATATTTTCAAAGCATATTGAACTTGAAGGAAGAATTTTTTTTTTTCAATATTGGGTCCAACACCATTTTTCCAATTCGCCAAACCCATCTTGCTCGCAACCAATTTTCGTGCCAATTTCTCTCTATGCTCTTGTATTAAAACAGTGACGGTGTGCTTCCTCTCTTTCAGCATCCATGCATTGAAGGATTCGGCAAGATTAGTGGTTATGTTATCCCACCTCTTGAAAGGAAACTTACTAAGAGCCCATCGGTCTACATCTCCATTTGTCTCCACCCATTATGCCAATTGTGGATTGAACAATGTTAATTTTCGCATCGCATCAGTGAAGTCCTTGTGGAGCCTTGCATAGGCGATTCCATCAAGGAGCTTAAGTGCAGTGTCCTTGCTATATCCCGATGTTCGTCTCACACCTTTACTGATTTTCAAGAACTCGGCACTATAATTTTCCTTCAAATGCCAGTAGCAAAAAATATGCCTCTTACTGCCAAATATGTCTTTTACCGCACCAATAATGACATTATTACGATTAGACACGATTGTTATCTGCATTGATCTAATTATTTCTTTCATAGTCCATAGAAACCAAGCCCATTCATCATATGTCTCACCGCTAACAAAGGCATATGTTAAGGGAAACATTTCATTGTTTGCATCATATGCACAAGCTGACAACATTGTCCCCTTGTATGGGCCACTCAGATGACATCCATCAATATAAAGTATGGGCAAAGATCCATCTAAAAAGCCTTTAATCGAGCAACCATAAGCAATAAATAGCCTCTGAAAACTATTGTTTGATGAGGCTTCCCATTTAGAAATTGTGTTAGGATCACTTTCGATAAGTCTTTCACATATCCAATGGATAACCCGGTAAGACTATTGTACTCGACCATGTATTTCCATCAATGCTCTTTCTTTGGCCCTATATGCTTGGGAATAGTTCATTCGCACCCCATACTCTCTATACATGTTTGAGCGAATTTTAGGGGTAGTCTTGTCTATATTGCACCTTAAACTATCCATTACAATTGAGGATGTCAAGGTGGAAAGGGGTGGATGAGAAACAATTAGGTTGTCCTATGCTTGGTGGATGTGTGCACTTCGGTATGTTTTGATTGTTAGGAACTCTGTATCTTGATGTTCTCCCGATGAATATGCACTAATGTAACAAGGACAACCATCAACCTTGCACTTCGCAATTACCTTTTGTTGATTGTTCTTCACAAAATGGTATGAAAACTTGCGTGCAATACTATATTTCTATAACGTTTGACAAAGGGTCAAAGCATTGGAAAAAATCTGTCCTGATCCAACAATCAAATCCCTCCATTTAGTATGATTCATCTCCAGTCTTGGTGTTGGCACAATTTGAGTACACCATGTCAAAGATGGTCGCTCTTCACTTTCATTTAACAAAGGAGGTGGAGATATAGACAATCCACTTGGAAATCTAAACAAGTCCTCATCCCTGCAATAAACAACAAGTTACCGTATTAGTAATGACAATGTATGAGCCCTCATTCAACACTTACAAAAAAAAAAAAAAGCTTTGTTATAGCAATTAAACGTACACTTCTTCTTCCTCTTGCATTTCAAAGCATTCAATGGTGGTTGTATATTGTCATTATTACCTTTCTCTTCAATGTAAACATGCTCAGATTCTTCATTAAACTTTATTAAATGATCCACCCCTTCATCGTCTACAAGATCTACATATGTTGATGGATCAAAGCTAAGTTTGAATTTCACACAAATGTCATTGCTTTCTTTTCCAATCAGAGATGATATGATTCTTCGCAATTCATCAAAGGTTGTGCCTTCCTTTATAAATTTTGTTCTTACCAAACCTCCAACATATTGACTTTCATCTCCCCTACATTTAAAAACTCCCCCCCAAAATGAAAGAAACAGAATAGATTTTTCTTAGAAGTACCCGCCATATTTCGGGACAATCTGCAACAACAAGATTGTATTAACAACTGAAAATCCCTTTTACAACAATAAATGCACGTATTAACAACAATTTTATTATCTTTTATCGAACTTTTATCGAACGTTCCATCATCACATCAACCAGAAACCAATGAAAACAGAGCAGTCCCTCTATTACCTTCCCAAAAAACAAAGCACAATGTTATTAACCCTACCCAATAACATGAAACCCCAACTTCAATGGTAAAGATGATATCTTTAGCAAAATCTTAGCATTTCTTACCTAAGTACTAGCTTATAGTCCACTAATGTCCACTAATGAGCTCAAACTTAAATCCTTTACCTTTACTAACCCTTCACTCTATGAATGCAAAGAACAAACAACAAAAAAATAAATATTTCAACGAACATAGAAAAGATGTCACTGCAAAATCTAAGCTTTGCCTAGGACATGAAAATGTCACTTACTTGCATTCTACGTTACAGATTCGATCGACTTATATTGCTTACTTGATTTCTACGTTTTTCCCTTTTTGACGAAAGCTATCTCTTGCACATTTATTTGCTCTATTTGTTTCCTTCTTTTTTTATGCTGAATGGGCAATAATGTCTTTTACTAATATGAAATAATTATACATAAGTCCTATAGGGACTTCTATGTAATTTTATGATTTTAAGGGACTTTATTGTGATAATTTCTCTTCTTTGGAACCTGTGTGTAATTTTCCCTAAACTTTAACTCTTCTTTAAGGGACTTCTGTGTAATTTCATGATTTTAAGGGGCTTTATTGTTATAAATTCTCTTCCTTGGGACCTATGCGTAATTTTCCCTAAACTTTAACTCTTCTTTAAGCTTCCTATACCCGTGACTTTGCCCATCTCTTCTGAAACTATGCCCATCAATTTTAAAATTGAAGTTGAGCAAGAAAAAAATTTAAAATTGAAGGATTTTTGGTGTGGAATTGCTCTCAGCCAAAAAAAAAAAAAGAGGATGGCTTATGAATAGTGACTTGTGTCTTAAGTCATCACTAAGCCATGGAAGGATCAGCTTGAAAGATGAGATATTATATATGTATATGTTGATATTGATGTGTGGATTTTTGGTGTCTGAATATTGGGATTTTTGGTGTGATAATGTATATCCATGATTGTGAGTGTTTCAATGTTCAAATAATCTTTTTTTTTTTTTTTTGTCAAAATATAAATAACCTTTTGATTCGTTACAAATTGTTAATTCTTTTTAGTCTTTCGGTAATGGTTGTGCTTTCCGCGCGTCATGGAATCAGATTTCATTAATTTTTAGTGCATTATGGCTCAGAAAATGATAGAGAAATCTTAATCGACTTTTTCTTCTCCTCATATGATACATCTCCCTGCTTGTTTCACCACCTTCGTACAGCTTACACATTTAATTTCCTCAAAAAACGCTTCTTAATCCCTTGAAGACCTTTTTAACATAACAACAACAAAAAATTATTTATCTTAAAATCACAATTAATTATCAACTTGAGCAAGATTCATAGTGAAGTTACAAATGATTATCAATCAAAAATTATAAATTTATTTTGAACAAGAATCATGTAACTGTTATAAATATAAAATTTGAAAAAAAAACCTTATATAAAGACGGTTGAATTACCTATATTCTAAATTGGGTTAATAAATTTTACAAATCCTAAAGTAGGTCGATGTTCTAAAACGGGATTTTAAAATTTGATAGTTTTACCTTAATACCCCTAATTTATTCTCTCTATAGCCTTCCCATCCATTGTTTAGGCCTATTCAACACTATTTGCGAGAGGACTTCACATCATAGATCACTTCTTTTTCTCGGTCTCATGGTGGAAAAAGCTTGTCTCTTGGCGGCCTTTGCATGGTGATGGAGATGGTCACCGAAAAATCCAATTGGAATTTTAATGATGAATCCAATATTGTTTTGTTGTTGATGTGAATTGGGCGAAGAGAAGAATTACTTGAAATTCGTTGATTAATTAGAATTAATTAGAATGCTTGTTGAAGAATTCTGAGAAGGTGTCTGTTGAGAAACTCGTGGAGCATCCCTTTATGGCCGACAAAACTATTTCATTAAAGCATCTCACAGAATTGTCGACGTCTTCAAAAAGTCGCCTCAATTTTTCAGACTGGTTTTGCAATACAACAACTTCAGCTCTAAATTCATCGGAATCTAATGACAGGTGTGAGTGGAAATCAAAATTTGGATTGTCGTGCCTATCTAGTACGTGTTCATTGGAGGATAGGCTCTGGGACGATTCAGACGCCAAATTGGTCAAAACGTCATATAATTGGGTTTGTGTTGGATAGGAATAGGAATTTTTTTTTGTAGCCAGTGGCAGAGGTTGACGGGTCGAACAGGGAGTGGATTCTTTTATACAATTCTTAAATGTTAATATATGGATTCTAAAATCCTGGTTTAAGACATCTGACCTGATTTAAGTTTTGTTAAATTTAACAACCTAATTTATAATATAGGTAATTCAACAGTCTTTTAAAGAGATTTTCTCATAAAGTTTTTTGTTTTTTAATTTTATCATAAGGACTCTTAATTATTAATTAAACCTTCACCTTGCCATAAACAAATTTTCTGAAGATGCGTATTTCTTATAATTTTGTGTGATTAATCTGCTTTAAGTAAATAATATTATCAATTTTAAAGATAATTTTTAAATAATAAAAAGATAATTTCATTCATTTTTATTTAAACTTGAATTTGTATTATAAATTTAATTGAAAAGATTATAATAGAATAGCATACGAATTTGGTAAATCATAATTTTTAATACGGAAGTGGTATATTATTACCAATGTTCGGAATCTGGACCGGACAGGAAACCGACGAACCGGTCGGAAAGCCGGTCCGAGTTAAGGGGAAACCGGTTTGAGTTGACCGGCTCAACTCGGCCTAACCCGCCAAGTTGACCGAGTCACGAGTCTTTGTTTTTTTTTTTAATTAAAAAAATCACCCGAAACTCGGATCGACGATGAAAAAAGGGAAAGGAGAAGGAGGAGAAAGAGAAAAAGATCCAGTCGAGAGCTTTTGAAGAGATCTAGGGCATTTTGCAACACCTGATGCCTAAAGGCAACACAAGATTCAAAGTAAACAAGAGTAACCAAGATCTGAAGAAGAGTCACCAAGTTCTCGCAATCGAATCGCCGGAACCTGTGCTCTGATCAGACAGGATCAGCTATTGATGCCAGATCCAAAGTTGCCCCTTTTCCTCGTGTTGGCCAAGTATAATCCTAATCCCATTCCCGTCGGAGAGAGTGATCGATCGGAAGTTATGAGCAAAGTTGTGATTTTCGTGGTGAAGAAAGAGAAAGGCATTTGAGTGTTTGAGAGTATAAGAGAAAAATAAGGGGTGAGAAGTAAATCATGGTTCCCGATGAGAACTGTGCCTCGCTCGTGGAGTCATACTTTTATTTTTCCTATGCTTAAATCATAGCCACGCGGGTCCACCTTTTCCAAAGCTTGTTATAGGATTTGTTTTTTGTTTTTTGCTCAGAAGTTATAGGATTTGATTTGATGCTATAGGATTTGGCCTATATGTACATTATGCAGTTGGAAATTGGACTAGGGATAATACGATGGCCATAAAATCAATAAAAAAAAATCAATATAAGAAATCAATCCCATCAAATCTTCTCATCTTTTCACCTTAAAATATTTTTATTATTAAAATATAAATATTTTTACATATTTTAATTAAATTATATCTTTTAATTAATATCGGTCTAACTTCGGTTTGACTCTGGTCGACCCACTAACCCTTGACCTACTCCCACCGGTTCAATCACCGGTCCAGGTTTTAGAACCTTGATTATTACAATGTTTTGTGCGACCTGGATATCCATGGCGCCTTTAATTGTCCAATATTTTCCAATAAGCACACACACGGGCCAATGCATGAATACTCTGAAAAAGAAATTTGTATTAAGCAAATCAGCACAAGAGTACACACTCACTACACTTTACCTTGTTACAAAATCATTCTGAATATTATTACGATTATTACGATCATTCTGAACTTTGTTCTCTTTTTTTTTTTTCAAAAATATTATTACGATTAATTATAAATATTTTACAAAATGATGAATTACAAACCCATCATAAACTAATCGTGATCAAATCGAAACAATTGTGACTTGGGTTTCTCACGTTACAATTTTACCGATATTAAATCACCATACTTTCCTCTATGTTACAGGAACAGGAGGGAAAGGAAAGAAAGATCAAAGATGGATAAGTTTCCTATTCGGTACATTTTTTGTGTTTAATCTTTTAGGGAACTTAAGTTCTTGGGCCCATCAATCTTCTTCTATATGTGGGAAAATAAAATCCCAACAAAATTTGAGGGAACCCAAATTCTTACGTGAACAATGACAACAAAATTTTGGGGGAGGTATTGCCATGATGAGCCTTTTCCCATCTTCATTAAACCATATACTAATCTTTTCCATATCCCATTCTCCAAACTCATTCACCATATCTTTAACCCGTACGTCCTCCCCATTCTCCAGTGGCTGCCTTATACAATTATCAACTAAAATCCCACCATTCTCCAGCCATTTGTCATACCAGAATCTCACTCTTTCCCCATTCCAGATATCCCAGTAACTGTTCAAAACTGTTCAATAGGACTTTCGATCATAACCTACACAAGTTTTTCCAAATTTTAGAGTCTGAATTAACCATTTTACATTCGGTGAGAAGGTCCCTACTCCTTCCATATTTACCAACAAAAACTGAGGAACATAGGCTCAAGCTTGGAAATAATATTCCATGCTACTCTGCCTAGCATTGCATCATTCATGGCATCCAACTTTCTTAAGCCAAAGCCTCCATTCTCTCTCTCTTTTTTTTTTTCTTGCAAGTCGTTTTCCCAAGTGACTGCATGTATTCTCCTCCTTCCTACATCATTGTTCCATATGAAGTCTTGTTAGATTCTTTCCATCTGGTTCATTACCCCTCGTGGTATGCACGAGTGCTGCATGCAATACACAACCATTTGATTTGTAACTGAGTTTACCAAAGTTAGTCTTCCAGCTAAGGAGAGCGTCAGTTTTTTCGAACTACTCAGTCTCCCCTGCATCTTATCAATAATATGCTGAAACTTCCTCCTGTTGTTTCCTCCCCTTACCAGCTGAGCACCCAAGTATCTACCCAAGTCCTCCATCTTTTTGAAACCCAAGTAGGCACACACTATATTCTAACATATTTCTGTCAACATTTTTTGAGAAGAAAATGCTGGTTTTCTGGGTATTAATTTTCTGCTTAGATAGTTCACCAAATTTCTCCAAGACACTCATAACCGAGCATATATGATCCAAGTTTGCTTCACATATCAGTAGGAGGTCGTCAGCGAACAACAAGTGTGATATTTCAGTTCCATTTCTACCTAGTCCTATCGGGTTCCATTCCTTTTTACTAACACAATCCATGATTAAATGAGAAAGTTTATCCATACCAAGCACAAATAGGTATGGGGAGAGAGGGGCCCCTTGCCTTAGCCCCCCCAGAAGGGGTAAATACCTTCCTTTTACCTCCATTTAACATAAGAGCCATATTGACCGATGTGACACACTTCATAATCACCCCCCTCAAATGCTCATCTACACCAATTTCTTCAAAAACTTTGCCAATAAAGCTCCAAGACATCCTATCATAATATTTCTATAAATCAATGTTTATAACCATCAAGCCTTTCTTCCCTTCACGGGTAGAAAAAAGGCTTTTAAGACTGGACGAAAGAGGTATCATAAGACCGGATATGTGACCGGTCTTGTTCCAGACGGTCCTAAAAGTTTGTTACTTTTAAGACACGATGCGCATCCGGTCTTTTTAAAAAAAAAAAAAATACTTTTTAGACCAAATTTTTTAAATATGAGGTCTTAAAAGTCAGAATTTTAAGACCGAACTTTTTAAACATCCGGTCTTAAAAGTCCATTTAAAAAAAACAGAATGAACTTTTAAGACCGGATATATTTTCAAATCCGGTCTTAAAAGTCCCTTTCCATCACAAAAAATAAAAATAAAAATAGAATGGACTTTTAAGACCGGATGTGAAAACACATCCGGTCTTAAAAATTCCTTTCTATGAAAAAAAGGTGAGATTGTAGATGCCTGAGCTGCCTCAGAGAGAACTCTGTTTTTAGATCTTTCACCAGAGGAACTAAAACAAATAGATTCAAAGAGGAAAGTACCTGAGCTACCTTAGAGAGAACTTTGAGAAGAGGTAGATGAAGAAGAAGGAACAGAGAAAATATTGGGTGGAAGCAACAAAAAAAATGGTACAAGGACAGAGAGGGAGGTTAGGAGAAGAGTAATACCATTTTACGTTCCTCGAAGAAGTTATGGGAAGCCATTCATCTATCTTCTTCTACTCCTCTGTTCGCTTGTCTATCTGTCATTTTTTTTTTCTGTGCACATCTCAATATATTCAAAAAACAAGAACAACAAACAAAAACGATCGATCGAGAACGCAAAAATAAGCAAAACAGACATAACAAGTTTACCTCAAGAGAGGCAGCAGTTGTAGACTGTGACTCGGTCCCCATGGAAATCAAGTTTGGAGCTTTGCCGTCGCTGAGAAGGAGGAGATGAGCAATAAAACAAAGAAATAAGAAATTGATATTTAGTTTCAAACTTAAGCCGAAATCTACGTCAATGATTTACTATCTTTCTTGACTAGATAACACATTACTATCTTTCACACACACACACACACACACACACACATATATATATATATCAACAACAATCCGAACTCAACCAAGCGAATATATTGTTGTTGAGATATATATATATATATATATATATTGTTGAGCCATGCAAACAGAAACACAACGAACATGAACTCAACCTGGCGAATAATTCTCATATTGTTGTTGAGCCACAGATCTCCGAAATCTGAGGCTACGCTAGCCACCGTGAATGCGCGGGGTGGGGAAGTGGAAATGAGAAGAGAGCGGAGAAATCAATGGGAAGTGGAGGGAACTAGAAAAGGAATAATGAAAATTCAATTTTCGTTTGCCGCGTCTAATGAAAATCTTTGAGACTGGTTGTTATCAAATTGAAGTCTTAAAAGTTAAATTTTTAGACTTGTTTTTTCTAACATCCAGTCTTTAAAAGAATGAACATTTTTTTTTTTTTAACTTTTTAGACCAGATATTTAAATCCGGTCTTAAAAGTAATATATATTTTTTTAAAATTTTTTTAGACAAGTTCATTTCAACATCCGGTCTAAAAAGTGCTCTTTATATTTACAAAACCACTACTGGGCATAGTTTTTAGACCAGATACTCTATAATCCTGTCTTAAAAGTTCTTTATATTTATGAAACTGCCACCAGTCATACTTTTAAGACCGGAGCCTCAATATTCCGGTCTAAATGAAACGGTCTTAAAGCCTTTTTTTTTTTGTACTAGTGCTTGTAGTTTACCCATAGAGTGCACTACTTCCTTTGCTATTATTATATTATCATGTATGCTTCTACTAGGAATGAAACTCGTTTGATAGGGAGAAACCAATTTATTCATCAACAGTTTCAGTCTATTAACAATCACTTTGGTTAAGCATTTGTAGAGAACATTGCACAAAGCTATAGGACGAAATTGACTAACCACCTCTGAAACATCCACTTTTGGAATAAGCACCACAAGAGTGTCATTTATTTCCCAGATCCTCTCTGGATTTTTCCAAAGTTCCTTAATAAATTTTATTACCAACAATTGCACCACTCTCTAATTATACTGGTAAAAGGCAGTAGGGTATCCATCATTCCCCAGGGCTTTAAAGCCTCCTTTGGAAGAAGGCTCTCCTAATCTCCTCCCCACTAACCTCCCTACTCAACCTCCTTAAATTCTCAACAGCAACCTCACCCCAACCTTGATTCATTTTCAACCATTCTCTCTAATTAATCTCTTCTTTAAACAGATTGTCATAAAAGATCTGAAACATATCCATTATCTCCTCTTCCTCCTCAACCCATAGACTGTCATTATTTTTTAGCATTTTTATTTTGTTTCTCCTCCTTCTAATTAGCGTCTTTGTTTGGTAATACCTAGTATTTCAATCTCCCTCCTCCATCTATTGTCCCCTAGATTTCTGAAACCAGAGAACTTCCTCTTGTCTAAGAATATGTAGTAGCTCAATTTCTAAATCCTTTTCCAAATTAAAGAGGAAAAGGTTGTTCCTTCTGTTATTAGCTCTTTGGACCCCATTCAATCTATTCAAAATCCGCCTCTTCCTACTTTCAATTATGTCAAAGACATCTTTATTCCATTGTGATAAATTTTGCTACAAGCATGAGAGTTTAATGTTTATTTCCTTATCACCCTTCCAGCTCTCCTTAACTATCTCTTCATAATTCTCATGTAGCTACCAGGCCACCACATATTTGAAAGGTTTACCCTATAGTTCTTATTTTCTACTTCTAAACACACAACAATAGGATGGTGATCATAGCCACACCCTTGGGATAATTTTGATAACAACATTTGAAAACTGTTCTTACCACGAAACATTGCATAAACACCTATCTAAACGTTTGTAAACCCTCTCAAATCCTTCCCATTTAGGCCCTCTCCAAGTGTGAAAAGGACCATTAGCCTCTAAATCAATCAAACAACTCTCTTGAACCCAAGCTGTTAAACTTTCTACATCTTGTTTCATTCACTCTTCCACCCCCTTTTTGCTCCAAAGGTGTCTTGATTTCATTGAAATCCCCTGTCAACAAGCACATGTCAGCTATCTTATGAGAAATATTAAGCAACATATCCCAACTCCTATGTCTCCTTTGCTCATTTGGACTAGCATAAACAGTTGTGAAGTAAATCTTTTTTACCACTCAGACATAGTTTACAGTGAATAACTTGTTCTCCCAACCCCAATACATCCACTATTAAATCATCTAGACTCCAAAGAATCCATATTCCTCCTAAGAAACCCCTCAAGCTCCCTTCTCACTGAATGTTTAGACCCCCAATTCTTTATAACTTTGTTAGCTAACACCCACTAATCCTAGGCTCTAGGCTCTAGGATTACAACAATATCCAGCTTATACCTACACTTCATATCTTCAAGCACAGCAGTAAGGCCTTTGCTGGCTGCGCCTCTACTATTCCATACAAGAATATGCATCATGATAAAAATAAAGCTAGGGAAGAGCAGAGCATACTTACCTATCATCAGCAACTCTTGGGGTCACATGCCCATCTTCCACGCTCATATGAAAGGATTCAATCTGATCTTCATCAGGCCCCACCCTCAGCATGTCCCCCATGCCCATATCCCCCACATGCTTTAAGGTGCCACAAGATTCTCCAGGATTTAGATTTTCTTTCCTAGACAAATTAACCTTATGCCAACTATTCCTTTCCACTTGCTTTTTGCTACACAATTATTGATCCTTTTCACCGCCTTTACTACACCTTTTATACCACCCATATCGTCCTCACCTTTGTTAAGCACAACTTCATTCTTCTCATGCCTTATTCTTTCCCTTTTTTTCCCTTCATTTGGCACTGATCCCAAAACACTCCCTTTCCTCAACTTTAGGGCTCTATTTACCTCCTTCATCTTATCATTAATTCCTTTTTTCCTATACTGACTGTGCTGCTCCTCTCTATACACCTTCTCAATAGAAACATTTTGATCAGCTCTCACTTGAACATTGACAGCACTTATCAAATTCCCCTCACCCCTAGGTTCCACATTCAAGACAAAGATTCTAGAGCCATTCGGATTATTTTGCGCTGGCAGAGTGCTCCTTCGCTATCTCTGACTCTCTGAATAATTTTCCATAAATCTTTTTCAAATTCACTGTTAGCTCCATTTCTCAGTTCGTCCTCTGTAGCCTCCACATCCATTCTCACCTCTATTTTCTTCCTGTGAAACTCAGAGCAACCTTTTTTATTGTGCCCAAACCACCTACATTTATTGCATAGCATTCCAAAGCTCTCATACACAACACTAAGTACTTGACCTTCAACATTAAACTCTGGTATCAACGGTTTGGTTAGGCCCAGTTCAACACACATTCTCGCAAACCTACCTCTAGCTCTTTGAGTTGTATGTATGTCTAATCTTATAGCTTTGCCAATTGCATTTCCCAAGTTTAATTAGAATTTCTTATCAAATAAGGTGTTAGTTCTCTATGTGTTTTGATGATAACTGACAATTGTAAACTTAATTGAAGTTTGTCTTTGTTAAGTTGAAAACTTACTGTCAAAGGCAAACTCGAGTTTGGAGTTGTCAAACTCGAGTTTGAACTTGACAGAGAGTAACTCAAGTTTCGCTAAACTCGAGTTTGTGTCAAACCGAGAGTACTCTGAGTTTTTACAAGTTAAAGAAACTCGAGTTACTTTCTGCAAACTCGAGTTTCTGCGTAACCGAGAGCTTTCAATGTTTTTGAACATAACTAAACTCGAGTTCAGTTTGTCAAACTCGAGTTAGGACTTGGTCGAGAGCTTTTGAGGTTTTTCATCTTTTAAGCAAACTCGAGTTAGCATAGTAAACTCCAGTTTGCGCTTAGCCAAAAGTTTTTAAAGTTTTCATCTTTTAAGCAAACTCAAGTTAATCTTATCAAACTCTAATTTGCGCTAGAACGAGAGTTTTCAAAGATTTTACTCTTTTATGAACATTCAAGTTTGTTTTATTAAACTCCAGTTTGTGACAGACCGAAAGCTTCTCACTATTTTGAACTTAAGAAAACTCAAGTTTGAATTTGAAAACTCCAATTTGAGCTTTGTGGACTTAACTTTATTTTCACTTCAAAAAGTCTCAAACTCGAGTTTGTCACTTAATGACTCGAGTTTTCTCCTGTTTCAAAGTGTTCTTCAAATCTCAGTTGCGATGTTCATTTGAGAAAGAACTAAACTTGAGTTTGTGTTTCTAAACTCGAGTTTTGCTTTTGAGAAAATATTGCAAACTCCAATTTTCTTGAACAAACTCCAGTTTAAAAAGCTCTGTTTGAAAATCAACTTTCTCAAATTATATTTGTGAAATCTTCATATATGATCTAGATACTTCTTATCATCACTCATTACTATTCTTAACTATGTTTAATCAGTTTGTTAGTAAGTTTCAGATGATCAAATGAGTATTAGAATGAAGATTAAGGTTAGAGTAAAAGGTGATGTCAGAACATTTGTCCAGAAAACTTAGCATCCTTTTGGCAAATCATTCTCTGGAATTTGCAACGGTTTAAATGTCTTCTTTCCTTCTATGGAAGCCACATCATCCAACAGATTAATTTGAAGGAAAGTCAACAAGAATGTCTGAGCACCTGGATTAACTCAAAGCAAGAGAGAGAATGGACCAAGTTGCAACCTAACAGCTACATTAATGTCTCCAACGGTTACATTAATGATTCCAACGGTCATTTAATGCTTCCTACATATATATGCTGAAGCTTTCAATTCTCAAAAACCACCTGAATACAGAAAACGAAAAAGCTATCAAGTGTTATTTGCATTTAGTGTTTTCTACTCATCTGTAAAGTATCTTTTGATACATTGAACTTCAGTGTTTATTATATCTACTCTTTTAGAGAGTTTATCATTGATTATCAATAATTTTAAGAATCTTAAAGTTGTGAGACTTTGAGGTTGGGTTTATCAGTTTACAACTTGTAAGGGGGAGTGTATCTTAGTGAGAGGATATCTTTCGAGTGCAGAGTATGTAACTGATTCAAGAGCCAGTGAAAATCCCAGGGTGTCTGGGGACTGGATGTAGGTCAAGAGTTAAGACCAAACCAGTATAAATCTTGTTGTGTCAAGCTTCTCTTCTCTCTTCTGTTATACCCTGTTTTGTTGTCTATGTTTGGGTGTTTTCAAAAGAATTTTTAAAATCCCCAATTCACCCCTTGGTGATTTCCTCCATTTACATCAGGGTGCAGGAAAGTCAGGAAAACACACCCATGCCACAACATAATCTATTTTCTCATTTTTAGGGCAGAAATCAGGTCGCTAATGTGCCACATTCAAGTATGCATCCATTATAACCCACGAACCCCCCGTCCGAGCCCTCATATAATCTTCTTTACTTTGGAAATTAACTAAGTAAGAGTCATTTTCTAGATCGAATACATTAATGTTACCCTTCCTTTTCCAGATTTGCCACAACTTCTTCACCATGAAGCCGTAAGACGGCTGTCTTCCTAGCAACTCACTACCAATGTCCGGTGGAAAGGCCTTATCAGATGCTCCCTCTTCGTTTCCTTAAACAGGAATGTAGGACACAGAGTATTAGAGAAATCAACCGTAATTCCATCACTTGGATTCAGAACCTTTGTAAAATTAGTGCCTGCTCCATAATCTTTGATTTCTTCTTCTTCCTCATTCTTAGACCATTCCCACTAGCATACACTCATATTCACGTTGTTAAGCAGGGATTCCCTATATGACATTGGCGGTTGAGCCTTACCATCTAATTGCATCAAGCCATCTTCACGAGATTTCACAGCTTCTTCACCCGTAAACTCCCCGTCGCAAAGCTCACTTTGTGTTTCCTCCGACTTTCATCCCTGTCCTCCTCCATCAATCGCTCACCTTTCCCTCCTCGTAGAGAGCGACCAGAGGGGACACTCATATCTCCATCATAGCAGGTGGCGGAGCGCTCTTTTTTTTATATCAGAACCCTAGGAAAGCATCAATTTTTTCATCTCTTACTAATTCGATTTTCCATTCTTTTATTTGCTGCATTAGTTAATTATAGTTAACTATCTTCATATGAACATTCATTAGCTTATTTTGTTGGGTTGGTGGCAATATCACTTAATATCCCCATGATCACTGTATTCCATTTCTAAATTGTTCTACTTATCCATATCAGAACATTCTATAGTAACGATACTACTAAAAAAAATACCAAAAGGGCGACAAAATTTGCAAGGGAAAAAAATTGTTGCAAAATTTTTTGACAAATAGAATTAAGTTATATAAGAGTGGTCATTTGTGACGAAATTAAATTCCTTCACAAATGTGAAATATAATTAAATCTCTTGCTTTTTGATCTATTTTCCCTAGCCACACGTAATCTCTTGGCCTCTCCTCTCATTCCTTCTCTTTCTCTCGCTCAAGCTCATTCTCCTCTCGTTCCTTGCCTGAGTTGCCTCACCCCTTCCAGCTGCTCGCTTCGGCAACTTTCTGTGTTGTCTGCTGACTGAATATTACCCAGAGGCCCAATTCATGAGGTTATTATTTTCTTGTTCTAGGCTTTGAAACTACCTGTGGCGACACTGCCACCGCCATTGTAATTTTTTGAGTTTTTTCTTCTTTGGGTAATCTGTACTTGCTACCTCTAACTAAGCCCTAATCACTCAAATTTGTTCTTTTCTAGGGTAAGGGTGTCGATCGAAGGATCTACCTGTGTAAGTTGCCTTTATTTTCTTATTGTTGTC
Organism: Acacia acuminata; assembly: GCA_019022655.1. NCBI lineage: Eukaryota > Viridiplantae > Streptophyta > Magnoliopsida > Fabales > Fabaceae > Acacia > Acacia acuminata. Next base: position 2,500,182 of record JAFJYI010000079.1, read on the forward strand.
AAATACGACTAATTATTAAGACCATGTTATATTGTCTATCAAGTGGCATATTGTTTTGGAAACTTGTTATACCCATTGCCACTACTAGAAAATGCCAAAATAGAGACGGAATTTGCGACGGAAAAAAATCTGTCGCAAATTACGATGAAATTTGCTACGGAATTGAAATCCGTAGCAATTTGCAACGGATTTGTTTTCCGGTCGCAAAACTCCAAAAAAAAAATCTGATTTTTTGGTAGGAAAAAGTCCGCCAATTTGCAATTCCATCGCAAAATTGAATTCTATCGCAAATTGCGATGGATTATAAATTCCACGGAAAACGAATTATGTCGCAAATTGTGACGGATTTGAAATTTGTCGCAAAACTCCAAAAAAGAAAATCTGATTTTCTGGCGGGATAAAGTCCGCCAATTTGCGACGGAATTTTTCTGTCGCAAATTGAGGGGTATTTGTGATGGAATTTAAATTCCGTTCCATCGCAAAATTTGCGACGGAATTGTAATTCCGTCGAAAGACCCTATTTTCGTGTTTGTGTAAATTCAAAGCAAGCTCTCTCGCCGTTCGTAATTATATTGCACATTCCCCTTCTCCCGTGTGTCAATGCATATTCCTAGCATATCTCTCAGGATTTAAACCCTGATTCGTGTGAAAACATGCGCATTCGAATCTGATTTGCCCTTGCATTGTTTGGCTCCAAAATCATACTGTTATCGCCCAAAGGAAATTGAGCTAGTTGAACTTCGGGGCCGGCCGCTCCAGATCGAACCGAGTTTTTGGTTAAATGCTCGGTTTGGACTTGATTTAGGTGGATCATTGTGGATTTCTGGTTCGTCTACTTAGAAGGTTGATCTTGATCATACATATTTTTCTTTTGGTTTTTGCGTCATCATCATCTTGGAGCAAGATCTGAGCTTTGCACCTTCATATTTTGTTTGTTCCGAAAGGGCATCTTTAGTGTGTTTCGGGATTCGTTTTTACTTTCGTGTTGAAATGTTTTTTTCAAAGTTCCCAGAACAAGATCTGATGGAATTTCTTACTGCAGCTTTCATTCACCTATCGATTTTCTTAATTCACTAAATTAGTTTCTTGCAAAGTTTAAGGAAAATTGGATACGTTTGTTTTCCTGGTGTATTGAGATTGTGTTGTTAGCTGATCTTATGGCTATACATCTTATAGTTTTGGAAAACAAGGATAGCCATTGAGCATCAAACATAATTGCTTCAGTGGTTGACACATGAATTACGATTGTTGTTGTAAACTTGTTATCCTAACTTTTAGTTTTATTCTTGGAGATCCTATAGTTCATACCCAGATAGTGGTTGCAATTACATGAAGAACGAGATGATAGAATGCAGTGTATGCCATTCAAAATTGGTTTCTCCTAGTTCTAGAACTATATCAAGGGCCTATGACAAGCACAAAAGTAGGATATCATCCAAGCGGTGTGCCCTTAATGTCCTCTTGGTCGTTGGTGACTGCAATTCCACATCTTATTCTCTCTTTTCTGGAAAGTAAGCACTTTAATACCTAGTTGGCATCTCTTTTAGTTTTTGTGTTTGAATGTTTATTTTGTTTGATGGTGCCCAGTTTATATCATCTCATCATAGTAGGCGCAGAAAAAGAACCCCTTTCGCTAGCCACTAACATGTTTTATTTTCTTTACGTGCCAGCCTATTCTTGTCTATATGTCCAAGGTGGATGGGAAATTCAATTTTAGCCCAATCAGTGTTAATTTTTTGACAGAGCTCACAAAGTTTCTCTTTGCTATTGTTATGCTTTTAATCCAAGTACATATTACATTTCCCTTTTTTTCAATTTTATTCTGTCGTCTCAATCTTATACTATGCGTTACTTATATTTGAAGCTTGTGTGTAATAAGATCAAAATTAGTAGGGAGAAATCAGTAGTTAACACATTTGAACTTTGAAAAGGCTAGGAATTAGAGTTGTAATCCTATCTGCTTAATGCCCTAATCTTTGTGCTATAAGTGAACCACTAGGACCATTTAGTATTGATCAAGTAACTCGTAAAAACTTGAAATTCAAGGCAAGATGAAGATCTTGATTGTGGACTGGGTAATCAAATTAGAGTAAATACCCTTTCTGGTCCCTGACAAAAAAGCGTGATCCCCATTTTGGTCCCTTATAAAAAAAGGTCCTTTGTAGTCCATAAAAAGGACGAATAAGGGTCTATTGATTGACATTTTGATCCCTCATAAATTTCCAAAAGGTCATTTTTAGTCCCTTAAAAAGGATGAATAAGGGCCGTTTTTTTTGTAAGGGACCAAAATGGGGTCCGTGTTTTTTGTCAGGGACCAGAAAGGGTATTTACTCATCAAATTATGTTGTAATTTGTAATTCTCATTTATATGTTTGGGTAGTGGATTCTGATGGATCTATTTAAAATAATTGGCATTGCAAAATTAATTTACTATACATAATTATTATATAAATAAAAAAAATCATATAAATAATCCATTTAAACAATAATAACGGAAATATTTGTGCATATAATTCAATCGAAGATTATAAATTACCACTATTTATATAGTGCAAATTAAATAATCATATGGATTTACCCCATATATATTACAAAACTTCAAATTCATCCTCATCCGGCAATGAAGGTGTTTCTGCAGGTAAACGTAATACATTTGATATTGATTGTTACATTTTCATTCCCTTGTTCATTTAAATGAAGTACAAAAAATAAACTTATTTCCTAACGTTGTTTTTTCAGATGAGATGAAGAAGATGAAGGCGTTGGTGCGGGAGCAAGCGGTTGAGCCGAGCTAGACACGGTAGCAGATCATTCAGCAAGCAATTGAGCTGCATCAGACACATGCGATGATGAGGGAGATGCAACTTCAACTCCAGTCCCTATTGAAAGCCAAGGGTACGGGGTCGGCTCTTGGTGATGATGATAATGAAGATCATATTTCTTTGTTTAGACTATTTTTTAGTTCATATTATTCGCAACATTATTATTTATATTTTATTTTTCTCTATGTAAACTCTTTCGATTGTTACTATATATTTTATGATATACAAGTTTTTGTTATTTTGTAATTTTTTATATTTTTTGATGCAATTTTTACATATTTTTCTGATTTTTTAAAAATTAAATTAAATTTGCGATGACAAAAAATTCCGTCGCAAAATTTCGAAATTTGTTGCTGAAATTTGCGACGGAATATGATTCCGTCCGAAAATGCTGAAATTTGCAATAGAATTCTTTTCCACCTCAAATTTTGAAAATTTGTGACGGAATTTTTTTTCCATAGCAAATTTCAAAATTTGCCACGGAATTCTTGTTTTCCGTCGCAAACGAATTTTGCGATGGAAAATGCCTTTTTTTTGTGAGTATGCTTTTGCGAAGCGGCATATTTTATTTATTTCATATTAGTTTGTACAGATGATAGTATTTGTCATCCCACGAAGAGTCTCTTTCGTATTGGGATGTGGTACCGATGATTTTCCATTTTGTGACTGAAATTATGTTGTTGTCAGGTTCCACGATTTTGTGATCGATATATGGATTCTTTGTAGGATACTGCTGGGTCAGTGAATTAGTTGTGGGAGATTACTAGAGGTCATGTGATTGAAGATTATCGGAAGGTAAAATTTGGTTGTATTTTTTCAATAGTTCTTTGTTTGAAAAAGCGGCCAACGGCGCTAGAGCTCTCGGTGGTCGATGGTCAAAGGGTACTTAGGTTAGCTTGCGGAGGTGCCGGCGAGGTACCTTTTTTCTTTCCTTTTTAATTAAAATATTAGGCGTATTTTGGTAAAAACACATAAACTTTAAAATTACAAATTTCTACCATGTTATCTTTCCGTCATTTACAAGTGCTAATGAGACTTTTTGGGGTTTATAAGTTCAAATGGTGTTTTAATGGAATTTTTCCTTTTTTGTGTGGTTCCTTTGTCTTATTCTAACTAAGGAGTCCTTTAGTGTAAAAAGCAAAAAGATATATATATTTTAGTAAACATATATTGTTAAACTTTAGGTTGCTAAAAAAATATTTGCTAGCGAAAAAATGATAGTAAAAAAATTAATTCTAATTTTAGTAATACAATATTATTTAGTTAAAAAACTTAAGATTCTTGTCATTTGTAATTTATATAAATTTTTATCTATTAAACAATCTCTAATTATGTGTTTCTTAGTATTTACAATTTTTCCTCAATATATAGATATATATAAACTCATGTCATTTTCATTAATTTTTCATCTAAACTTGCTTTTCATATAATCATCTAAGCAAGTTTCAATTTTTTTAAAAATTACTTATATCACCGTCAATCTAAACATAAATTACATTTACAATCGACTTTTATCTAATCTTAATGTATGTATTAGCACCTAGCAATAATATGTGAAAGAATTAAGGTTGATTTCACAAGTATGATGATTATAAACGGTGAATACATTGTTACAATTCTTAAAATCATGAAGCTATGTGTATAAAAAGATGCTTTAACATTCATAAAAGATAAACCTGAATTGTATTTTGTTTATATATACATGGGGTTGACTGACTTTATCCTACTACAAGAAAAAATTTCCTTTTCAACCTTCCACTTATAAGTAAGTGGTTTTTTTATGAAAAGGATGATAATTTAAAATATTGATATTAAATATAGCTGATTTTAATCGTATTAATACAGAAAGTATTTCCGATATATAGGTCTTATTACAAAAGGTGTTTACAATTCGATATCATAATAAAAAAATATAAACTATCAAAAAAAGATATAAAAAACAATACAATTTTCATCCCTTCCTGTTGTAGAAAAGAATTATTAAATTTACTACACTTCAAGCAAAAAATCCTTTCATGTTTTGTGGAATAAATTCAAAAACATCCCCCCCCCCAAGGAAAAAGAAGAAGAAGAAAGCGCAAACTTTTTTGCGGTTTCTAAATTTCCAATTTCTAAATCTATCTATCAATATTTGCATTGATAAATTGTATGGCTACGAATCAATGTGGGAGGGGTATCTCAAGTAGGCCCTCTATTATAACTAGAGCCGGGAAATAGGGCTGAGCTCGTCAGGCCGACCTTTTTAAGCCCTGACTCTTCAAGGGTTGAGCTTATAAATTGAAGCTTCTAAATGAAGTTGGCCTTGTAGGGCCGAGGGCCTAAAAGAGCCGGCCCATTACACCCTTTAAATATATATATTTTTTGTTTCATTAACTTGATTTTTCCATTTAATTTACTAATTTATATGTATGTTGTATTTGTTATAGAGTTATTTATCCATTTAATTATAAATACATAATAATTATACTTTAATTTTATGATTTGGTTTAATATTTGTTGCAAATAAAGATTACGGATGTATTCATGATGTGAGAGAAGATATTCTTGATATTTTTACCTATGAAGCAGAGTCTACTACTCGAAGCGAAGCACAATCAAATGTTTTTGAAATTGATGATAGTAGTGAGAAGATGAAAATGATAGTCATTGTACTCATATTGATTAATGGTAAGCTTGTTATGCTTTGTGTGAGTTACTTATGGGCAATAGTTTACTCTTAATTATGAATTAGTGACTGTATTTGTTTATTGCATTAAGTGTGTTATGAACATTAATGTTGACAACATTTATTTGATAAATTGGAACTTTAATTGTTGCAATTTACTAATTGTATTTCTTTGAAAAAAATGAAGGAAAAATAGTTAAAAGTTGGAATAATAACTTTCGGGCATGGTTATCAAATCCGGACCGGACCGGCTGGTTCGGACTGGAAACCGCCAAACCGGTCCGGAAAATGATAGAAATCGAGGTTATCAGCCAGTATTTTTTTTAAAAAAAGTGAAAGACGGAGAGGAACAACACCATGCAAGGCTTTAGGTCGGTGTCTTTGCACTGTGTCTTGTCGCGATTTGGTTTGGTAGGGGGATTGGAGGTCCTTGTCAAAGATCAGAGTTATGCTTTCTGATTCTCCACCATATCGTTAACAATTGGAGTGTTTTGATCTGTGTTTATTCTTGCTAATTCGCTTTCTCTTCTGATTTCTCAGCTCTCTCTCTTTCTCGCTCTCCGCTATTTCCCTTTCTCTGGCATGAAGAAAGGATGAAGAATGAAGATGCACAATGAAAAATTCCAAGGAAATATATTTTATTCTCTTGTACATGCATCTGACCTTTGGGTTTTAGGGGGTGATGAGTCTTGTTACTACAGTACTAAACATGCATGTGATTTCTCTTCTGTCATACTTTTGTATATTTTATTTTAGTAATAAATTTTTATAAATTTTTGTATCAATTCCAAGGAACATTGGCCCATTAAATTGACCTTTGGGTGCTGGGTCTTGCCAATCACCATTACTATGGAGTCCTTTCATTTGAAATTTGAACCTCCCTTCTTTATCCTCTCATTTCTTTTAATTTTTTTAATAATTTTATATTAATAATCCTAAAATTTTCACTTTCTCACCAGTTTGGCCCCAGTTTAGCTCTGGTCTGACCCACTATCCCTTGACTCAGTACCCCGACTATTTCAGTGACCAGTTCGGTTTTAATAACCTTGCTTTCGGGTCCTGTAAGGTCGGCCCTAGCCCTGGTGCTTTTGGCCTGGGCTTTGAAAAACAGATGTTTTTCTTACCCAAGGCCCTGTAGGGCCAGCTCTGTTAGGCCTTGGGACTTCAAAGACCGGCTCGGATTCCCAACTCTAATTATAACCAATAGTTTACGGAGAATTAGTTACCTCTCATATGAAAACAAATTGATTGCTAAACTGAAAGTGGAGCTAAATACCCAAGAGGAGGGTGAATTGGGGATTTCAAAATCTTTTTAAAACTGTTTTGTTTTGTAACAGCAAAACAGGGGTGAACAGAGTGTAGAGAAGAAGAGCTAGGCACAGAGATTTATACTGGTTTGGTCCAACCACTTGACCTACGTCCAGTCCCCAAATTCTCTGGGTTTTTCACTATCACAATTGATTACACACTTTGCACTCAAGAGTAGTTCTCTCACTAGAACTCACTCCCCCTTACAAGTTGTAATCAATGAACTCTCAAATCACCAAGTCCCCTGACTTGTGATTCTTTACAATAAATGTTTTACAAATAGAAACTCTCTCTAAGAGTGGATAATGATAAACACTAAAGCTTACAATGTCAAAAGACACAATATCACTGAAAACTGAGAGGTAGTTGAAGAACTTTTAATGCTATGTGTTTTCAGTAGTTGTAGTTGTTAAGAAGACTTGAATGCATCTCTATTTATACTAAGAGAGCATTAATTGACCGTTGTAATCTTCATTATTACCGTTTCCTTAATTAACCAAAGTTCTGGGCTTGGTAAGGTCTTCTTCTCTCTCTAATCTGCACTTAATCCAGCTGGGTAGAATATCGAGTTGACTCTCGCAAATTAGTCCGTTGGAGAGGTAGTTGCTTGTTGTAGAAATCATTCTTTAATGCTTTGCAACCGTGTGCGAAGGATTACCCAAAAGTATGCAAGTTTCTGGGTTTGCATTTAATGTTCTGACAACACCTTTGCTTTTGCTTTAAACCTTCAATATACATTCTCTAATCTGTATGAAACTCAGCAATAAAGTCGTTAAACATGTCTAGGAACATTAGAGATTAATCAAAGGAAGTATTAAGATCAAATAAGAAGGTTTCACAAATTCGTCAGATTTGATTTTCAAACTTAGCGTTCAATACTCGAGTATGTGTATCAATACTCGAGTTTGTCACTTGTGCACTTAAGTCAATACCTGAGTATCCATCTTGATACTTGAGTATTCTTCTTCCAGAGACGAATCATCGAGACTTGACCTTTGGACCTTAATGTTGAAATAAGGGAAATACTCGAGTATACAAATCCATACTCGAGTTTTGAAATTTTGATATGAAAATAAGTTTAAATTCAAAAACCTGAATACTTGAGTATTGATTTCAATACTTGAGTGTTCAAATCATTGACAAAGAGCAAAGCTCTTTGTATGCCCAATACTCGAGTTTCCAACTAAATACTCGAGTATGCGTTCATCTTGAAAAACTTTGTGAAGTCTTTCCCAAGTCAATACTTGAGTATTGAAATGAATACTTGAGTATTCAACATATGCATAAATCTCGTAATCTTTCTGTCAGTTCAATACTTGAGTGTGCAAACCAATACTTGAGTATTCAAGGTGTTTGAAAAGTTTGATAGATTGATGTCAAGTCAATACTTGAGTTTTCAAATGAATACTTGAGTTTTCATAAACAAGTGTTAAGTATGAAAGCTTTGTGAAAATCCAATACTCGAGTATGCGAATCAATACTCGAGTTTCCATAAGATGAGAAAACTTGATGACTCTCTGTATGACCAATACTCGAGTATTCAATTGAATACTTGAGTATTCAATTGAATACTTGAGTATTGAGAGCTTAATTTCAATGTTGAAATTGTCTCTGTGTGATCCATACTCGAGTATTCATATCAATACTCGAGTTTGGCTCAGGGTGAAAAAAACTTCGAGTGCTCTCTGTAAGCCCAATACTGGAGTCTTGTGTCCAATACTTGAGTATTGCTTTGTGTAATTGATTTGAGAAACTCTCTGTCAAGTCAATACTCGAGTATTGAGACCAATACTCGAAGTTTTGTCTTGACGATAAGTTTTTCAACTTACCAAAGATAAAACCATATCTTGTGTTTACAAATGTCGTTATCATAAAAACTGTAGAGAACTAACATAAACAATTGATCATATAGAGCAATATTAGCACATTAATATTTTGGAAGCCACAATCAATAATTTGGCAAAGTCATTTCAAAAGGATTGTAGCTTAAGATAATAAATTAGAAATTTATTAATTTTTCAAATATAAATTATTTGGCAATAAATGCATGAAACTTAGTTCATTGAAAAAAATATATCATCAATGACGCAATTTTAATATAGCTTAATTAAAAAAAGAATGATAAATTTATTAATTTTTAAATATAAAATATTTGTAAATAATGGCATAATCTTTTATTTGATTGAATTAATACCATCAATGTCACAATTCTATAAAAAAAATTTAAATCTTATAGGGGAAACCATTTTTTTTTTTTTAATTTGAGGAAAGTTAGATCAAAAATTCAAAATATCTAATTTCAAATAGGGTAAACATGCTGGTAATTAAAATTCAGAATAAAAATGAAAGCAAAATATTAAAATAATGTTAATAACATGCGGTAGGGTGCCTGAAATGTACCGCATGTTATTAACATTATTTGAATACCTCTGCTACCCAAAAATAGGGCCTTCCCAATTCTTTTTCAATTTGTTTTTATGATTAGTTTCTATATAAAATGAGTAACATTTTGATAACTTGTGGGGAAAAAAGTAGTTTTCAATTTTTTATAATTTTTTAAAGATTTAATACTTTAATTAAAAGAGAAACTACACACTTTTAGAGTATTAAAGGGAAAATCCCTTTAAGGTCCCAAGGGCCCAAAAAAATGTCAAAAAGGTCCCATAGAAAATTCGATGTCCAAAGAGTCCTAAAAGGTTGTTAAAACTCACGAGATGGAATTGTCAATGCCCTATTAAAGGAGTTGTCAATGAGACCTTTTTGACATCCGAATTTTCCATGGGATTTTTTTGACATTTTCTTGGTCTCTTAGGACCTTAAAAGGGTTTTCTAAATATTAAATATTTGAAAAATCATAAAATAAAATAAAATAAAAAATTCATTATTTTTAAGTGAAATCAAAATATCACACATTTTATATATAATGAATCTGATCATAAAAAGAAACAAAAAAAAATTGGGAAGCCCCCCATTTTTGGGGCCAGCAGGGTGTGCATTAGGCAACCTTACCTTATGAAATATACATTTCACAAGGTTGTTATTTTTGAAAAAGACAGGTATATTTTATGCTGTTTTTAATAATATTGAAATGAAATAAAACATATTGAAATAAATTTCTCTTTTAACAGATTTTTTAATAAATCACGCAATTCATATTGTGTCCTCCCTCCATTTCAAATATCTAAATGCTTTATTGATACCACTGCCCATTATGGAACTTGTCATTTCTCTAGATATTCCATGGAAACAGCATGGAGCCTTGTTTTAAGAACCAAACAACAATAACAATAACAGAAGACCATTTAAAATTTATAGAAAAGTGAAATGAGCTAAAACTACCTCATTCACTTGGAATGCAATGATGATGTTTTTGTTTCCACCAAGCAGACCAATATGAATTTATCTTAGCAAATGTTGTCATTTCCTCATTCTCAAGTATATACAAATATTAATCGCTGCATGGGACAATGAAAGGAGAAAAGTTCTTTGCTTTTCATGCATGTTGCATTTCGTAACTTCCGAAACAACGAAACACCTGTTATCGTGTGGAGAAAAATTGAAAGGAGAGATTGGAGAATCCCATGAGAACTTGGGGAAATAATAAAGGTGACAGCAAAAACTGAGGTTATGAAGGGAGAACATGTGAAGATTTATACAAAGCTTAGATCATAGAGAAATCAATGACATATCAACAACAATTAGTATATATGTAGCATTGATACAGCTCTTAGACACACCTATTTCTATCAAAGAGAACTAAGCTCGAAAAAGATAAAGAAGGAAAGAAAAAAAAGAAAGAAAAAATAGGCATAGCGTAAATCACAGTCAAAACAGCCTATATACATGAAAAAACTTAGGATATAATAAAAATGCCTAACCCAATTATAAGCTTTGCTCCCTTCATTTCAGAGCCAACGGTTATGTTTAGAGCATAAATACAAACCATTGATCATTCGAAGAATGCAAGAACAAAATAAAAAAACTTAACAGTAAGTTGAGATCACTGTATGATGAGAAATAGTAATGACTAATAGAATGAAAGATACGACTTTGATATCCAAATGTGTAAAACATCAACAACACACTATAATTTGACATCATCACACTATAGGATAAAAAAATAATATCAGCATTTGACATAAACAGTGAAATGAACTGGATATAATTTAACCACAATAAAAACAAAGCACAGAATTCAACAGCCCGATTGTGTCATTCAAGAGGCTAAAAAACTTTACCAAGGCAAATTGGACATGGGACTTCCTTACAAAATGGACATGAAGTATTCGGATCAGATATCTACAAGGACTTGAATCTTGATACAAATATATATGAATATATAAAATATATAGAGTAGTAGTAACAATAATAACACAAGAACAAAATGTCCAAAGTTTTATACACAGTAGTGATCCAAAAAATTTAGGGAAAATTACACACAGGTCCCAAGGAACAGATATATTTACATTTAAGTCCCTTCAATTCATGAAATTACACTGAAGTCCCAAGGGACTTGTGTGTAAATATTTCAGATGAGTAAAAGACCTTATTGCCCTTCTTCCTTCTCCTCTCTCCTCTCTCCCTTTTTCTTCTCTCTCTCTTCTAATATTTCTTCCGATCTTTGGGCTAGAGTTCGACGATTGTTGTCACTTCCGATCCTCGGCACTTCCGATCCTCGCACTTCCGATCCTCGGCTAGAACTCCATTACAATCGGCTCTTTGTCACTTTTTTCTAATCTCGGCGAGAGTCCCTAGGCTGAAAAAGTGAGTGGTGGAATTTGGACAAGAGCTTAAAGGCTGAAAAAATGAGTCTCACATCCATGGAAATCAGTTGAGTTCTCTATATTGCAACGGTGGTTCAATTCCCCCTTTCTGTTGTTAATCGCTTCTATCAGGGTTCACAAAAATTGTGGTTAATTTATGCATTTTGTGTTGTTAATTTATGCATTTTGTGTTGTTAATCGCCTGGAAGTCGGACATGACAAATTCAAGGTTTTCACAAGTTGTGGTTAATTTATGCATCTTGTGTTGTTTATTTATGCATTTTGTGTTGTTAATCGCCTCTGCGGAAGTCGGACATGACAAATTGAAGGTTTTCACAAGTTGTGGTTAATTTATGCATGTTGTGTTGTTAATTTATGCATTTTGTGTTGTTAATCGCCTGACGGAAGTCGGACATGTCAAATTGAAGGTTTTCGAAGTTGTGGTTAATTTATGCATCTTGTGTTGTTAATTTATGTGCATAAATTAACAACACAACTTGTGAAAACCTTCAATTTGTCATGTCGACTTCCGTGAGGCGATTAACAACACAAAATGCATAAATTAACAACACAAGATGCATAAATTAACCACAACTTCGAAAACCTTCAATTTGTCATGTGTCACTTCCAGAGGCGATTACCAACACAAAATGCATAAATCAATAACATAAGATGCATAAATTAACCACAACTTGTGAAAACCTTGAATTTGTCATGTGTCACTTCCGAGGCGATTAACAACACAAAATGCATAAATTAACAACACAAAATGCATAAATTAACCACATTTTGTGAAAACCTTGAATTTGTCATGTCGACTTTCGGAGGCGATTAACAACACAAAATGCATAAATTAACAACACAAGATGCATAAATTAACCACAACTTCTGAAAACCTTCAATTTGACATGTCTGACTTCCAGAGGCGATTAACAACACAAAATGTATAAATTAACAACACAAGATGCATAAATTAACCACAACTTGTGAAAACCTTGAATTTGTCATGTCTGACTTCCAGAGGCGATTAACAACACAAAATGCATAAATTAACAACACAAAATGCATAAATTAACCAAAATTTTTGTAAACCCCGAAGCGATTAACGAAAGGGGGAATTGAACCACCGTTGCAATATAGAGAACTCGGTGATTTCCATGGATGTGAGACTCATTTTTTCAGCCTTTAAGCTCTTGTCCAAATTCCACCACTCACTTTTTCAGCCTAGGGACTCTGCCCAGGATTAGAAAAAAGTGACAGCAGTTTGTAATGGAGTTCTAGCCGAGGATCGGAAGTTCTAAGGATCGGAAGTGCCGAGGATCGGAAGTGACAACAGCGTCGAACTCTAGCCCAGCATCGGAAGAAATATTAGAAGAGAGAGAGAAGAAAAAGGGAGAGAGAGGAGAGAGGAGAAGGAAGAAGGGCAATAAGGTCTTTTACTCATCGAAATATTTACACACAAGTCCCTTGGGACTTCGGGGTAATTTCATGAATTGAAGGGACCTAAATGTAAATATATCTGTTCCTTGGGACTGTGTGTAATTTCCCCAAAAATTTATGAAGGGTGGGCGCTAGAGGCGGGTGCCCCGATTTTTTTTTTAAAGGAAATTTTTAAATACATTAAGAAACAAAAGTATATAAACAAGAAAAGAAAAGAATATCAAAAAAAATATTCATGAAATCAAGTGAATATTGATGATGTAATAAGAGAGACAGTTATTTTATAAACCTGTCATTTAGAAAAGCAAGGCTAAATGCTGTTAGAAATGTAGCTACATAAATTATAATGAAGGGTGGGCACTTAATAAATTCACGTACATATATTTTAATAACAAAAGTATATTACAATAAAAATAATTACAATGTCATCCTTCCAGGCTTTATTTTTTGGAATTCCATCATAATTACCTTATTATGAATGCTATCAAATACATTTTTTTTTCAATATAAAGTACTAAACAATCATTCAACTATTCATCCCCCATCCGATTATGAAGTGTAGTCTTGATGTATTAAAGGTGAACATTTAATTTAGAGATGAACAATCATTCAAACATGTATTATTTTTTTGGGGGGGAAAAAAAATCGCCAGATCCCCAATTTAAGGGTGGGCACTTGCCTCCTAGTCTAATACTTGGGTCCGCCCTTGATAGTAGATAAGCATTGGTTTCATAAAGTAAATCTCCAAGTAACTTAAAGCCTATACCAATCAATTTGTTGTCACAAATATGTGCTGGAGGATCCTTGATACATAGAAATGGCCATCTATTCCGCAGTTTGAAGGATCCTTCGATTAACGATGCATCCCTTACAAACAAGTTGGTATCATTTTCACGCTCTCCAGGTTGTGAAAATGGCTTTGTAACAATAATTGTTTGTCTTCCAGGTTCATGTATAATTACGGTGTTATGCATGTCTAAAGTACAAGTTCTTTGGGGGCAAGTACATCCACATGCTATCTTTCTTATTTTGGATAATATTTAGTTAATGAAGCAGTGACATACGTGTCATGAAAGGTTTAATCCAATATAAAGAATTTAAATTCTTAAAGGAATGCAAGGGGCACTAGTGCAAAAAGGCTTTTAAGACCAGATAAAAAGAGGCATCGTAGGACCGGACCCATTGGTCTTGTTCGGCCCGGTATTAAAAGTCTACATTTAAGACAGGACTACGGCCGGTCTTAAAGAAAATATTTTAAACCGGACATTTATAACATTGGGTCTTAAAAGTCGTACTAAAATAAACCTGAAATACTTTTTGTTCGGTCACTTTTAAGACCGGCTAATAACTAGGCCGCTCTTAAAAGATAGAATTTTAAGATCGGACAAAAATAAATACGGTCTTAAACTTAGCGGCTTCTAAAACCTGACTAATTATACGCGGTCTTAAAAGATTGACTTTCAAGACTGGATGATAAATAAATGCGGTCTTAAAAATGTTATTTTAGACCGCATGTATAAATTTACCGGTCTTAAAAAGACCGACTTTTAAGACCGGCGCGTATTATGAAATGTGTTACCGACCTTTAAGACCCGGACATATAAATACATCCGGTCTTAAAAAATCACCATTTAAGACCGGCGCATTTATTTACGGTGTAAATTTTCCTGAATTTTTCCCCTGTTGTGTTCTTCCTGATTGTATTACACACAAATCCACCACCCAATCCGGCAAGACATAAAAGTCAATACTTTAAGTTGTAAGCTATGAACAATTATTTCAATAAATTGAATTGGAAAAAGAATACAAATGTTATTCACCATGAGTTATTTGGCCTCTTAATTAATGATTATACTATGACTACAACACCCAAATTAATTCATACAATAAGATAACTTACTTACAAATACAATAAGTTACAAATACAACACACGTGCACAAAATAATATTCATCATGCCTTCATCTGATTCCCACCCAACAACGTAACATCCTCTTTTATAATATGCCCCTTTGGATCGGATCCTGCCACAAAAATAAAACAAGAACAAACTTCATAGTCAGTGACATTGTTTATGAACATAGAAGGAATATAATATAGTTAAAACCTTAAAGTTTTCAAAGAAATCTGCATATGAATATTACCTTATGAATTGACTCTTTTATAAAGTGATATCTTCCCATATCCCTTCTTGGTGATCACTTCTTATGCCTGGTTCATTATCCGCTTCATCTTCTTCGTTTATGTCCGGTAGACCCCTTGAAAAAGGAGTACTCTCGGGAATACCATAATTCGAATTCATTTCCTCATCAATATCAATGACCCTCTTTCCTTGGAGAGCTACGAGACCACATTTTATTTTCTTGATCGGTGATATAGAACACTTGTTTTGCCTGGTCTGTCATAATAAAAGGTTCATCTCCAAAACTTCTACCATGGACATCGACTAATGTAAATCCTAGCCGATCGATCCGAACACCATTATTGACATTGACCCACTTGCATTTGAAAATGAGAAATCTAATTTTTACATAGTCCACCTCCCAAATCTCTTCAATAACCCCATAATATGGCATGAGCGCCAATAAAGGGCTTTTGTCTTTCAAACTCGGAGAAGTGCATAGATTCGGCCTCTAACATAACACCACTTTGTTCGGGAGGTGTGCTCGTATCATCTAGGGACTTCGTGTAAAATGTATAACCATTGATCACATACGAATTTCAACTTATGACATCGACCTCAGGACCACGTGCTAACCATTTGATTGTATTAGAAACACATTCCTCTCCCTCGACCTTTTGTTTGAACCAGTTTGCAAAAGTTCTGTTATACTCCATAATCAACCTTTGTTCAGTCATTCGATGATTTTCTTTCCTTACGGCTTCTTTATGTTCGGCTATCGACTTGAACTTCATCAACATTATTCAAGATGTATAAGTGGACTTGTGACAATTCATCGGGATCCACGCTCTTTACGGAAGCCCCTCGTCTACCCCCTTGAAGATGCGACGTTTTGGAAGCCCAATATATCTAACTTTGGCCACAATAACGATACTTACAATTCTTTCAGCAACTACACGAGTTTGTTCACTCGTGTAGGCGCCACTTGGCTTTTTCCGAATGTGCAATCACAACTCCTCGTGACGTATTGGAGATGGCGGATCATGTCCATGAAGGATTGTATTCGTTTCATCATCCAATCTCTTCCGCTTGGCCGCCATCAATTCTTTTTCAGCCTTTTCATATCCCGCGAGAAGCCCTATGCGGGCAATCATTCTTTCTCCCTATCTCCTATGCTCGTTCCTTTCTTTCGTGAATCGAATTGAAAACAACTATTAATTATGAATTCCAGCCATCTCACTAACAGAAATTAGAGAACTTCGCTTGATATGAACCTCAAACACTAGTCAAATTCACTTCATCAAGTTTCAACATTTTATGTAAGGAAGATGTAGAATTGTAGAAGAAATTGAAGCTATGTCTTGTCTTGCTAGATAGATAGGTTAAGAAACAAAAGAGAATTATGCTTATAGAATAATACAAACTTGATCCTTTTTAAGGCATCCGGTGGGATCGGCGAGTCCTCATTAGATAGTAACGAAATAACAGCAATGTCTAACCACTACCTACTATGAGAACTAAGACTATAATAATGGCTTGACTCTTATGCCATTATTATTTCCCTAATTACCTTCTTAGTATTTTACCTTTTCGGGGTTTACATATCGGACTTGCATAGACAAAGGCGGGAAATGTATACTTCTATTCACACACCAAACAAATTAACTAACAGGATTAGATGAACACAATAACATTCACATATCAGTACAGGTTAATAAGCAAATAAAAGGGCAAAAAAAAAACTAAATATCAACTCACGAGTTTCGGGAGTGGTCCTTGGTGAACAAATTGTTGCCAAGTTTGTTGATCAATAAATGTGTACTTGTCCCAAGGCTTTTGGTCGACCGAACCTCGGCAAAAATATACTTGTTAGCGAGAGAGGTCTTAAACTTCCTCCACCGATCGGCATAATAAGACAATGTCTTTCTTTCAACTTCTCGAGTCGGGACGGTGTATGTAAGCCGGATAGTGTCCCAAATAGGTTGCTTTACTTTACCGAAGTCCACATTTTTCTACTCATCGGTCAAGATGCTAACCTTTTTGCGTGCAAGACAGTGACAAA
The DNA here is from genome assembly GCA_019022655.1 of Acacia acuminata. Taxonomy (NCBI): domain Eukaryota; kingdom Viridiplantae; phylum Streptophyta; class Magnoliopsida; order Fabales; family Fabaceae; genus Acacia; species Acacia acuminata. Next base: position 2,517,363 of record JAFJYI010000079.1, read on the forward strand.
ACTAGTATATTTGCTTTTATTAGGACCGAAAGGTTGCAACTTTTCATCAAAGCGAATCTTGGCTTTGACCCGAAGTCCGACTTAGGGTTACATCCATCATTCTTGTGCCTCTTCTACCACGACATCTTTGGCGGTTACGAGGCACATTGTCGATGAATAGGGTTCGTTCTGACTCACACCAGTAACTAGCATTCCCAGAACACGAATGGAATCATTTTCACCGTTCATTTTCAAGACAGGAAGAGAGGAATGCCTGAGCAAATGAGAGCGTAACAGAGGCTAATGGTACATGGGCGAGGAAGAGAGGTAATGCAACAGGAAGAGTGGTTTCACAACAAGAAGAGGGGTTTCAGAGTTCCGAGGGACAATGTAAGTTGTAAGGTAACGTTTCGCGTGGGCGAGGAAGAGAGGTAATGCAATAGGAAGAGTGGTTTCACAACAAGAAGAGAGGTTTCAGAGTTCAGAGGGACAACGTAAGTCGTAAGGAACGTTTTGCGCGAAGAAGAATATATTTGGCACTTTATTTTTAAGACCGGATGAACTAAAAAGACGTTCTTAAATGTTAAATTTTAAGACCGCCGTTTATTAAACTCCGAACTTAAAAGTAATAAACTATTTAGTACCGGTTACAATTTATGTCTGGTCTAAAAAGTATAATCTTTAAGACTGTCGTTATATATATCCGGTCTTAAAAGTTTATTTAATTTTTTCCTCATTATTTTGGACCGCGAGAAAATATAAGTCGGCTGTTCAAGATTTCTCTATAAAGAAATTTGAACTTTCGGCTTTTTTCAATAACATTTTTAAGACTGTTTGTTTTGTTAAGCGGTCTAAATAATATATTTAAGACTCATTGATAAAGGATGCGGTCCAAGAAGTTCTTTATATTTACAAAACTTCCACCGGTCATACTATTAAGACCGGTGCGTCATTACTCCGGTCTAAATGAGGCGGTCTTAAAGCCCTTTTTTCCACTAGTGGGGTGCCACTTTAAAGAATTACCATATGCAATTGTGGAAGTTAGATATGGAGCCACCAGAATTGATTATTCTCCTTATAGGAGAGTACAAGTATAATGAATATATTCTCAATCTAGGCACACAAGAATTTATTTTCCTTTTTAAATCCAAGCTAAAACTAATAAATGGGTATGTTCATATCTATGATAAAGGATAGTGAAAGATAATCTTAGGCAAACTTATGGCTTATTTTTTAATCGAAGTAGTTTTTTTTTTTTTTTTTTTTTTGTGAGGCACATTCTCATCTTGGAGGCAATCCCGTTTAAGGCATTGTCGGACATTAAATATAGACACCCTTTTTAGTGGAGATTCGAATTTTGGTTCGTTATACTGTGAACGTCTAGTCCCTTTCGCTATGTTTAATAGAAATTGCATATGGATAATTATGCTTAACATGACCCTATAATCTTTCATATCTATAATACAATATTACAAAGGAATATGATACAAAAATAAGATAAATCATATGCCATGTTTATTGGGAAAATCCTTTTCAAGGCCCTCTTTACCAAAAAAATTCCAAAAAAGGCCCCAAAATTCTGAAAATTCCAGAAAAAGCCCCAAGATTTTGAATATTCCAGAAAAAACCCTTCAAAATTTACGATGTTGTTAATGGGGCTGATATAGTTGTTAGCGGGGTACTAATATAGTTGTTAGCTGAGCTGATTTAGTTGTTAATTTTTTTTAACAACTAAATCAGCCCAGTTAACAACTATATCAGTACCCCACTAACAACTATATCAACCCCATTAACAACTCACGTTGGGTCTTTTTCGAAATTTTTAGAATCTTGAGGCATTTTCTCGAATTTTCGAATCTTGGGGCCTTTTCTCGAATTTTTTTGGTAATATGGGCCTTAAAAAAGATTTTCCCATTTTTATTTGAGAAGTGTTAGAGAGAGTGAAAGGAGTACCTCAAATAATTTTTTCTTGGCGGCAATTGTTTGAGAAGTGTAAGAAGGAGCAAGACTTGTTAACCAAGTCTCTTCTATTAATATATGTCTAATAGTTTGATTTAATAAATAATATTTAGTTAGTCACTTTTTTCAATATAATATGTAAGAAATTTTTCTATGTATCAAGTCATTTTATTCGGCATGTGGTTAAAAGCATTTAATTATTTCTGTTATTTTTTGTCTTACATTATTTTTTTTTATTAAAATTTATAATTCTACTTATCTTTTCGTTTAAACTAAACTTATTAAAATTTTCCCCACCTTCGTTTCCTTCATGCCAAACTCTCAAGATGCCTATCGATATTTTGAGTCTTGTGTCAAGGGGTGGGAATAGGCCAGGCCCCTATCGGGCGACCTACTGACTGGTCTATTTAGGCACAGTCGGACCGGCTTTGTTTGTTAAAAAGGCCAGGCCAAGGCCTATTTAAAGGCTTGAATGACGTAGGCCTTCGGGCTTGGCCTATTTAAATATTAAATAAATATAATTATATTTATATCATATAAATAAGATAATATTTATTGTTTTTCATTCTTATATTATAATTTCAAGATATATTTTTATAAGTTTTGATACGCTTAAAATATACAAAGCTTGTTTATGGCCTCCAAGGTCTGTAATATGAGACTTTTTTAAAGGTCTACGTTGTAAAGAGGTCTTTAAAAAGGCTTCACGCTCAACCAGGCTTTATGAAGGCTCAGGCCTGAGCCTAGAAAAATGTCTGAATTCAGGCTCAGGCCCAGGCTCGACCTTTCGCCCCTATTAAGGCTCGAGCCTATTTAGCCAAAGCCCGGGCGTGGCCTATTTTCATGCCTACTTGTGCCTAATTGTCGGCCACATTTTATATCAACAAATCATGATTTCTTTTTTGATAAAACAAATTAAGAATTTTATTCATACATAGTCTACTGGAGAATAATTATATACACATACATACAAATATTTGTAAGAGAATTTGTTGTTTCAAATGCATTTATCATAATTTTCGATGCAATGTAATAATTAATGGCTTATAAATTATAAGTTTAAAGCTTACCTATAATATAAATAACTTTTACTTAACTTATGGAAAAAGAAAAGAACTCCAAAATTACAAGCTAAGCACACGCCCGTCCTTTCATAATAAGCGTTCTCACGCTCTGCTCTCTCCCTGCCTGTCCTTATTTATTCTTCCCCCTCCTCACAGTGCGACAGTCGTTCCCAAAACCCTACGGCGGCGACACCTCCACCCTCATTAACAAATATATTCGGCTTCCTTACTTGGATTTTGTAGAAGAAAGGCTAGCTTGCTTGCTGTTCCGGAGAATCCAACGGAGCAAAAAGCCCAAATTCCTGACTACAACATCTGTTTCGGTTCCTATTTCTTCTCTCTATCTCTTTCTGAGATCTGTGCTCGGACTGGCTTTCAAGGTACCATTTCTTTTTTTTTTTTTTCAAAAATGAAAAAAAAGGTTTTGTTTCGTGTCGCTATAGCTTTCGCGCGAAGCTTTCGGTGAATCTGGGAATGGATCTACTCGTAGTTATGCGTTTTCTATTGGCTTTTGGTCTTTTCATCTTTTATCTTTTGATTAATCGTTCAACTGATTTATGCTAAAATTACAAAATAAATTGCTCTGTTTCAAAGTTTTGGGGGTGCGGGTTGTGGAAACATTTTGAGAATTGGGTTTTGGGGTTTGGATTTGGGAAGTCTCTCTAACTTTTAATTGGGTTCCTTTATGAGGTTCTTTTTCTTTCCTCTCTCATAATACTTGCATTCATCCAAAGGAAAAATATTTGGTCAGCTACGGGTTTGTGGGTTATAATTCCTTACTGATGTTTTGATTTGTTGAGAAATTGTCTTCATTATTATATGTTCCCTTCGACAGAGGAGGCTTTGCTTTGTTAATTAGAAAACTTCTTGTTGAATTCTTGTTCTTGGGTATGCTATTAAGATCTTGCCATTTTGTGCAGTAAATTCTTGTTTTTTGGGTGGAATTATTGAAGAAAGGGCAGTGAAGTAATGCTGATCTTTTTTTCCTTCTTCTTCTTCCGTATGCGCTTCTTTATACTCCTTCTGGTCGTAAATATATAACTGCTTGTTTGGGTAATTCGGAACCATGTTATCAAACTACTTTTAAATGCTTATCTTGTAAAAATATCTTAAATACGCAATTTAAATATAAGAAAATATAACACACAGATAAATATAATAAATAGTTGAGTTTTTTTAGATATTAAAAAAAAATTAATTAAATTATTTTAAAATATTTATATTAGTTATTTTTTTCCTATAATATAAGTATACACAACATTTGATTCATTTTTAAAAGTTATGTACAGATTCTACCCCAAGTAATTATATAACTTTCTAAAAAAAAAAAAAAGTTACTTAGCTTCCTCCTTCACCAACATGTTCATTCTTCGTCTCCCTCGCGCAAAATAACCTCTTATATTCACAAAGCATTGCCCTCTGTTTCTTTGCAGACCTTAATCAACTCTAGAGAGGTTCAAGATAAAGCTCATCAGTGTCTCTCTCAACTCTCGAATCCGTTGGAGGCCAATATTCTCAACAAAGATTCAAAACACTATTGGGAATGGGTGGAATCGGAAAACTCAACCCTACAAGGTAATTGAGTATTTTGCTTATTGTTATTTTTGCTTAACTTATCATCCGATGATAGCAAAAGTTATTAATTCCACACAAAAATCTTAAAAAGGTTAAAAAGAGATTTCTGGATATTATTTTTAATCCGAGTGCTTTTCTAAGATTAATCCCTTATTTGCAAATATTATTCTTAAGGCATATGTAAATTGCTTTGTTGTTGCTACATGAAACTCTTTGCCGAGTTACAATTATCCATTGCAAGCTAAATATCTTTGCATTGTCCGGCTATTGGAAAGCCCCCCCTTTCTCTTTCTATATATATCTCTAGTCGAGTCTTAGTCTCTCTCATTACCTCGAAATTGACAAATGACAATGGTAACACCCCTCCGATAATACAACACACACAGTTCACATTCCATGCTAAGAGTTATATGCTTAGTTATGTGCTTATACCTCTAATTAGAGGTATAAGCATATTTTTAAATTTTTTATATATTATATTTATTTAGATTTAAATTATATCTTTGCTTTACGAGATGTTTTTTTGCATCAAGTATCTCAAATTCATTAATTTTCATAATACTAGTGTTACGGACAAGTGCGGGCGAAAATTAATTAATTTGAGATACGGGTGTAAAACATCTCGTAAAGCAACATATAATTTAAATCTAAATAAATATAATATATAAAAAAATTAAAAAAAAAATTAAAAAAAATATGCTTATACCTCTAATTAGAGGTATAAGCACATAATTAAGCATATAACTCTTAGCATGGAATGAGGACCCCAACACACACCAGTGTGTTAATGCGCAACGCAGCACATCAAATTGTTTGGGCGAAGTATATTGATGTTACTATATAATTCTTAGTTATCCATCAACTGCTACTCCAATATTGTATATTACAGTCACCCAGAAATATATATATAGCATATATTTCTAACAACCACCAAATTCGGTCACTACTACAAAAAATAGATATTATTTCCCTAAAGGACGTCCTTTTTGGAAAAAGGGAAGTAAAATGTGAATGCAGTGACAATTTTGTAATTTATATGGAGAAAATTTGATATATTAGGCATCATAAAATTTTTTAGGACGTAGAAAGTGTACTTAAAACATTCTAAAACAATATTAGGACGCCAAAAGTGGCTCAAAGAAGAGGAAAAGCGGCGGCAAATGAAAAGGTTGGTGGCAAATTGCTGTGCTTTTGGTGAAAAAATGAAGATTTTTGGCGTCTAAAAAAAAGGGAAAATTACACACAGGTCCCAAGGAACAGAGATAATTACATTGAGGTCCCTTCAAATGACAAAATTACACAGAAGTCCCTAGGAACTTCTGTGTAATTATTTGTAAACATAAAATTACTTTTTTGCCCATTCAGCATAAAAAACGTTAAACCACTGAATCAGTCTGTCATCTCCCATTCGACCGAGCCCTTCAACATTCGATCGAGCTCTTCGGCGCCGTTCCAACGAGAGAGACTCGCATCTGTCATTCCTTGTTCGTCGCCGGCGGATTGTGTGAGACTCCTCGCATCTCTCATTCTTTGTCGATGGCGGAGCCACAGTGGGTCACATGACCGCAAGTGTAGGTGTGAATATATATATATATATTTTTTTTGGATCTCGTCCCCCATCCCGTCTGTACTCTTCTTCATTCACCTTCGTTCTCCCCCGTCCCATCTGTACTCTTCTTCATTTCTGTATTTTCAGTTCATGTGGAGCATTCATCTCAGCATTTGTTTTCTTGGTTTCTTACTCCTATCGAATAAGCGTTGGTGAATCTTTATTCCTGTCGCTTCTTGAGGCAATGACGCAGAACCTGAGGTTCTTGTAGAATACTCTGTCCGGAACAATTAGAGTAAGTACTCATGTGAATTTGGGCTGTTGCTGGTGAATCTTTATTCCTGTCGCTTCTTGTCACCAAATGTTGTCTGGTTCAATGCAAAGAACAACTCTTTCGAAGGATCCCTTTCTCCATTTTTATGTCAAAAACTGATGGGAAGAAGCCAATTAATATTTTTAGACTGTCCGATAATTTTTTATCGGGTGACCTACAGATTGTTTGATGAATTGGAAATCATTGTTTCTTGTGCGTCTCAAAGAACAATAACATAACCGGCGAGAATCTCTATATCTTTGGGCTTATTGTCTAATCTTACAATTTTGGATCTCCACAAAAATAACTTAATTGGAGAGATACCTTCATCATTGAAAAATTGCCAGAAGTTATAGGACCTTGATGTAGGAGAAAATAAATTATCAGGAAATATACCGAATTGGATAGGGAATAATGCAAGGCTTCTCCGATTAAGATCCAATCAATTTAGTGGAGCTATTCCCCCACAAATATGCCAATTAACTTCTCTAATAGTATTGGATTTTTCCGAGAACAAAATATCGGTTCAATACCCCCTTGCCTCCATAATATGAAAGCCATGGCATTTCCTCGTTCTTCAAAACTTTCAAGCATTTCCAACAGAGTTCAAGGTGTTGTTTACGAATTCATTGATAAAGCTAAGCTACATGTAAAAGGCCAAGATTTGTTCTATGAAAAAAACTTGAAGTTGATGCGTAGTATTGATCTATCAAGTAACAACTTATTTGGAATGATTCCTCTAGAAATATTTAGCCTCTTTGAGTTGCTTTCTTTGAACTTGTCCCATAATCAATTTGAAGGGAACATACCAAAAGAGATTGGAAACTTGAAACGGTTGGAGTCTCTTGATTTTTCAAGCAATCAACTTTACGTTTTATGTGTATTTATGGCAATGTCTCCATTCACCAATACTATTGTTTTGGTTCAATAGTGATTTGGCTGTCTATTTTCATTATAGATCACATCCTAATTAATGATACTAGGTCTCTGTTGTTGCTTTATCCTTCTTTTTGATTTTTTGATGTGAGAGTGGTGGAGGGAGCAAGAAAAGCGTCAATATCCCTCCTTAACTGGAAGTTATTAAAAAGAAGGGGAAGGGAGGTAAAGGAATGTTCATCAAAACTGTTTCTTGTTTGGCGGTTATTAATAAGGAAGGGAGGATAATAATTGATTTTCAACTAACCTTTCACGTCTATAGTTCGCCTCCTTTATATTATTTAGTACTTCCAATTTGGAGGAGAAGGTTTATTCAAGCAAGGGGAAGAGAAGTTATCATCTGCCACTCTACTTCCTTGTCTTCCCTTCCATTTTGCTTGATTTATTTCCGTCTTTGTCCTCCCAAGTGTCAAATATAGTGTCTATCTATGTGCGGGTGTAATGTGTAGTGTTTGTAGTACTTATACTAGTCAAGTTACAAAGCCAATCCATTGTAGTATTACTACGCCTGTACCCTTTAACATCTTACAATATATATTATCGAATGCAAATTCAAATCAAAGATGCTCTTGTCTCTTTGTGTAGTGCCTACGGATTCGTTTAAATGGGTGACGTCGAAATATATTTTTAAATATATAAATATATTCTAAATATAAATTAGAAATATATAATCTTAAATAACTCTTCCATTATTTATTGATTACATATCGAATGCGTTTTTTGTAAGCGAAATTTGATTTTAGTTCTCGGTATACTTCTTAGTTGTTTGGATTTGAAAATGAACGAACTTCGATATAGTTTCTAATATATTTCATGTTCTCCAATAAAGTTTTAACATGAGTGAAAATATCCAATTTGTGATGTTCAGTTTCTTCACCGATTATATCCACACACAAAAAAAAAAAAAAGTTTCTTCACTAATAAAACTATACACTTGTCTGCAAACATTATCTACTTGAAATGTCACGCTTGTATGCTGTCTATATGAATTTTATCATTTGATTTTGGACTCTTGGGAGTATAGCATCTTTGTTAGATTAGTCGAGATAGGATATTAATTCTATGAGGGCAGTGAGGAATTGAAACTATCATTTGCTGCTCTGCCTCCTTTTTCTCCTCTTCTTTCTTTGTTTCTTTTGATTTTTCCACAGCTGGTGTCACAGAACTTGTTTCTAAATTCTCATTCTCTTTCACTTCCTTTTTTGTTTCTGGCTTTTGTGGTGTTTCATTGTCAGTGGAAAGGAAACAAGAATATGGCGACAAATCAAGAGGTCAAGCTAAAGGTGTCCGGATACAAATTGTTCTATCATGGTTACAGGGATGAGATGGATCTCCCTAAGACAAAGAAGGCTATACTATGACTAATTTGTCTTGTGAGCAACTACAGCAGATAAAGCTTGAATGCTTATGGTGGCTTGTAACGCATGACAAAAACATACATAAGCAGAAGGTGGTGTCCCAACCTGTCGGCAACCAGTGATCGAAGAAGAAGAAATAGAGATGTAGTTTTATTGTAAAGTAGTTGAAAGTATTGGCTTTCATATGACCTTAGGTTGCCAATGTATATAATTGGAAGTGAATGTACAAACTTTGCCCAGCCTCAGAGCAAATACTAATTATTTTTTGACTAGCTTTAGAGCCAAATGTTGAATATAGCAACAAGAAATGCTATATGCATGACCTTGGTGAATTCATCAAGTTTAGCAAGTATTAGAACCTAAAATTTGATTTTGACTTGTCCTCGTATATGCTAAATCCTTGGTAATTCAATTCGAGGTCTAGAGGCCATTTACAACAAGAAATTCTAAATTTACAACAGGAAATTCCTATTTTAACAAGTTTTGAAACCTGGGATTTTTTCATTTGAGGTCCAGAGGCCATTTACAATAAGAAATTCTATATTTACAACAAGAAATTCCTATTTTAACAATAAGTTTTGAAACCTTGGATTTTTTCATTTTCGAGGTCAGAGAGGCCATTTACAATAAGAAATTCTATATTTACAATAGTAAATTCCCATTTTAACAAGTTTTGAAACGTTGGATTTTTTTCATTTCGAGGTCCGAGGCCATTTACAACAAGAAATTTCCATTTTAACAATAACATTTTAAAACGTGCATTTTTTCAATTTTGAGGTTCGAGTCTATTTACAATCGAAATTCTATATTTGCAACGGGAAATTCCTCTTTTAACAAGAAGTTTTGAAGGCCTGGATTTTTTTATTTTCGAGGTCCGAGAGGCCATTTACAACAAGAAATTTCTATTTTAACAACATTTTAAAATGTGCATTTTTTCAATTCGAGGTTCGAGTCTATTTACAATAAGAAATTCTATATTTGCAATGGAAATTCCTATTTTAACAAGAAGTTTTGAAGACTGGATTTTTTGCATTCGAGGTCTGAGGCCATTTACAACAAGAAATTCTATATTTACAACGGGAAATTCCTATTTTAATAACAACATTTTAAAACGTGCAATTTTGAAATTTTGAGGTCAGAGGCTATTTACAATAAGAAATTCTATATTTACAACAAGAAATTCCTATTTTAACAAGTTTTGAAACCCTGGATTTTTTCATTTACGAGGTCCAGAGGCCATTTACAACCAAAAATTCTATATTTACAACGAGGGAAATTCCTATTTTAACAACAAGATTTTAAAACGTGCATTTTTTGCCGAGGTCCGAAGCGATTTACAACGGGAAATTCCTATTTTAACAAGAAGTTTGAAAACCTGGATTTTTTGAATTCGAGGTCTAGATGCCATTTACAACAACAAATTCTATATTTACAACAAAAAATTCCTATTTTAACAAGTTTTGAAAACCTGGATTTTTTTGAATTTTGAGGTCCAGGGGCCATTTACAAATAACAACAAGAATTGAGAATTTTGAATGATCTACCCGTTCATCGTCTACAAGATCTACATATATTGATGGATCAAAGCTAACTTTGAATTTCACACAAATGTCATTGCTTTCTTTTCCAATCAGAGATGATATGATTCTTCGCAATTCGTCATAGGTTGTGCCTTCCTTTATAAATTTTGTTCTCTTACCAAACCTCCAACATATTGACTTTCATCTCCCCCACCATTTAAAAACTCCCCCCCCAAAAAAAATGAAAGAGACAGAATAGATTTTTCTCGAAGTATCGCCATATTTCAGGACAATCTTCAAAGAACAAGATTGTATTAACAACTAAAAAAGCATGTATTTACAACAATAAATTCAGGTATTAACAACAACTTTATTAAATCCTATCGAGAACTTGTAACTAAAGGTTCCATCATCACATCAACCAGAAACCAATAAAACAGAGTAGTCCCTCTGTTACCTTCCCAAAAAACAGAGTATGATGTCATTAACCCTACCCAATAGCATGAAACCCCAACTTCAATGGTAAAGATGATATCTTTAGCAAAATCTTAGCATTACTTACCTAGGTACCAGCTTATAGTCCACTAATGAGCTCAAACTTCAACCCTTCACTTTGACCCTTCACTCTCTCGAATGCAAAGAACAAACACCCACGAGAATAAATTATTCATCAAAAGCAGTACGGGACACTGCATATTTTAAGCTTTGCCTGGGACATGAAAATGTCACTTACTTGCCTTAAACGTCGAGATTGATCCACCTATCTTGCTTACGTGATTTCACCGTTTTTCCCTTTCTGACAAATCCAGTTCTCCCGCGCACGGAATATTTGCTCTGATTGTTTCCTTTTTTATGCACTATGGGTAAAAAAGTAATTTTATGTTTACAAATAATTACACAGAAGTCCCTAGGGACTTCGTGGGTCTTCTGTGTAATTTTGTCATTTAAAGGGACCTAAATGTAATTATCTCTGTTCCTTGGGACCTGTGTGTAATTTTCCCAAAAAAATATTAGGAGGCCAAAACTCGGGGCCTAGGAAAAGTGCCGCATTTTATGTTTAGACGCTAAAAATTTGCTTTTTGGAGTCTAAACTAAATATTTAGACGCCAAAAAGTTTCTATTTCATCGTGTTTTCTAGTGCTAGTGAGCGAGTGTATCGTGTTTTCCATCGTGTTTCCTTCCAAGTTGCGTGCCCTCCTTCTTCCGCCTCTAGTTGACACTCCGTCGGACCTTCCCTCTCCCACCGTCGGTGTCATCTCCCCGACCGTCTTCCCTCCGTCGGCCTCCCCTCTCCCACCGTCGTGCTCATTCTTCCTTCCCTAACCTCTGTTTTCCCTCCGTTGGACCTCCCCTCTCCCACCGTTGGTGATCATTCTTCCTTCCCTGACCTCCGCCTTCCATCTGTCGGACCTCCCCTCTCCCACCGTTGTTGATCTTCGAACCCGGCCAGTGAGGTATACAGTCCCACATTGTAGGATCTGTAGTTTGTTTGTTTTTTTTTTTTTGCCGCTTAATTTATTTTCCCTTCTGTCGTGCCACCTCAGGCAATGGGTATTACTGAAATTCAACCTGTTCTTCTTACCTTTATTCAACGTTTTAGGTTAGTATTTTTCTTTTTTGTCAAATTTTCTTCTGATATATTTAATTGCTGAATCGTCTTGGTTAATATTGACCAATTCTGTCAAATTTTCTCCTAAGAATATTTTATAGCTTTCAAATATCAGGCTTCTAAGCCGTTGGACTGTCTTCAAGGTTTTAGCATTTATCAGGATTCAATTATTGGTTTATGTGATAGGAAATTTGGGGGAGTATATTACTTGGTTTTGCTGTTGTGTTTTAATTATATCAGAAAAATTGCAAGTTTCCTTCTTCGAGAAGAATCCTAGTCAAGCAGCTGATTGTTAAGAAGTTGCATACTCGTGCATCTGAACTATTTTGCATATCAATACTCAGATAAAATGGAGAAAACAAAAGGAAAATTCATTTACATTTTTGTGGTGCCATCAAAGTATGAAATACTTTCCGCCAAAGGTAGAGTGGCTGTCAAGATTTCTTGTACATTAGAAGGCATTCCTGACCATCTGATCATCCTTACCATTTCCATATGGAAAAGTGCTATTGTTTTCCTTTTAGTAGTCCTATCTTCCTCTTTTGAAAATTTGGAGTTTTTTCAATTTCTTAGTAAAAAGTTCCCTCTAGAGGAAATATTGTCATTTATTTATACACGTGGAATGTATATAGATTAAATTTTTGCTTAGTTGAAATAAATTGAAAGATTCATGTTTTTAAGTGGTGATAGGTTTGAGATTAATTCTTTTGTTATTTCCATTCATACATGTACTGTTGATGACGACTTTGATCATTTTCAGTTTTTAAATCTGATAACATTGCATCGGCTTAAAAGTGTGCTGCTACTATAAAAATGATGAAGAATTCGACATTTAGCCTTGAATTAAGCCTGAACATATTTTATTTATTGACCTTCTATGCTCGGTGGAACCTGCGTTCAACCAAGTATTTTTCTTTTTTATCAAATTTTCTTCTGCAGTTAATCCTCTCGTGTGAGTCCTCACTCTTGAAAAAATTTAATCTTGTAAGTTCTACCTTCTTGGTCAAAGGTACTACAATGCGAACCTTCTCTCCCTCAATAGGGTGGAGAACCTTGGAAGCTATATTTGGATGTCCCACAACTTCATCTTATTGCCAATGCCCTCGTTCACGTACAATCAACCACCCACCATAATAAACAAATTCCAGACAATCAACGTAAGGTGACCGTAACGTGTGTTCGAGAGGGAGAAGAAGCAATAGACATCCCGATCACCGATGACGAGGTTCCTACACTAGGCAAGGCGATAGGATCGTTCATCCTTTGGCTGAAGAAACTTATTAACTACGCGCCAGCACCTCTAATGGTAGGAAATACTAACTATTACTTGAATTTTAGACTTGCTTTCACTATTGTTGTGCTTATGTGTTTTAGAGCAATTCTTGTGTGTATGGCATCCTTTTGCTGTCACTTGGGGATTTTTTTTGTCAAACCTGAAATTGCTTAAATTGTTGTATCTAAATCTGATTTACACTTGCTTAAATATGTTGTATTTTGACATAAACTTGAACTACAACTATTTGGACGGTTGTTTAATTACGCATTTTTGCTATCTTTTTTTTTGTAAAAAAATGAATTCATTTTGCATTAATTGATTCCTACATTTTTTTGTCAACCTACTCATAATCTGTATTTTACGTTTTACTAGGATGAACACCATGCGACACTATTTCCCTTCTTGGCACGATTGTAACGGTTGTACAATGACATCAACGAAATTACCATGTAGATGCCTGTGGGAATTCTCGGCTCAAGAGTGTCATCATATCCTTTTACAATTGACAACACAGATCTTAGGCAGTTTATACATTTCGAGGAGATATATATATGTTGGCTTAAACTTGCAATCCTGTAAGTAAATTTTTTGCCCTTCAATTAATCATGTGATTTTTTTTTTTTATATATTCGACAATTCATTTATCTTTTTGATTCTATCATAGTTTCTTCCACAACATGTGCCCCCAAATCGGAAGAAATGAGTCATATGGATTGTTATGTCCATCGAACACAGCAAGGACCTACAGTACGTTGGAAATAAGGACATCTTATGTGGGTTATACAATAGGAGAGACGAAATTGTCTTGTTATCTAGCACCAATTTATGAAGAGTACGTATTTTAGTTTTGTCTATTTAAGATGTTTAAGAATAAATTGCCTTCTTATCTTAACTTAATCTTATTCTCGTATGTGTTGTTGTAGTTATCATTGGACTTTGTATGTTATTTGTCCACCCAAGAACGCCCTCTATTGGTTTGATTCCTTGGGTAAGATGCCACACAAAGAAATAAAATCCATATTTAGCGAGGTAAGTAAACTTTTTTCTAAATCATTGATATTCTTAAATTAAATGAATTGTTATAATGTCTATTCATTTTCATTTTAATGATAGTGCACCGAAGGCATATAGATTGCTTTGTGGGCTTAAAGGGGGTCCAAGTAGAGAATCGACGTGAGTTTATCTCGAAAGTAAGTAGTTTGTTTCAATTCAAGTTATTTCATTGACAGTGTAATTTGATATGCATGTATTCGTTAAAGAGGAATTCAAGTAACCATTTGCTTTTGATTTATAGTGCCCTCGATAACCAGGGGCATTGAGTGCGGATACTATGTTATACTCTACATGTATTATGTCATTTAGAGCAGACTTACTTCAGATATTGATGTATCAATCGCTCATTCATTCTCAAATGATAATATTTTTGAAGTTGTACTTTAGTTTAATTCATTCATTCACTTGATTGATTTATCTTATACCTTATTTTCCATTTTACAGATTTTTGGTATTGAGGAAGCCTACTCGGAGGAAGATATCGATTTGATTTGAAACCTGTTGGTTGGACATCTTCAACACATAGATGAATGAAGTTAATCTTTTATATTGCTTAATTGGTAGCAGGTAGCTTGACAACTTTTTGACACTTTGTGGTGATTGTTGTATATAGTAATAGTAGTTGTTACCACTTGAATTAGTTAGAGCAAATTGGTTAAGATGATTTGAAGTTAGCCAATTACACGTTGTTGTTACACTTTTGAGCCAAAAATATAAGGTTAGCTGAGCTAACCTTTTAGCACATAAGTGGTGTTTATTTTATTACATTGTGATGATTATTGCTGTTGATATGTAAGAAGGTTTTTTGTAAGGGATTGTGGGTAGTGAATATATGAAGCGACTATTTTTTTTTTTTAAAAAAATTAATAATACTTAAAGCGTCTAAATAAATTATCGGGATGCTATAAGTTCACTTATGGCGTCTAAAATATATTATAAGATGCCTTAAGTTGAACTTACGACGTCCTAATACAGTATTTAGATGCCTTAAGTGGTAACTTACGGTGTCCTAATCCTTTATTTAGATGCCTTAATTGCTAACTTACGGCGTTCTAATACTATATTTAGATGCCTTACGTATGGCACAAGCTACTTAAAGAGTTCTCTTATGGCGTCCTAGTACAAATATAGGATGCTGTAAGGTACAATTTACGGTGTCTTACTTTTTTTTGGATGCCGTAGGTTGTACCTACTACGCCCCTTAGATAGGCGTCTTGCGAAAAAAGGATGTCAAAAATGCAAAAAATAAGATGTTGTAGCCCTATTTTGTAGGATGAGTGCAGACTACCAAATATTTAAGTCTATACAACAAAGCTAAATTCAAACCACTGATTCCTCCAGCAACCTTAAGTGACCAATGTCTACCGACTTGTCCCTTGAACGTTGATTACTACTCTGCCCACATCCTAAACTTTTGGAAGGTTCTAAGATTCAAATAAATCTCAGAGTAACAAGTTAATTTCACAAACCAAGCATATATAATATATGATAGTCAACCACAGTAGAACAGTCCACATAGCATATAAAGTATTCAAAAATCATACAACATGTATCACAATTCATATAAAGCATTCTAATATCATCATAAGATTCAATTCCTTAGCGCTAGGAAAATACAATTGGGTGAATTAATATCCCAAAAATAACTGAATGCACTAGGCTTTGCTTAACTACTGGGAAGTTGACGCCATGGTCGGCCCTTCCACCCAAACGGCTCACCAGTGGTGTTACTGTGTTCAATGATGATGTTTGTGTTTCCACCAAGCAGACAAAGACAAATGTATCTTAGCGAATCTTGTCATTTCCTCATTCTCAAGTACACACTGCATGTGACAATGGAAGGAAAAATATACATAGCATAAATCATAGTCGAAACAGCCTATATACATGAAAAAACTTGGGATATGATAAAAATGCCTAACCCAATTATAAGCTTTGCTCCCTTCATTTCAAAGCCAACGGTTATGTTCAGAGTATAAATACAAACCATTGATCATGGGAAGAATGAAAGAACAAAATTTAAAACTTACATAAACATAGGGTATAGAATCATATTAAAGTAATTCAATGTTTGACTTGCAATATGTTCAATTCTTATTTAAATCCACTAACAACCCCAGGGCCTAAATATTGACACATCTTCCACATCTCGACCAAATAATAATTAGTGCTCACTATCATGATTAGGATAAAAACCCCATGCATTATTGCATGGGTCTGAGAAGACCAAGATCTAAATATTTCTTTAATTGCTAATCACGTTGGATTAGCGGTAGAAGCTGCTTTTCAAACATGATTTATGGAATATGAGGTAAGTTTGTGATAGAAGTTTTATATCGACTTGCGTGAATATGTTTTTCCATGACCAACGCAAACAGGTCAACCAATCAATTCGCTGTCACAAGAACAAAATTTGCAATTGGTTTAAAGCATGTCCCAATTAGTTCGCTCTCACAAATATGCGCGGACTTAATGAATAAGTTGACTACTACAAAAATGGATATTACTTCCCTAAATAACGTCCTTATGTCAAAAAGGGAAGTAAAAAGTGAAGGCGGTGACATTCTCATAATTATTTTCTTGAACTTTGACATATTGGACGTCCTTTTTAATTAAGGGGCGTCGAAAATAGACTTTAGGCGTCCTAAAACTATTTTAGGATACCTAAAATGAATTTAGGGGTCCCAATTATCAGGGAGACGCCAAAATTTGGCGGATATTGGGCAATTTTTTGGCGCCAAAGAATGTTTTTGGTGTCCTAAATAATTTTATGGATGCCTATAGTGGGACTTTAGGCATCCTAAAAAGAATTTGGACGCCTAGTTTGGGACTTTAAACTTCCTACCTTGTAGTACAACTCCCTTGGAAAACCTCTGGCATTTCTCTCACACAGTCCAACAGCTCCTCTGGCGTACTCATAATCTGTTTTTTTTTATGGTTTAATATAGGATGAACAAGCTACGACAAAATTTCCCTACTTAGCACAATTGCAAGAGCTGTACAAGGACATTGATTATATCTCCTTGTAGATGCGTGAGGGCATTGTAGGCACAAGACTGTCACATCACTTAACAATTGACATGACAGATTTGACGGTTACATTTGAGGCGCTAGATGTAGGATTGATTAAACTTGCAATCATGTAAGTTTTTTTTGCCCTTTAATTTAATGCATTGTTTTTTTTTTTAAATATATATTCAACAACATTTATCATTTTAATTCGATCATAGTATCTTTCACAACATATCGTCCAAAGTGGAAGAAATGATTCATATGGATTCTTATGTCCTTTAAACTCGATGAAGAAGAAGAAGAAGTTAAAATTAAGGATCACTTATGTGGGTTATACAATATGAGACTAAATTGCCTTATTATTTAGCCCCAATACTTGAAGGGTATGTATTTTATTTTTGCTATTTAAGATTTTTAAGAATAAATTGTTTTCTTATCTTAATTTAATTTAATATGTATATGTTGTAGTTATCATTAGACCATGTGTGTTGTTTGTCCCTCCAACAATTTTCTTTTTTGGTTTGATCTCTTAGGTCACAGGCCAAACTGTGGTAGTTTTGTAAATATAAAGAAATATTTAGACCGGATTATAGAGAATTAGGTCTAAAAAGTATGACTGGTGGTAGTTTTGTAAATATGAAAAAAAAAAATTAGACCGAACTTTTAAAATAGGGTTTAGGAGCAAAAATACATATGTGGTTACATTTTAGGAGCAAAAGTCACTCCACCGTTAAAATCTAGCCTGTTGTAAATATGACTTTTTCTGTTGTACATGGCTAGATTTTAAATTTTGTTGTAAATACAACACTTCCTCTTTTAAATCTAGCATTTTCTGTTGTAAATGACCTTTCTATGTTCAAAATCCAGGTGTTTAAATGTTGTTGTAAATATGGCATTTTCTATTGTAAATATGGCCAGATTTTAAATTTTGTTGTAAATACAACACTTCCTGTTGTAAATATAGCCTTTTTTTTTTGTTGTAAATGACCTTTCTATATTCAAAATCCAGGTGTTTAAATGTTGTTGTAAATATGACATTTGCACCGTTAAGTTAGATTTTAACGATGACGTATTTTTTGCTCTAAAATGTAACCACATGTGTATTTTTGCTCCCGAAAAAAGCATATGGTGTTGGGCGCTCCCAAGGGTAAAGCACATGTGTATTTTTGCTCCTTTACCCTTTAAAATATTAGGTCTTAAAAGTAAGATTTTTAAAACCTAATATTTCAAAAGTCCATCCAAAAAGTATGACCGGTGTCAGTTTTGTAAATATAAGAAAACTTTTACTTTTAAGATTGGATGTTTAAAATGTCCAGTCTAAAAAATCCACTTTTAATTTTGGATATTTAAAAAGTCCGATCTAAAAAGTTTAAAAGATAAATCTTCTATTTTCCCGCCTCAAAAATTGAATTTCGCTCTCCGAACCTCTCTTCTCTTGCAATTTGTAGATCGGTGAGTTTTAAATCATCTCTCTCAATGTTCCACATATTTCGATTCTCGTGTCGTAGTTCTGCTCCTTCACTTCCCTCATATTCCCTTCCTCTCTTCAGACCTTGTTTCCAGGTTCATTGTGCTTCGGTAAGTCCCACCATTTCCGGTTCATCTATTGCTTATTTATTTCCTGTTTTCAGATTGCAACACTTTCATTTCAAACCTTGTTGACTTCTTAATTCACCACAGTTTTTGTCGGTGAAGACTCTGAGGTGAAATTATCTTCTGATCAATCAAAGATGATATTCGTGGGTTTCAACCTGATCCAAAGATACACCTCATGCTTGCTTTCTACATGTGCGTCTCGAGGCATGTTTCGCATATCCCTCATCATTTTCATTCGGTTTTTGTTCGAGAAATTCTTGGGCAAGACTACCCACCATGCCCATAATCCCACCACCCTCTTCATCTTCAGCATTGCCATGTTGGAGTTTGGTAAACACAATTTTCATGAACTTCTTCACTTTCGGGCTAGCATCTTCCCCAAACACATCAAAAATAACTAGCTGATTTCCAGGTTTGACTTCGATGGTTGTATTTCTTGTGTTAGGAGGTGGGTGCGGTGGAACCCCGAAACAAGTTGAATCGAGATTCGTTTCTTTTTTTTTCTTTTTCTTTTTATAAAATGGAACTTTTAAGACCGGTTGTGTTTTTCACATCCGGTCTTAAAAGTCCTTTCTTCTTTTTTTGTCATAAAAATGGACTTTTAAGACCGGATGTAAGTTCACATCCGGTCTTAAAAGTCCCTTCTTTTTTTGTGATAGAAAGGGACTTTTAAGACTCAATATTTTGAAAGTTCGGTCTTAAAAGCTTGACTTTTAAGACCTCATATTTTAAAGGTCCGGTCTCAAAAGTCTTTTTTAAGATCGAGTCGCTCATCCAGTCTTAAAAGTATCAAACTTTTAAGGCTATCGTATCAAGATCGGTCCCAGATTCGATCCTAAAAAGAGTTTTTTGTCCGGTCCAAAGTTCTAACCTCAAAATTTTCACTAATCATTATTATATTATCCTTATTAGAAAGAGAAAAATACGTATAATAACTTTCATAAAGAAAGTGTGCGAAAAGAAATTAATTTAACTACCTAAATGATCTAACAAAATAAATAACTTACCTTAAAAACTCAAATCTCGTGGTTCCTCCCACGATCTCTCACGCCGCACACTCACATACCACTCTACATTCACTCACCCACCAAGCACATAGGGGGAAGGCGGTGGAATGCCATATGCTTGCTCCTTAAGAATGTATTAGGTGGCAGCATCGTTTAATAGTTTTTATTTTAATATTAATTTATTATTATTATTCTTTTCTTCTTCTACATGTTTTTCCTTCCTCTCTCTCTCTCTCTCTCTCTCTCTCTCTCTTTTTACAACTAATTATTATTTCCACACCCTTATTTCACTAATTTTTTTACTATGATATTTTACATACAAACCTTTATTTTGATAATTACACAATAAGTTCATGTACCATGATTAATTAATTTTTATTATTTATAATTAAATTCTAATGTAAAAATTTGGATGTTACAATAAACCTACTAAAAAAGTCAGCAATGACAACTAAGCTTATGAGACCAGCCAACCATGAGATTTTGACACATGTATTATAATCCAATCACTACTACAAAAGACGCTTTTAACATCCATTTTTAAGACTTTTAGATGATTGTTTTCAGGTGGTCGTATATAATAAGTGTTGTTAAAAGTTTATGACTTACAACAACTGTTATTTAAATAACAATCGTTGAATATCTTCTTCTTTTTTCCCCAAATAGCGGTGGGAAAAAAAAAGCCGTAATGAGGAAAATTGAAAAGCCAAAAATAATAACAACAATAAGAAGAAGAAGACAACATCAACAATTCAATAAAAACAACATAAAGTTTTGTCATGCTTTGCCACAACACAACAGAACAGGAAGAGGAAGAAAACTGAAAATGTTTCTTTCATCAACTAGGGGCACAGATACCCCAACTTTAGCAATTAATCTACCGAGTCCTGAAGCTAGACTTTGTGCCGAGAAGTTAACCGATAGCTGCTGAGTCGGAAAAAATAAAACCAATCGAAAGAAAACAGATAGCATCAAGAGCAAAACCGAAGAAAAATCAAAATCAAAATTTTGATTAAAGCCAAAAGAACCATAATATTGAAAAGAACCAGCTGAAAAAAATAAAAAATCCAAGTCCAAATCAAAGAGCTAGTCAAAATTGAAAAAACCAGAATATTGAACAATCAAGAATAAATGCGAAGAATAATCACCAAAGAAGGAGAAACAATTAAAATAAAAAGAATTAGCCATGGATCGACAACTTCGGCTCAAATATGGAGATCTGGAGAAATGAAGCTGAGAAGGGTTTTCCGAATCCTGGTATAAGCGGGGAAGATCTGAATCTTTTAGGCTACTTTTGCACCTCACAACAAAACTAGAAGAAGGTGACTTTCCCCAGAAATGAAGAAGAAATTTAGCGCAATAAATAGGACGTGCAAAAAGTAAGATGTTCGAGACTCTTAATGAAAGATTGTGTTTAGGATGGAGTTTAGGAAGACGTTCTACTTTTGCTGGGTTTTGAAGAGAAAAATTTATATTTTTATGGAAGAGAGGGAACAACAAAATGTCGAAGGTGCGAGATTAAAGTTGAAATATCTAAAAAATTCGAGTTTTTACGACTGGTGTTGAAAAACCAGTTGTTGTAACTCAAAACGAAAAATAAAATACAATGGCATGAGGGAGGCTTGAACTAAATGATATTGATATATGTTATATATATATATATATATAAGAGATATATTGTTTAATTTATTAAATTTAATTAAGAACTAACTAAATGAAACCACAATTATATTTCTTCTCTTAACTATCAAAATTTTAGGCTACATACTAGGAAATAGCTATAAATATGAGATAAAATCATATATATATATATATATATATATATACATATAAGAGATATATTTTGTTTAATTTTTTAATTTTAATTATTAGGAACTAACTAACTAAAAAAAGGGTTGATTTCTTCTTTTAACTATCAAAATTCTAGGCTAAAGACTAGGAAATAGCTATAAATATGGGATAAAATCACAATGGTCATATAATCTTAAAGATTTTATTCTTACGATAAGTAGCACTAATTTTCCGCAAAATAAAATTAAATGGTACCTCAAAATAAAATAAATGGTGTCTAAGATACAATGATTGTTTTTATTAAAACAATTATTGTATCAAAACATTTAATGTTCGTTTTTAAAAAATGGACGTTAAAAGTAAGGAGAAAATTACAACGGTGCCACCACCTACGTTTTAACGTCTAAATTTTTAAAATGGACGTTAACTTCTTATTTTGTAGTAGTGAATGGTCTCAATTAATTACCTAATTAAGGCTAAATCCTCAAGTAATTAAGTTGACCCATGGGAGGCTTGAATCATGGGATGTTTCCCACATAAAAAGCACATCCAATGGCTAGGGAGAAGGGTAGAGGTCGGCAACCATATGAAGGGGTAGGATTTAATTTCAAAAAGTGGTTTTTGATCTAATGGTTAGGAAGAAAGAAGGGAAATGAATTGTAGGTGGTAGGACCACATGAGCTTGGAATTTTTCCTATAAATAGAGGTTTAACCCCTCTTCATTATTCACATCAAAACCAACTACATCTGATCCTAAGAGAGAGTGAGAGGCGAAATTCATAGCAAGAAAGAGGAAGGAGCAAAGTTCTAAGGTAAGTTCTTGAGTTTTAACTTTTAGATTTTTATAGAATTTTAGTTTAATCTAAAAAATTGTGGAGTAAATTTATTTGCATTTTTTAAGGTCATCAATGGGTTTATAATGCAAAATGGATGAAAAACATGTTGGGAAATAATTTTCGGAATCAATGGAGCAAGATAGTGAAAGTTGAGAAAATGTCCAGCGGATGGTTTACTGGAGTCAGTCAGGCTTAGGGCGTTATTTTATGTACCAAATGAGCTTTAAAAATCATGAAAGTTTCCAGGCATCAAGTAGACATCCATGGATTTCTAAATATATAAAATTTGTGGTGTTTGGAGTTATGCATAAGGAGTTACAAATTGTTGAATTTGGGTTACATATTTGGGTGTTAATCTGAACAGTGGATGTTAAACAAGGATTTTGGCTAAACAAATGATGCTTAAAATTCCTGAAAGTTTGCAGCGGGATAATAGACATAAGGGGCTTTCTAAATATGTAAAATAAATCATTTTTAGGGTTTTGTACAAAGAGATATGAATTTTTCAAATTAGCCTTTGTTTCAGAAGTGGAACTGAAACAGTGAAGGGAAACTTTAAAACTGTGAATGATTCAGGCATGTCGAGTTTCAAGGCTTATTTTTCCATGAAAAAAACATTTCAAGGGTCATTTTGGCTTTGGAAGCATATCGTTTCGATTTTTGTACAATTAGTTATGATTTTTCAAAATTATTGAAAAATCTGGACAGAATTGTTGAAATCTCGTTTTTAAGGAAATGTGAGAGTAAAATTGGAATAACAAATCCACCAGGGGTAAAAAGGTCATAAGTGACTACGATATCTCTTGGGATATCATTTCAAGCATTGATATTTATTCTAAATATTATAATGTGGTAATAATATTATAGGGTATCCGAAAAGTCGAGGAATCGGTACCAAAAAAGGATCGTACCGTTGAACACAGACCAAGGTACAGACGCATACTGTAACTTTAACTCTGATGTGTCTTATATGTATATATATGATTGTTTGATTCATTGAGTCATGGACAAGACTAGGTCTTGAGTCATGCACTGTGACTAAGACTCGGTCTTAGGTCACATATATGTTTACATTTAGCTAAGTTGTGGATTATAGTCATGATAATATCACTGGTTAAGTTTTCCTAACGCTAAGGACATGTGGATTCGTGGCATTGGTAAGTGCAAACGTGGTGAACATTGCATTTGCTGTGTGTTATGTATTGTTGTCTTGTTAACATTATATTTCTTTGTATGTTATATATTGTTGTAACCTTACATCGATGTGTACTATGTATGATTGATGCTAAATATGTATATATATATATATATCTATATATAGGGTTAAATACCATTTTTTCCATGGAAGTATTGACTAGGGAGCATTCAACACCCGTAAGTTTTTTTAGTATCATTGTTATCCCGGAAGTTTATAAAAAAGAACAAATATGCCCGAAAGATTTTTTTGGGGCATATTTGCCCTAAAAGTTTACAAAGAAGAGCAATAATCCAACAAGTCAAGATCAACCGATAGGCAAGATTGCTACGTTTTTAAACTTCCAGGGCAAAAATAATACCCAAAAAAACTTCAAGGTGCTAAATGCTCCCTAACCAATACTTCCATGGCAAAATTGGTATTTAACCCATATATATATATATATATTGTTATTACTTGAACATAAGGTTAACTGTTACATAAGATTCGATCCGATTGAGTCTCAGAATTAACTCTAGCTTTAGGATTTAGAGGATTGGGAGCCGATATAAAGGGTAAGCAGCACGGGTGAGGACTCAGCTAGAGTTTTTATTTTAATTTGGACTGTATTTATACTATTAATGTATCGTATTTGAATACTTGGATAACTGTACCGCTATTATGCCCGACTGGATATGCCGCAATTAGCTTCTATTTATAGCTACGTATCAGTTACTCAACCGCTCAACCCAACTTATATGCTCTCTCACTCCACTCTGATGATATTCATATATATTGCATGTTATTATACATAATGGGTAGTATTGAATTAGGAGTTACAGTTGGGAAAAAAAATATGTGGCAGTAATTTTTTTTTTTAAAGTTTAATTATGTTGTCATAAAAACGTTTTGGGATGCCTTATACGTGATTTTTGACGTCCCAAATTTAAAAATCATTTTTGGCGTTCCAAATTACTTTTGGGACACCAAAAATCATATTTAAGGCATCCCAAATATGTTTTGAGATGCCAAAAATCATGATTTTTGGCGTTTATGTATGCTTAATTTTGAACTTATGGTGTCCCAAAATATTTTTCGAACATTTTAAACATTATTTTTGGCATCCAAAAATATATTTGGGATGCAATAACTACTTCTTTAAGCGTCCTTCAATTTTTGGGGACGTTGTATCTCTCTCTCGTACTACGTCTCCCTCAAAGATGTCCCCAAAAAAAGGACGTAAATTGTATCAAAATTAGGACGTGTAGTAGTGATATCTATGAGTAGCTTTTCAAACAACTCCCACCACAAGTGGGCATGTTCTGGAACTCTTTTTCAAGAGTGTAATAGTAAGAAGAAGTTCTTTAGATCTCCCTATAAAACATAAAGAACAGTCAACAATTATTAAGCTACGTAGGATCTATTTCCGTTTCAAAAAGAAGTTAGAAATCAGAATTTCAAAAAGATTCACTTGCATCTTCAATCACATAGATAACTTGTGGCTGGCTTGAGCCAAGCTTTCTTATGGATAAAATATCTTCTCCATTTTCTGTAGCATAACTCTTAGAAAGGATTAATGGAAAATAATTGGTGTTTGTTCTTACCATTTCCATCACCAGCTCTGACTTTTGTATCAATATTATTGCTCTGCTCTGGACTAGTTTCATGACTAATTGGTCAAGCTAATTGTTTGAAAAAAGTGCCACTAGACTAGCTAAAAAGGATAAGCTCGCAGCAGAGAAAAGGGCAAAGGTGACACGAGATTCAATTCTTACTTCACCATATTATTGTCTTTGGTCTTTTTTATAAAACACTAACAATTCTTACAAACCAATAAAAACAGTTAAAGTCAATAAAATTATCTTACAATTTAAGTAACTTCCAATATTACCCCTACTAATTACATTAAACTTTAATATTATATTAATTATTACTCTTACCTACTAAACTTATTAATTATGGGTATACATAGAAAAAGATAATTAATGTTCCTTGGAAATAAGCAAGTACCTTATAAAAAGACCAAATATACTTGTCAGTTGATGTTTTATAATAAGGACCAACGATAATAATGGCGAATGAAAACCGGTTTTCTTCGAATACCAAAAAATTACTGATAAGAATGATAGCACATGCCACTAAATCCTTCATTGGTCTGATCCAAACCATCTGGTTTACAAGAAAGCTCCGCTGATTGGATGAGCGATTCAATGGCTCATAAATGTTTATACAAATAAGTTGAGATAACACTCCTCTCATATAGTTACCTCGTATTTCATAAATTATTGTTGAAAAGCTGCTTTTAAGCATTCCAATTGCTAAAACACGTTCAAAAGATAAACTTATTGAAACCACGTCTAATTGATGAACAAAACCAAAAAATAAAAAGATAATGAATATAAAACAAGCTTATGATCTAAAACCTTTAAAGAATTTGATGAAGCTATAGTGAAATAAATAATATGAAAATAGAAATATATAAATTAAAAAATATAAGCCATATCTCATATTGTGAATCTAAGTATTTATCTATTGAAAAAGAGTATCGATTTTATATAATGATTGTAATAAATGATGGAGAATGATCAAGTAATACAAAACATGATAAATTTGAAGAATATTGGAATGCTTCAAAAGAAATAATAGAAAGAAGAATAATATTTAATAAAAAAATATAATAAAATAAAGGGTTAATACGCCCAGGAATAATTTTGCCCTGTAAATTTTTCTTGGAGCAATGTTGCCTCGGAGGTCTAAAAACGTAGTAATGTTACCCCTCCCTTAACAACCCTAACGGTTAAATGTTAGTTGACCACTTTATTCTTACGTGGATTGTCTATGTGTCATCTTTGTCACTTTTTTAAGTAGCAATTTTGCCCCGAAGTATATGCTAAGAAGCAATTTTGCCCTGGAAGGTTTTTTTTTTTTTTTTTTTGGTCTCAATGTTGCCCTGGAAGTCTAAAAATGTATGATATGATTAAATAACTTATTTAGCATCCTTAATCTCTCTAAAAAAAGTCAATCTAGTTTTATAATTAGGACCGTAGGTAGTATGATTAAGTAACTTATTTAGTTTTCTTAATTTTTTCAAAAAAAAAAAAAAAAAAGTCAACCCAGTCTTATAATTATAATCATGACAATAGGGGTAGGGGTGACGATTAATTTTTTTTTAAAATAAACATAGCCTACTCCTTCTTCCCCATAACATCCTCCATCGCAAGCATTTCCAAATCAAATAATAATCAATCACCTTAGGAATTTGTCCAGAAAAAATGTTTCGAACAAATCAAACAAAAAAAATGAGAACAAATTTGTCCAAATAGAAGATCAAACGAGTACGTCGTAGATAGTTCAAATGAATCTTTCCAAACAATAATCACTTGCCCGTAATTATCTACGTGAATGATTAATGAACCTCTAGTGCATTATAAGCGAGAGATGACTGAGAGAATAAAACTTACAAAAAGTGTCAAATACAATTAATTAGGGCTCTTAATGGAGGCACAACATTACTACATTTTTAGATTTTTGGGATAACATTGAGATAAAAAAACTTTCAGGGAAAATTACTCATAGGCGTGTACTTTCGGGGCACAATTGCTACTTAACCCAAAAAAAGTGAGAAAGATTTACGTAGACAATCCACGTCAAAATAATGGGGTTAACTAACGTTTGACCGTTAGGGCTGTTAACGGAGGGGCAACATTGCTCCAAAAAAAACTTCTATGACAAAATTGCTACTTAACCCTAAAATAAAAAATATAAGGTAAGTAGAATATTAAAATCAAAGGAAAATGAAAAAAGTTGCTGTGTAGTATTAGAAAAGAAACATCTCATAGAATCAACATTAATCAAAGGAGTATTAAGCATACCACTAATAAGTAAAAAGTAAAACATTAATAGAAAATGAAATATCTAAATTACCATTTAAAGACGAAGTCACAGAAACATATATTGCGAGAGTCCAATTATTAGTACAAGCTTGTTTTAAATGAGAAATAGACTCTCCTATAGAGTTATTAATAACATATGGAAGTATAATAAGTAGTGTAAAAGATAGTATATTAGGAATATTAATAGGAAATTTAATACATCAACAATTAAAGTTTATATTAAATACGAAATTTTGTAATATCTAGAGCAGATGAACATATGAATAAATCTAGAATAATATATCATAAATTGGGAGGAGTAAGATTATTACTGGGAGCTAGCGGCGGAACCGGTGAAAATTTTTAGCCCAGGCCAAAAAATAAAATGTTGAATTATTTATTAAATAATATCGCATAATATTAAAAAATACAAATAAATAATAACCAACAATTATAAATCAAAATAAGATATAAGATGATAACATTTTTAGTAGGTATCTCAAACAAGAATTTTATTTTCCTCTTATAGCTCAATGAGTAATGAACCAAACATTATCCTAAAGATATCGTAAACACAATATAATAACAATATATATAATGAAATTTAATAAAATTAACATTTAAATACGTATTCCACCGACTCAAAACAAAATAATTGGAGAAAATAAAATAAATATAATATGAACACAAAAAATATTTTATCAAAACATAAAGATCTGATTCAATTTCATCTAAGCAAATAACCTATTATAATATATTTTTTTAAAG
Source organism: Acacia acuminata (assembly GCA_019022655.1). Lineage (NCBI taxonomy): Eukaryota > Viridiplantae > Streptophyta > Magnoliopsida > Fabales > Fabaceae > Acacia > Acacia acuminata. Next base: position 2,545,610 of record JAFJYI010000079.1, read on the forward strand.
AGAAATTCATTATAAAATCATAAGACAACCAAATAATAAATCCAAACTAATTAAAATTAGTCATTAATCATCCTCTATATATATATAGTCATCTATTGTCAAAACTCAAAACTCTCCTAAAATCATAATCCCACAATTTTCACTAATCAATACAATATTACCCTTATTAGAAAGAGTAAAATAAATAGAATAAAATACTTAGTGGGGCCAAATTATTGACCAAAATAAAATATTATATGATATATATATATATACACACACATAAGATCCCCAACTGGCCACAACATGGTTCCGGAACAATAATTTTAATAGCCATTGTTGGATTAGCGTTTACTAATGAACATAAAATATATAAAAAATCTCATGGAAAAGTATCTATTGATAAATATTTCATACCAGTACTACAAGAAGTCCCATTATATCCCACTAATATAACTATTCTACGACAATTACAGATAGAATTAGATAATACAGTAAACCATAATGAAACTACTACAAGAAGAATATAAACTAATAAAAGTATAGGATAAAGATTATTAAAAATAACTACAGTATCAACATCGACCTGGAATATAAATATTAATCCATAAATATATAGTATAGATTATCTTAGACCAATAACAAGAAGATGATTATCTAGAACTTTAAGCTTGAGGAGTAATACAGAATACAGATAATAATTACCAAAGAAATTTGTTAGCAGAAATACCAATATACACACTACCATACATGTTTCCGAAATACAATACATATTTGGAGAGAAGCTGTTAACCTAATCATCAAGTGTTGTGATAGCTAGTAGACCGGAGTCATTCTTACAAGATTACTATTCCACAAGGATTGGAAGATTTTATTTAATTATGTTCTTGGGGAAAGACTTGCCATGGTTAATATAAACTTGAAGAAAGTTTTTTATCATTGATCACCATCGACATCTTTAATCAAGAGTTGGAAGCTGATGAGTGAACTTATCTCTTGATCTAAAATCAAGAGTTAATAGACCTCAGTTTTCATTTTTTTTTTTTAAAGAAATAAAAGATAGAAGAGTTGCCAAACGTCGTTGTAATTAAGGCCCCACATAAGGGTAGTTGTTTTCATTGTACTGTGACAGCTCCCAACACATGAGAGGCAACTTAAATAACCTTAAGGGGGTGAAGGTGCAAAAAAAAATACACATGGATTTTGACCCAAAGGGCACCCGACACCCAATATTTTTCCGAGGTGTAAAAATACCCATGAACTCTTAAAATTGATGCAAAAATACCCGTCTTTGTTAAAATGTCTTAACCGATGTTACTTTTATGATGGGTCCCATGCCACTTAAAAAAATAAAAATGCCCACCTTTTTGTAATTTCCTCAAATGCCCTTCTCTCTCTCTTTCATCGTCTACTTCTCTCTTCTTCTCATCTTGCTTCTTCGATGTCTCAAAACCTGCACCTTTCTCTTCCTTATTGTCACTAGCGGCCTCCATCCTTCACCATAGTTGTCGGCGACCTCCATCCTTCCTCCCGCCACAGCTTACTCTACCTCCAGCGAACACAGACGCGAGAGAGCACTGGAAGATAGTTGTGTCGTGGCCACACTCAGACCTTCATTTCCCAACACCAGTCGCCAAATTTTTTTGTGTTCAAGAGCAAGAAGAATAGGAGATCTACTTGGATTTGTGTGTTTTAGAGCAAGAAGAACAGCAGATTTGCTTGGCTTTGTGTGTTCAAGAGCAAGAACGAACTTGGTTTGCTAAAGAAACAGGGAGAGGTTGTGATTGGGTGTGTAAGTGGATGGTTGTGTACGGAAGAAGTTGGAGTTGTTTATGATTACCGGAGCTCCGGCCAGCGATCGTAAAGGGTGAAGAACGACAGATCTGCTTTGTGTGTTCTAAATATATCCCTTCCTAACTACTTGATAATCATGTACGATGTAACATCCCAAATTTTAAGCCCTGAGAGTTAAGAATAAGCCTAAATTAGGTAGACGGCTAAGCCCAATTCATGAAGAGTCCCAAGAATGTCGAGAGATAGGAAGCCTCTCGAGGACTAGGTAACTCGGCTATACGGATCAATGGACCTAGTATGTATGAACCGTGGAATTAAAGTTCAGTGAAAAAGGGGCACTGAGCACATATACTGTGTACATCTGGTTGGAAAAGATGCCACTCAACTATGTCCTAAAGTATGAGACGGTTAGTTGAGCGTAAATTTACCAGTATAAGTGAGTATACGACATTTTCAGGGTAGTAGAGTATGCCCTACGTTTTTTTAGAAAAGGCCGGTATGTGGCATCATTTGTCGGGTCTCGGTATTTGTGTTGCAAACCCAAGTAAAGCCCGAGGAAAAATTTCAAGTCGCCGAGTAAACCAAGGCAAACACGCCAACCTAGACAACAACATCAAAACCCTGCAAATAGGCGAATCGAGACACTAATACTGGAACCCAAGCACACAAACCGAGACAAGAACATCGAAACCAAAACATGTAAACCGAGACAACTCATACCAATAATGGCGTCATACACATAAGAAAGCAAGACACATGGCGCCATGAGGAAGAGCCAACACACAAGCCCATGCAAAATTTCAAACACATGGCACCTTGAACATAAGACACATGGCAATCACATGAAATCAGATTTTTATTTATTAATTCCCTTCCAAACCGTGGTCTAACACACACATATTCATTGAATCAGATTTGGTTTTTCCCTCTCGTTCTCTCTAAATGCCGTGAACACAATTAACACGTATACACATCCACCAAATCAATTCATCCTCCTTCCCTCATCCAAACCATACGGCTCCTTTTTCTTTCAACACAATTCTAAATTCTCCCAACTCTCTCCTCTCCTTCTAGCTCAGGGATCCCTCTCTAACACATAGTTACATCCAACAATCTATTCCATCTCCACGGGTTAGGAAAAGAAAGAAGATTCATAAGTAGTTCAAGGTAAGAACTTGAACACTGAGTTATAGTGTTTGGATTTTCTTTCATGCATGTAATTGTGGTTGGATTTAAACTTACATGCATGTGATTTTTCAAGCTTGGCTAAAGGATAAGCGTGTTAAATTTGATCACAAGCTCAATAGCAAGCCATAGTGGTAAGAACATCATTCATCTTCTTCAAGTTCTTGCATTTTCGGATAAAACCCAGATTTTGTAATCTGTGGTAAAATCGTAGAAATAAGTGGAATTTCAGAAATCTGAGACCACTAACGTGTTCCTCATGGAAAATGGAGTGGTAATATGTTGGTGAATGAATTTTTAAAGAGATTTTCGCACATAAAATAATGAGCTCAAAGAAAGACTCAAAACGCTAGTTTCTCCGGAGACAGTCAACTTCCAATGCGTGTTTGACTGAGCTAATGTTCTTTAAAAATTCTGAAAATATTCCTGGAGATAGAGGACACGCATAACTTTAAAATGATGGTCATTTGCATTTTTTTTATTTTTGGTTAGTGAGTAATAAATGTTACAAAATGACCCGGCGTCCTGAGATAAAAACTAGGCGTAAGGTTTGAGCATGTGATTTGAATGGGTTAAAGTGTGACTCCTGGGCATTTAGGAAATATAAATTTTGTAATTTTTAAGGCCCCGATCAACGAGATACAAATTTTTAAAGTATAGTCATTAATTTGGAAGCTTAACAAGATAGTCAAAGAAAAAAGTAAATTTTGGGAATTATTTGACAAGTCTTGACCTTTGAAATATTTTTCTATGAAAGTGGACTTCCCTAGGAACACGTGAGAGTTGACAACATATTAAAATGATTTTTGTGTAAGTAATTAAAAATAATGGAAGTCGCTGGACTTTTAAGGATAGTCAAAGATAAAGGCTGAAAGTAACAAATTTAAGTTACTTAATTAAACCCTAATGAAATAAGGGTTAAAAAGGTAAATAAACATTCATTTTCCCTGGTTCTAAAAGTATGGTTATATCCTTAGGGCCATAAGGAAAATGAAGGAAAGAACTTCAAGCAACCCTAACGATTAGCGAAAGAGGAACCCGTAGAAGGACAGTAGCTTTTAAAAGGTAGTGGGCTTACCTCCTGTAAGGACAGTAGTCTTTAAAAGGTAGTGGGCTTGCCTCATTTGCATGTATTTGATATTATTGCTTGTATGTATATGTTTGATTGCTATACTTGCTTGTTATGTTTAACATACTTGAATGATTGAAGCTCTGTTTATTATTATGTTATGGCCATGAGTATGATGCATGAAGCATTGAGCATGCAAATATGTCATTATGTTAACATAGACTTGTGCAAGGCAAGTATTTCATACATTGGCATTTATCTTGCATGCATTATTTGGTATTGTCTGCTACTGGGATTCCTAAGAATCTCACCCTCTACTACCAACCAATGGTAGGCGAGTACAGGAGAGAAGTGTTGCACAAGGTTCGAGGATGGAGTGTTGCTTGAAGACGGCCCAGCGGAGGGACAACTTGAAGAACCGAGGGGCGACATTGTGTTATATATTTTTAATTTTTATTGTCTGTAAATGAATGTAAATGGGTACAGACTCTGAGAATATACCTCTGTTGTGTAATCAAATTTAATTTCTGCTCTATCAATATAACAAACTCTTTCTGATTTTGCCACACTACTACGTAAGATTAAGATAAAGAATGTCGGCACCCCAGGTGTGTTACATACGACCAATTGGTGTCATTCAAGTCTTCCTAAGAGTTCTCTCACCATGATCTGGGTTCCAGTTTATTTTCCATTCGCTGCATTTGATGAATTTGCATTTTAGTTTAATCGAAGGTGTTTTTTACCACTTACCTTTGCATATTCAGGACAATTATTGATACCAGTGCATTTCGTCGAGGTGCATATCGACTAATCATGGAGGACGTTCTGTGAACGAGATCATCTATCCTCTGCGTCCTGCATTTTTAAAAGTTTCTATTTGATAGAGATACTGAGTTTCATCGGCATCGAGCTGATTTTTTCTGGGATACCAAGAATGGATTTATTTGAAAAGGGGGATCCTAATTAGGAGTTCGTTTTACTTGGGAAAAGATGGATTTGTAGAATAACTTGCAACCTGAATCGAGAAATGTGAACATATTGTTTCTCAATTTCTTTTGAAGAGCTTACAAGCCATTTTTTTCATTTTAGGGGCATTTTGGTATTTCCACATTGCAAGTAAGGTGAGTTAAAAGAATCTAATGGTGATGGTATTTTTGTACCCATTTTGAAAGTTTTTGGGTATTTTTGCGCCTCCCAAAAGCATTTGCTGTTAGATGTCGTTTAAGTAAAAATTTATATGTATTTTTACACCTTTACCCTAACCTTAATATAGATGGAATTTTAGGTTGAATTTATAAGTAAGAAATGCCCGCATTAAGAACACTTTCCCACATTGAAGTAGCTTAATTATCGATCCCATTTGTCGCATACCTCAAAATAAACAATAGTACCTCAAATTGTTTAAGGGCTGTTTGGTAAACCATCCGATGGACTTATAAGTCCATCGATGGGATAATAAGTTCATTAAAAAAAAAAAGGGTGTTTGGGTAAACTGTTTATTTGATAGACTCATGCTTTGATGGGGTTTTTTTTTGAAGCTACATCATGGAGCTTATTATCTCATCAACTTCTTCTCCATCAATTTTATATGTGGGCCCCATTTATAAATCATCGTCCCACCCTCCCAATTCGTGCTGCCCACTTCATAAATAGCTTGATCTATGTTTGGGATATACTTACACAAGGTCCAGCTTAACTCAAGTGAATCAACTTAAGTGTGCTCAATATGTTTTAGACACTTAGGAGACTTCTCGCTTAAGTGTGGCCCACTATGTGTAACTTGTTTCACCTCTATTTTAAGGAAAGGATTGGATGATATGGATTTGGAATTATACTCTGATGCCTTCGTATTTTTAAGCTAAATTTTAGATGATATGTTTCTCCTCTATTCTCCAGTATTATAAATTTTCCAATTCTTTATCGCCATCTTCTTTTCAATTCTATCGCCCTGTTTCACATGAAAATTTTGATATGAAATTTTGATTTGCCCTGTTCAGTATTACAGATATCAAATTTTTGTGGTTGACATTGATGTGGAATTTGATCAAGCTGAAGTCCACATAGTTTGCGTAACAATGGCGATACATAATTTTATCCAGAGATATTCCCAAAATGATGTGGAATTTGATCAAGCTGAAGAAGGAAATATGGGTGATGAAGATAATGATGATCCACTTGATGAAACATCCTCATCAACACGAATGAATGATCTTCGTGATGAAATCATAAATGAACTTGTAGGGACTAGGTTTATTTAAGCACTTCATTGTGTTATAATTTATTTAATGGAATTTTACTATTTTATTTAGCAAATGTATATTTATTTTTAATTTTTTACCCCAAATTATCACATTTTATACAGCACATATGTGTGTGTGTGAATTTGATTCATGCCCTTTTCAGTCATTTTCCATCTCATCTATCTTTTTAAAAGCTATGCCAAACAAGTTCTCATCACAAACAAAAGTCACTTCTGTTACTGCTATCCCAAATACAAATCACATAAAAAAAAGTCTATCGAAAGTCTATTAGAAACAAAAGTCATTCCTACTAAAACTATCCCAAACGGCCCTAAAGGATGCGAATTCACCACATCATACGGCTCCACCGATTTCCTATCATGTGCGTACAGGGTACCTGAACGCATCATGCATAGCACAATGAGACAGAGCCTCGGGCAAAGGTAAAAGAAAGAATAAGTACACTGCAATTACAGTGCAACTTACAATATTAAAATGGTTCAGAGCAATTTTTGGTGAGAAGTGTTTATTGAGGGGTAATTTTATTCATGAATTTTTTAAGGTAATTTTAGTTTAAAAGTTTCAAAAAAAGAGTAAGTGTTTTTTTTACCATTATCTCATTTAATTTTGATTTTTAATTGATTAAATATATTGAGTGGACCATTTAAATGTTATCAATGTCATTTTTATTGAGATGTAAATTTACCTTAAAAATCCATATATCATCTACTTTATTTTTTTAAAAAAAATTAGATTTAAGATTTTTGAAATAAATTTAACAACCAAGTTTTAGTATGGGGTACTTGGCATAACAATATTTAGGTTAAAAAAGAACAATCATGAAACTATCTATAATTAAAATCCCCACTCCATTTAATAAAGTATTCATCATTAGTGCTCCTTTTTCTTTTAATAAAGCGCTCTTCTTTTGGTTGTCCCACCATGTGCCATGCAATTATTTTGTTTGGAGGATACCTATGGTCTTATCATCTTCTCTACCAACTTTTTCAAGTGCATATATGCACATATTTTATGTGTTTTTTATATACTCATATCTCAATTATTTTTTTAATTTTTTTTATATATATTGTATTTATTTAAATTTAAATTATATAATACTTTTTGACATGTTTTTTGTAGTCAATATCTCAAATTGATTAGTTTCCATTTTTACATTTAGAAATATTTGTCTGTAAGACCAAGTATTATGAAAACTAGTTAATTTGAGATACGCGTATAAAAAAATATCAAAAAACAAAGCATATAATTTAAATTTAAATAAATAAAATATATAAAAAATTAAAAAAAATATATATACTCATACCTCTAATCTATATATAAGTATATAAAAAACACATAAAATATATAAAGCATTAAATGCACGATTCGCGCTTGTGATCCAATATTTTTACATTGACCAATATATAATTTTGGCCCTCTAAGTTCCCTGTTACAAGTAACTAAACTAATTTTCTTAATCTCTGCAAATTGGTTATCTAACTCATACATTTAGGACCAGAGGCGGATCCAGAAAAATACTTAAGGGGGGGCACCATTGGTTTGGGGGTTCGGGGGCAGCGCGCCCTAAAATTTTTTTAAAAGGAAAGTTTTAAATGTATTAAAAAACAAAAGAATATAAAAAAAAAAAAATAGAATATCAAAAAATATTCATGAAATCAAATGAATACCGATAATGTAATAAGAGAGACAATTATTTTAAAACCTGTCATTTAGAAAAGTAAAGCTAAATGTTATTAGAAATGCAGCTACATAAATTATAATGAAGGGTGGGCACTCAATAAGTTCAAGTACATATATTGTAATAAAAAAAGTATATTACGAACAAAATAATTACAATGTCATCCTTCTAAGCTTTATTTTTTGAAATTATATCATAATTGCTTTATTATCAATGCTCTTAAATACATCTTCTCCAGTATAAGACATTAAACAATCATTCAACCATTCATCCCCATTCGATCACAAAATGCAGTCTTAATGTATTAAGGGTAGGTACTTAATTTAGGGGTGAACAATCATTCAAACATGTGTGTGTGTGTGTGTTTTTTTTTTTTTTGGAAAAAACCTCAAATTAAGGGGGGCACTTGCCCCCTAGTCCATAAGGTGGGTCCGCCCATGTTTAGGACTAAAGTAGTATATAAGCATTTTGAAAATGTGTGTTGTTGAAAACTCTGATATACTGGGAATAGAAAGATATACTTGTTTAAGTGTCATTGGTGGGACGTGGCTCACTATGACAAAGGGTATAAGGTTGATAAGTATGGGTTCACAAGTATCAACACTCAATATTCATTACAAACTAATGAACCATTTATTCTAGCATCTCAAGCAGAACAAATTTTTTATGTGGATGATCTTGTTCACCCTAGTTGGCTTGTTGTTGTCAAAACGAATCCACGTGACTTGTTCATTATGCCAATTGACAAAGATAATGATGTTAGTGGGGTAAATGCTGTTATGGTTGATGAAGTGGCTTATCAACAATTGGTGGTTGACTTAAATATTGACAATCCAACTCGTTTAGAACCTGATTTTATTATTAACTTATACGGAGAAGATGTACAACACCCGAGACTTTTGTTCAAGCAGGGAGAATCATCACAAAGAAATAATCATGATGTCATGGACATTGGATTTATTGATGACAACGAAACTCATTCATCGGGTCATGAAGATAGTAATGAAGAGGATGTGCTTGATGACTATGAGAGTGATACCGAAATAGAAAGTGACACGAGAAGATGAAGTACAAGAGACGAATCGAGAAGATCGATATAAGTGATAATGCCTCAGAAGAATCAAATTGAATGAAATTATTGTTTCTTTATGGTAGCTTTTACTAATTTTGTACATTAAGTCTTTATAATTTAAATTTGCTTTCACACTTTTTATGCTTGCGTAAAATTTATTTTGAATGTTATACATTTTTGCAGGATATGTCAGGATTAAAGAGAGGTCGGGGGAGAAAAAATCATTCCTTTGGATTACGTGGTGACATAAATAGTAGGGGTACTTCCCCTACACCACAGTCACTTGAGGCACCACAGTCACTTGAGGAAATGCCTGCAAACTCTACCCCTACTCAAGCTAGTAGCACTACAAAAAAAAAAACAGTTTTTGCCGCGGAATTTTTCCTCGCAAAATAACAAATTTCCGTCGCAAAACTGATTTGTGGCGGAATTTGCGACGGAATCTTTTCCGTCGCAAAAATCGTCCACGCAAACCAAATTTCCGTCGTAAAAATGTAAATTTCCGTCGCAAAATTTGGATTTAGCGGCGGAACACTTTTCCCTCGCAAATCTTGAAATTTGCGAGGAAAACTGAATCCTCGCAAAATTTGCGAGGGATTGAGATCCTCGCAAAATTTCAAATTTTGCGAGGGATTTGATGCCTCGCAAATTTTGAAAGTTTTCGAGGGGAATTGATCCTCGCAAATTTTGAAAGTTTGCGAGGATGTGATCCCTCTCAAAATTTCAAATTTTGCGAGGGATTTGATCCTCGCAAAATCGAACATTTTGCGAGGGAACAAGTTCCCTCGCAAAATCCAAGTATTTTGTGAGGGAACAAAGTTCCCTCGCAAAATGCATCATTTTGCGAGGGAATCTGTTCCTCGCAAATCCCCAATTAATTTTTTAAAAAATCAAATGATTTTAAAAATTGAATTAATTTCATAAAAAATATTAAAAATTTGCAAATAAAAAGATTTATATATGATAAAAATATATTGTAACAATCATAAGAGTTTGCATAGAAATAACAAAATATTACAAAGTATAATGTTTCAACCAAAATAAACTAAAAAAAAGTCTACACTCGCAGTAGATCAGTCGTGGTCACCACCGGTATCGCCATCACCATCGTGAGGCGGCCCCATACCCTTGTCCTTCAAAAGGGAGTGGAGAAGTTCCGCAACTCAATAATCATCTTTCCTTGCTCCTTCATCCTGTGCTTCTTGCTCCTTCACCTTTGATTCCAACGTCTTCACCCTCTTATCTTCTACAAAACCAACATTACGAAAGTCGGTTTATTTTTGTACTTCATTTAAATGGACGAGGGAATAATGGTTTGCGATTGGTAGAAAAAGTATTACATCTACTCCGTAGAAACACCTCCAATACTTCCCGATGAGCGCTTCGTATAAGACTTCGCCGCGAGAGGCACCCATCCCGAAGACTCTCCCCTTCTTGTCAAATCCTCCTAGCTTTGAATGAAGATACTCGTTATCGAATAAGAGGACACTCGGGTCGGATTCTCAATCTGCGAGTCTCTCTCTTGCGTCGGCTTCGATAGGTCTCCTACAAACACACAATAATACATCGAAATAAGACATGTAAAATAAAATAAATGTTCTTACTTTTTAAACAACTAATAAATCTAGTTAATATCTCACCGCGCATTCCGGGACTTAGTGTTAATCCAACGCCTCCCACCTTCAATCTCCTTGGAGTGGGTCCGCTCAAAGGCAACCCAAGAAATCGAATCCGCAGAACTTCCCCGGTCCGCCCGCAAACACAAATTGATAAGCGTTAATTAAAAGAGAAATAATAAAAATTGATAACCATCAATTAATTACTTCAAAGTATAAAATATTGAAAGCTAAAATAGAAAATAACGTATACTTACAATTTTTCGCTTATGCTCACTTAATGGAATGCAGCTTGACATATGAAGGTCCATCCATTTGGGCCCTATTTAACTTATTTTGTTCACTTTGCTTTATAAATTTTTCGTGGTGGCCCATCTTTCAATTAACTCGTTCTACGAGAAAAAACTTGAATCCAATTTTTCTTTCCCCTTCCCTCTCTCAATTTATAAAATCTATCGACATCCACTTGCCGACCTTGAAGTTATAAGCTCTTTTTAAATCTACCGAATCAACCGTAACAGACTAAACTCTCCCCGAAAAACAATATGCTACAATTAGTTCTCCAAAGTATAAAAGTAGTTAATCAATTTGTATTTTGATGAGAAGAAATTAATAACCATAAATCACACAACTTACTAAGAATTCCCTGAACCAAGTGTCCCGGTCAATCTGAGGAATCTCTGTCCACTTGGCCCAAGGCTGAGTGAAATTACGGAACATTTGATCCTTTATGAATTTCTTCACCGCTTATCGCTGAAACCCGAAAACAAAGAAAATGTTACAAATATTAGCATACAAGCTAAAGGTAAAAAATCATAACATTACTAGTAACTTTACATTACTTACCGGCGCCACCGACAGACTAATCCACATCTTCCCGTACTCGGATCAAATGTTCCCAAGCTGGTGTGCCGGAGGAACTAGCATCCCCGACCTGGCTCTGAGGCGACTCAGTGTGCTAAAGGAAGAAGTATTGAAAATGTTATAACATAGATGCTTATAAAAAACAAAGGTGATGTAAATTAGTCGAGAAATCGTAAACTCAACTCCGCCCGCCCCTTCTTTGTGGATCAATCGGAGAGACAGCACACCCTCTACCTCTACCGCCCAAAACAGTCGGTAGTAGACGGTGAAGATGAAAAAGTAAATGATGGCATCTCTCGGGGAAGAGTCAAGCCCTCGCAAATATTTATGGAAGATGTAGATGGTATCGCCCTACCCCCCCTAATAGGACAGGGCATAGAGCTACCACTACTACGTCCAGTACCTGAACGCCTTCCTCGATGCTCCATCTCTGAACACTTGTAAACATTATATCAGTAAATATAAAAATATAAGAAATTTACTCAATATGATACTGGCGAAGTAATAAAGTATCTAGTATAAACAAAAAAAACTAACTTAAATCAATCGGACGAATCCTGTTCTTCGACCTCTGCCTGCACACCTTCCTCCGGTGTCTCATAGTCGTCGAATTCAGATTCACTAGTTGAGTATATCTCTTGTGCCTCATCATCATCTCGATTCCTCATCGTCAATATTGATAGGAATCAACTCTAACTCCTTAGTGGAATCAAAGAGATTGGTTGGTAGATCGTCCTCGGCAATACTTACGGCAAGTACACATTCCACATCGGCTTGGAACGGTTCAGTCATATCGTCATTTGTTTCTGACTTTTTCGACTTAGGTATAATGTTTCGTGCTTTGGTTTTGATAACTCCCATCCACCCTTGGCGGGATGTAGGGTATGATGTATAATAAACCTGTTGCGCCTGTTGAGCAAGAACAAATGGGTCATAACTAACTGTATATCTCTTTGACCAGTGGATCTCAACATTTCCATATTTGTCCACTTTTGTCCCACGCGGAGTGTTATCAAACCACTCACATTTAAATAGAGTCACCGAATTGTCCCGCTTGTAATCCAACTGAATTATGTCAATTAATATCCCGTAGTAGTCGCCCTTGACTCCGTCAGCTTGGCCACCTCGACAACATACACCGTAATTGCAACATTCTGTATCCTTGCTCGCTTTGAGCTTGCAAACCGATACCCATTGATTACATATTTTTTGATCCGGTAACAAATTGTTGAGACCCGTAAGATAAACTCCACACAACATCTTGGGGAGCCTCGGGGTGGTGCACGAAGAAGGATCGTAACCATTTAAAAAACGTAACGTTCATGAATTGATAAACATCTCGAATCGATATCTCGGGATTTGTCGATCGGACCGAATTAGAGAAGTGACTGTAACAAAAAAGAAATGAAATTAATACTTTCATTTTTACCGTCACAATAACAAAAGATGAAAGCTTACTTTAAGTATTCGGCGGCCTCGTCACAGTTGTTTAAAATGTACCACTCCACTATTTTTTTATCTATTCCTTCCAGAGTTGACCTACAATGTTTTCGCATGACTCGGCCAGGATAATTAAATATTGATATATGACCACTCGGTTCACCGCCATCATCGTTACGAGGTACCACTCTCCATCTTGATATAACTTCAGGGGGATAATAGTATGAGGCAAATTTAGTGGCCTCTTCGACTAGAAAAGCTTGACTATACATCCTTCAACGTACCTTGGATTTTTTATCTTCTTCTTAAGTGTGTGTAAAAACCTACAATGGACAATCAGAAGGTATTTATTATCTTCTTTGTAATGTGTGTGTTTCAATTAATCACAGACAAATTTTTCTATATATATATTACCTTTCAAACGAATACATCCACCTATATTGTTGTGGACCTCCTACCCTTGCTTCGTACGCCAAGTGAACAGGCAAATGTTCCATTGAGTCAAAGAAGCTAGGAGGAAACACCATCTCTAACTTACATAGCATTATTGGCACGCTCTCCTCCAGTTGCCGTAACTTATCAACATTAAGCTCAGAAGCACAAATTGTTCTAAAGAACAAGGAAAATTCTGTCAGAATACTCAATATATGCTTCGGTAGTGCTTTGAAGGCCCACGGCAACAATCTCTGAAAGAAAACATGACAATCATGACTCTTCATCCCAACTAACTTCACCTCGTTCATGTCGACACATCTCTTAAAGTTTGATGCATAACCGTCCGGTAGTTTCACACCTTTAACCCATTGCAACAATTGTAAATTCTGCTCTTTGTTCAATGTGTAAGACGTTTTAGGTTTGGAAATTCGGTTGGCGGCATTCTTGATCAAATGCAAACCAGGCCTTTTGCAAATATGTTCTATGTCAAGTCTTGCATTGACTGTATCCTTCGTCTTACCCTTGGTGTCCATTACGGTGTGCAGAATATTACAAAACACATTCCTCTCAATATGCATGACATCGAGGTTGTCTCTTAACAATTGATCTTTCCAATATGGTAGCTCCCAAAAGATGCTGCGTTTGTTCCAATGATGCTGAACGCCATATCCTCGGTGAGCCGGAAGCGGCTCCCTCTTCAACACTTTGAATGTACTTGACCTCGTCCCATATTTCTGGGCCACTTAAACGACGAGGCCGATCGCGTGTTCGACCACATTCCTCTTGAAGTGTTTTCTATTATTCCTAAACGGATGATCAATAGGCAAGAATCGCCGGTGCCTGTCAAACCAACATACTTTGCGACTATATTTCAAGCTATAACCCACATTCTCGTTCGAGACATACCGGACATGCAAGCTTCCCGAAGTTTGCCATCCACTCAACATCCCATATGCGGGGAAATCATTTATCGTCCACATTAAGGCGGCCGCATGGTGAAATTCTCGCTCAATGATACATCATACGTAAGAACCCCTTCACTCCACAACATCTTCAACTCGTCTATCAAAGGCCCGAGATATACATCTATTTTCTTTTTTGGGTTGGATGGCCCAGGGATTAACGCGTTGAGGAACAAAAATTCTCTTCTCATGCACATGGAAGGTGGGAGGTTGTACGGAGTCACAATCACAGGCCAACAGGAATAATTACTGCCCGTCTGGTTGAAAGGAGCGAACCCATCCGAACATAAACCAAGACGGACATTACGGGGATCGCCTGCAAACGAAGGATTTGCCTCATCAAATTTCAGCCAAGCTTCTAAGCATCGGAGGGATGCGTCACAAATTTTTCATCCCCGCAATGCTCCTGGTGCCATCTCATATGAGCAGCTGTTTTTTGTGATGAATACAATCTCGAAGTCTTGCACGAGAGGAAAGTACCACATCTTGCTTAACGCTTTAAAGGTCGTTTTTCTTCCATTCCTCACAACTTTGTACCTCTCATGTGCACAAAATTTACATGTAGTTCGCTCAAGCATCATCCTTGTAATAGAGCATACATCCTGCGGGGGCAAGCAATGGATTTTTTCACATCCGAGCCCAAGCTCTTTCACCTTTTTCTTTGCTTGGTAAAAATCTTTCGGCAAATTATTGTCATTGGGAACAATCTTACTCATGATCCGCATCATTTCATTGTAATTCCTCTCACTCATATGGTGATCGGTCTTCAAGCTTAGTGTTGCTAGGGTAGCCGATAGTGATGAATATTCACTATTTTCAATGTGTTCACAACCTTCCCATAAAGGACGTTGCGCATCTTGAAGCATTTTATAGAACCTCTCGGCTCCGGATTAGGATCCTCTCCCATGTTTGTTGGTTGAGTATGTGCACCGATCTCCTCTCCCATATCGACGGTTCAACATGAGTAACGGGATCAAAGTATTGGCCGATCGACGGTCCCGTGGCATCCATAACCAACTGCTCATATTGATTAAGGTTGTATCGATGAGTACTATCTCCGTAATAACCACTCGTTGTTTTTCCGACTTCCCCATGAAATTGCCAACATTCATAATTTGGCATGAATCCTTTTACACAAATGGATTTTGACCGTGCTCGGATCATGAAATTGCATACACCTACATTTCACACACGGACAACTAATCGAGGTACTTGAATTAGTTGCGTGCGCCCAGAGCAAATTTGATGAACTCTTCCAAACCTCCAAGAATACTTGAGTAAGTTGTTTTTTACGAGTTAGACGATTATACATCCAACTCCTATCACAATCACCTTCCATACTTCCTCAACCCAACCCTACACAAAGACTTTTGGAACAAACACAAGTAATACTAACTAATTCAACTACCAGTTAATTGGCACTTAATCAAGAAAGTGGCAAACAAACACATGCAAATGAACAAAAAACATATTCCAGCAAGCAACCGAGAGAATGAGGATAGTACACTAGAAGAAGGGGACATGCATGTGGACGGGGGGCATGAAATCTCATAAATGAAGAATACCAAATATAATATTAAACCAATTTTCTAAATTTTTATGAAAGATCATCATGTTATACTAAGGTTATAGATATAAATAAACAGAGATAATAAAAGTTAAAATTAAAAAGAAAGAAAGCATCATTTACAATTCTTGCAATTGACTAAGATCACCAAATTCACTTGGTATAACTCCAGACAGATTAAGACCCTTCAGCTGGCTGTCATTAAGAAATTGTAAATAAAAAATCTCTATCAACTATAATGTATTTAAACCTAGCAGTTCAGTGGGAGTAAAATGTAGAAAGAATAAAAATAGGGAGCTGGAGAAAATTAAACCTTGTCGTGAAGTTACTACAGAAGCAATGCTGTCTTTATTAAAATTTTGCAAGCCTAAGATAATCTGCCAAAGAAACCAAAGTCATTGTTAATATACTTATATTACATATACTGAACCTGAGGGCTGAGGCAGTCACATTTAATATCAGGGGATTTTTATGAGAAGCAGTCACATTCACATGCAAGTATATTTGAATTAATAGAAGGCATCACCCCATGAGCAACAAATTCTTTACAAATGACCACGACATCACAAAAACAAATAGGAAAGACAAGTTCTCTTAATGTTCTACTAACCAATAACTTGAAAAACCAAAAAATAAAATGATTAAAAGCAGAATGTGAGATAGTTAATATACAATGTCATCAATTCTACATGGAGTGTTTTGAGCACATTACGGCAATCCAAATGCGCACACACATGCTGATAAAATTATAGGTATAAGAGGGGACAAAGAAGAGAAAGTAAGGAGGATAGAGGAGAGAAGAGGAAAGGAAGGAGAGAAAGAGAGAATGAAAAATCTATTAATGTCAAATGTCTCATCACAACTAGCATTCATCATGTCTTTTATAGACCAAGGCCAACAGAGTCAATTATCAATATAAGTATAATCCCCCACTATTGGGGAAGTGTTGGGGGATAATGCCATATCAGATATGATGTTCAAACAAACCACCAGACCAAGTTAAAACTCACTCTGAATTTGATAGATGAGTGAAATGTAACATCCCGCCATTTGAAACACACATGTACAGTGGCTTTTCTTCAATGAAGTTTAGAATTTGTATTTGGAATTAAAGGCTTTTTTTTTTCCATAAAGATTAAAGACAAATAATTAGGAATAATTTTAGGCCTAAATATTTTTGGAAATAATATTTTATGGCCTAAGTAAATCAATTGAGAAAGGATCTTTATTTGGAATTTAGGATATATTTTGGGGGAATTTATTAGATAACTAAGTGTTAGAGTAAAATAGAAATTGCCACTATAAAATTTAGAAGTATGTTGGACCAATTGTAAAGCCCAAACATAACCCACGTACACTCATCTATTTATTCCTAATCCAATTAGCAAAACACATACAGAACACTCCTCACTTTATTGATTATATTCGGTCAGCAAACCCAAACGCACATATACTCCTCTATCAATATAAACATGACAGTTCACTTCTCTTAAACTCACGCCACCTCACAATTCCCTATCACCATTTGAAGCCACGTACCCACACATGCAAACCCCACTTCACCAATTAACCAATGCAGCCTACCTCATTTATTCAATTAAGCTATTCGGCCGTAACACCCCCATACTCCCTTATTCGCCATTTATCATTCGTTACTCACTGAAAGAAACAGAAAACGAGGCGAGAGTGAACCAAGAAGGAGAGAGAGGGAGAGTGCACCGAAAGAGGAAGAAGAAGGAGTAAAAGCTGATCATCGCAAGCAAGTTTGGGTCTCGGTTTAGGTGAGCTTTGAATCTCTTACGCATGTTGGTTTTTAGGTTTCAAAGCTTTAGAAGTTGAGTTTTGGGTTCTGCATGTGTGCTCGATTTAATGCCAAAAACAGATAATGTTTAAAAGCTTTTGGTTGCATGCATTTGGTTCTAGATGGTTAACACGTGAAGCTGAACCTTACATGCACATGCTAATAATTTCTAATTGGTTATTCTTGCCATAAGAGCTTTATTTGTTTCAATAGAAAAGCACTTGCACAAAAAGAACAAAGGTTTTGCATGTTTCCACATGTTTTATGGTTTGTTAGGGAGCATCAACTGAACCTAAAATGCTGATTTAAAAGTATTGAAGTTAAGTTTAAGAATGAGAATGCTTAAGGAAGCCAAAATGAGCTGTTGAACATAAAAGAAGAAGTTCCGCAAAACTCTCACCCTAGGAAAATGAGTAAGATGTCAAAATAGGACTTACACTCCATGGTACAGGCCAAAATAGAGATATGAGAATAGCTATGATGGGAATTATTCAAGCCATTATCAAAAGCACTTGCAACATAAAAATGATGCAAATAATAAAGAGAACAAGGCCAAAACATAAAGTGAAGAAAATAAAGAGAACAAGGCCGAACATACATAATTATCATTTGGAGTAAGGTGGAGGATTAAAAAATTGACAACATACTTTTTATATTCTAGTCTACAGGTGTGAGTTTGTGTGTGTGTCATTTCCATCAGTGCAGTTGCTGATGTTTCGTTTATGACAAACCAACAAAGCATTATTTTACCATCTCTGTCCAACACGGTAAAAAAAGTGTGCTTATAAGTTATAACATATGCCTAATGCCACCCACCAATTAAAACCAGACAGAAACAGTAGTAATACTTGAGACACAACTAGGAATTACAATTCCCCAAATGACGTATTAAGAGATAAAATATGTACTTACGCAAGTAAGGCAACAAGGACCATCACCTTCCAATCCAAAAGCTAATTCTATTTGCAATCTTAAATATTATGACTTGCATTGACCACGGCAATTGCAAAACTAAGAAGTACCGGACAAACATACTGAACCAAATGAAAGCGCAAAGCAATGCGGCCGGTCCCAATGGTCAAGTGGTAAATGCTAAAACCTCGGTAACTCCAAAACATTCAAGTACCGAAGCTTACACACACTCTTCAACAAAAGCACTTGCAACATAAAAATGAAGCAAATAATAAAGAGAACAAGGCCAAAACATAAAGAGAAGAAAATAAAGAGAACAGGCCGAACATACATAATTATCATTTGGAGTAACGTGGAGGATTAAAAAATTGACAACATACTTTTTATATTCTAGTCGTGGACAAAGTTTGTGTGTGTGTCATTTCCACAAAAATTGATTTTTGGTGGATTAACGTGGAAAAGAGGGTGCGTGACAGAGTTTGTGTGTGTGTCATTTCCACAAAAATTGTCAAAATCAGCACAACATGGCAAGCAATTTCCATATTCATCAAAACTTATATTCTAGTCGAATTGGTTTTTTGGTTTAAAAATCACTGTTAAATAAATAGATCAAACCTGATCCAAACACGCTCTAACAACTCCGAGAGAGCCTTAAATCATTTCTCAAAACTTGCTTTAATTTTGTTTGTTCTATGCGAGACCAACTTGATACATTCGCAAGTTCCAAAGCGAGAGTTGCAAAATTGTTGCAAAATGCTAATGACCATGGTGCTTTCACACGAATCTAAATAAACCAACACAAGATTTGAACTCCTCTCATTCATACACACCCGAAGGTCAGTGAGAGTCGAGAGCGAAAGGTGCGACGCGACCGAGAGAGAAAGGTGCGCGCGTCGACGAAGCCGTGTCTTTGCGCTGTGCGGCAGGCTTGGCCGACCGGACGCGACGCCGTGAGCACGGACCGAGCTCTGGAACTATCGAGGTCAACGGACGGACGAGACTCTCCTCTCCGGTTGTGAAATCGAGTAGGTATTAGGGTTTTTCGGACGGATTGGTGTTCACGAGTAGGAGTAGAATGAAGCAAAGTGAATGCGATCGAATTTCAAGCAAAAAAAAGAATACTGATCGAATAGCTTTTTGTTTTTTTGTTTTTTGTTTTTTCTTTTCTCGAGCAAAAAAAAAATACTGAATAGGTTTTTTTTTTTTTTTTTTTTAATTAATTAGTAGTTTATTTTTCCGGACATAATTTAAAAAAAAAAAAATATATATATATGCAATTACACTTTTACCCCCTTAACAGTAGGCTGTCGGGCTTTTCAGCCTACTCGGAGGCCTGGGCCGGCCTATTAAGACAAACAGCTGAAATTAGGCCTTGGCTTGGCTGATTAGCACTGACAGCTGGCCCGATCGCTTTTTAGCGAGTCGGGCCACGGGCCCCTAACGTGCCCCTGGCCTTTTTCCACCCTGACATATATATATTATGATTCGGAGAAGATGTCACTATGTAAAATCCAAGTAACACAGATTTATTATCATTCGAGAAGATGATGCGAACTGTAACAAATTTGCCACAATAATATGTCCATGGAAGTGAACCCTTAATGTATCTCTTCCTCCCGTCCATAGTAAATTATAATATGGGTATCTTTTAAAAAAAGTACAGTTCATTCATAAACATCAAGTAACTTATATTATAAATAATAAAATTTCTTCTATAAATTATTCTATATTTATGACTAAAGAGAGTAATTCCTAAAGTTAATAATTATTTTATTCGGAATAATAAGAATTTAGATCTTATTTATGTGGTTTGAAAAGAGATATCAATCCTTCCACAAGTAAAATTTGTAAAGAAATTTTTTTTAACGAGAAGATCTTAAAAGCTACGTGTAATTTATGGATTTTGACATTTTGTGAAAACATCGTTTGAAAAAAAATGAATAATTTTTAGAGGTTTAAATTTGGAAAGTTACAAGCTATTTTTTGATATATATATGGGGAGTGGAAAAGTAAATGGGGGTGAGAAGATTGGGTAGGTCAATAAGAATATATATTGGGAGAAGAAAGGTCAATAATAGAGAGAACAAGGACAAGCAATGATCGGAGTGAAAGGATCATTGATGTATAAAATTATAAATAAACAAAAGTACAATTTGTTTTATTATAATTTGGAAAATAAAATATATTAATAATAATAAGGAATAATTTGATTGACGTAGAGATCGCATTTTGAACCGTTCTCATAGCTTGAGAGTGCCTCACCAAACTAATCTAAAGTGACATTTTTTTTCTTTAATCATCTTCTTCTCAAAACTACCTTTCCTTTAATCCATGCATCGACGTGCCTACCCCACTTTCATTAATTAATTATGGCTTCTCAAATTATCATTCTACTCCACCCACTAATCCATTTTGTTAGGCAAATCTCATATCGTATGGTATTTTCCTTTCTCTGGTTTGTGTTCTACTTGATATTTGAGATTGAATTTATGAACTCTAGAAACAACCATATTGTCACTAAGCCGAATTCATGGGTTCAAAATCACAAGTTTACAGATCTGCGTGGATAATTAAGCTCTAATTAAATTAATCAAAAATTAATCTGTAAGTTTTTATAGTTTCACTTAATTTTTAATCAGGTTCATGTATTTTTTTCCCCTTATAATCATGTCCGTATGGTTTAACTTCTTTCTTTCAATCTTTATTAATGGTTTTTTTTTTTCTTTGTTGTTTGTATGTTGTTTTTTTTTTTTATAATGACTAAATGTAGAGCTATTTTTTAATATTTATCATCAAGTTTTCCAGTCAATTAAAACACAACAAGTGTATTTTTCTTAATTAATAATATATTATCTACAAGAAAACATGTACTTATCTTGTTATTATTGAATACCCTTGTTATATTATGATTAGAAAACTTAACAATGCGAATTTAAGTGATGTGGTTTTGCCTAATGCATTAAATAATTTTTTTATGTTGAGAGACTAAATTAAGAGATTTTATCTTTAAAAGACCAATTGAATAAATATGTGATCTTGAAAGTAAATAACTAATTTACTCCTACAAAAATTGAAATGAACTTTATGGCACTTTATAATCATATAGTTCATGATTTCAAAGGCTTTTATTCTAACATTGTGTAGCAATAATTATTCGCTTATTTAAACATTTTTAATCATGTGATTTCAAAATTTCGATATCTTTCTTATGAAGGTTTTTATTAATATCTGATAGATTTCGAGCGTTTGCTTATCTTCATCATCTCCACGGAAGAACGGAAGGACTGTGGAGGCGACGGAGAATCTTTCTTTCTCTCTCTCTCTCTCTTTAGTCTTTGAACCGAATTCTTTTCTTTTTGTTATGGATTTGAATAAAGCCATGATACGGCCGTGCACTTACGAGTTTTTAGACTATAAAGTTTTGCCCTATCACTATTGTTTAGAAGAAAATTGCCTTGATTTTAATCAATATGCTATAGAATGGAATAGATGCGGAAATGGGTGAGAGAGTTGAATTTTTTGGTTTAATTGCCTTGGCTTCAGCCAAAAAAAATAATTCCCTTTACAGAGATAATTTAAAATAATAATAATAATAATTTGCGAGGGAAAGATGTTTCTCTCTCAAAATGGAGGGATACTAGCAGAATTTTCCCTCCCAATTTCCCCAAAATTTGCGAGGGAAAAAAAATTTCCCTCACAAAATGCCTCAATTTTGTGAGGGACAACTTTTCCCTCGCAAAATTGGGTCATTTTGCGAGGGAAAAATTCTTCCCTCGCAAAAATTGGGGAGGTTTAGGGAAATATATCCCGCCACTTTCCCCCAATTTTGCAAGGGAAATGTTCCCTCGCAAAATTGGGTCATTTTGCGAGGGACACATCCATCCCTCACAAAATTCGGGAAAGTGGCGGGATATTTCCCCCAATTTCCCCAAATTTTGTGAGGAAGGATCTTTCCCTCGCAAAATGACCCACTTTTGCGAGGGAAATATATTTCCTCGCAAAATGACCCAATTTTGCGAGGGAAAAAGCTTCCTTGCAAAGTTTGGGGAAAGTGGGGGAAATATCCCGCCACTTTCCCCAAATTTTGCGAGGAAAGGATCTTTCCTCGCAAAATTGGGTCATTTGCGAGGGACAGATCCTTCCTCGCAAAATTATGGGAAATAGGGAGAAATATCCCGCGTTTCCCGTATTTTGCGAGAGAAGGATCTTTCCCTCACAAAATGACTTAATTTTGTGAGGGAAATGTTTTCCATCGCAAAATGGCCCATTTTGCGACGGAATCTCTTTCCCTCGCAAAATTGGGCCATTTTGCGAGGGAAATCATTTGCCCTCGCAAATTTTCCAAAATTTGCGACGGAATTTTCCCTCTCAAATTCCGTCGCAAATTTGCCATTTTCTTGTAGTGTAGTGCGGGTACATTTGTTTTAATTTTATATAATACAAATAACTACTATATGTCATAGTGGTATAGATATAAGTAAGAGATAAATTAATACTAGGAAAATATATAAAGTGTATGCATATAACTATTCTTTTACAAAAGTAATTCTTTGTATGATCCTCTTTACGAAATGGTTGATATTAAACTGAATCATAATCGATTATTAAGCTTATTGGCATGCACGAGAGATTTGCTTTGCCACCTTACAAAACAACTACTTATTATAAAAGAAATTTCACATTCAATGAAGTTGGTATTGGTTTCTTTATCATAACGTTATCTATTACCATACTAGTTACTTTTTTCTACTATTATCTAAAAGTTTGTATTAGATTTATATTAATAGTTTAACACAATAATATATACATGAGTCAAGCTTTTGCTTTTAAGAGTGGTTAGATTTCGTTAATTTTTATCTTTGTTTTCCCTTTTTGGTAAGTTGAACTTTATTTTGATTTTTGTTAGATTTAATTTTTTTTTCCCAAAATGTAAAGAGGAAAAAAAGACTACGTACGATTATATTTTTGGGAATAGTAAAATAAATATGTCATTTATCTTTATATATATTAGAGTAATATATTAACGATACAAATGGATTAGTTATAATTAGATAACGTTATGATAGTTATAAAAAGGCATATGATATGGGGCATATAATATTACATAAATCAAGTACTAGCATGGTAATAGATAACGTTATTGGCATGCACGAGAGATTTGCTTTGCCACCTTACAAAACAACTACTTATCAAATATATGAAGTGTATGCATATAACTATTCTTTTACAAAAATAATTCATTGTATTGTGGATATATATATTCTGCTCTTAATGGATGCTTGTGTCTTTAGGTGTTGCTCAATTTTAATTGTTTTAATTGCCGTCGCATGAATAATAGGCTCCTCGAATCCTATCAAAAAGGCAGAGGTGTGTACAAATATTGTAAACTGGACTCTAGGACTAGATTTGGATCCAAGATACGGGTGAAATTATCAGATGACATGACAAGAGCAGTAGGTGGGGAAGCAAGAAACCTTGTCAATTATTGTGGTTATGTTGTTAGGACAACAATGTCTTTTCGCCATGGTGCTGAATGGAAGAACATTTATGAACTATATAAAGATGAGATGATCTTGAAAGTAAAGGTATACTCTTCCCAAATATTTATATATATCTTTGTTTATTTATGTTTTCATAACTATTTTGTTGTTGTTTATATGTATTTTAGGACAAATTCGAACCTTATGATGCAACCGAAGAAGAAAAGTTCAAAGAAACTATCACAATGAACTTTCAAAATGCCTTTAGAAATTGGAAGACCAACTTGCATTCACACTATAACAAATATGCTTCTGATGAGGAGAGGCGGGCTAATCCTCCTCAAAATATTAGTTCTGAAGATTGGGAGTTGTTACTAGCATATTTTCAGACTGACGTGTTCACGGTAGCTTTCTATCCTTTTAAATGGATCATATATTTATTTTAGTCATTAATTCTTTCTTACTAATTTTTTTGCAGAAAAAAAAGTACAAGAAACAAGAGCAACCGGGAAAAACAAGTAACAAAGCATACTTGTGGTTGTCGGTCATTTGAGGAGATTAAGTTTGCTACAGTAAGTTCAATCTCTCTTCACTTTAGTTTATGTTTTGAATCATTTTTCATTTTAAATTGTACCATGTGTCGTCTTTGTATATTATACTTTGTAGATGGACCCCACTACTGGACAGGCTAAACCCCTTGCCCAATTGCACATGATCCAACACACTAGGAAGAAAGCAGATGGGCAGATAGAGTGGGCAGATCCATAATCTGAGCAAATATACGTATGCGTTGTGTTTTTATGTTATATTAACTACAATAATTTTTTATCTCATTTGTTTCATGCTTTAATTGTAGAATACCTTGGAAGAACTTTGCCAACAACAAGAAGAGGTAGAGGTTGATGCTCGAATGACCTCTGATGAAATATTGACAGCTGTTCGTGGTGAAAGATCAGGATATGTGAGAGGAAAAGGGTATGGAGCAGAGTCATTAAGGAAGAGAAATCGCTCTCAAACCAGTGATAATTCAGCTGTGGAGACCGTTCGTATCCAATTGCTTGAGGATTTTGATAAAAAAAATTAAGGAGGAGCGGGAAAAGATGGAAACAGAGCGCGCAGAGGAACGTGCTAGGATGGAAGCAGAGCGCACAGCAGAACGTGCACAATTTGATGAGAGAATCAAACAAATGGAGGAGAGGATTCTAACTTTCTTGACGCAACAAGGGCAAGCAACAGCTCCTACTTCATCTACTCTTAGCTTTCTTGTCCCACCAGCTGATCGTTCTTCATAGTTTTATGTTTCCTTCCAATGAAAAACCTTTAGACTGTTTATAGAAAATTTAAATATTTCATGTTGTTAATTTTGAATATTTATGTTGGTACCATTTAACGTTAATATATTGTTAGTTTCAAGTTTTTTATGATCTTAATCAATGTGGTACGGTTTTAATTGTGGTACAATTTTAATTTAATCAATTTACATTTAAAAAATTTAAAAAAAAAAACGTTACTTTTGGTGGCGACAAATGTTGCCATTGAAAAGACTATCGAAAGCGACATTTGTGTCACCACTAAAAAAATGTATCGGTGGCGATATGCGGTTGCGCGGAAAGAAGATGTATCGGGCCGGCGACTATATGTCGCATTGAAAAGAATATCAGCAATGACAGACATGTCGCCGCTGAAAACCATATCCGCGGTGACAAAAAGTCACCACGAAAAAGTGTATTAGCAGCGACTTCATGTCGCCGGCGAAACTAGTATCGTGGCGGCAATTTTGTCGCCACCAAAAATAGTATTGTATTTACGGTTATCGCTGCTTTGAAACTCTATTTTCGGCGGCGACAATGGGTCTCGGTGGCTTTTGATGAACTTTCGGCGACCGATTGTCGCCATCGATACTCTACTTTTGGCGGTGACATTAAATTGTCGCCGCTGAAAGTATCCTCGACAAAGCTTTCAACAGCGACCTTTTGTCGCCACCGAAAGTCAAAATTTTTGTAGTGATACCTGACATCCTTCCATCCTTGACTAAGGTTTCTATATCAAACTGCAACCAATTGGAGGAAAAATCAACAGCTTTGCAATGGATCACATCTATTGAAGAATTAAATATTGACAATGGGTTATTAAGAGCACTTGATCATTTCCCTTTGGGCGCTTTGAAATCTCTAACAATTGAGAAGTGTGATAGCTTGCAATCTTTGCCAAGAATGATCATGCATAGCAATTGTCTTCAAAAGTTGTTTCTCTATTATATTCCATCAATCACATCCTTCCCAATTGATGGTTTGCCCACTTCTTTGCAAACTCTTGAAATTGTAAATTGTGAGAAATTAGAGTTCCTACTTCAAGATTCTTGGCAAAACTACACATCACTTGAAGATTTGACAATTACAAAGAGTTGTCATTCCTTGAAATATTTTCCATTAGGTTGTTTTCCCAAGCTTCAATTGCTCTATATTGAAGATTGTGATAATTTGGAGAGCTTTACTCATGTTGGGGGGTCTGCTCTTCCCTTAAATGCACTTTCTGTCCAAGGCTGTAAAGAATTTAGATCAATGTCAAAATTACACATTGACTCCCTTGCAAACCTTGACTTCTTGGTTCTAAATTCGGTTCGGAAATTGAAATCACTGCCTCAAGCTGGTTTTCCCTGTAACTTGACAAGATTGATTATCGGAGGCTGCGATGGATTATCTTCTATACCAATTGAAGATTGGGGCTTTCAACGGCTGACTTCGCTCTCACGATTTGAGGTTTACAATAATGGAAGTGAAAGCATTCTCCATAATGTTCTGAAGAATCAATTATTACCCACTTCTCTTATGTGTATCATCATCAAATGGGTCTCCAAACTTAAATTGTTAGAAGGAAAAGGGCTTCAACACCTTACTTCTCTTCAAGAGCTTTCCATTTGGGAATGTCCAAACCTTGAATCCTTGCCAGAAGATACGCTGCCATCCTCTCTCTTGTGGTTGGAAATCTACAGATGTCCAAAATTAGAAGAGAGATATGATTATAAAAAAGGGAAACATTTGTCCAAGATCACTCATATTCCCACCATCAAAATTAATGATGAATACTATGATCCTTGATCTGCTATGCATTCCTTCAAAAGGTGAGCTCTCAAATTTCACAACAATTTTAACATTTTTTAATATTGTTAGTTTATACCTTTCTTTTTTCTTTTTCACAATGCACAAGAAAAATTATGATATATTCCCTCCCTGATCATCCTGATCATCGATTTGATATCAACATTATAAGGCTACATCTTAACAACATATCAATGCTTTTGCAACATTTTATTAGGGGAAGAACTCTGAATAGTGTGAAACAAGTTCTTCAATTTTACAATTATAGCTTGCACGTTAAATCTTTTTGTCTCTTTGAAAACTATATCGTATCTTGATTTCACCTGCTTGCTTTTCTTACTATCCAATATATACATAATATTTGATCATATTTTTAATAAGAAAATAGAAAACATGTATTTTTCCACTGCCATACATGAGCGCATGTTTGGTTGCAAAATGATTTTTATTTTCGTGTCTCTTCATAATTTTTTGCATATTCTTAAACTTTGTGGCAAAATTGGTACTGAGATCATTGAAACTCTAATTCACAAAAAGCAGAAGTTTGATTTAATATTTTATATTTCTTAGGTTGCAGATTATTAAAAGCTTTGTTGCAGGATTGAAACTCTGGAATCACCAAAAAGCCTTTTGAAGACCTACAAGACAAAAATACATTCAAATTAATCCTCTGCTTGGCATTCACTGATTTGATATCATCTGTTGTTTTATTTGTCTCTGGGAGTTGATTCATGAGAAGCTCATGTGAGTATCAACATTCAATAAGTTCATAAAAGTTTCATAAACTTTTTGCGTTTGAGTTTCTTTTGTCTACGTTTCTCTTAAAAATTTCTCTCTATTTGTACTTGACGAGAGGACGTGTGATCTTATATTCCTACTTTCTTAGTTTCTTGTTTTTAAGCAGATTGGTTGTAATTATTTTTCCTTTTTGCCAATAGATTTCAAAGAGTTACCTATGTCGGCATGAAGCGTATGAAGCATATGTACAGTTGTCACATTTGTGGGTCTCCATGTTTATTACGTTAAATATTATTTGTTCATACTTCTTATAATTTTGTAAACAAGTATGATAAAATTTTTGTAGGCATCCACTGATATGCCATTGTCCTTCACGATTTTTGTGGCATCACCGGTCTCAAGATTGGTATTTCAAGGTGTTGGATTAGCTAGCCTGGTTTGTATGACGACGCTCATTGCATTTTGAGAAATTTACTAATTTCAATGTTTTTAATTTAATACAATTATCTTATATATGAAGCTTCAGAAATTACTTGTAAATCGCAAAGCTAAAATTTGACTGACAATTTTTTTCCTTTCCAGTGACTTGATCTAAAATTTCAAAAAGAGAATGTCGTTGGCTATGAATAGGCAGAGTAATGGCCAAATGTTTCTTGAAGATCTCACAGATCTTAATTAGGTAATACATTTTGTTAAAACTAACCCACTATTTTAATTATTTTGATGAAAAGCTTTCAGGTATTGTTGAATTTAATCTAATTGTATGTTTTAATGAAGAGTAAATACCCTATTTGGTCCCTAAAAAAAACACGGACCCCATTTTGGTCCCTCAAACAACGAAAAGCCCCTTTTTAGTCCCGAAAAGGACGATTTTCCAAAAACTGACCCATTTTGGTCCCTCAAAAATTTCCAAAAACCCATTTTTAGTCTATAAAAAATGTTCTATTTTAGTCTCTACTCCCTAAGGACGAAAAATTGGTCCGTGTTTTTTTCCGGGGACCAAATAGGGTATTTACTCTTTAATGAACCATGTCAAAATAGGTGAGGGAACTTGTTTAATTGCTCTATTTTGAAGAACAGAGTTATGCAATGTAGAAGCAATTAGGCAGGTAAGAACATAATCAAAGAGGTATAGGAAAAAAATTATGAATGATCACTCTTTTTGTATGTTACGCGCAGAAAAGAAGCATTGTTTTGTTGGTCATTAATCAATCATTTTATATGTTGGATAGAAAATCTGATTCCTGGTGTTGTGATTTTCTTCAGATTTCAACGTTAATGAGGTTGAGGAATGATTTGCAAAATGAATTATCATTGTTGAATTTGGAGTATTTGAGTGCTGAGAGTGTTTCAAAAACAATTTATATAGTCAACTTATTTTTTTTTTTTAAACATGTCGTATCAGTTTGGGGGGTGATGAGTTGTCTAAAACTCCATGTAAAAATTTTAGAGCTGTGACTTGTTAAAATTTTAGGTATTTGTGCGGTTTATAAATCTTACATGAGAATGTAATTGAATTTTTATAGTGGGAAAATCTCTTGAGTATTTTGCCAAGAGGATTGGATGTAGGTCGGGGGAGCGAACTAGGATAATTCTTATGTTGCTTAATTCTCTCTTCCTTCATCTCTAATTTATCAAATAACTTTAGTTACACATTTCATCCCATAACACAATGTCATAGTGTTTTAAATCGAATATAATAAGATCATAATATGAAACTTTAACTAAACAGAAAAATTACTTATAAATAACCTATACTGCATTTAGGAGCACATAGAATTTTTTTTTATTCAACCATACTGCCATTAGAATGTACAACCAAAACAATAAGGAAAAATGAATTACTGTTGCTGTGGATGGCCTACCTTATTGGAGAAGTACACGTCCGTCTTATCTTCCATACAATTGCCATCTTATGTCATTTTCAGAAGCATATTGGATTCAAGTAATTATGATATCTCTTCCTGGATATTTCCCAGCATATTGTGAGGCACAAAGTGGTCAAAACTCGAGTCATTAACTTCTGAGTTTAATGGTTCTCCCAATAAATTTATATCATTTTCACTCTTTCACTTCCTATAAAACTCTACTCATTGTCTTTATCTCACCCGTTATCTGAGCAATATGTCACGCACGGAAAGGAACGCTGGATAATTCGCGTGCACAGACACTCCGTATCAAAGGGAGGTTTAGACTTCAAGCATGAACAAGTTTAGAGACTCCTAGAATGTTGTAGATAAGTGTACATAGAGGTAGAATTGTATAGAGAATTCTAGATCCTCTTGTAATTGAGTAAATATCTAGATATTTTAGGAGAAGGTTCTAGACAATTCATCTCCCACTGTAGGATCTTTTAAATTTGGACTGTTCATTAAGGAGATGGTGGACTATAAATAGGGGTGCCCTCCCCATTTGTAATCCATAGAAGGGAATTCAATACATTCTCATTCCAGAGCTTCTCTCTCTAGAGATACCTTTTTCTCTCTAAAGTTCTCTTAGTCTTTGCTTTCCTTGCCTACTTGTGAGGATTCGACTGACTTAGCTAGGATTAGGAGAGGTGATCAAGCTAAGGCTAGCACGGTATTGGGAGGTCAAGTTCAAGGGCGTGACAACGTGGTATCAGAGCTTTGGTTTGAAGCTGTGAACGTGGTTCGTAGTAGCCATTTTGTAGGCAAGAATGTCGGGTATGACTGAGGAAGTTGTTGTGGTCGGAGAAGAAAGGGGTAGAGAGACCCAACTTGCTCATGAAGCAAGGAAGACCCAAGGATCAAGTAAGTCTCGCCAGGCCGCGGATATTGCCACCTTGATGGTAAAGATGGAGGCTTTGGAGGAGGCCATACACGGGATGGCTAATAGATTGGACAAGGTGGAAGGTGACTTTGAGATACTTGAAATCCACACCCTGGGCCAATTAGACAACTTGAGGTCAGATCTTGATTCGCACTTCAATGTTGAGGAGGAACGAGCCAAGTACATGAGTCGACTCGAGGCAAAGGTAATGGATGCCATTACCGCAATGCAAGGACAACTCAACTCTCTAAAGACTACTTTAGAAAGACAAACAAGGACATTGTTGGCCGGTGGTACCAGTGGAGCAAGGGATGTGAGGTTGGATCTCCCTAAACCGAAGGAATTTCAAGGTGTTCGTGATGCCAAGGAGGTCGAGGACTTCTCATGGCAAATGGAATGATATGCTGAGAGCTTGAACATGGTCGATGATGCAGTCAAGGTACACACTGCTTCCTTATTCCTTACTGATAATGCTATGTTATGGTGGTGTAGGAAGCATGGCAACATAGAGAATGACCTTTGCACCATTGAGACGCGGGAAGACTTCAAGAGGAACTAAAGAAGCAATTCTATCCTGAGAATGTGGTCTATGTGGCTAGAAAGAAGTTGAGGAAACTCAAGCACAAGACCTCGATTTCGGATTATGTAAGCGACTTCACCAGCCTCACATTACAAATCCCTAATCTTAGTAGCGAGGAAACGTTGTTCTACTTCATAGATGGTCTTCAGAATTGGGCCAAACATGAACTCCAACGGCATTGAGTGACGAGTATGGATGAAGCCATTGCCATTGCCGATAGCCTTACTGATCATCAAAGGGGAGAGAAAGATGAGCCTTCCAAACCCAAGTCTTTTGAACCTAAACAGGGGAATGATGGGGGTGACAAGGGTAAGGAGTTCACCAAGGAGGGAGTTGGCAAATCCTTCCATAGGAACAAATTTGAAGAGAAGAAGACGACAATAAGCTGCTACATGTGCAAAGGGCCACATTACATGAACAAGTGTTCGAAGCTTGGTAGCTTGTCAGCCATCATTGAAGGGAAAGATGGACCTGGTGAAGAAGAGCCAAGCATGCGAATGGGAGCTCTCAGAATCTTGAATGCCTTGAAAGCTAAACATGGGGAACCTATTCTGAGGAGTAAAGGTCTCATGCATGTGGAGGCAACGTTGAATGGGAAGCTAGTGAAGGTGATGTTGGAAACCGGGGCGACCCATAACTTCATTACTCTGGAAGAGGCCAAGAGGGTTGGTCTCTCAGTTACTCAGGCACGAGGTGGATGGTTGAAGTCTGTCAACACTCCTACCAAGCCTCTCAATGGCATAGCTAGTGGAGTGGAGCTATCCATTAGTATGTGGAAGGGGACCGTAGAACTGTAAGTGGCCCCTATGGATGACTATGATATGGTGCTTGGTTTGGACTTTTTGGGCAAGGAAAAAGTAGTCCTTATGCCAGGTGATGATTCATTGTGCATCTTTGAAAAGGGGGTTGGTTGCATAGTACCTACAATAAGCAACGATCGAGTTGCTCACTTGTCAGCTATGCAAGTGGAAAAGGGACTTGGGAGCGGGGAAGTCATTTACCTTGCGGGTTTGAAGGTGGTGGATCCTGATATGGAGGATCATGGGAGTCTTCCCCCTGTCCTAAAGAGGAATGAAGACCTCATGCCACCAAAACTCCAGGAGAGGTTGCCGCCTAGACGAGAGGTGGACCACGAGATAGAGTACAAAATTGGTACAACTAATGTAGTGGATGATACATTAAGCAGAAAAGTTGAGGTGACCAGATCCTTCCTGGGCGAAATGGCCAAGAGGAGGAAGAAGGTTGTGGATAGGAAGAAGTGAGTCTCTGAATACCAAGTAGGAGACAAGTTGATGGTGAAGCTCCTTTCTTAACAACTTAAGGTTTTTCGAAAGGAGGGCCTTATCCGCTAGTATGAAGGCCCATACAAGATTGTGGGAAGGGTAGGAAAGGTTTTGTAGAGGCTAGACCTACCCCCAAACTTGAAGATTCATCATGTCTTCCATGTTAGAATGCTCAAGCAACTTCATGAAGACGAGGGTGATCCTAAGCTAGTATAGTGACGAGGGCGTCACTGGATTAGGTGGGGGAGAGTGACACACACGAAAAAGAACGTTGGATAATTCGCGTGCATAGACACTCCGTATCAAAGGGAGGTTTAGACTTCAAGCATGAACAACTCTAGAAACTGCTAGAATGTTGTAGATAAGTGTACATAAAGGTAGAATTGTATAGAGAATTCTAGATCCTCTTGTAATTGAGTAAATATCTAGATGTTTTAAGAAAAGGTTCTATACAATCCTTCTCCACCGTAGGATCTTTTAAATCTTAACCGTTCATTGAGGAGGTGGTAGGGTATAAATCGGGGTGCCCTCCTCATTTGTAATCCATCCAAGGGAATTCAATACATTCTCATTCCAGAGCTTCTCTCTCTAGAAATATCTTTCTCTCTCTAAAGTTCTCTTAGTCTTTGCTTTCCTTGCCTACTTGTGAGGATTCAGCTGACTTAGCTAGGATCGGGAGGGATGATCAAGCTAAGGTCGGCACGGTATTGGGAGGTCAAGTCCGAGGCCTTGACAAATAGCTTTTAGTTATTATATGAAAAGTAGGTCAATATATTAAACTGCAGTCAGTTGGAGTCTAAACCATCAGCATTGAAATTAATTACTTGTATTCAAAAATTGAACTTTAACCAAGGGGAAAAAGACTTCTTGAAGGCTATTGAAAATCGTTCTCTAGACTCATTGAAACGTTTAAGAATTACTGATTGTTCTTCCTTGCAGCCTTTGCCTAGAATGATATTAGCTTGTCACTGCCTTCAAAAACTGTATCTCAAAAGTATCCTATCTTTAGAGTCTTCTTTCCCAATTCATGGTTTTCCCACTTCATTGCAATGATTTAAAATTGAGGAGTGCACTAAATTAGAATTCCCACCTCCGAAATCTTGGCAAAACTACACTAGCCTTGAATTTTTGCTAATTAAGAACAGTTGCGATTCTTTGACATTCTTTCCAATAGGGGGTTTTCCCAAGCTTAAAATTCTTGTGGTTGAAGGTTGTCATAACTTGGAAACCCTTTCACAAGTTGGGGTGTCTTCTCCTACCTTAGAATCCCTTGTTCTCTCTGATTGTAAACAACTCAGATCAATGTCACAAGTACAGATTGAATCCCTCACTACCCTTAAATATTTTTCTCTATCTCAGCTTCCAAATTTGGAACGTTGTCTCAATGTGGACTGTCTTCCATCCCTGTAAAAGAATGGGGTTTTGAACGATTGACATCTATCTCAGGACTTCAGGTTAAAGGTGATGGAAGTGAAAAGATTCTCTGTAACTTATTGAAGTATCAATTATTGCCCACTTCTCTTGTGCGTGTCAACATCTGTGATTCCCCTAATCTTAAATTGTTAGATGGAAAAGGGCTTCGCCATCTTACTTGTTTAGAAGAGCTCTACATCTCTGACTGTCCAGAGCTTGAATCCTTGCCAGAAGATGAGTTGCCATCCTCTCTTTTGGAGCTCAATATCTTTGGCTGCCCTAAATTACACAAAAGATATGTTATCAAATAGGACAACACATGTCAAAGATTGCTCATATTCCTACCCTTCAAATACATGGTATATATTATGATCCTTGGGAAGCATGACAAGGTGAGTGCTAAAATTCCGAGGTAACTAAAAATGTTAGTATGAGCTTATTATAAAGATTAACAAGATTCATAAGCATTCTATCATTATTTGACTCAGTATATGTGCACATTAAGTGTTACATGAAGCCATGTATACTTGTCACTTAATGTGATGATGTCTACCATGTATTCTGTTCTATATAATGATTATATTAGCCGTGAGATAAAGTTTAACTTCATACTTTTTTATTTTCATTGACATTTCTTTTTAATGAGCAACTTGTTTGAAATTTCATGAACAAAACGTTCTCAGCTTTCAAGGGTAGAAGGTGAGGGAAGCAGTAAAACTTCTGAGCTTCTGAATAAAAGAGATCTATTGGAAGCAAAAAGCAAGTAAGAACCTAATGCAATTGTTCAGGCCTACCAGTAGTTTGTTTTATGTGGTGATTATATTTAGTTTTATAAGAATATCAAATTGTATTTAAATCGTTATATTATACTTTGCTTTGATAATGCCAGGTTAAAAAAAATGAAAGGAGATCAGGATGATTTGCTACTATTTTTTTTAGAGATTAAGGGCAGGTAAGAAACTATCCATTATTCTTTATAGTGTTGCAACTTTGAATTGATGATTTATTTATATATTTTAGATGAACTCTTTGAAAAGCATAACCGCTATGCTTTCATCTCTAATATTGATATTTAGAGACATTGTTAAAAGACTCGCCAACACATGGGGAAAAAACCTTTGAGTTGTCGCCACTAAAAGTAGCTTTTTTAATAGCAACATTTTGGATTTTGACATCGTTGCCACTAAAAAAACCACTTTTTTAATGCCTAATGAATTTTTCTTAAAAATATTATGTAAAAGCATTAAAATGGATCTAATTTTTTGTTTTGTTGGATTAGATGATAAACGGCCTCTGTAGCACCCCAAATTCTATATTACTTATTGTGTCGGTGACATGTAGTTTTAGGAAAATAGGTGCTACAGGTCAGAGTAAAGCGGAACGGAGACCATGCACTAACGTTTAGATAATGAGTAACTGATATAAAATACCTAGACATAAGCTGGTAAATTAAATATTCCGAAGGAATATTCATGTGAAACAATTAGAATGTGTATAATTACAACTCTTATAAAGTACCTATACAATCTTAAACCAAGCCTTAACTTGATTTGTGGCTTGGAACCCAACACAGTTGATAATACCTACTGGCCAGGTCGGTGTTAGTCTGGTGGGAGTCTCCCCGTCTTTCACGGTGACTAATTATTGAAACCACACTGACCAAACCTTTCTTAGTTTAAGCACAAATAGTATGAACCAACTTTATTGAATTCATGCCAAAAACTACGCTCTGATGAACCCCTTCCGGCATTTGCTCTGACCGGTACCTCTTCTCGGCTCCATCCATTGGTGCCTTTTCATGGCTTCGTCCATCGGTGCCTCTTCAGATCCCAGTTCCTTTCCTGAACCTTTAGTTAGGGTTGAGATTCAATACCCATTGAATCTCAGGTAACAAGTAATAGCTAACCTCATGCTCAAGTATAAATAATATATATGATAGACATTAATTACATTTCAGCATCAACCATACATAGTATACATCAGATGTAAGCTTACAACATTACATAGCATACAGTAGATGTAATGTTAACAACACAACAATACATAGCACACAACACATGTAATGTTAACAATATTTGCACTAACCAGTGCCACGACAGCTCCTCGTGTCCTCAGCGCTAGGAAAACAACCCTACGGTATTATCAAGACTATAACCCGCATAAAGCTGAATTTATATAAACAAGTGACTTAAACCCCATAACTTAGTTACGGTGCATGACCCAAGACCTAGTGTTGTCCATGACTTCATGAATCATTCAATCATATACATGCATACAAGACACATCAGAGTTAAAGTTACAGTATATGTCCGTATCTTTCATTGTGTAGTTAGTAATATGTCCGTCCTATGAATCTGACTTAGAACTTCCCGGATATCCTGTCATATTACGATATCACTTAGAATAATATCCTAAGGGTTATTTTCATCATCTTTGACCCTTTTACCCTTGGTGGATTTGTTATTCCACTTTTACCCCGTACTTTTGCTTAAAAACGAAATGCTGGATTTTCTCGACAAATTTTTCAACAACTTTGAAAAATTATAATTAATTCTACAAAAATAATTTTTGAGTGTTTCAAAATTCTTCATGACCCTTGACATATCTATTTTCAAGAAAAAATATTCCCAGAAGCTAGAATATCACGGATATTTCCCAGGTTTTAGGTTTTCAAACACTGCTCAGATTTAAATTCAATAAACAAGGCTTATCTTCAAAAATTTGTATCTCCTTGTCCAGAGCTCAAAACGTTACATATTTTATATATTTGGAAAGCCCTGTATGTCTAATTTATTCATGAAAATTTTTCATAATTTTTAAAGCTCATTTTATACATAAAATAATAGCCTCAATTTTGCTGCCTCCGAGAAGACTAGAATGCTTAAAAACTGGAAATCTTCCAACTTTCACAATCTTGTTCCATTAATACATAAAATTATTTTCCCAACATGTTTTTACCTCATTCAAAATTTTAAATGCAATGGAGGCCTAAAAACAAGTATAGGAATTTACTTTCTAATTTTCTAGATTAAACTACTATTTTATCAAGAACTAAAGACCAAAGCTCAAGAATTACCTCAAGAACTTTCTTGCTCAAGCTTTCTCTCTTCTCACTCACTAAATCAGATTTTGTTTGATGTTTTGGTGTGAAGAAATGAAAAGAAAACACCCCTTGTCCTTGGACTCAACCGACAAAGGGGTCGACACTTTCAAGAACGGGAGGGAGTTCGATCCGGAATTGGTCAAGGCGTTGGGGAATGCATCTTAGCTCCTAGGTAAATGCTTGAGGGTAATAGACGGCTCGCCCTGCCCAACATCGGTATTACCTAGGAGGAATGGAGATTTTGCCCTCCCCTTGATCGTACCTTTCCTAAAAAAATTTTATCAAAAAAAAAAAAAGAAAGAAAAAGAAATGAAGAGGGAACCTTGGCTATTTATAGGAAAAATCTCAAGGTTAAAATAGTAATTCCCAAAGTGATCCAATTCTTCATCTTTTCTTTAAACCATTGGATTAATTATCACTTTACAATCTCCAATCTTATCCATTTATTTAGTGTCGACCTCCCCTTTTTATTTTTAGCCATTTAATATGTCTTTTAATTAGCAAAACATTCTTTGGCTCAAGTCCCTAATTGGTTAGTTGAAATTGTTGACTTTTCAACTCTAATTAACAAGTTTTAATAAGGACTTGGCTTCTGTCCGCTGCCAACCTGTGATTGAAACGGTATCGTTTTACGTGCTAGATGATTGAAGAAGGTAATCACAGTTTTAAAAAAACAAAATGCATATGGGTGAGGGATAGGAGCCGGGCCCACCGCACAACGGGAACAATGAAATAAATATCCAGCTTTTCTTCCTAAGTTTGTTTGTTTGTTTTTGTTTTTTCGGATGTAATTTCCTTCCTAAATTTCTAAAACATGTATTAAAAAAAGAAGAAGAAGAAGAAGCTCCATATATGGTGGCAAATCATTTGTTAGAATTAGATGAAAATTTACCGCGTATGTCGGTTAAAATTTTAAATGGAAAATAACGTATTCTGAAATTTTTAACTAATCTTAGGTAATGGACAGATTGAAAACTATGTGAATAATTGGGTTATTGGTAATTCAATATTTATTTAAAATTTGGTATAAAAATAATTTCAATAGTAATTTTTTTAAAAAATTATTAGTTAAATTACAATCAAAATTGAAATAATTTTTTGCCAACGAAATTGAAATAATTTAATAATATGAGAGGTTCGAAAACACTGTAACATGCAAATCTCTTATGAAAGTAAAAAAGGGTTATACCAAAATTTTAAAACAATTACTATTGAAATTATTTTTATACCAAATTTTAAATAAATATTGAATTACCAATAGCCAATTATTCACATAGTTTTCAATCTGTCCAGTACCTAAGATTGGTTAAAAATTTCAGAGTATGTTATTTTCCAGCAAAAATTTTAACCGACATAAGCTGTAAATTTTCATCTAATTCTAACAAATGATTTGCCGTCATATATGGAGCATCATTTAGGAAGGAAATTACATCCGAAACCCCAAAAAAAAAAAAAAAAAAAAAGGAAAGAAACCTAGGAAAAAAGCTGTATTTTTATTGCATTGTTCCCGTCGTGTAGTGGGCCTAACTCCTATCCCTCACCCATATGCATTTTGTTTTTTAGAAACTGTGATTATCTTCTTCAATCATCCAAAGACGTAAAACGATGCCGTTTCAATCACAGGATGGCAAAGGACAGTAGGAGGCATCGGACAAAAGCCAAGTCCTTTTAACAACTCTTCTTTTCATTCCCTTATGCTGCATGTTTTTATGACTTTTGGGGCTTATTAAGAAGCTCAATTAACTCCCTAATTAAGTGTTTAAATGCCCACTAATTACATGGGTCATTGCACAATTGATTTGTTAGCTTAACTATGGGAATTAGTGCTTATTTAGACAAGTACTATTTCATTCTATTTGGCTTAATTATTTTCAAATATAATCATCCCTCTTTTGATGCTTTTAATTTGTCTCTAATTAATTAAAAGAATTTATGCAATTAATCTTAATTAATGCAAGCTAATTTGCCTATTATTTGCTAATTGACATTTAATTTGATTAAGTGTTTTTATAACTTTTCCATGGCTCATTTGAACTTAAAATAACCATTATTTTATGTGACTCTATGTCATATATGTTAAACAATTTATTATGGTAACATATTTCTTAAAATACAAGATTTTTGGTTAATCGAAAATCGGGTATTACATTTCTCCCCCCCCCCCGTTAATTTAAATTTCGTCTTCGAAATTTGAATATATAATTTCGGGGAAATAACCTAGACATCTAGTCCAATCCTTTTCTATGCATGCTTACTAGACATGCACCCTAATAATTCGACAACCTGTTTCATTCATCTTGTACCCAGGTATAGTATCCAAACACAGACTCGCGGGTCCATCCTCACAGCGCTTGGTTATGCAGGCCT
This sequence comes from Acacia acuminata, assembly GCA_019022655.1. Classification (NCBI taxonomy): domain Eukaryota; kingdom Viridiplantae; phylum Streptophyta; class Magnoliopsida; order Fabales; family Fabaceae; genus Acacia; species Acacia acuminata. The sequence continues at coordinate 2,585,097 of JAFJYI010000079.1, forward strand.
CACTGCCTGACTCATTCAACCTCTTGGCTTAACACACATTGGCCTTTCGACTCAATCTATTGCCACAGCACTGGAGATTCTAGTCTCACCACTTAGGAAATCATCCTCAGGCCTTAGGCATCTCACCTATCACCTGATACAACGAATGTTTTGCCAGACTGAAGATATACTCTAGACACTAGTCTAAAGTCATCATGCCAATCAGCATTTCATATAGTGCTTATAAGCATTGCAGGTCTTATGGCCCAAGTGTTCGTTATTCTGCTTACCTACTGTTTATGATTTCCTATTACTAAGAAATGACAGAAGGAGAATATGATATGAATTAACAGTGATATGAACGCACATTCCCTATTGCATAAAAACAGTGATTTCCTATTCCAAGGCTTTGGACTTAGGCTTTTCTTGCTTCTTCAGATTATGAAGTGAGATTAGGTTCTTTAATCGTCCAGAGACCATCCAGACTTTGCTAAGACCAGATTACTAACATCAAAACAAAAGCCTAGACAAGCATCCACGTTAAGAACAACAATAATGAAACCATGAATTGCTATCAAATCAGTCACAACAACTCCATACAAAGTCTGACACTCTGACCCAGTCTATTGCATAAAAACTGAGGTTACTCCAAATCTCAAATGCTAACATAGTTCTAAGTCTCAGTCGTATATCGAATCTTTAAATCATAATCAATCAATAAAATTCTCAACATCACTAAACAATTCCCTAAGATCTAGGGAGAATAAAACGATCAAGGAAGAGAGATAAGGAAGAACTGAAAATCCCCTATCAATGCTCCGAGCTCAAGCCATCGTCCTTCCTTCTCCTACGGAACCACGGATCCGGCCCCGCAATGGTAGAATTAGAATGCAGAGAAGCAATGAATTCAACAGAGGAATGAATGGATCGGTGGATTAGGTAAGAGAGATGGACAAATCGAAGTTAGGAGTGTTGAGCGTGTGACGACTGAAGAGAGTGAGTTTGGCCCTCTGTTTCGCGCGTTCTCCGATTAAAATTTCAGATCTGAAAGTGGCGCCTTCAGTAGTTCAGAGAAGCTGAAGCGCACCGTTTAGGTTTTCAATGCCCTGAACATGAGCAAAAATTCAGGTACAACCTTAGGTTGTTGTTTGGCCAAAAAAAAAAAAAAAAAAAAAAAACCTTAGGTTGTTCATATAAAATCTAATTCGGAGAAATTAAAGATATGAAATAAATTATTTTAAAGTATTTATATTTATCATTTTTTTAAAAATTATTTCGCATAACTCACTAATATATAATATAATGATAGATACTTTAAATTTTTAAATTTTCCATAACAATCATGTAACATATCTATAATAATGACAAAAAAGAAAAAAGGCTTCTAGGGCTTGAAGAGGAGAACGAAGATTCAGGAGTTGGTGTTGTAATGGGATTGTGATGCTCAAGATTGACATAATGTGAAAAGTACTCGGCATGTGGCAACCTTCAACAAATTTAGAGAGATTGACCATGAAGCATTATGGAGGAACTAGCTTTCCTAATTGAGCAGCAGATTCTTCAATTAAGAATACCATTTTATGTGTGAGTGATTGCAATTATTGCGTTTCACACCCACCTTTTGTAGAGCTACCTTGTCTTTTAGTAGAGCTGTCAAAATGGGCTAGATCCCGTGAACCAGCCCGTTAAACCCTATTTTTAGCCTCCATGTGATGAGGTTATTTTTGCCCTAACCCAAAATAACCCCACTCCTCTTGGGTTATGATAGGGTCAACCGCAAGCCAAAAATAACTTAAACAATGAATGTTATATTCTCGTATGCTCATAAAGTGAGTCACACACGTTTTGTTTTGTTTTGTTTTTCTTTCTAAAAAGTGTTAACACACAATTACATGCACAGATAAGTCAAAAGTAGAATGAATTAATTCTTTTTTTAAAAAAAATGAATTACTTCTTATTACAACGGATATTTTGAACAACAGTAATGAATAAAGATGTGCTACTATCAAAATTTATTAATATATAATTTCACTACTTTCCAAATAAAATAATGCCGTTCATTTTCTAAATTCTACATGGTATACAGAAAAATGTGTCTTATTTAAAAATTTATTTTAATTTTTTATTATAATTATAATAAAAAAAATTGAAAAAATTTAACATACTTGTAAAGATTTTATTTTATTTTATTTTTTATATAAAGAAAGGCACGAATATAGCCATATTGGAGGCAATTATGGAGACTGTCAAGTATTAAATATTGAAATGTAGGGAAAAACACCAAAATAGTGCTTTTTAAAAAACATTTACCGAATTGGGGCCGATCGTAAAATATTTACCAAAGGGGGGCAAAATAAAACCCCTTTTTGATCGACGCGACAATGGCGTCACAAGTGGTGACGCCATCATACGGGGCATACCCGACGTGTCGACTTCGACGCGTCAGGACGTCGAGAATCTTGACTTTGCGTCGGGATTCCTTCCCCACCCCACCCCACCCGCCTCCCCCACCAATCGATTCCACCCCACCCCACCCCACCCCACCCGCCCCTACCCCACCCGACCCGACCCGCCCCCACCCCGCCCCCACTCCCATTCCCCACTCCCCACTCCAACACAAACACAAACACACACACAACCTCACTCCTTCTCCTTCCCTCTCCTTCATCCAATTCCTTCCCACTCTTCGAGAAAAAAAAAAATTCCTTCCCACTCCTTCATCCAATTCCTTCCTTCTTCCTTTCAAAACTCTTAACATTTTTCTTCATTTTCCTTCCCTCTCTTTCATCCAATTCACTCCTCACATTTTCTTCATTTCCTTCATTATAAAATCTCCTCTCGTCCTCCATTTTCTTCATTTTTTTTTCACTCTCACCCACAATGTACCCACTCGTAACACACACATACACCTCCTCCTCCTTCCAATCTCCATCCATTCCCTCATTTCCCGAAGCCGAGAGAGGCTAAGAAGAAGAAGGCTCAAATTCTCTGTCTCACTCTTGACTTCACATTTGCACAGTATCATTTAATTTTTTGGTTATTTTTATTGTTTAATAATTTGATTTAACTTTTATTATGTACATTTATTTATTATAGATGCTTAATAAATGTATAATGGTAGGGTAGGATAGATGCTTAATTAGTTACAAATTATACAAATTATGAATAATTATAAATACTAAAAAGAGTAAATAGTAATTATAATTAATAATGTAGGGAATTAAAAAATTTAATTTTTATTATTAACCTTAGGATAGAAGACTAATTAGTGAAATAATTAATTAATTAGTGAATTAATTAATTATTTTTTTATGTTATTTACAAACCTTAAGATAGATGAGTAATTATTTAATATTTTGTAAAATAATAATTTTATATATAAAAAGTAAAATATTATGCTTTGCTAAATTTGATTTAAGAAATTTGTGAGAATAATAATTAGTGAATAATAAAAAGATTTTGTGAAATATGTTGTATATTATTATTTACGAGTACCATAAGATAGATAAGATAAGCATAAATAGATAATAAAAATTTGTCAAATAATTAATTCAAAGTATTCAATTATTTAGAGATTAATAATTAGCGACTTAATAATGTGTTGTGTTAGTGTAAATAGTAGTCAAATGGATGACCAATGCACCCACAATATTGAGCCTGGACCCAAAGAGTGGGGAGTTCTTAATGAAGAGGTGCAACAGTCACACCAATCACAAGTTGTGTGGAACACAGGAGATTGCAATTCATTGAGGGTGGGTGAGCCTCACAGGGGTCTTTAGGAGATGTCCAGGACCCAAATCTCATCCCACTAGATTTGCAGATCTTATGCGTGCGGGTTTTTGGCACGTCGCTTGCATGAAGAGACTCTCGGTATGTTTTAAAAGTCGTTAAAATTACTTATGTAATTAATTATATTATATGCATTTAGTTGTTTGCACATGATACGGATAATTTGGCACCCTTACATATTTGTTCTCTACTTTTATGTTGGTGTAGATTGATAGAAACCTTATTTCTGCTTTCGTTGAGAGGCGGAGGCCAGAGACTCACACCTTCCATATGCAAGTTGGTGAGATGACTATTACTCTACAGGATGTAGAGGGAATTTTAGGTTTGTCCACTGAGGGACGAGTAGTTTTCGGTCGGACGCATGGCAACTGGGCAGCAGTTATGCAGCAATACATGGGTCGGACTCCACTCCCATCTGAAATGATTGGTGGAAACATCAAGTTGAGCTGGTTTGACCGTTTTTGGGGCCACTGGGAGGAGCACTTAGCTACTGTTGAGGGTCAGCTTTTATACACACGTGCGTACCTCATGCGGCTATTTGATGGATTTTTGTTGTCTGACAAGTCTAGCTCAGAGGTCCCTTGCCGATATATTAAATTACTGGGTGGTGACCTTACGGAGACTGCTACATACAGTTGGGGGGGTCGTACTCGCAAGATCTTGTTTCGTGAGTTATGTCAGGCCACGTCGGCTTCAGCTAAAGACATTGGGGGTTGTTTGTTGTTATTGCAGATATGGGCATGGTCCAGATTTCCTACTATATCACCTCCCATTCCACCGCCCAGTGACGAAGGTGATCATTATGGATGTAGGTATGGTATGGAAGCAGTAGGATATAATGAATATTTTCAACTGGTTGGAGTAGATTGAGCGATGTATATTCTTATTTGCAGGTCGTGTCAATAATGTTATTGAGTTACATATTGCAGGTTCAATAATGTCAACGTGCGGCTATGGCGACGTGACCTAAAGACATATCGGATAGACCTTGACCAAATGGGTCGAGACGATGTATGTATAATAAATTTGATATTAGGGAACAAAAAGAGTAAACTAATTCAAACTTGTTTACATGTACAGGTGAAGTGGGAGCCATATAGGGACGCCAGATATGAGTTTATGGGTGCAGATGTTCACATGCAGGACATGTGGAGGGCGGTGACACCCTTACTTGCTTTCCACATTGTCGAGATGCATCAGCCCGATCGCTGTATGCGACAATTTGGCATGCAGCAACACATCCCTGGCGATGCTGCATAGCTTCAGGGTGCACATAATCTTACCTTACGCGGTAAGATGACTGATGATTGGGAGGTCAAGATGGATTCATTTATTTAGTGTTGGAACACGGACATAACTACATCGAGACTACAAATCCATCGGAGGGGCCGATTTCCCCAAACTTCGAGTACATGACTTGGTTTTTCACACACACTAGACGGTATATGATGAGGCAGGTCGCCAGGATCGGGCATGTGGTACGTACTGAATTTGCTTCCATTTTTTATCATATAGCTTTCATCTTATTATCCATAACTTAGTTTCAGTGATTTCTTTATTTTGCTAGATAAATGCAGGTAGATGGTGTTGAGTGGATTTGGTGGATGAATTCTCCACAATTTGGTTCCCAGTACAGCAGGAGAGAGGTTCAGCAGGTTTGTGACCAGTTACTGTGAGCACTGAGATAGTTTGGCCGAGTTGCGGAGCTTGGTCCTAGCGCACCAAGTGGACTCTTAGTCGGTGTACCAGATCCCACTTTAGAGGTCCCACCCGTGCAAAGGAGGGACAGGGACTGGGTTAACGACGACCGCGCCACAGGATGGAGACATATAAGATACCCCAGCCTGGTCCACATGGCAGAGGTGTATATCGACCACCCAGATGGCCCAATATGGCCTATACTGAGGTTCCGTGGTACCCGGAGGAGATGCCAGCATATGTGCCTCCGGAGATACATGTACCGATGGCTTCTTACCCATAGCCATAGATGATGTTTGCGGGCCAGACACAGGTTCCGTACTCATATGAGTGGCCATCACAGAGTTCCCAGACCGACTTTGCTACATCCACTTCTTACCAGCCTGGATGGGGTTTTACTGCATATCAGCCTCCATATGGCTTTACTGAGGCAGGATCTAGTAGCAGTCAGTACCGGTCAGGCCACCACCACACATCTGATGATGGAGGTGACCATTCCGATGACTTTATACGAGTAGCTGCTGAGGATTTCAATTTTTCGTACAATCTTGATGGACAACATGGACCTGATGACATTCGTATGAACCCTGAGCGTGGTGCGCGGTCCAGACCGTGACCTACATATACCCCACCCTGAGTTCTCATGGATTACTATATTATGTCAGATTTGCATGGATTACTGTATTATGTCATATTTTCATGGTTTACTGTATTATGTCAGATTTACATGGGATTACTGTATTATGTCATATTTGCACGGATTATTGTATCTGACCGTATTTGTTTGGTTTTCTTGCGAACATATAGCTTAGCAACTTTTACCCAAATTCTAAATTCTTACTTACACCATATCACCTAAGCTATAAATATGAGAACTTGAAACTACAAAAATCTAATTTAAAATAAAGTGAATCCAATTAGCACATAAGTATAAAATCTATGAAATAAAAATTATGAGAACTTGAAGGAAAATTTTTCCTTGAAATTACTACATCTCATTCGAAGGCATAAGTGATAGCAAATAGGAAAGCAAGTTTGAACTAATTAGCTGTGCGCGTCATAGGACATGAACGCCGATTATGTCCGAACTGTTTACATATACTACATCTAGTTCGACTTGAGCTAGGTTGTTCCTCCACCTCATCCATTTCATTGCGAATGCGTGTAGATTTCGGTCGGCCCATACCACGCAATTTCGTCACATCGGGGATAATCTTTGGTCTGGCAGCGGGCGGTATTCCTTGTTCACTACTGATCAGTTCAAATGATGAAGAGTAAACATTCATAATGTTGTACATTGAGAATACTGGATCCACGTATTGTTCAACATGATGGGATACCGCCGAACATGCAGCAATTACATGACTACATGGGAATTTGAATGCACGAAACTTGCCACTTTGTCATTTCCCCGGCTCAAGTTCACCGAGTATGTATCACCCTGATCATCAACTTTAAACGTGGTACGCGCCATATTAAACTCTCGAACACGCATCGATTTTCCTTGAATGTTTGAATAAAAATATCCACATCTTCATCATCTAATATCTCAAAACCCGTATATTTGCGGTTTCCACAAGGCACTTTACCCGTCATCGAAGATATTACCCGATTTTTTCTTGCAAACTTTAACTTTTGACGGATCTTTTCTTTTAAATCTTCAGCAGAAATGCCTCGAACAATATACATTCCTCTTCTTTCACCTTCAAAGCTCAATCCGCTTGCACCTATACATTTTGAACCATTATAATATACAAATGACTGAATTTCATTCATTTTTTGCACAAAAAAAAAACAAAATGAGGGAGAGGAGGGAGTTTTTAGAATGAAGGAAATGTAGAAAATGTGTGGAGTGAATCGGATGACAATGATGGAAGGAAAATGAAGAAAAATCAGATGGAGAAAATTAAAAAAAATGTTAAGATTTTTGAAAGGAAGAGGAAAGGAACCGGATGAAGGAGAGGGAAGGATTGAATGGAAGAGAAAAGAGGAAGAAGTGAAAGAGTGAGATTGTGTGTGTGTTTGTGTTGGGGTAGGGGGCTTTATTTTGGCGTGGGGGCCGAGTGGGGGGTAGGGGTTGGGGGAATCCTGACTTTGCGTCAGCCGAGGTGGTAGATGCGGCTCGGTGGTGTCACCACTTGTGACACCATCGAGCGATCTTGCGTCAGCGAGTGGTGACACCACCTGCGTCGTCGATCCAAAAGGGGGGTTTGATTTTGCCCCCTTTGGTAAATATTTTATAAACAGCCCCAATTCGGTACAATTTTTTTAAAAAGCACTATTTTGGTGTTTTTCCCTTGAAATGTACGTGGACGAAATCTTTTGTAGATAATATCTCGTATGGTCTAGATATTTTTTTTAATCAGATTCCAAGAGTAATTATGCTTTTTAGGATATCGAGGTTATTTAAATTTAGAATGGAATGTTGCCTTTTCAAGTTCATGTGTCTCCGCCCCCCCCAAAACATGTTATGATATTTATGACTTTTGTCATTGCCGTGTGTGATGGTGTAGTCAAGAGGCCTTCAAAGGTATACCACTAGAAATATTTTGCTCGGGGTATCATATTGCTGGTTTAGGATAGGAGTAGTTAAAATCATTTTCTAAAATGATTTTTGGCCTGCGTGGGCTTTTTGGCCCTGTAGGCTTTTGGGCCCTAGCTCGTGCGGGCTAGGGCCTAACGGGCCACGCCGGGGTGGCCCGTTTTGACAGCTCTATCCCTTAAAGCTCTTTATTATTGGAATGTGTTAGTTCTCTATGTGTTTTGATGATAATTGACAATCGTAAACATAAGATGAAGTTTGTCTTGAGTAAGTTGAAAAACTTATCACAAAGACAAACTCGAGTTTAGGATTGAAAAGTCGAGTTTTGGACTTGACAGAGAGTAGCTCAATTTTAATGAACTAAGAAAAATCCAGTTTGCGTAGGCAAAATCGAGTTTTTGACATATAGAGAGGACTCTAAGTTTTTCACATTGAGACAAACTCGAGTTTAATTTTACAAACTCGAGTTTGCACCATACAGAGACTCTCCAATATTCTCTAAAGTAAACAAAACTCCAGTTTGTGATAGTAAACTCAAGTTTTGGGCATGCGAGAGCCTCCAATGTTTTAAGCCCAAGAAAACTCCGTTTTTGATATGGAAACTCCAATTTGCACTTAGCCAAGAGTTTTCGAAAGTTTTAGAAAACTCGAGTTTGTACTTGGAAACTCGAGTTTAGGTTTGACGAGATCTTTCATCTTCCATTTACTTTGAGAAAACTCCAGTTTGCTTTAGAAACTCCAGTTTTCACTTTGCGAGATTTTTCATAGGTTTTCATCATTAAATGAAAACTCGAGTTTATATTTGGAAACTCGAGTTTTGGTCAAGCCGAGAGCTTTGCTCATTTCGGTGTTTTTGAAAACTTTAGTTTACATTGAAGACTCCAGTTTTGAGCTTTTGGTCTTAAACTTATTTTCACTATGTCACTAATCGACTTGAGTTTTGAACTATGTCTCAAAATGTGCTTTTAAACCCAAAACACGACATTCCTCTCTGTAAAAAAAAAACTCGAGTTTGGCTTCTGAGCATAGTTACAAACTCCAGTTTGGATAAACAAACTCGAGTTTGTGTCGCTGAATTTGAAAATCAAATTGCTCGAATTTGTGAAATCTTTCCGTTTGATCCTAATACTTCTTATCATCACTCATTGCTGTTCCTAGCTATGTTTAATCAGTTTGCTAATGAGTTTCAGATGGTTTAGATAACTTAAAATGAAGATTTGTGCAAAAGCAAAAAGTGATGTCAGCATATTAAATGCAAAGTTCAGAAAACTTACATCCTTTTGGACAATCATTCTACACACGCTGCAAAGGGATTAATGTTTCCTTTCCACATCCAAAGTAGCTTTCATTCCAATGGATTAAAAGTCAAGAAGTCAACCATAAACATCGTGCATTTGGATTAACCAAAGAGTAAAGAGAGAAGAAGACCAAAGCTTAATCTAATCGTTACTTAATGAAGGTAACGGTCATATTGAAGATTACAACGGTTATTTAATGTTCTCTTGGTATAAATACAATTGCATTCAATTCTTCTCAACAACCAATCTGCTGAAAACGAAAAATCATTCAAGTTTCCAATTACTCTTTGAGTTTTATTGAGCAAAGTATCTTTTGATACGTTCGTACTTCAATGTTTACGTTATCCACTCTTAGAGAGAGTTCATTTATTGTAAATCATTTCATTGTAAGAATCTCAAGTCTTGGGACTTGGAGATTGGGATATTGATTGCAACTTGTAAGGGGAGTAAGTTCTAGCGAGAGAATTACTCTAGAGTTATAGAGTGTGTAATCAACTGAGATAGTGAAATCCCAGAGTGTCTAGGGACTGGACGTAGGTCAAGTGGTTGGACCAAACCAGTATAAATTCCTTGTGTCTTGCTTCTCCTTCTCTTACTCTGTTATACCCTGTTTTCGGAATACTAAAGCGAGCTTTAAAAAAGAATTTTTAAAATCCCAAATTCACCTCCCTTGATGATTTGAGCCATGTTCATCCTTGCAAGTCCTTATATATGAAAATATGCCTATTTGGAAGAAATTGGTAGTGTCTAAAGGTGAAAGTACCAAGTTTCTTTCGCTTGACTCAAACATTTTTGATCTTGCATAACTGTCCAGTGTTGAAGGGTGATAAATCCTAATTTATATATATATATATATATATATATATCTTATTCTACCTTATTCGTTTATTTTGGGAAATAGTTTAGGTTAATTTAGATTTATTAGATAATATTTAGATCATTAGACAATTTTTAGAAATAATATATATCTAAATTGATTATGATATTACTGGGGTTAAATTGTTAAAGTTTTAATTGTCGATTTTGTGAAGGATTAATATTTTTAAATATATGATAGATTACGATCTTATTTAATTCTTATCGGTAAAAAAGAAAAAAAGAAATCTATGGTGCAGAATTATATTTGCAAGTTCGAAAAAAAAAAAATCTAATAGCTGAATTTTAATGGATCAATTCAATTTTAGTGGGCCCAAATTATGCACCCACTCCGCTAAGTTAACCTAAGCCTATATCCACAGCTGAGCGGCTCACGCTCACACGTAGGAGTCCTACACTCGGCGCTTTTTGTCTTTTTTTTCCCTCTTCGTCTCAATTCAATCATCATTCACCACACCATCTCATTTTACTATTTACACGCGCGGATCCCTCCATCCGCAATATCTAATTACCTTCATTCTTATCTATTCTCCTCCACAGGCAAACTGGCGAGTTCGTTGGAACATTCATCATCTTAGTGACTTGTTTGGCTCATGGAGAAAAAAGTTAGCCATGGAAGCTTAAGCTATTTTGAGAGGCAATTTGGGAGGATAATAGGGAGAGTTAGAGCCTAAAAGCTTGCACTTAAAGACCATGAGTGAGTGTCTTTCTTTTTATTATTTTGTTTCAAAACTTAAAATTATTTAGTTTTAAATAATTTTAAGTAGGATATCCGCCTCGGAAGTATAGGCCCAGAAGCAATGTTGTCGTGGAAGTTTTTCTTGTTTCAATATTCTTTGGAAGTTTCAAAACGTAACAATATTGCCCTATTCCGTTAAAAAATTAACATTAACGGTCAAAAAACTGACGCTGACCGTTAACATTTTAACGGAAATGGGCAACATTATTGCTACGTTTTGAAACTTCCAAGGCAATATTGATACTAGAAAAACTTCAAGTATAACATTGCTTCTCATCGAAAACTTCTAGAGCAAATTTGTTGTTTAACCCTTGATTCTATTAATTTCAATCTTTTTATCAATCTCCCTTTGGTCTAGTAAATTGTTTTGGGTTAAAAAAGGTTTATTCCATGTGAATCCTAAGTTGTTCCCTTCACGTAGTTAAAGAAAATATTTATTATCTTTTCTTATTTGATTTCTTAAGCTATTAGTTTATTTCGTCACTTATGATTTTGATTCCCCTATCATAACCCCCCAAAAAAATAGCATTCACTTAGGTTAGTTTCAATCTCATATAGTTTTTAGAGTTACTTGAATTTTGCATTTAGTTAATAGTGTCTTACATTTTAGTTTAGGTCGTTTCACTATATTTTTCACCTAAATTTAATTTTTAAAGAAAAACCTATATATTGCTTCTTGATAGAATGATCTAGGTTGTCATCATATTACATTAATAGTAGTCCTAATTTAATTGATTATTTTATCGACAAAAGCCTCATAAGGGGGGAGACATGCCTTGCAACCTTCCATCATTAATAAAGGTTTCTATTTCACACTGCAAATAGTTGGGGGCAAAATCAACAACTTTGCAATGGAATACGTCTATTAAAAAAAATAAAAAATGGAGCGAGGGAAGCAAGGGTTATTAAGAAGAGAAAATGGTAGACAAATACTATTTGAACTTCAAAATCATGTTGACAATAACAGTCCGAGATTAATAAGAATAATAAAGTAATTGATAACTCATTTTATTAGGAAATCATTTATTTCAAATTTTAAAATTTAAGTGATAATTTTTCTTAGGATTTTCTCCTAAAAGAACTTCATCATTTCTCTGTGGACTTTTTGAAAAAGCTAAGAATGGAGAAGTGTGACAGCTTGAAGTCTTTGCCAAGAATGATAAGGGATAGTCATTGTCTTAAAGAGTTCTCTCAAAGAGATCTCACCAATCATGTACAACCCGATTGATGGTTTGCCCCCTTCTTTGCAACGCCTTGAAATTGTAAATTGTGAGAAATTAGAATTCCTACCTTAGGATTCTTAGCAAAACCACACATCAATTCAAACTTTATGAATTAGAAATTGCATTTCCTTGAAAACTTTTCCATTGGGTTGTTTTCCCAAGCTTAGAAGCCTTGACACTTTAAGTTTCCATAATCTAGAGACCCTTAAAAATGTCGGGGGACTACTCTTCCTTTAGAATCACTTGTTGCCAATCTATCTCCAATCTTATATTTTTAGAAGGAAAAGGACTTTTTTTTTTTGGATCAATTAAGGGAAAAGGACTTCAACCCCTTACTTTTTGAACAGCTTAACATCTATGACTGTCTAAACCATGAATCCTTTCTAGAAGATACGTTGCCATCCTCTTTTTTGTTTCTATCTATCTTTATATGTCCAAAATTAGAAGAGATATAGGATTATCATAGAGGAAACACTTATCCAAGATCACTCCTATTCTCACCATATGAATTAATGGTGAATACTATGATCCTTGATAGGCTATGCATTCCAACAAAAAGTGAGCTCTCAAATTTCACAACAATTAAACATTTTAGTCTCTATTTGGTATTGATGTGTTACTTTTTGTTGTTGTTGTTGTTGTTGTTAAAGCAATCAATTAAACTAGATCCTAATTAATTATGCAGTTTAGGGTTAACCTAGGCTATTCTCTTAAGAAGAAAGCAGTGAGTTTTCTTTAGGATTGATTTTCAAGTGACAAAAGATGCAATGGAATGGAATTGGACCTAAACTATAATGCAAGATACTACTATCTATATGCAATTAACTAACTAAATGCACTAATGCAATTGACTCTAAAACCTATATGAAACTGAGAATAATCTATATGAATTTGAATGCAAATTTGGGGGGCCTTTTTCCCCATGAGAGAGGAATTAAAATCCTAATCAGAAGATTGATTAAAAGCAAATCAAACAACAAAGATCTAGTCAGTTATGATGATAAAGGGGACAACTTAGGATTTACATGAAGTCAACTTTCTTAGCCCAAATTAATTAAATAGATCAAAGGGATATTAATGAAAGATTGGAATTAATGAATTTAATTACCTAATTGAAACATGAGAAAACCTTAAGCTCAATAACACTTATTCCACTAGAATACTCATAATAAAATAAGCAGTGTCTAATTAAACTCATTAAAAGCCAATCACAGTTAATTTCAAAATAATTTTGGAAATCTCGTTTACAACTATCCAATTTATCAAATGAATTAAACAATTAAGAGGATAAACCAAATTGGCAATTAAATTAATAAGGAAAACTCAATTAATTGAATTGACAATCTAAAGATTGCAAACAAAAATCCAAAAGTCATCTCAACTCAAGCATAAACACTTTAAATTATCAATCCAATCTAAAAGAAATATGCCTACAATCTTAAACTAGATTGTTCTAAATTAACACAACTAGAAATCTTTTAAAAGGAAATAATCTTAAGTCTTGAATTAAAAAGATAAAAAGAACGACACTCCCTCCTTTATGATCTAGCTTCCAGTATAAGTTCTAGGTCGTAGTTTCCTCCATGCTCCTCCCAAATTATCTCCCGAATAAGCTTACGCTACCATCATGGTCTCTATTCGTCCCAATTCTCTTGATGTGCCACGGACATTGGAAATATTAGTGACGGTTTTATAATATGGATGTGAAGAAAGGGAGAAAAGTAATGATAGGTGGGCACATGGTTGTTGAAGGTGATATGATGAATGAACAAACCACTTTTGATGTGCGTGTCTGCGGCTCCCGAGAGAGAATTCAGGATGAAGATGACTACGTCCCAGTGCGTCTGTGAGTCCGTCTCAATTTGACGGCTAGGTTAATTTAATGGGATGAAGAAAGAGTTTTTGGATACCAACTTAAATTTATCAAAATTTAAAAAACCCAATAAAATTATACCATTACATTTTCTCTTAACTTCTAAGAAGAATTCTACACCGTAGGATCTTCTAACATGCTTTTCTTTGTCCGGCAAGAATTAAATAAAATCGTGATCTATAATATATTTAGAAATATTATTCAATATCAAGTTATCAATCATAATATTAATAATTTAAGTACAATAATCTCATGATTAATTCAGATTTATATTATTTCCTAAAATTGGCTAACAATTCAAATATTATCTAATAATTTTAAATTAATGTAAAATAGTCTTCAAAATAAATGAATAAGGCGAGAAAAAATATATAAAAATTGGAATTTATTAGCATATACTTTTTTTATTTTCCTTTTTCACTAGCACATGAAAAGTATGATATATTCCCTTCCTAATCATTGAATCGATATCATTATAAGGCTACATTAATAAATGAATCATGAGAACATGAGAAAAAACATGGGAAAATTTCACTCAAGGACCACTGCAGCCAATTAATATCAAATGACCCAAGAAAAATTTTGAACAAAATGAAATTAAAAGTTATCTTTGAAAAGACATCAATACCCCTTCTTATTTATTTATTTTTTTTTTTTTTTTTAAAAATCAACATTTTACGCCCACTATTGTATCCACCTTTAAATTTCTCCAATTCTCGATTAGATTGGATATTAGTGGACCGTTTACGACGATGATTCCGAGTACAAACTCCAAGCAATTCCTGGCAAGGCAGCGTTCCCACAAAGCAAACCGATAGATAGTGAAAATAGCCATAAGCGATTGAAAACTTCACCTTCAACTGAATCTGTTACGTGGAAGCAAGCACGTACAATGGTTCTCATCATTGACTCCCAAGAAAACAAGTTGAGGTAAGCCTCATGCATGCCGGTGGCATGTGCGAGAGGCGGTTCAAGAAAAACAATTTGAAGCTAGTGCAAGCACTTGTGGAGCATGTGGGCAAGCTTGTGGCTTCTCAAGCCGGAGGATTTGATGAAGGTGGCTTCCGCTTCGCGCAAACTTTAACTCACCGGATTTACGGAATTTCACAACCGCCCATCAATTCGGCCTTCTCCAATGTGCTCTATATCCATTTCTATGAGTCCGACAATCACCTAAAATTCGCCCATTTCACAAAAAACGAGGTACCTTCTTTTCATCGCTACCTTCTTTACATCATAGTTATCATTCTCGAGAATTGCTTCTAGCTCTCGAGAATAGGCTTGATGCGAGATTATGAATACTTAAGACTCATTCTCGAGAATCAGGTTAGCATTCTCGAGAATCACAAGTGTATAGTCGAGAATCTTAGCGATGTGAGCACATGTTACTTTATGAGCTTCATTCTCGAGAATCAAGTTATCATTCTCGAGAATTGTCTTAGCACATTGGAAAGTCTCACATGTTGACAACCATGATTCTCGAGAATCATGTTTAGATAGACTTTTCTCAAGATAGTTTCATCTTCAAAACTTAAAATTCTGTTATCATAAAACATTAGGAGCTAACATTCTCCCCCTTTTTGATGATGACAATATTTTTCAAAGAGGATTTTGAGTTTTGAAAGAAAGATAGACAGCAAAGAAAAATGAAAGCATTGCGCTTAGCATTACCAAGTCTTAGTGCAAAGTATTTAAGAGCAATCGTCAATATGCATCAATGTGCATTAATACAAAAGGAATAGTAACTACAAGCTGAAAATACTCAAGACGACTCATCACACCCACTCAAATCAAGTGTCTTCTCCCCCGTTGTCATCAGTCAAAGAGGGGGAACCGTCAAGAGCTCCAGACACAGGAGGTCGAAAAGGAACAATAGCAGATAGAGGATCAGCAGGAAGCTCAGAAGTAGAGTGTGGAGAAACGTTTGGTGTGGAAGTAGGCACAACAGAGGAAGTGGCAGTATACCTTTGAGTAAAATCAAAGCCGGCCACAAAGGCATCTAAGGTTGCATCAAAAGCGTGGACCTTCTGTTGGGTGTACAGATGTTGGTGCTCCAAATCTTTAATGTTTTTCTTGATGTCCTCCTGCTAATTAAAGAGCACAACAAAATGAGTGTCCAAGTCAGCTCTATAGTCAGTCAATGCTGTGTCCAGGTTTAGGTCAATATGAGTTTTGAGATTGATCATTTCTGCACCCATATCTTTAATCATCTCTCTGGTAAGTTTTTGATAAACCTCTAAAGATCTTAATACCGACTGCATGGCTTTGTTGATGGCATTTTGAACATGAGTCTCAAATGCAGCCTGGGCAAAAGATGGAGCAGGAGTAGAGGCAGTAGTTGCTTGAGAAGATTGGCCTGCTTCTGGTAGTTTGGAAATTGATGGCGTAGGGTCTTGAGACAACTTTTCTTTGTTTTTCCCAATAGCCTCAGTAAAGGAGATCTTCATGAATAATAGGTGAGATGTGCAAAATTTTCTTGGGAAGACTGCCTTATCTTCCTTTAGAAGATACCACAGATTGCGATACCCAAGAATTTGAGAAACCAGATTGGGATAGGGAATGGTGTTCTTTTTAGCACCTATGGAAGTAGACAAAAAGGTAGACATCTCAGAGATGACTAGTTTTCCCAAGTTTCGTGATTCCTTAGAAATGATAGAAGCCAGTAACTGATAATCCCTAAGTATAAAATGGGTGAAGCATTGACCTTTATTGACTATGTTACGGCTATAAAGGTATCAAAGAACTCTAAATGTATCAGACATCTGAGAAGGCTTGAATTTCAAAGGTTTTCCATCATAGGTCTTATTTGGCAACAAGATCCTAAAACACTCACACTCAGATAGTTTTGGTGGGTTTTCAATTGTATCAAAGTGCAGACCAAAATATGAATTTAGCATTCTAGCTGTAATCCTAATGGATGTTCCCCTAAGAGAGGTGATAAGCACAGTCTCATTATCTTTGACTTTCTCAATCATATTATAATAGAACACTTTTACAATCAGAGGAGAGTATGGAGTCGTGATACCCAAGAATGGCATATATTGTGATAACCAAGGGGAAAGGTCCAGATTACAGTCCTTTTTGAATTTTTATAAGTCTAGATAGACAGTAGGAAAAAATTGTCTACTTTTATAGTTGGCCACAACAGAAGGGTCAAAGGGAATTACCAATGGTTTTTGTGAGAATCCAGGAGGGCAATGGAGAGCACTCTTTTGACCAATTAGCTTAGAAGCAAATGAAGGAGGTTTCTGAGGCCCGTCTTCGTTATTCTTGGAATGAAGCGCATGAGACGCGTCATCGCGATAGTTGTCTGAAGATTTAGTAGGTCCAGAAGCCATAGGTTTAGATGAAGATTGTGCTTGACTTTTCCCTTTGTCAGATGGCAGCGAGTGCGACTGGAAGCGTGTTCATCGGACAAGGAGAGTTGGCAACGGTGATGCTTTTGATCTTCGATGAAGGTGATTCAGAATCCTTCACCTTTGGTCGATACTTGGTGCGAGGCTTCTTGGTGGGAGGCTTTTCAGGATATTTCTCAGCGGATTTACCCATTGTCGCCAAGGATTATGGTTTGTCGAAATCAAATTGTGATGACAGAGTCCAAGAGATGATGATGAAGAAGGGCCAGAGAGTGACGGGACGATGGGGTGAGAAAGAAGATGGAACCCAATACTCGATTAGGGTTCTTGAGAGGATGAGAGAAGAGAAGGGAATAAAATGGAGAAGAGAGAAAAGAAAGTTATAAGAGGGATATGAAACGTTGGACAAAAAAAAAATTTGTTGTAATTTATGAAATCGATCTCAAATGAAATGCATCTTGAGAATTTGATCGGAATTCTTGAGAATACGAGAACTTCTTTGAGAATGAAGTTCGCCAATTTTCAAGAATTGCTGGTCAATTCTCGAGAATTTGAGAGAGAAATAAGGGAGTTTCGCTTGGTCAATTCTCGAGAGTTCCAAATGTATTTTTGAGAAATATAGAGCAAGTGCACAGATCTTTCATTCTTGAGAATGAAACTTGAATTCTCGAGAACGCGAGTCTAGCAATTTTTGTGCTTCCGCCAATTCTCGAGAGTCTTGATATGATTCTCGAGAATAGATCATCAAAATGTACTAGTTTCTCGAGAGTCTTCATTTTTGAGGGAATTTTTCCAAGTCTCTAATTGAATCATTCTCGAGAATTCTTAAGTAATTCTCGAGAATCACTGATTTTTTTGAGCAGTAACTACATGCGGCTCCTATCAAATCCCGATAGTTCTCGAGAATGGTAAGCAATTCTCGAGAATGCTTGATGATGTATATTGAAGTATTATAGATCAATTCTATAGAATACTGGTATCATTTTGGGGAATCAGTATACTCTGTAAACCTCTGTTTTTGGTTCATCAAACAAAGAACCTGCAAAAAATTATTAAGAGGCTCCGATGCTAAAGTCAGTTTCAATTAATCATCAAAACACAATTAGCAATATTAAAGCATCATTACCTACAATTCATTGGGATTTACTATACCCAATTCTCTACGGATAAAGTTGAACTGCTCTTTGGCTAGAGGTTTCATGAAAATGTCAGCAAGTTGCAAGTGTGTAGGAATGAACATTACTTTGACATCTTTCTTTTGCATATGATCTCTCGATAAAGTGATGCCTCACATCAATATGCTTGGTTCTCGTATGTTGAACTGGATTTTTCACCAAGCATATTGTGCTTGTGTTATCACAAAGAATTGGAATTTCTTTCAGATGGACCCCTATGTCAGGTAATTGTTGTTTAACCAAAGAACTTGGGCACAACAACTAGAAAATGGACATATTCAGCATATTCAATGAGGATACATACCACGCTTGTTTGTTTCTTACTAAACCATGACACAAGTGATCCTCCAAGAAATTCACATTGTCCAATCATGCTTTTTCTATCAGTCTTGTAGCCAGCATGATCAGAGTATAAGTATGCAACCAAGAATTCTTGTTGACCTTTTGGAAACCAAATGCCTAATTCCTTCGTATCTGAGAGATACCGAAAGATCCTCTTAACATGTTCAGCGTGTGATTCTTTAGGACCGGATTGGAATCTTGCACACATTCCCATACTAAATTGAATATCAGGCCGACTCGCAGTTAAGTAGAGTAATGACCTGATCATGCCTCTATACTTAGTGATATTGAAATCCTTGCCTTTTTCTTCATCAGCATCCATCAAGGCCGTTGAACTCATTGGGCTGTCCGCACCATTACAATTCATTCTACATTATCTTTGAAAATTCCTCACACATAGATTCGTTAGATGCACCAAAAATGATATCATCAACATATATTTGTACAATCAATAGTTCATTAAGCTTATTAGTTTTGATAAAGAGTGTTGTGTCTGCTTTTCCTCTAAGAAATCCTTGATCTAAAAGAAATTTACTTAACCGTTCATATTAAGCTCTAGGAGCTTGTTTAAAATCATACAAGGCTTTCTTGAGTCGATAAACATGATCTGGATGATGATCATTTTCAAAGCCAGGAGGTTGTTCAACGTATACTTCCTGCTGAATAAATCCATTTAGAAAAGCACTTTTGACATCAATTTGATAGAGTTTAAAACTTTGATGCAAGCAAAAGCTAGGAGTACACGTATAGCTTCCAATCTTGCCACCGGAGCATACGTTTCCTCATAATCAATTCCTTCTTCCTGATTATAGCCCTTGGCAACTAATCTAGCCTTGTTACGGACTATAATTGCTGATTCATCACGTTTGTTTTTAAATACCCATTTAGTACCAATGACCGGGTGGTCTTTGGGTCTAGGTACGAAGTCCTAAACCTAATTTCTATCAAATTGGTGTAGCTCCTCTTGCATTGCTATTACCCAATCATTGTCTGAAAGGGCTTCGTCAATCTTAGAGGATTAAATCTCATATATGAAGGTAGAAAAGGTAACCTCATTCAACGTACTTTTCTGGTTTTTACTCCTTGGTTCATATCTCCTATCACTTGGTCCAAAGGATGATTCCTAATGAACTTCCAAGCTTTAGGTTGGAATTGATCAAGATTTTCACAAGAATTTTTAGAATCGTTTTCAAAAAGTCATCTGGATTTTCAATGGAAACAGAGGTAGTTTTTGAAAAGAATTGATTTTTGTAAGAATCTTCCTCATCATCGTCATCCAGAGGTTTATCCATTTTGGATTCACAGAACACAACATGAATTGATTCTTCAACTATCTGAGTATGCTTATTGAAAATCCTATATGCTCTACTTCTATTAGAGTAACCAAGAAATATACCTTCGTCTCGATTTGGGATCAAATTTACCCAAATTGTCCTTACCATTATTGTGGACGAAACATTTGCATCCAAAGATATGGAGATGAGCTACGTTTGGTTTTCTTCCCTTAAAAAGCTCATATGGAGTTTTGTTGAGTTTCTTTCTCAGATAGGCTCGGTTTGATATATAGCTAGCTGAGCTCATTGCATCTGCCCAGAAGACTTGTGAGGTCTGGTTTTCATTCAGCATTGCACGAGCCATTTCTGTGAGCACTGGATTTTTTCTTTCAACCACTCCATTTTGTTGAGGGGTCCTTGGTGTTGAAAAGTTATGATCAATGCCATGTGCATCACAAAATTCTCTGAAGGCTTGATTTTCAAATTCACCTCCAAGATCAGTTTGAATAGCTGAAATGCAAATACCTCTCTCATTTTGCACCTTCTTGGCAAACACAACAAATAGTTCAAATGTTTCATCCTTCGATGATAAAAAGATAGTCCATGTAAATCGAGAGAAGCCGTCGACAATTAACAGAGTATATAGATTGCCACCAAGGCTCTTTACTCTTGCTGGTCTAACTAAATTCATATGAAGTAGTTGAAGAGGTCGATTAGTCGAGATTTCAGGTTTATTATTAAAAGAGGATTTAATTTGTTTACCCTTTTGACAAGAGTCACAGAGTATGTCATTTTTAAAATGTTGTTTGGGTAAACCAAGAACTAAGTCCTTTCTTACCAATTTATCCAGTTAGAGCATATTGACATGAGCTAGTCTTTTATGCCACAACCAACTTTCATCTAAGTTGCTAACAAAACATTTTTCAAAATTGGTTTTGGGTAAATCCAAGGTATAACAATTTCCTTCGCGAGAAGCTTTAAATAATACCTTCAGTTTACCTTTATCAATTGGGAGATCATTTTTGTTGACAATGAGACATTCTTCTGAGTCAAAGATGATCCAGTTGTTTTTGTCTGCACTCTGTCTCATGCTCAGGAGATTGTGCTAGAGGCCCTCTACAAGATAGACATCTTTGATCTGAGGTCCATCTTTTGCGCCAATCTCACCAATGCCAGTGATTTTACTGGATTGATTTCCTCTAAAGGTGACTTTACCACCGTCTTTTGATCTCATTGCAACAAATTTGTCTTGATCTCCTATCATGTGTCTGGAGCATCCACTGTCAATGTACCACTTGTTGATTCTTGATGCTCTCAGACAAATCTGCAATCAGAAGAGATTTAAGTTTTAGGTACCCATTTTTCCTTGGGTCCTTTGTGGTTAGTTCGGGCCTCAGGGACATGAGTTCCCTTAGGTACCCATTGATAGGTGCCAGCAGGTTTATCTCTTCTGTCTCTCTTATGAAAAAAAGATGAAGTACTATGTCCCTTTCGGTTACAATAATTACAGTGAGCAAAAGGATTTGAAGAATGAACTATTTTCTGAAAATAATTCAAATAGGATTTTCCACCCGTTTTCTTCTTGCCTTTCTTCTTATAAAAAATGGGATTGTATCCTATGCCTGAACGATCATTCATAAACCTTTGGGATTTCAAAATAACACTGAGCATTTCACTACCTTTAGTGAATTTCTCAAGAGTTTTTGTAAGATACAAATTTCTTTTCTCTAGATCCAGGCATTCGTCACAAATAAGATTTTCACAAGAGAGGTTTTCAACTTGTAGTTTAAGAGTCATGTTTTTCCTTTTCAAATCTATACATTCCTCAACAACTTTCTCAAATTCAGACTGTATCTCATTATATTCATCAAATAGTTCATCATATGAGGGTTGTGAGTTGTATACCTCTTTTTCAGGTTGCTCTTCTTCTGCAACCAGACAGACATTAGCCATTTCTTCTTCGCTTTCTTCATCTGAGGAACCATCTCCCCATATGGCCGAAACGTAAGCCTTCTTTTTGAAGTGATTAAATTTCTTCTTCTTCTCCTTATCGTTATCTTTCAGCTGAGGACATTCTGACTTGTAGTGTCCTAGCTTTTCACACTCGTAACAGATAATTTGATCTTTATCCTTGTATTTTCGTCTGTTACTTGAGCTTCCTCCCTGGAACCTATTTATGAAGCCTTGGTCTTTTATAAAATTTCTTAAATCTTCGTACGACCATGGCCATCTCATTATCGTCCTCTTCTTTTTTGTCTTTCTCTTCCTTCTCCTTTACAACATTAAGAGCGATACCTTTACTTCTACCGATGTTGACATCGTCTAAGTCCTTCTTGAACTTCAGCTTGCTTTCATATTCAATAGACTTCCGAATAGAGCCGCAACCAAAGCCATTGATTCTCCACGAGCCTCTTCAATTGCTGTGACTTTTGCTTCCGAATCTTTTGTCAGAACATTAAGAAATTTTCTGACCTGAGGACCTTGATCGTATGTTTTCCCCAAGGCTGCTAGTTGATTGGTAAGATGGGTGTAGCGAAGTTGAAACTCAACAATTGTTTCTCTGGTCTTCATTCAAAGGAGATCATACTCAGTAGTCAAGGTATTAATATGATTTTCCTTGATTCCAGAAGTTCCTTCATATGCTACTTCCGAGCCTTCCACATCTCTTTTGCAGTAGATAAGTTGCATATTCGAAAGTACTCCTTCGACTCATAGCACATTGTAACATCAGAATAGCTTTACTGTTGAGAGTTTTTTTTTGTCATTTTCATCGAACTCCTCTTCCGTCTTTGGAGTTGCAATTCCTTCTTCGATCCTTGTGGTAATATAGTCTCCTATCTCTATCACTCGCAAGAGCCCATACTCCGTAGCTAGCACAAACACTCTGCATTTTGCTTTCTAGAATGAGTAATGCTCGCCATCGAAACCTGGAGGTCGATTGATTGACACACCATCAGGCAATATTCCTTCCATGATCTATCTCAGGATGTTAAGCCCAACTGAGAAACCTACGCTTTGATACCAAATGAAGATGGAATATCACCTAGAGGGGGGTTAATAGGTGATCTAAAAAAAATTTGCAAATTAAACTTTAAATGAAAATGAGATAGAGACAGAGAAGAAGAGATAGACTCAGAGAGATTTATACTGGTTCAGTCTAATTCTTCGACCTACGTCCAGTCACCAAGCACACCTTGGGATTTCCACTGACTCTTAAAAACAATTACACACTCTGTAAACAAAGGATGATCCTCTCACTCTCGAACTCATTCCCCCTTACAAGATGTAATCGTATACCCTTACTTAAGGTTCCACAACCTTAAGATTTCAAAAACAGAATTTTGAATAATTGTTTAGAATGACTCCTCACGAGTGGATAAATGTTAAACACTGAAGTACACAGTAATATCCAAAGATAACAGCAGTTGAAGCTAGTAAGTACAAACGAGGCAGTAATTTTTCCGGTGTTTTACAACTTCGGTTCTTTGTCAATTTATAGATGATGGATTTTGAGACCGTTTGAAGAAGTTTGAATATAGCCGTTGAATCTTCTTTGAGAATTTCCGTTGATTAGCAACCTTCCTTATTTCGTTTGTTTTGACCGTTGAGAGATATCATTCATTGCGCGAGCGGAATATCAGAGAGTGCATAATGATTGTGATTGATTGCAGATGATATGATTGTCGTTATTTAAGGCGTGAAAGCAATATCGAGGATATGTTGATCGAGATTAATTCGAGGATTTTGGCAGTTCCATTAATTGCTTCACACGATTGCTTGGCGTAAATTTGTTTGTCCATGATCGACTCATCTAAAACTCATGAGAAAACTGACTAAACTTGGTTAGAGTAAATATAAATCAATGATATGAAAACACCCAAGACATTGTCGTAATTTTCAGAATGCGTGAGCGAAGATTAGAAAATACAATATCCATTCTCGAGAATTGTTCTTATGATTCTCGAGAATCAGTGAAGAGAATATTTTTGCAAGTGTAAGTCACAGGGCATTCTCGAGAATTCATCTTCCATTCTCGAGAATTGCTTAGTTACAGAAGCAAAAGAATGACGTTGATTCTCGAGAATTGCTTCTAGCTCTCGAGAATAGGCTTGATGCGAGATTATGAATACTTAAGACTCATTCTCGAGAATCAGGTTAGCATTCTCGAGAATTAGTCTTTGTCAGTGAGAAAATTATACGATGAATTTCATTCTCGAGAATCACAAGTATATACTCGAGGATCTTAGTGATGTGAGCACATGTTACTCTATGAAGCTTCATTCTCGAGAATCAAGTTATCATTCTCGAGAATTGTCTTAGCACATTGGAAAGTCTCACATGCTGACAACCATGATTCTTGAGAATCATGTTTAGATAGTGCTCCTTTTGGTCATACAAATATTTGAGGCTCTTGTGGTCGCAGTACTATTCTCCTGTGACTTCATACAGATAATGCCGCCATATTTTTAGAGTGAATACAATTGCTGCCAATCCAAATCATGTGTGGAGTAATTCATCTCATGAGGCTTCAGCTGTCGAGAGGCATAAGCCACCACTCTTCCCTGTTGCATCAGGACACATCCCAACCTATGCTTACTCGTATCACTATAGACAACATATGTCTCACTCGGGTTTGGGATTATCAATACTGGCGCTGTTGTCAACCTCCTCTTCAACTCTTGGAAGCTCTTTTCACATTGCTCATCCCACACAAATGATTGGTTCTTTCTAGTCAATTTTGTTAATGGTAAGGCAATTTGGGAAAAGTTCTGTATGAATGACGGTAATACCCTGCAAGACCCAGAAAAATTCGTATCTCCATTACTGTTTCTGGCCTTTTCCAATCCAGTACCGCTTCCACTTTACTTGGATCCACAGAAACCTCATCACTTAAAATTACATGACCCAGAAATTTGACTTCTGAAAGCCAAAACTCACATTTGCTCAATTTGGCATAGAACTGCTTCTCTTTCAGCACATTCAACACTAGCCGCAGATGGTCTTCATGTTCTTCTCTACTCCTCGAGTAGATTAAGATATCATCGATAAAAACTACAACGAATTGATCTAGATACTGGTGAAAGATCTTGTTCATGTAGTCCATGAAGACCGCAGTGCATTCGTCAAACCAAACGGCATCACCATAAACTCGTAATGCTCGTATCTGGTCCTGAAGGCTGTCTTCGAAACATCTTTAGCCCTTACTCTCAATTGGTGGTACCCCGATTGCAGATCAATTTTCAAGAATACCTGAGAACCATATAATTGATCAAGTGGATCATAAATTCTTGTAAGAGGGTATTTGTTCTTGATAGTCACCTTGTTGAGCTCCCTGTAGTCAATTCAAAGTCGGAGACTCCCATCCTTATTCTTCACAAATAGTACAGGAGCTCCCCAAGGAGAGACACTCGGTCTAATGAACACTTTCTTTAGGAGTTACTCGATCTTCTTTTTCAACTCTGCAATGTCATTAGGTGCCATTTGATACGATGCTTTAGATATTGGTCCAGTGCCAGGCAACAACTCAATTGAAAATCCCACCTCCCTTACTAGAGGTAATCTAGTAGTATCTTCAGGAAAAACCTCAGGGAACTCACTTACTACTAGTATATCAGCTAACTGTTGTTTAGATTCTGCTTGGGCTGAGAAGAATACCACGTATCCCTGGCAACCCTGGCTTAAGCACTTATCAGCTTCCATGGTGGTCAGAAAATTCAAGCTCACCTCAGTCTTAGCTTTCCCATATGAATCAGGATATATAATCCTTTTGCCACCACAATCAACTATAGCATTGTTTGCTGTCAACCATTTTAAGCCTACGATGACATCAAGGTCTTGCAGTGGTAGGCAAATTAGATCCACTATTGACTCATGTCTATCAGTGCACACCTCGCAATTCAAGCACACATTAGTAGTTAAAGACCGACTCCTAAGTGGAGTAGACACAACTAAGTCATGTGGTAATTTATGGGTGTTTATCTTTAGCCGTTCGACACAATTATAAGCAACAAATGAATGGCTAGCACCCGAATCATGCATAGCTTGAATTAAATTACCATTAAGAGAGATCATACCTTGGATCATCTCTCGGGATTTCTTGGCCTCTTCTTGCATCAGTGTAAAGACCTTTCCTTGCTGTTGTGGCCTTTCCTTACCAAGGCAACCCCCGGACTTACTGAAGTCATGACCCATAGAGCCGCTGCACTAGGACAACCTCAGACCTATCAACCCGTACAGCTGCCAATTAAGGCCGGCCTCAGACTGATCATCCTCAGCGCTAGGAACCACACAGTTCATACATAGGAAAACAAATATCACTAGTGCAAAAAAGGGTTTTAAGACCGGACAAAAGAGGCATCATAATATTAGACCCGTGACCGGTCTTTTTCCAGGCGGTATTAAAAGTCTAGCATTCAAGACCGGAATCGAACCGGTCTTAAAGAAACTCTTTTAGACTGGACATTTAAAACATTAGGCCGAAAAGTCCGTACTAAATAAGCTGAAATATTTTTGTTCGGTCCTAAAACTCAACTTTTAAGATAGGACAAAAAAACTAGGCCGCTCTTAAAAGATCGGAATTTTAAGACAGACAAAAACAAATACGGTCTAAAAAATAGCAGCTTCTAAGACCGCACAACTAATTATACACGATCTTAAAAGACTGACTTTCAAGACTGGATGATAAATATATCCGGTCTTAAAAGTTGAATTTTTAAACCGGACGTATAAATACACCGATCTTAAAAGACCAGCTTTTAAGACCGGCTTAATATCAAATATGTACACCTGACCTTTAAGACCGGACATATTTATATGTCTAGTCTTAACAGTTGAACATTTAAGATCGGTGTATTTATTTCCGGTCTAAATTTTTCCGAATTTTTTCCCTGTTCTGTTCTTCTTGATCATATATATACACAAATCCACCACCCAATGCAACACATAAAAGTCGATACTTTAAGCTACAAGCTATGAACAATTATGAATAAATTGAATTGGGATAAAGAATACAAATATTATTCACCATGAGTTATGTGGCCTCTTAATTAATGATTATACTATGACTACAACACCTAAATTAATTTATACAATAAGATAACTTACTTACAAATACAATGAGCTGAGTTACAAATATAGCACGTAAATCAACATACATGCCCAATATAATATTCACCATGCCTTCATCTGATTCCCACCCAACAACGTAACATCCTTTTTTATAACATGCCCCTTTGGATCAAATCCTGCCGCAAAAATAAAACAAGAACAAACTTCATAGTCAGTGACATTGTTTAAGAACATAGAAGGAATATAATACAGTTAAAACCTTAAAGTTTTCAAAGAATTATGCATATGAATATTACCTTATGAATTGACTCTTTTATAAAGTGATATCCTCCCATATCCCTTCTTGGTGGTCATTTCTTATGCCGGGTTCATTATCTACTTCATCTTCTTCATTCATGTCCGGTAGAACCCTTGAAAAAAGGAGTACTCTCAGGAAGACCATAATTTGAATGACTTTCCTCATCAATATCAATGACCCTTTTTCCTTGGAGAGCTACAGATCACATTTTATTTTCGTGATCAGTGATATAGAACACTTGTTTCGCCTGGTCTGCCATAATAAAAGGTTCATCTCCAAAACTTCTACTATTGACATCGACTAATGTAAATCCTAGCCGATCAATTTGAACGCCATTATTGACATTAATCCACTTGCATTTGAAAAGGGGAAATCTAATTTTGACATATTCCACCTCCCAAATCTCTTCAATAACCCCATAATATGGCATGACTGCCAATTTAGGCCTCTTGTCTTTCGAACTGGAGAAGTGCATAGATTCAGCCTCTAACATAACACCACTGTTCTGGAATGTGATCCCATCATCTGGAGACTTGGTGTAGAATGTATAACTACTGATCACATACGAATTCCAACTTATGACATCAACCTCAAGACCACGTGCTAACCATTTTATGCTCCCTAATCAACCTTTGTTCAGTCATTCGATGATTTTCTTTCCTAACAAATGACTTCTTTATGTGCAGCTATGCTTGCTTGAACTTCATCAACATTATTCAAGATGTATAAGTGGACTTGTGACAATTCATCAAGATCCACACTCTCTACAGAAGCCCCTCGTCTACCCCCTTCAGCATGCTAACGTTTTGGAAGCCCAATATGTTTTACTTTAGCCAAATAATTTTGACAAATTAAAATTTCATGACTTCTTGAGAAACATATTTCTGAACAATTGATGCTTCTGGCCGGTATACGTTCTTCACGTACCCTTTTAGGAATTTCATAGATCTTTCAATTGGGTACATCCATCGTAAATGGATAGGGCCATACAACTTTATCTCCCTCACTAGATGAACAATTAAACGAACCATGATGTCAAAAAATGTAGGAACAAAAAGCTTCTCAAGGTGGTACAAGATAAGATATCCTTCATTCTCCAATTCATCCAACTTTTGAATCTCAAAAGCTTTACTACAAACTGCATTGAAGAAGACACAAAGTCTAGTCAAAACGACCCGAAGATCATATTCGGTGATGCCTCAAATAGCTACTAGGAGTAGCTGTTGCATCAAGACATGACAATCATGAGACTTTTGGCCTACTAATTTCAAGTCCTTCATCGATACAAGCCTCTTCAAATTTGAAGAATACCCTGAGGGAACTTTTGTGCCATGTAAACACTCACAAAAAAACTTCGTTTCTCATCCTTAGACAAAGTATGAGAAGCCGGGGACAATAAGTTCTCTTCCCATATGGCTTGGATGTAAGTCTTCTCGTATTCCCATTGCTTGCAAATCCAATCTTGCCTTCACACCATCCTTAGAACTACCTTGTATGTTGAGACGCGTGCCAACAATACTATCACATACGTTTTTCTCCACATACATGACATCAATACAGTGTCTCACATCAAGATTGCGCCAATAAGGAGGATCGAAGAATACAAATATCTTTTTCCTTATATTTGTTTTTTTTCTACTCTTTGCAGTCTTACCGAAGATGACATTGATATTTTTCACCTTTTCATAAACCGGATGTCGAAGCCAATAGGATGTCAAGCTTTCCATCGAAATCCTCTCATCCGCATGCCACCTCAAATTTTTTGCATCATTTTCATTCGCAAACAACCGTTTGAACTTTGGTATGATTGGAAGATACCACAACACTTTTGCAGACCCCTTATTTGACTTGTGCCTTGGGGTTTCAAATATCAGACAATTCTGCTTCTCTTCACACTCTTTTCTATACAATACGCAATCATTTAGGCTTGCATGGATCTTTTTTTACTCCATCCCCAGTGGACAAAGTATTTTCTTAGCATCATAGTATCGATGCGGCAACACATTATCATCCGGAAGCCTGTCCTTAAAAGCCTCAAGCATTTCAGAAAAACTCTTGTCGCTCCATCCATGACGTGCCTTCAAGCTTACCAATTTCAATACAACATTCAACAATTGGTATTTTTTACACCCAGGGTATAACAGGGTCTCTGCATCACTGCACATATTACCATATGCATGTGATTGATGAAAAGCCTCTTCTCCTACATCACGAATAATGTCCTTTATGCAATCATTCATATTCGTGTCATTATCATCAAAGGCCAATTCCCTATGTTGAGATCCACTTGGTATTTTTCACCATGCCATACCCATACTGTATAAGTCTGACAAAATCCTTCACAAATTAAATTTGTGTGTATAACTTCAGGACTTAGTCACCTCTGTAAATGGAGCTTTATACCCAAGAGGGGGGTGAATTGGGTATTTTAAAAACTTTTAGAAATATGCCCTGTTTTTAAGTAATGAAACCGAGAGATAGACAGGAGGAAGGGAAGGAAAGCTTGCACAATAGAAATTATCCGGTTCGTCTTATCTTTGACCTACATCCAAGTCCCCCCAAGCCACACTTGGGATTTTCAATCCACTATACTCACAAACCGATTACACACTCGTACTCAAGAGTAGTTCTCTCTCTAGAACTCACTCCCCCTTACAAGTTGTAATCAATACACCCAACCACCAAGTCCCCCGACTTGTGGTTATCTCAATCAATAAATGATTTACGAGATATAACTCTCTTACGTAGCGAGATAAAATGAACACCGAAGTGCAAGTATCGATTAATACAATACAAGTGAAAGCTGAACACAATAAATGACACTTAGTAAATTTTCGCTCTCGTAGGTGTATCGGCTTGAGAAGAAGTTAATGAACTCTATTTATAGGTAGAGAACATTAAATGACCGTTGAATGATGAATCCAACCGTTGTAGGTGATTAGCATTAAGTCCGGTCATCTTTCTCTCTAAGCTCCAACTAATCCGGATGCCGATATGGTCTCGATGTGGAACTCGAGGATTTGCCCGTTGGAGAAGAGTTTTCTTGATGAAGAAAGTGTTTTTGAACGTTGAGAGTTCGTGCTCGATGGATTAACCAAAAGGATGTTAATTTTCCGAAGTGCAATAAATGCTCGACCACTTTATGCTTTTTCCCTTGATCTTCATTAATTTTCATCTCGTGCTAACGAAATCCACTAAATAAACTTGTTAAACATATCTCGGGATCATAAGTGAATGGTTCATGAAAGCATTTGGAACAAACAAGAGTGATTCACGAATTCGTATAATTCAAAACGTAGTTTTTGCGTTGCATATCTTGCGGTTTGTTCTTGTAAACTCGAGTATGGCATCTGTTCACAAGTGACCAAACTGCAGTATCCAATTGGATACTCGAGTTTCCACTTTTCAGAGGCAAGCCATCGTGTCTTGTATTTGAAGGACAAGACCTATACTCGAGTTTGCCTATGCAAACTGCAGTATGGGTTTAACTTGAAAAATCCATTTGCTTCTCGGAAGTCCAATACTCGAGTTTAGCAACGCAAACTCGCAGTATTGGTTTAACTTGAAAAATCCATTTGCTCTCTCGGAAGTCCAATACTCGAGTTTAGCAACGCAAAGCTGCAAAGTATTGACCATTCAATACTCGAGTTTGCCAATGCAACCTGCAGATTGATTTATCTTGAAAAATCCTTTTCTCTCCGGAAGGTCAATACTCGAGTTTGGTTTTGGAAACCGCAGTTTTGACTTTGTTTGAAAAACTTGTTTTGCTTCTGGAAGTCCAATACTCGAGTTTGCCAAGCAAACGCAAGTATTGGTGTCCAATACTCGAGTTTGCAAATGCAAACTGCGGTATTGACTAAGTTGGAAAAATCCTTTGATTCACAAGAAGTTCGATACTCGAGTTTACCCATGCAAACTCGCAGTATTGACCATTCAATACTCGAGTTTGCCTATGCAAACCGCAGATCGACTTTGGTTGAAAACTTGGTTTCTTTCGTATGGCCTATACTCGAGTTTGCCAAGCAACCGCAAGATTAATGTCCCATACTCGAGTTTGCAAGAGCAAACTGCAAAGTATGGACTTTGGCTGAAAACTTGGTTCCTTTCGTATGCCCTATACTCGAGTTTACCAAGCAAACTGCAGATTGGCCGTCAATACTGAGTTTGCAGATGCAAACTGCAGTTTGCAACTTTCGAGTGTTTTAAAACAACTTTGCAAACTTCAAAACATGTTTTACATTTGTTGTTAATCATCAAAACATATTGAGAACTAACATTCTCCCCTTTTTGATGATGACAACACTTGTAAATTATTTTGCAAAGAATTTGAAAGATGTAGTTTGTTTTGAGATGAAGTTTTCAAAGTTCAAGGTTTGAGTTATCGAGAAAACCATCTAATTTGGCATTTCAACATTTGAGGTTCGAGAGAATAGCAAAGTGGAATTCAAAAACGTAAACAAGTTGAACTATACTCAATTAAGCAAACAATGAACAATATCGACAAGATAGATACTCGATAAGCTGCGATACTACGATATCATTTCGATAATAGCAAAGTACAAATGATAAAAACAAAACATCTAGAACAACAAACTACCTAGAACCTATAGACCCTAAACATCTACATCTTTCTCTCCTTCTCCCCCTTTGTCTTCATCAACATACTCGGGATCAAGGATAACAAAAGGAGGGGTCCGAGGACCATGGCGGTGGATGGATCAAAGGTAGGGTCATGATAAGGAGAAGGTGTGGGGAATTTCTCGAGACGGGGTAGATGGAGATGGAGGGCGGTCGGGGAGAATCTCGTGGAAGGAGTGATAGGAGATGATGGGATAACGGGGTAGGAGTGGAAGTGGAGGTGGGGAAGAGGTGTGAGGTGGACTAGGAAATGTGAAGGGAGGTGAGGAAGGTGGGGATATGTGTGTCTCGGTGGTGGGTCTCGGGTATAGGAGAGGATGAGGATGGACCAGTCGTGAAACCAAATGTGGAGGACGAAGAAGCACCAAGACCAAAATGGTCAATCGACGATCAATCTTATTAGGGCTTCAAGCAAGCTCATATGTCATGGATAACCGGAGTCTAGATCAATCCCCGATCAAAAATCTCGCTCGGTCGGTCAAGTGGCATCCTTCAGCTTCTCCAAGTCAGTCTTCACATCCATGAGACCCATTTTGAACTCGGCTCGCAGCATGTCCAACTCAGCTTTCATAATCAGTCTATGAGATGAGAGGGCAGCATCGATCATCTCTCTCAACCGTTCTTCGAGGTCCAATGATGGAGGAGGATGCGAATGAGCCTCGTGCGCATAAGACTGTGATCCACGGGCTTGTGACCTCGGAGGAGCCCTTGACTGGCCCGATCCTTCCGGCTCGAATGAGATCTTCATAAAGTTCAACCGAGTCTTGCCGAAGGATGGGATGAACTTCATCGCTCAGGTGGCCCCACATACCATATCTTGTAGTAGAACATAATGAGGGACACCGGTGAGGCAAAGGGCATGTATGATCCCTTTCGGGATGTAAACTTGAAGGCGCGATTTCTTTGAAGATCCATTGCCCAATGTTGAGAGGATTCTTCGGATGAAGGCCGTGAAGAAACGATAATCCTTCCGAGCAAAGTGAGTATAGCTCCCTCCTTTCGCACAAAATTCCGAGTGTAGATGTACCATATCACTCGGTGCGGTGGTGGCATGTCGAGGGCTTGATAGACGGATGAGCAAGCGATCATTCGGCACGTCCGGGTGCGCATTAGGGTCCTATACACCTCGGCATTGGTGTATTGTGGTGTGGACGCGGTGGAGGATGAGCAACCTTTAGGATCTTGTTGATAATAGCGGCGGACAAGGTGAATTGGACTCCCCGACACACGTGGTGATCCTCTCCTCGGCCGTATAGCCTTCGAGTCCAATAGATTGTTGGTTGTCATATTGAAATAGAACATCTTGACCAACTCGGGTAGTAAGCGGCTTCGATGGAGATGAATGACCGATAGGCCCCAAACCAAGGTGAGAGATCCACATTGCATTCGCGATAAAGTTGCTCCAAGTCAACCGAGACAACCGCACGAAGCCACGAGATGAATACCGGTCCTTGAACTTGGCATTGAGACCGGGAGGAAGAGGAACCGGGGTGACTTTGAATCCGGAGGCGGAGTCTTGTGAAGCTTAATCTCCTCTCGCATTGTCGATAAATGGAGAGGCTCCTTCGTGCTCATCTTCTTCAGTCTCATAATCGACGAAGAACCGGTAACCTCGACGGTGGAGCGAGAGCCGAGCGGGGGTGGCATTCTTGGACCTTGTCTTTCGGTGAACGACGGTTCTTTTCCCCTTTGCTTTGCTCGACTCGGCCTCCCTCTTCCTTTTGTGGCTGATGAGGGTTCTGGATCCTTTGAAGACGAATCCCCTTTCTTGGGATTCGAGGATGGATTATCCTTAATCACAATACCCACTCCGGGGATTCTTGTATCAATGCCTCTCTGCAACTTCTGTGGGATCGATTTGCTCCTTGGAGCTCGTGGAGGAATCGGTCGAGAGGATTGAGAGACTTCTTTAGACATTTGAGTGCTTAGGGTTCCGGAAGGAGTGAAGATAAGAGGAATTAGATGAAATTTGGTGAGGATTTGAAGGGGTTGATGAGGGATTGTGACGGATTCGAAGGAGAAGAAGAGAGGAAGTTGAAACTCTAGGGTTTTCGGAGTGAAGACGCGAGTTTGGAAGAACACCACCCTTTGTTCACATATATATATAGAGACCTCCTTACTCGAGTTTATCTATTTCTTACTTGAGTCTAGCAAACTGTCACTAACAAACTCGAGTACAAATGGAAGTTTAGGAAAATGGAAGTCACTAACAAACTCGAGTACAAATGGAAGTATGCCACATCGTTGATTTAAAATAGTGTAACGTTTGGAATTCACAGTGACATACTCGAGTTTAGCTTCTCCTTACTCGAGTTTAGCAAACTTTCATTTACATACACGTGGTAAAGGTGAAAGTATACTAACCTGGACTTCAAAAATGTAGCGTGAATTTTTGAACCCACGATGAACATACTCGAGTTTAGCTTTTCCTTACTCGAGTTTAGCATACTTGCACTTACAAACTGCAGTTTGTGCGGTCCTAAACTGCAGTTTTGTTCCCCATACTCGAGTCAAGCTATTCTTGAAGGTCGTTTGGCTTCGTCCGGTCCTAAACTCGAGTAAGCCATCCTAAAACTGCAGTATGGAACTTCGAAGCATTGACATACCCCCGCAAGAGACATATCTAAACACTCCGATGCTCAAGTTAGTAAAGATTAATCATCAAAAACATAACTAACATTAGATTGAATGAGAAATTCTTACAATTCATTGGGATTTACCATTCCCAATTCTCTTCTTATGAAGTTGAAAGGTTCTTTGGCTAGAGGCTTTGTGAAGATGTCGGCAAGTTGAAGATGAGTTGGGATGAACATCACTTTGACATCTCTTTTTCGGACATGATCCCGAATGAAGTGATGCCTCACATCAATATGCTTGGTTCTTGTATGTTGCACGGGATTCTTGGCCAAGCTTATTGTGCTTGTGTTGTCACACAAAATTGGGATTTCCTTCAAGTGAACTCCCAAGTCGGCAAGTTGTTGCTTCAACCATAGCACTTGAGCACAACAACTTGAAGCAGCTACATATTCAGCTTCGGTAGAGGATACGGCCACAGATGTTTGCTTCTTGCTGAACCAAGAGACAAGTGAGTTGCCAAAGAATTCGCATTGGCCACTTGTGCTCTTTCTATCTGTCTTGTAGCCGGCATGATCCGAATGCGAGTATGCCACCAAGTGTTCCGGTTGACCTTTGGGAAACCACAGTCCAAGAGTCTTTGTGTCCGAGAGATATCCGAATATCCTCTTTACTTGTTCAAGCATGGGACTCTTTTGGAGCGGATTGGAACCTTGCACACATCCCAACACCGAATTGGATGTCCGGGCGACTGTTGTAAGAGAGAAGTGATCCAATCATTCCTCTATACTTTGTGATGTTGAAATCTTTGCCCTCCTCATCAGCATCTAGTGAAGCAAGTTGAGCTCATAGGAGTGTCGCACCATTGCACTGGTCCATCCCAAATTTCTTGACAAATCATTCGATATTTGGTTTGGGAAATAAATATCCCATCTTTTCTTTGCTTGATTTGCAGTCCAAGAAAATAGTTGAGCTCTCCCATCATGGACATCTCAAATTCTCCCTGCATAGTCTTTGAAAATTCTTCACACAAAGCATCATTAGAAGCACCAAATATAATATCATCCACATATATTTGAACCATTAAAATTTCATTTAGCTTATTACTCTTTATGAAAAGAGTTGTGTCTGCTTTTCCTCTAACAAAGCCTTGATCTAGAAGGAATTTGCTTAATCGCTCATACCAAGCTCTAGGAGCTTGTTTCAGGCCATATAGAGCCTTCTTGAGACGATACACATGATCTGGACAATGTTCATTTTCAAAACCAGGAGGTTGTTCTACATAAACTTCCTCTTGTATAAAACCATTCGAGAAAAGCACTTTTCACATCCATTTGATATAGTTTAAAACCTTTTACACATGCAAAGGCTAGAAGTACTCTTATGGCTTCCAATCTTGCCCTTTGGAGCATAAGTTTCTTCATAATCAATTCCTTCTTCTTGATTATAGCCTTTGGCAACCAATCTTGCCTTGTTGCGGACAATGATTGCGAGACTCATCACGTTTGTTCTTGAATACCCATTTGGTGCCAATGACCGGATGATCTTTGGGCCTAGGTACCAAATCCCAAACATGATTTCTGTCAAATTGATGTAACTCCTCTTGCATTGCTATCACCCAATCATTATCCGAAAGGGCTTCATCAATCTTAGAGGGTTCTATATGAGATATAAATGCAGAAAAAGTTACTTCATTCAAAGTACTATTTCTGGTTCTTACTCCCGATTAATATCACCTATAACTTGGTCTAAAGGATGATTTCTAATAAATTTCCAAGCTCTAGGTTGAGTCGATCTGGATTTTCAATAGAGTTTTGGGATCAGCCTCAAAAACATTTTCGGGATTTTCAATAGAAGCGGGAGTAGTTTTCAAAAAAGAATTGATTTTTGAAAACATTTTCTTCTTCATTGTCCAAGGCTTTATCGATTTGGATTCTGAGAAAACAACATGTATTGATTCTTCAACAATACGAGTGCGAGTATTAAAAACTCTATAAGCTCTACTCCTATTTGAATAACCAATGAAGATACCTATATCGGCTTTGGAATCGAATTTACCAAGATTCTCTTTACCATTGTTGTGCACATAGCACTTGCATCCAAAGACATGTAGGTGGCTGAGATTTGGCTTCCTTTCCTTGTAGAGTTCATATGGGGTCTTGTTCAGCTTCTTCCTCAAATAGGCTCGGTTGGAGATGTAGCAAGCCGTACTCATTGCATCAGCCCAAAACACTTGAGAAGTGTTGTTTTCATTTAACATTGCCCTTGCCATCTCAGTGAGGACTCTATTCTTCCTCTCAACCACACCGTTTTGTTGAGGAGTCCTTGGAGCGAGAAGTTGTGATCAATCCCCACATTGTCACGAGAACTTCCTGGCGAAGGCGTTGTTTTCAAATTCGCCACCATGATCGGTCCTTATACCGAAATTGCAAAGCCTTTCTCGTTGGACCTTTCGGCAAAGGTAACAAACTGATCAAATGTTTCATCTTTAGATGACAAAAATATCGTCCAAGCAAATCTAGAGTAATCATCAACTATGACCAAGGTGTAAAGATTTCCACCAAGACTTTTTACTCTAGCTGGTCCAACTAGATCCATATGAAGTAATTGAAGAGGTCTACTAGTTGAAATCTCATTTTTTGCTTTAAAAGAAGATTTGGTTTGTTTTCCTTTTTGACAAGCATCACTATGTCATTTTTGAAATTCAAT
Source organism: Acacia acuminata (assembly GCA_019022655.1). Taxonomy (NCBI): domain Eukaryota; kingdom Viridiplantae; phylum Streptophyta; class Magnoliopsida; order Fabales; family Fabaceae; genus Acacia; species Acacia acuminata. The sequence goes on from JAFJYI010000079.1 coordinate 2,622,548, forward strand.
TTAGGAATACCAAATCCTTTTTCAGCAACTTGTCAAGTTGAAACATATTAACATGAGCTAATCGCTTATGCCATAGCCAACTCTCATTCAAGTTACTAACAAAACAATTTTCGAAGCTGAAGCATTGCTAGAGAGGTTAAGAGTATAACAATTTCCATCTCTAGGTGCTCTAAATAAGGCTTTAGTTTTCAAATCATCAATGGGGACTAAATCTTTTCTAACAATCAAGCATTCATTTGAATCAAAGATAACTAGGTTACCCTTGTCGGTGCTTTGGCTCACACTTAGGAGGTTGTGACACAATCCTTCTACTAGGTAGACATCTTTGATGAGAGGACCTTCATTGTTTCCTATCTCACCAATTCCAGCAATTTTTCGATTGGTCTCCTCCAAATGTGACTCTACCACCATCCTTTGGTTTGATTGAAAGAAATTTGGATTCATCTCCAGTCATGTGTCTTGAGCACCCACTATCAATGTACCACTTGTTGGGTCTTGATGCTCTAAGACAAACCTGCAATTTTCAAGGGATCAAGCCTTAGGTACCCATCTTTTCTTGGGTCCTTTGGAGTTAGTTTTGACCTTAGGAACATAAGTTCCTTTCGGTACCCATTGATAATTTCCTCTTTGGTTTAATTTTTCTTTCCTTTTTATGAAAGCAAGATGAAGTAGAATGACCCTTCTTATTACGTAATTGCAATGTGCAAAGGGATTTGAAGAGTGAACTGATTTTGTAAAATAGTTCATGTATGTTTTTTCGACCACCCTTCTTCTTGCCTTTCTTCTTATCAAAGTCGGGTCGTAACCAATGCACGATCTATCATTTATAAAATGTTGTTGTTTCAAAATGACATTGAGCATTTCACTTCCTCTAGTGAATTTCTCAAGTGCCTTTGTAAGATATGAATTCTTTTTCTTCAGATCGGACAATCTTTACAAATAGTATTTTAGAAGAAGACAACATTTCAACTTGAGATTCAAGAGTAAGATTTCGGTTTTTCAGTTTGAAATATTTTTCAGCAAGTTTTTCAAATTCAAATTGCATGATCATATATTCATCAAACAGATCATCATAAGGAGGTTTGCAATCATATACCTCTTCAAGTTTAGCACGTTGCTCTTCTTCTTCAGCAACTAGGCATATATTTGCTTTTTCTTCCTCATCCTCATCATCTTCATCGATGAGTAATTTGTCACCCCAAATCTAGGAGACATAAGCTTTCTTCTTGTATTTCTTGAACTTCTTCTTTTCTTTGTCTTTGTTGTTCATTGTGGGCATTCGGACTTGATATGACCAGGCTTTTGACATTCGTAGCGAGATGACCGGCTTCTTTGCCTCATAGCTGGAGCTACCCTTGTGAAATTTCTTGAAGCCTTGGTCCTTCTTGTAGAATTTCTTGAATCTACGAACCATCATGCCTATTTCCTCATCTTCGTCTACATTTTCATTTTCTTCATCTGAATCTTTAACTTCTCTTGTAGACTTGAGGGCAATTCCCTTGTTTTTGCCATGAGCTTCATCAAGTCCCTTCTTGAATTTGAGTTTAGCCTCATACTCGAGAGAGGCGCCGAATAGAGCATTCTGCGCGTCATTGACTCTCCTCGAGCCTCTTCAATAGCCTGTGACCTTTGCTTCCCATTCCTTGTTAAGGATATTCAAGATCTTCCTTACTTGGACTGGTTGGTCATATTCTTTTCCCAAGGCAGCAAGTTGATTGATGAGATGAGTGAACCTCGGTGGAACTCACCAATGGATTCGCCATGCTTCATTCGCGAGAAGATCATACTCGGTCATAAGAGTATTGACTCTGTTTTGCTTTACTCACTGTTCCTTCATGAGCTATCTCGAGCATCCCACATGGCCTTAGCAGATGATAAGGTGCAAATACGAAAGTATTCTTGTTGACTCAGTGCACTTTGGAGAAGCGAACCGCCTTTTCTTTGTTGAGGGTGACGTTTCTTACGTCGTTCTCATCATATTCCTCTTCTAGCTTGGGAACTCTGACTCCATCTTCCACGGTTGATGGCTCATAATCTCCTCTTTCAAATACTCTCCAAAGACCATACTCAGTTGCCATAACAAACACTTTGAATTTGGCCTTCCAGAAAGAGTAGTGCTCTCCATTGAAACCAGGTGGTCTGTTGATAGATGCTCCATCGGGTAAGATACCTTCCATAATGATCCTTCTCGAGTTGTTAAGCTCTTAAGAGAAGACCTTGCTCTGATACCAAATGTAAATGGAGCTTTATACCCAAGAGGGGGTGAATTGGGTATTTTAAAAACTTTTAGAAATATGCCCTGTTTTTAAGTAATGAAACCGAGAGATAGACGGGAGAGGAGGAAGGGAAGGAAAGCTTGCACAACAGAAATTATCCTGGTTCGAGTCTTATCTTTGACCTACATCCAGTCCCCAAGCCACACTTGGGATTTTCAATCCACTATACTCACAAACGATTACACACTCGTACTCAAGAGTAGTTCTCTCTCTAGAACTCACTCCCCCTTACAAGTTGTAATCAATACACCCAACCACCAAGTCCCCCGACTTGTGGTTATCTCAATCAATAAATGATTTACAAGATATAACTCTCTTACGAGCAGATAAAATGAACACTGAAGTGCAAGTATCGATTAATACAATACAAGTGAAAGCTGAACACAATAAATGACACTTAGTAAATTTTCGCTCTCAGTAGGTGTATCAGCTTGAGAAGAAGTTAATGAACTCTATTTATAGGTAGAGAACATTAAATGACCGTTGAATGATGAATCCAACCGTTGTAGGTGATTAGCATTAAGTCTCGGTCATCTTCTCTCTCTAAGCTCCAACTAATCCAGATGCTTGATATGGTCGATGTGGAACTCGAGGATTTGCCCGTTGGAGAAGAGTTTTCTTGATGAAGAAAGTGTTTTTGAACGTTGAGAGTTCGTGCTCGAGATGGATTAACCAAAAGGATGTTAATTTTCGAAGTGCAATAAATGCTCGACCACTTTATGCTTTTTCCCTTGATCTTCATTAATTTTCATCTGTGCTAACTGAAATCCACTAAATAAACTTGTTAAACATATCGGGATCATAAGTGAATGGTTCATGAAAGCATTTGGAACAAACAAGAGTGATTCACGAATTCGTATAATTCAAAACGTAGTTTTTGCGTTGCATCTTGCGGTTTGTTCTTGTAAACTCGAGTATGGCTTTGTTCACAAGTGACCAAGCTGCGATATCCAATTGGATACTCGAGTTTCCACTTTTCGAGGCAAGCCATCGTGTCTTGTATTTGAAGGACAAGACCTATACTCGAGTTTGCCTATGCAACTGCGTATGGGTTTAACTTGAAAAATCCATTTGCTCTCGAGTTTCGGAAGTCCAATTTAACTTGAGTATTGGTTTAACTTGAAAAATCCATTTGCTCTCTGGAAGTCCAATACTCGAGTTTAGCAACGCAAGCAAAGTATTGACCATTCAATACTCGAGTTTGCCAATGCAAACTCGCGTATTGATTTATCTTGAAAAATCATTTTCTCTCCGGAAGGTCAATACTCGAGTTTGGTTTTGGAAAACCAGTTTTGACTTTGTTTGAAAAACTTGTTTTGCTTACGGAAGTCCAATACTCGAGTTTGCCAAGCAAGCTGCAGTATTGGCATGTCCAATACTCGAGTTTGCAAATGCAAACTGCGGTATTGACTAAGTTGGAAAAATCCTTTGATTCACAAGAAGTTCGATACTCGAGTTTACCCATGCAAACTGCGGTATTGACCATTCAATACTCGAGTTTGCCTATGCAAACCTGCAAGATCGACTTTGGTTGAAAACTTGGTTTCTTTACGTATGGCCTATACTCGAGTTTGCCAAGCAACTGCATTAAAGATTGGCTGTCCCATACTCGAGTTTGCAAGAGCAAACCGGTATGGACTTTGGCTGAAAACTTGGTTCCTTTACGTATGCCCTATACTCGAGTTTACCAAGCAAACTGTAGTATTGGTTTGTCCAATACTCGAGTTTGCAAAGGCAACTGCAGATTATTGTCCAATACTCGAGTTTGCGGATGCAAGCGCGGTTTGCAACTTTCGAGTGTTTTTAAAACAACTTTGCAAACTTCAAAACATGTTTTACATTTGTTGTTAATCATCAAAACATATTGAGAACTAACAACCTCTCATTCAAACATTTTACACAAGGGCAATAAAACTTCCCACTATCACTATGGGCATTTTGTTTAGCAAATTCAATAAAGTCCCTCACCGCATTATGATATTCAACACTCGTCCGTAAAACATTTATTCAATTGTGATCCATAGTAGAATTCCTATAGATAGAAAGATTTAACATACATAATCCGAAAAAATTGACACTTCCTATAAAATAAGGCAACTCCAAATGCATATTTATGCTCAATGTCGGTTATGTCCTCTTTTTTTTTTTGGTTTTACGGAGAAACTTGCCCATTAAATCATAACAAAGAATCACTTTTGGTCATAAATATATCACGGTGAATCCAAGAAGCAAAATAAAAGCATGACAAGGAAATTAAATGCATTGCATGAAGGTCTTGTGGACTTACCTGTAGCATATAAATTCAAATGCATTTGCTGAGTCTTTCTTCTCCCGCCACGAACGTTGATGTTGTAGACAGCAAGAGTAACCTAAAAACATTTGTTGGTCAGTTAGGTAGGTCTAAAGAGAAATATAATCTTCAAAATACAATATTCATTAACAACATAGAAACCATAAGAACATTTCATCAATTTCGTTCAACCCATGAAAAACCGAACGATAAGTGGGAAAATCATAAAGTTATATAACCAAAACACCTCTTACAGCTTGGTCTATAGACATTTAGCTAAGGAACCAGAAAGTGATTGTCGAGAGAGCAATGCAAAGCAGCGATGAAGCAACACACAAACACTGGAGACATAACCTGAGTAATCACTTTTGCGTGACAAGAGAAGTTCAGACAGGGAAATTTAATTTTTTGCATGATAGAGACATTTTAGTATTTTGGATTTTATTAAGACCAGTTAATTATAAAGTAGTAGGTCCTAAATACATAATTAAATTTTTAAGATCGGAAGTTTAGAAGACTCGTGTCCTAAATTTTTATTATTCATTTAATTTTAAGACGAGTTTTATAAAACATCCGGTCCTAAAAGTCCTCATTTAAAAAAAAAAAAAAAAAAAGAGGATTGGCTTTTCGAGTGTAGCAGCAACTAAATGAATACAAATTAATGGAAAGCTGGATAATAAGCTTCTTTAATTATAAATATGCGTTCCTGAAATTCTATTATTTATTTTTTTAATTCAGTTACTTTTAAGATCTACCTTTTATAATATATTCGGTCCTAAAAGTCTAATATTTATTTTTTCAAACAATTCAATTGTTTTTAAGACCGACCTTTTATCTTTTATCCGGTCCTAAAATTCATTTATTTTTTTCAATTCAATTTTTTTTAAAGTAAGAATTTTTTTCTTAAAAAATATTACTTTTAAGAATGGTTCTTTTACAATATCGGTATTAAAAATTCATTCTTTTCAAATTACTCGAGATAGCGCAGTCGTATCATTACACTCTATTCAAATGAATGATTCGAGTCTCTTTGGCTTCAAGATAAACTTCCCAACTAGGCGTCTCCTCATATTCGATGAACTATCGTCTCCTCATTAAAGTTTCTGGAATTTCACATTGTTTAGGATGGGTTCTCTATTTAAACCCATTGTGACTTTACTTTCTTTACATTCTTCTACATCCCTTCTACAACTTCCACCGTAATGGCTGCTCCACCACCACGAGGTCCTCCTTTTCCTCTTAATCCTCTTCCACCTCCGTACCCTCCGCCGTTGCCTCCGAATCCGTCATTCTACTAGATGATGCAGCACCTTCTGGCCCACGTCGATCATATAGACCGACGCTTGGGCCAGCTGTTTTAGGTCTATCATGCCGTCAACAACAAGCTGACTGTGATACTTGACGCTCATGACGTTAAGTACCATCCTTCAAATGACGACTTCTCTGACCTATCCGATGCCTCCCTCTCCTCCGACAACGATGAGGAGTAGTAGATGTTTTTATGTTTTTTTTTTTATCTTTTCTTTGCTGTACGTGAAAAAAGAATATAATAAATAAATTTTTGGTTCCCATATTCGATCACCTTGTCCTTTTCATTATCTTCTTCTTCTTTTTTTCTGACAAAAAGGAAACAAACAAAACATTATCCTCATGTGTGATCAACATTAAAAATTCATAGAATATAGTTAAGACCATACAAAACAAAAAACATCATGTACCTTATTCGAATAAAAACAAACACATTGACAATTCTTCTCAAAGGTTGGACCGTCATTGTCGTCGGTTTTACATCACCCTAATTTGAATATTTTCAATGTCCTTTTCATTATCTTCCTTCTTTTTCCAACAAAAAGAAAAAAGACAAAGAAAATGGAAACCGATAATGCTGCTCAAAACCAGGAGAGGTAAAAACGACGACAACGAAGGACCTAGCTTGAACGTAACGCGAGAACCTTGGTTGTCTTGAACCCTAATGATTTGTCCTCGAAAAGCGAGTTAACATTTCTCTTTAAAGGAAGAGTATTAAGACCGGGATTTAACAATTACACGTCCTAAAGATTAAGCCATATTTTCAAAATAAATGAAGACTTTTAAGAACGAACTTTTAGGAGCGGACAATAAAAAAATATACGGTCCTAAAAGTCTCGCTATATAGAAATACGAAGACTTTTAATACCGGTCATTTAACAAACATACGGTCCTAAAAGTCTAGACATATTTTTTAGAATTAAACGTAGACTTTTAGGACCAAGCGTCGAATAAATATGCAGTCATAAAAGTCACGCCATATTTTTAAAATAATGAACACTTTTAAGACCGGAGTTTTAAAAAATATACGGGCCTAAAAGTCTTTTAGGACCGGATGTTTAATAAATATGGGGTCCTAAAGGTCTTGCCATATTTTAAAAATAAACGAATACTTTCAAGACCGAACTTTCAACAAATATACGGTCCTAAAAGTCTAGCCATATTTTTTAAAATTAAACAAGGACTTTTAGGACCGGATCTTTAAAAAATATGCGGTCCTAAAAGTCGCGAATTGTAACATCCCGAATTTTAGGCCCTGGGAATTGCGAATAAGCCTAAATGTGGTAGATGACTAAGCCCAATTTGGGAAGTGTTACAAGAATGTTCAGAGATAGGAAGTCTCTTGGGGACTAGGTAACTCAGCAATACGGGTCAATGGACCTAGTATGTATGAGCCGTGCAATTAAAGTGCCAGTGAAGAAAGGGCACAGGGCACATATACGGTGTACATCCGGTTGGAAAAGATGTCACCCAACATGTCCTAAGGTTCGAGACGATTAGTTGAGCATAAATTTACCAGTATAAGTGAGTATACGAAATTTCCAAGGTAGTAGGGTATGCCCTACGTTTTTTCAGAAGAACACTGGTAAGTGGCATCGTTTGTCGGATCTCGGTATTCGTGTCACAATCCCAAGTAAAACCCAAGCAAGAATTCTAAGTACGCCACAGTAAACTGAGGAAAACACGCAAAACAAGATAACAACATCAGAAACAAAACACGCAAACCGAGAAAGCAACACCTGAACCCAAACACATAAACCGAGACAAACACACACTTATGACGTTATACCCCAAGCAAGGGCAACACACAACATGCAAAATTTATGACACATGGCAAAGCTTTATTAAATCAGATTTCTTATGCCTTTTCTTCTCTTGGCGTGGACACATTCACACAAATACACAATCACTAACTCAATTCAATCTATCATTCTCTCTTTGCCGCGGCCACCATCACACACACACAATCACTAATTCCATTTAATCTCTCCTTCTCATTTCCTTCCTTGCCGTGAACTCTCTTACAACACTCACATGCCAATTTTCCTCATGCATGTATAACACTTGCCAACAACACATCCCTCCTCAAGCCACTTGGCAATCACACACAATAACACCTCAACATCACAAACCACCTACACCCCTTCTCCCTTTTATTTCCACCGTACACACACAATTCCCTCCAAATCCAATAATCATTTCGGCTCCTCTCTTCCACAATTAATTCATGTCTACATACACACACACTCTCTTCACAATTGATCTCACATACACTTCCTCACTCTCAATCCTCACGGCACAACACACTCCCCCTTCTCTTCTATCATCAACAATCTTCATACCCTCCTCTCCTCTCCTTAGTCCACGGCATCCTCCCCTCTTCCACTAATTATCAACATCAACATCACATATAAAAAGAAGCGTCACGGTTTGAAGCAATAAGAAGGTAAGAGTTTGAACTCAAGCTTTGGAATATTGAATTTTCTTACATGCATGTCAACCTTAATGGTCAAAACTCACATGCATGTGATTTTCTCAAGTATAGGCTGAAGATTGAACAAGGATTGTGTGGTAAAAGAGACCACAAGTCCAAAGACAAGCTTAGTGGTAAGAACCTTCACTTCTTCTTAAAATTCAAAAGATTTTGATACTAAACCCAGATTTGGTAATCTGTGGTAAAATCATAGTAATAAGTGGAATTTAGAAATTCTAAGACCACCATCGTTTTCCTTATGAAAAATTGTGTGGGAAAAATATTTTTGGTGAATTTTTAAAGGTATGTTTACATGTAAAATAAAGAGTTCAAAGGAAAAGGCAAATCTGCCAGTTTTGAACAACTGAACCCAGGTAGCTTGTGGGCGTGTTTACACTGAGTTAATGTCCTTTAAAAACTATGAAAATTTTCCAGGACGTATAGGACATGAATACCTTTAAAAGTATGGGTAGTTTGTATTTTTTTTATTTCTGGTTAGTGAGTAATAAATGTTACAACATGACCCAGTGTCCTGCAGATAAAACCTGGGCAGAAGGTTTGAGCATGTAATTTGAATGGGTTGAAGTGCTTATAAAATGATGAAATTTTTCAGGCATGAAGAGGACCCCTGAGCGTTTAGGAAATATTAATTTTTTAATTTTAAGGCCCTGACCTGGGAGAAACGAATTTTTTAAAGTTGAGTCATTAATTCTGGAAGCTTAACTGAATAGTCAAGAAAAACGTAAATTCTGGGAATTATTTGACAAGTACTGACCTTTGAAATTATTTTTATATGAAATTGGACTTCTGAATGAACATGTGAGAGTTGACGGCACATTAAAATGAGTTTTGTGCAATTTATTAAAAATGATTGAAGTTACTGGATTTTCTGACGAATTAAGAGGTTAATTCATAAATGAGTAAATTAAGGGCTAGAAATAATAAGTTTTGCAAAAAGGGTTAAAAAGGAACATAAACATTCATTTCCCTGGTTCTAAAGTTATGGATATGTCCTTAGGGCCAGAAGGAGAAGGAAAGAACTTCAAGCAACCACGATGGTTAACGAAAGAGGAACCTGAGTAAGGATAATAGTCCTTAAAAGGTAGTGGGCTCACCTTACTTGCATGTATTTGATATTATTGCTTGTATGTATATGTTTGATTGCTATACTTGCTTGCTATGTTTAACATACTTGAATGATTGAAGCTCTATTTATGATTATGCTATGGCCATGAGTATGATGCATGAAGCATTGAGCATGCAGATATGTCATTATGTTAACATGGGCTTGTGCAAGGCAAGTATATCATACATTAGCATTTATCTTGCCTGCATTGTTTGGTATTGTCACTCTTGGGATTCCTCGAGAATCTCACCCTCCACTACCAACCAATAGACAGTGAGCACAGGAAGAAAAGTGTTGCACGAGGTTCAAGGAGGAGCGTTACTTGAAGACGGCCCAACAAAGGGACATCTTGAGGAACCAAGGGGTGATGGTGTTTAGTTGGTTTTAGTTTTAACCGTCGTAATGAATGTAATTGTTTGTAGGGGTATAAACCCTGGGATTACCCCTGTAATGTAATCAAATTTAATTTCCGCATTATCAGTATAACGAGCTATTTCTGATTTTGCCACACTACTGCGTAAGAATATGGCTAAGTATGCTGGCACCCCGGCGGGTGTTACACGAATACTTTTCAGAGTCTCTTATTGCCCATTTATAACATCCGTACCTCAAATTTCAAGCACTAAATAGCTTTATCCACCATCCAATACATTCAAACCCAAAATGGACACAAGAAAATTGTTGAAAAAATAAACAAATTTATTAATGAATTACACATTGCGTATGTATATTTACAAATGAATGAATTCTTCGAAAAAATAAACAAATTTATTATTGAATTACACATTGCATATGTATATTTACAAATGAATGAATTCTTTGAAAAAATAAACAAATTTACAGAAGATTATTGTTGCTGTAACATATATTTACAAATGAATTTAGGGCATTAATTATTGTCCTGACTTAAAGATCAGGTCATACAGATATTCACAAAACACATTGGGTATGTGCTCCACTTCATCATCAGAAAATGGATCAGCACAGGCAAACATCTGTAACATCAAAGACAAAAACTGAATTAACTTGTGTGCATATTTAATATGTAACATTAAGCCAGAAACTAAATTCATCCATAATATGTAACATCAAATACATTTACCTTTGCAGTTAATTTAGTCATTCCTCGCGTGATAATATCATATATTTGTTTCATGACATACGGTCCACATAAGTTGGACCCCTTTGGTTGCCGACGGGTCTAAAAAGAACAAGAAATATATATAAGAGCATATATAGCTTACTGACCAAGTTCACAAGGTAGTGTGCCGATGTCAAAATATGTACTAACCTTTGGTGTGAGCCATTTAGGCTCTTTGGCCTGATACCCATGCTTTTTGTTTACCTCAATTTGGAAGGTCCTCATGGCACTATCATCGAAATCACAAATTTATCAATAATGTTCATTGAAAATTGACAGTAGAGATTTCAGACAAGAGAATCAAAATGACATGCTTACTCGTTGATGGTCTGCAGCAACGTAGGCCCTAGATCGCTGTGAGTGGAGCATAAGAAGATAATTGTATGCACCTCCATGCACATGAGGACCAACTGCCAGTGGTGGCTAAAAATTTACAACAGTAAAGTACTCAGTGATATATGTAGCAGAATTAAGTGAATTGCAGACAAGAATTGTGATATGTACCCTTAGTAGTATGGAAACACGTACACCTTTCTTCTCACTTCACACAACCTCATTGATATGTACTGCTGTCTCTCCTCATTTGGATGTTGTACTTTCATAGACTGGACACAAGAATCCAAAATCATTGATTATGCCCTGTTGAACCAATTCTTGATGTATTAACCTACAATAATGACATCGATCATGGAATTAGTATATATGTATGTGTGTTTAAACGATGCATTTAAATTATGTACTCATAGTAGAAGATACTTCATAAACATTTGAAGGATTGGATTAGTAAGCTCCTTTTGAGGAAGCAGCAGGGACATTACATCATCGGTGTCAATGTAAACCGGTTGAGGATAATGAAGACCTACTACTTCATTGATAGGCCACAATTTATCTTTAAAATATCCCCTCTTCACCATATCAGATATTTTTTCCTTGGCAGTCAACTTAGCAGTAGGGGATAGAGCTTGAGGAGGGATGGAGCTTGACGAGGGGATGGAACTTGAGGAGGGGATTAAGCTTCAGGAGGAGTAGAGACATGTACAAGCTTCATTTCGGCCAAGAGATGAAAGTTCCTTGACATCGTCACAAGCTTTACCGATCAGTTGGGAGAGGGATAGGTGCATCAATGATCACCTTTTCAACTGACATTTTGACTTCGTCATCAGCCATTTGTTGGTGGTGTACAGTTGATCCCAAGTTGTGCACAGTCCCTTTTGCAACTAATCATCTATGACTATCATGATCCTCCACATACAGGTCACAAGGTTGCTCTGACTGTCCAACAATGCAGCTCCTTCTAGTGCTCTGCTGCATAGGTGCAGGTGAATGCGTGAAGGGAACACTGGTATCTGGATGAGAGCTCAAAAGTATCCTTATTTGATTCATTTCCTCCTTCATCTGGCTCATCTGGGATTGAAACATTGCTTTCAATGAAGCTTCTTGAGCCGCTGCTTCTTGATGAGCACAAATAATACCATGTTTTCCCTATACTAATAGGCTGAATTAAATGTTAAATCCAAGCTTAACCATAGATAATCTAAGCAAAAAGGCATACATTCATGATATAGGGACTAAGGAGTAGAAATCATTTGCATGTGCTGATAATGGAACAATTTACTGTGTTTTTAAGGGAAATCGTATAGAAAGGCTGATACGATGCTATAGCATTCTGATAACGATTTGAAGTGCGATACAAGGCATCCTGATTGCTATAGCAAAGTAGAGGAAGCAATGCTATGCGTTATGTTTTCTGACCTTTTTACCCAGATGATTTTAGGAATAAAATAAAGGGCAATATTGACATTTAGGTTGGCAACGTAACGGAATAGAAGATGCGGAGGATCGGAACTGAAAGATTTGGAGAATCCTACAGAATCAATAGAAGCAATCTACTTGGATCCAAAGATATGATAGATTTCGACAGATTAGGAAAGGCCCTACTTTGTGACTTAAGCCGCAAGAAAAGACTGATTATGAAAGGAAACAGGAGAGCCAACCCTAACAGAGTCGGAGAGCCCTAGAACGAGATTCTAACTTTCGGCAGACTCAAGAGAAGAGTGAGAGATTTCACAAGAGCACGATACTTCCAGGACCGCCCAGCATCCTTCCCTGCAGTGCGATGGAACGAAGAAGACGTGGATTGGTAACGTGACAGGACCTCAACCACGCCGTCAGAAATTCCATCAAGCTTTCTGTTTTCAGTTCTTTGTATCTTTGTTTTTTTGATCATGGGTCATTCTGTTAGTGTTTGCTTTGTGTGTCCTCATCGGTCATGAACTAAACTTTATATGGTCGGACGAGGATGAGTCTTTAAGTGTTGAATGAACCCAGCTTGCAGTTTCTTAATTCAATAAATTTGGTTTGCGTATCGGTGTGCTTATTACAAGTCGGTTAATGGAAGTTAAGGGCTAGATCTCAGGCCAACTTACCATCGGGCAAGGAGTTGGAGTTAGACCTCTGAAAAACTTGGTGTTTGCTAGGCCGCTTGTGTGCGGCGTGACCTATTATTGTAGGCTTCAGGAATGGGTCTACCTCTCATAACTATTACACCCTGAGCGTAATGCAGGTCTGACTAGAAAGTTGCTATAGGAATATGGAAGGAGTATAGTTAGTATCAAATGTATCGGACGCGGAAGCTTTAGTAGATTATAGAGGTGGGTTAACCAAATAGCTTTGCAGTTGGTGTCTATGCTGTAGCAATTGCGGAACTGTACAGTGTAGATGCTATAGCATTGGGGTAGAGCAACGGGGATTGAAGCACTTAAGGATGATTCCGAGTCCACCGACTTCTCCCCGATATCTTCTCTCGTTCATAGATCTTTTGTTTACATTTGCTAGTAGTATAGTTACGAAAACCCCTTAACCAATTATATCTATTTTTTTTTCACAACTGTCATAGCATCGGTGCGTCATTCCTCCGTATCTCAGTCTCTGTGGGACGATACTCTACTTACACTTTATTACTTGTTCGACTGGTTCACTTGCCATCAAGGAAATCGACCAATACTTCCTCATTTAATTTGGCCACCGTTTGTTCCATCTCCTCCCAGGTAACCATACTTTGTTTATGGCATTTGGATTTACCAAAGTATTGCTTTAGGCCTATCCGTCCTCCGATCCCCCTTACACGCCCTAAGTGATCTGGTTTTCCGATCGCAATGGTCAGAACATCATTCCTCTTGTCCGGCACAAAAGATTCATCTGCTTCTTTCTTTTTAAGATCTTCCTGTAAGATACAGATAACGAGAAGCTTAGTAATGAAACATGTTTAGTAACTAAAAAATAACAATAACGATACTTACAATTATTTCAGCAACTAGACGAGTTTGTTCACTTGTGTAGGCGCCGCTCGGCTTTTGCCGAATATACAACCACAACTCCTCACGACGTATTGGAGATGGTTGATCAACTATCGTAGAAGGATTGGATTCAGCTTCATCTTCCAATCTCTTCCGCTTGGCCACCATCAATTCTTTTTCGGCCTTTTCATATCCGCTGCGAGAAGCCCTATGCGGGCAATCATTCTTTCTCCCTATCTCCTGAGCTTGTTCCCTTCTTTTCTGTGAATCAGAATTGAAAACAACTATTAATTATGAATTCCATCCATCTCACTAATAGAAATTAGAGAACTTCTGCTTGATATGAATGTCAAACATTAGTCAAATTCACTTCATCAAGTTTCAACATTTTATTTAAGGAGGATGTAGAATTGTAGAAGAAATTGGGAGAAACAGGGAAAGTGGAGTTGCAAAATTGTGCCAACTCAGACATTTCATTCATTCATCATAACTGGTTCCTACACATATTAGACTAACCTCTTATATATAGTTAGAGGCTTGACTCTTAAGGCCCAATAACAGCTTGCACCGAAACCATTACACAGTTAACATACTAACTAACTAACAGCAATGTCTAACTACTACCAACTGTAATAGAACTAAGACTATAATAATGGCTTGACTCTTTTGCCATTATTATTTCCCTAATTACCTACTTAGTATTTTACTTTTTCAGGGTTTACATATCAGACTTGCATATACAAAGGCAGGAAATGTATACTTCAATTCACCCACCAAACCATTTAACTAACAGGAGTAGATGAACACAATAAGATTCACATATCCTCACAGGTTAATAAGCAAACAAAAGCGCAAACAAAACTAAATACAAACTCACCAGAGCTTTAGGAGTGGTCCGCAGCTGACCAAATTATTGCCAAGTTATTTCATCAATAAATGTGTACTTGTCCCAAGGATTATGCTCAGGCTGAACACCGGAAAAAATATAGTTGTTAGCTAGAAAGGTCGTAAACTTCCTCCACCGATCAGCATAATAAGACAATGTCTTGTCTTTCAACTTCTGAGAATCAGGGACAGTGTATGTAAGCCGGATAGTGTCCCAAATAGGATCCTTTACTGTGCAATGGTCTACATTTTTCCACTCATCTGTCAAGATGCTAACATTGCTACGTGCTAGATAGCTGACAAAACTATTATATGTGCTTTTATTAGGACCGAAAGGTTCCAAATTTTCATCAAATTGAATCTCGAGCTTTAACGCGAAGTCGACTTAGGGTTACATCCATCTTTCGTGTCCCACTTCTACCACGGCACACGGCGGTTACGAGGCTCATTGTGAGATGAAGAGGGCGAGGGTTTGTTCGACTTATACCGCCACACCAAGAACTAGAGTTCCAGGAACACGAATAGAATCGTTTTCACCGTTCATTTTTGAGACAGGAAGAGAGGAATGCCTGAGCAAATGAGAGAGTAACAGAGGCTAATGGTACGTGGGCGAGAAAGAGAAGTAATGCAATACGAAGGGTTTCGCAACGTGAACAGAGGTTCTTCAGTGAGAGTAACAAAGGCTTTCGCGCAAAGAAAAATATATTTGACGCTTAATTTTTAAGACCGGATAAATAAAGAAACGGTCTTAATATTTAACATTTAAGACCAAACAAATTTGTACCTGGTCTTAAAAGTTAACCTTTAAGACCGGTCTTAAAATTAATTAATTTTTTATTTATTCATTTTCGATATTTTGTACCGTCGTATTTTATGTCCGGTCTTAAAAGAATAACTTTTAAGACCGGTTATTAAATATGTTTGGTCTTAAAACTTTATTACCTTATATTTAAATTTTTCCTTATTATTTTGGACCGAAAATATTAGTCTCGCCGTTTGAGATTTCTCCATAAAGTAATTAATATTTCAATTTTTTTAATAACATTTTTAAGACCGTTTGTTTTTTTAACGGGTTTGAATAATATATTTAAGACTTATGAAAAAATGATCCGGCATAAGAAATTCTTTATATTTACAAAACTGTCACCGGCCATACCTTTAAGACCGAGGCGTCGGTAGTCCGGTCTAAATGAGGTGGTCTTAAAACCCTTTTTTGCACTAGTGCATATAACAGAACACATAAAGATATCTAAGTAAAGCGGTTACTACCTATGGGGTATGCTCAGCCTTAATATTTTAATGTGCCTGATCACTTTTCCAATTATTCCCTTGCCCTAAAGAACACCAAAATACCTTATTTTTAGTATTTCAAAAAATATCCTTTCATTTTTAATTAAATCGAGCCCTTTACTTATTTTCTAGAAAATCCAGTGAATTTGGCCCAACTTCAAGGATTTTTAATAAATTCCAAAAAAATCATATGTACATCTAACTAGTGCCATATGAACCATTACGATGTCTATGTTTCATTAAAAATAATTCCATAGACCAAAAGTACATATATTTTGGCGTGTAGCCCATTTTTCACTCTTTGATCATATTTCACCCTGATGCTTTTAGAGACAACTTCAACAATTTTTATCTCTTAGAAGAAAAATCCAAATAACATAAAATTATACATCAAGGTGAACCTTCAGATGTTTACATTATCTCTGTAAAATTGCAGCTTAATCCAAGTTCATTTACTATTTTTAAATTTCCGTTGAAGGTTTGCTGCCCTGAAAACCAGAATTGGCAGCAAGCTTGTTCTTAAAGTTTTTCGGTGTTTTCGTGTTTGGAAACTTAAACCATAGCTTAACCCCATAGAAAATCACGTTCCAGACTCATTGGAACCCTTAAAAACACCAAAATCAACCCACAACACCAATCCCCAACAACATGGGCGAAATCTCAACTTTAAACCATAAAGAGTTGAGTTTTCGGTGTTTCGAATCGGAAGTTCCGTTGATGAACCTTGGAGCTTGGACCTTGCTTTGGCTATGGAAACTTGACTGAAACTTTCTCTCTTCCCTCTGAAATTTTTTTCTCCTCATGGTTTAGGGAGAGAGAGCATGTGCATTTAATAATGGTAAAAGGTACTAATCAGTCTGGAATAACTGGAGCAAAACCCTGTCCAGTAATTAGTGAAATTCACCTGACTTTTTGACTTTATCCCCAAGAAAATATAGAGAATTTTAGGTTCTGGACAGGTGGCACATCCCCATGGAGAATATCTAGATTTTTACTTTTCATTTGGGGAAAATTACCTACTTTGGCCCAAAATTTATGAAAATTACCAATTTTGGCCTGAGTAACTTCTTTATTATTCTTTTCTTTTTCCCCAAGTTTTCTAGACACTTCTTAGGGCCATGTGACACCATTTTGGGCCCACAAATCAGATCCCATGATTTTATTTTATTTTTCACAATTTATCTGATTTATTCCCTTTTATCTAGAAAGTGGGACCCATACTTTGACTTTTGGACTGATTTTGCTTTTCTTTAACTCTTCAAATATTTTCCCCTAATTATCCATACATATGTGGTTCCATTTCATTTTCCTATATGGCCCCACATTTGTCTCATTTAGTCCAAAAGAAGCCCCTAACTGGTCCTTATCGGTCCCCTTTCTACCAGTTAGCATCCCGTGGGACCCGTATTTTGTGTTTGGGCCTGAGTACAGACAAAATCATCTGGTTTTTCCTAACTACGTGATCCGAACTGTAAAGGTTTCTTGTGGCTGCCTCGAGATTTGGACCATGACCCCTTCCTCTTCTAGGAAGAACTCTCGTGGCTCTGGGTCACATGACCTTTTGTCGTGCACAGGTCCTTCAAATTTTTCTCAATCATTCACATTCTTCCTCCGCTTGATGGAACTTATCGAATTGTTGAGAAACAAGCTTTCCTTTCATTTCATACCTCAACCCCCGATCATCCTATGAGCACTTCAGTTCTAATCATCACGTATCTTTAGGTAGGCTGAGAATCAAGACAGACTGACATATCGTGCGAGGTAGTCATCAAATGTCTCCGTTGGACCTTGCTGGATTGTCAAAAATTCCATCTCTTTATCTGCCTGAACAGATGGGGAAAGTACTTTTTGTTGAACTCATCCAAAATACTTCCCAAGTAACAGGAATATGTTGGGTTCGTAATGTCATGGCCAAATTTCGCCACCAACGGTCGGCATCTTCTTCAAGCTTATAGATGGCCAATTGTGCCTTCCTGCCTCCTGGACATTTCATGACTTCAAAAATCTTCTCTAGCCTTATAATCCAATTTTTAGCCAATCAAGATCATATTTCCCCATGAAATCTGGGGGTGATGTTTGCAAAATTTTGTGATCCAATACTGAGTAGTTTCCACGTCTCTGGTTGGTCATGGATTAGGGGGTAGAACCTCATGTTGTTGTTCATCAAATTGTGCGAACTCATCTATCCACTCCCCCATAGCAGTCTCAGTCTGTTGTGTTTCTTGATTCCTTTAAGCCTTTAATTCTTGGACTTCAGCATGAAGATAATTAATAATAGTCTTGTGCTCATTAAGCATCCCCAAAATTAGCCTCTGGTACTTGTTCTAGTTAGGGTTGTAATATCCTAAATTTTGGACCCTAAGAATTGAGAATAAGCCTAAAGTAGGCAGACGACTAAGCCCGGTTTGGGAAGAGTTGCAAGAATGACGAGAGATAGTAAGCCTTTAGGGGACTAAGTAACTTGGTTATGTAGGTCAGTGGACATAATGTGTATAAACTATAGAATTAAAGTGCCAATGGAAAAAGGGGCATTGAAGACCTATATGGTGTTAATTAGTTGGAAAAAATGTCATTTAGCTATGCCTTGAGGTATGTGATGATTAGATAAGCAGAAATGTGCTAAAATAAATATGTATATGACATTTCCTGAACCAGTAAGGGATTCCTGTGTTTTTAGGAAATGGAAGAGGAAGAGACACTACAAAATCCCCTTATAGGAAAGAAAATTCAAATGTAATAATAACCAAAGGACACGTGTCGCCATGGGGTTAAAACTGACTTTTTGAAAAAGTAAGTAATGATTACATGCGTAGAAAAGTCAATTCCTTACCCCTTAAAGATCCATTTTTGTCCACATGGAGAGAGAGAGAAGGAAAATCAAATGATTTCATCCATACTTAGGCCCAAACACAAAATACGGGTCCCACGGGATGCTAACCGGTAGAAAGGGGACCAATAAGGACCAGTTAGGGGCTTCTTTTGGACTGAAAGAGACAAATGTGGGGCCATATTAGAAATTAAAAAGGAGCCACAAATGTATGTCCAATCAGGGGAGAATATCTGGAAAAGTTGAAGAAAAGTGCAAAAAGAAGCACCTTTGTAACCAGCGGGGCCTGATAAGGACTGATATAGCAAAAATTGGAGAGATAAAGTGGAAAAATGGAATTAAATGCAAGGGATCATATTTGTGGGCCCCAAGAGGCGCCACCTAGCCCCCTTAATTATTAAAATTCGTTTGGGGAAAAAGACAGGAATAATTAATGAGTTTTGGGCCACAATTAGTAATTTATAAAAGTTTCAAAGCGAAAAAATGTAATTTGCTCCAAGGGAAGAAAAATATCTAGATATTTTGAAGGGGAATTCGCCACTTGGAAGCACCCTAGAGGCCTGGAATTTTTTTGGAAATACTTGGGGAAAAAGTCAATAAATCAGATCTCATTTATTACACAAAGGACAGAAATTTACGCCTGTTAATCCTAATCTTATCAGATCAATTTACCTTTATTAGAAGGGCATTTGACCCTTCATTTTCACCCTAAAGGGAGAAAATTCCAGAAGCAATAAGGAGTGACCACCAAGCCTCCATAGCTAAGCTCCAAGATCAAGCTACTAAGATCATCCAACTGTTCTCCAATTGTAGGGAACCCCGAAAACTCTACTTTCTTGAGTTCTTGTTAAGGAATTTTCGTGCATGAGGTAGAAGCTTAGTGTTATGATTGGATTTTTGTTTTTTTGAGGTCTCCAATGGTTCTGGAATGTGTTTTTTGAAGGGGTGTAGTCATGACTTAAGTTCCCGAAGTTGAAAACACCGAAAACCCTAAGCAAAAGCTTGCTGCCAGTTTCTGGGAATCTGAGCAGTGAAGCCTCAAACACGTTTTTGAAGGGGTAAAAGAACTTGTTTTAAGCTGAAATTTTACATGAAGAAACTAGACATCTGGGGAATGAATTTAGACGTATAATATGATAATTGTTGAATAAACATACGGGGTGAAATAAATGATTGAAAAAGGATCTGAAACCAGTGACGTGGATTTGGACCAAAGAGGAGAGAAATAGCTACACGCCAGAATATGTGTATTTTCAGGGTCTGGGTGTATTTTTCTGAAAAATATACTTTTCAATGGTTCAAATGGCATTGGTTTCATGCAATTTTTTTTTTTTTGGAATTTATTAAAATTAGGGAAGTTGGACCAGACTCTGGATTTTTCTGGGAAAATTGGGTGAGGCTCTGATTTATAGAAAATGCAAGGGTAGTTTTGGAAAATGCTTAAATAAGGTCTTTTGGTGTTATTTAGGGTTAAATCATACTTGGGAGAGCTAGTAGGCACATTAAAATTGTAAGATGGTACATACCCCACCAGGTAGTAACCGCTTTACTCAAGTATCTTTATGTGTTTTGTTGTATGTTTGTATTTGCCTTATGTATTTTTTTGTATATTTTCTTCCAAATATGCATACAAAGCTATGTGGTTCCTAGCGCTGAGGACGATCGGTCTGAGGTCGGCCTTGGTTGGCTATACGGGTCGATAGGTCCGGGTTGTCCTGGTGTAGCCAGCTTCACGGGTCGTGACTCCGGTAAGTCCGAGGCTTGCCTTGGTAAGGCAGCTTGGCAGCACGTGGTAGTCGATGATGTGTATGTTTTTTTTTTTTTTGCATATGTGATATGTTTGGCATATTACTGATGTTATCATATCTCGACATGGTTACCTGCATACACTCTTCACATTTAGTATTTGAGTATTAACGGTTACTCTGGGGGCCATTATTGGACTCCAAATGTTTCTGAAGCTACAGGGCTCCGTGCCTGAAGATCAAGAACCTTTTTGGATAGGTAGGGTACTTTAGTGCAGTTGAAGAATATGGAATGCCCTATTATAATTTGTATTTACATTTTGGGATTACTGTATATTATTCTGGTGTTTAACTCAGATGACTGTACCCTTAACCCTTCGGGGACTTATATTTTCTATTATTTTTACTTTTACCAGTACAGTAGTTAATCCAAACCGGTCTTGTGCTCTATTGCAATTTACTCTGATAAACTTTAAATGGACTTAAATATAAAGGAAAGGTGATCAAATAAGAGAATCCCTCTAACCCGCCACTCGAAAGGGTGAGGCTGGTGGAGGTGTGACAGGGGTTCAGGTGTAGGCTGCCTATTTGCTCTTTTTCTTCTGGTGTTTACCATTTTGACTTTTACTTGCCACAATATACCAAGAAGAAATAATTTAACAGGTGTATGATATTTCATTCAACATTTATATTCTAAAAGCATAACAGTACACTTTCATTAATCATAAAGTTCATACACCATTTGTAATAAGAGCTTAGTAATTTCCAACCAGTGCCTATAGCCCTAGCCTTACACTTCCACTTACACTAGGTTTAGGGCTAACTTGCCTTCAGGCATCCATGATCCACCTAGGGACCTACTTTTTTACTAGCACCCACATGTAATCCCAACTCATATGCCATTTGATTGGCATACAACACCCTGACCTTCTCCAAGTATATCCCATACTGGTCAGCCGGTGTATGTGTCTCCCAGTCTACCTACTCATGCATTTCACAAATACTATACCATAATTCTATAACCATGAAACACCTCAGCCCTATTGGGCTTTGGGCTTATAATCTAATTCCACTAGGTTATGGGCGGTTGGGAACACTTAGCACAAATGTTTTTTTTAAACAATTCCACAAACCATGGCATTTAAACACATACAAGTACACTCACAAACATACAAGGTTAGAGTTACTACCTGGTGCGTACTAACCTTAATTTCGCCCAAGTAATTATTCGAGGTGCGTGTGCTTGAGAAATTACCTATAATTTGGGATAACTCGGTTATTAATAAATCCATAAATATTAAACATGATAAAAACGTCCTTATTATCATGTTTATTCCCTTTTAAACCTTATTTCATTGGGTTTTAACCTAACAATCCAAACTTTTCAAATTCTAGCTCTTAACCTTAACTCTTCGAAAAATACAAATCACTTTAATCATTTTTTTATTAATTGTAGAAAAATAATTTTTGAGTGATTCCAACTCTCACGTGTTCTATGAACTCTCTGCGTTCAAGGAAAAATATTTTTAGAGGTCCAAATACTCCATAAAAAGCTCGGTTTCCAATTTTTCCCTTGTTGTCTAGATTGATGTCCAGAAGTTTGACTAATCTTTGAAAATCCATGGAAAATCGTACATAGCTCTAAAATTTCTAATTTTTATATCACATTAAAGCTTTACCAATCTTATATCACTATGGAACACTTCAGGATTTATCAAAACACCAATAATTCCCAGTTGTAAAAACAATACAGACTTCTCAATGAGTTTTAGTTGGTGAGCCTCACCATATTCTTTGGGACACATTTATTAATGAACAAACTTGGCAACAATTTCTTCAACTGCAGACCACTCCTGAAGGTTTGTTGAGTTTATATTTAGTTTTGTTTGTCCTTTTTTGTTTGCTTATTAACATGTGAATATTATTGTGTTCATCTAATCCTATTAGTTAGTTGGTTTGGTGTGTGAATAGAAGTATACATTCCCATTATTATAGTCTTAGTTCTATTATAGTAGGTAGTGTTTAGACATTACTGTTAGTTAGTTAGTATGTTAGCTATATAAAGATTTCAGTGCAAGCTGTTATTGGTCCTTAAGAGTCAAGCCTCTAACTATATATAAGAGGTTAGAGTAATATGTGTAGGAACTAGTTATAATGAATGAATAATTGACTAAGTTGGCAGCAGTTCTACAACTCCCTTTCCTCCGTTTCTCCCAATTTCTTCTACAATTCTACATCTTCCTTAAATAAAATGTTGAAACTTGATGAAGTGAATTTGACTAGTGTTTGAGGTTCATATCAAGTAGAAGTTCTCTAATTTCTGTTAGATGAGATGGTTTGGAATTCATAATTAATAGTTGTTTTCAATTCGATTCACGTAAAAGAAGGGAACAAGCCCAAGAGATCGGGAGAAATAATTATTACCCACATAGGGCTTCTCGTGGCGGATATGAAAAGGCCGAAAAAGAATTGATGGCGGACAAGCGGAAGAGATTGGAAGATGAAGCTGAATCCAATCCTTCTGTGATACATTGATTCGCCATTTCCAATACGTCACGAGGAGTTATGGTTGTATATTCGGCAAAAGCCAAGCGGGGCCTACACGAGTGAACTGACTCATCTAGTTGCTGAAAGGATTGTAAGTATTGTTATTGTTATATTTTAGTTACTAAACATGTTTCATTACTAAGCTTCTCATTATCTATATCTTATAGGAAGATCTTAAAAAGAAAGAAGCAGAGGGATCTTTTGTGTCGGATGAGAGGAATGATGTTCTAACCGTTGCGACTGGAAAACCAGATCACGTGGGGCATGTAAGGGGGATCGGAGGACGCGTAAGCCTGAAGGAATACTTTGGTAAATCCATACACCATAAATAAAGTATGGTTACCCAGGAGGAGATGGAACATACAGTGTCCATAGGAGAGTCCAAAGCAGCGGAGCGAGAAGCTGCATTAAGAGCAAATTTTCAAGCCCAGCTGGATAAGATGAAAAAGGAAATGATGGTGCTTGTGAACTCTCATCCAGATACCACTGTTCCCTTGCCACACTAACCTGCGCCTATGCAGCAGAGCACTAAAGGGAGTTGTATTGTTGAACAGTCAGAGGAACCTTGTGACCTGTATGTAGAGGATCCTGATAGACGATTAGTTGCAAAAGGGACTATCTACAACATGGGATCAACTGTACACCACCAACAAATGGATGATGATGAAGTCAGAGTGTCAGTTGAAGAGGTGATCATTGATGCACCTATCCCTTTCTCAACTGGTCAGCTGAAGGATGTGAGTAATGTCAAGGGAATCTTTATCTCGTGCCCAGTGAAGCTTGTACATGTTTCTACTCCTCCTGAAGCTTTAGCCACTCCTGAAGTTGTTGGCATGGCTAACTTGAGTGCCAAGGACAAAATTGTCCTTATGGTATCCAATAAAAAATTTGGACTTAAAATGTGGTCTGTCCATATAGAAGTAGGCCTCCGTAATAAGCACTTGGTTTTGATTGACCAAGATGACTTAATTTCTCTGCTGTTTGGTAAACAGGAGCTTACTGATGCAATTATTCTTATGTTTATAAAGTAAGTATCTTCTTCTATGAGTACCTAAATGTGAGACACTCATATACATATATACTGTTGGGATCCGTACACGCAGCGGATTTAAAATTTTTTACAAATCCCATCCCAAGGATCACTCAAGCGTGTTTAAATCAAGGTTAAGGAACCGAATATTACCTATAGTGAACTCATCCGCGTCTCATTCTCTTTGAACCGGCGGGCTACCTTCTCGATCGCAGAAGCCGACTCTATGAATCGTCCTCCTCTACGGTATCCACACGAATAATCCTCGATCATGACTACGACAGCATGCTAGTGCCTTTTGCGTTATGCGTCTCTCTCTATCGCCCTAGGCTTTTCTCGCCGCTTTCTGATACGCTCAACAAAAAGTCCCGTAGGTTTTCTAAAACCCGATCAGCATATTATATTCGAATTTTGAATTTGGATTAAAAATATATTAATTAAATCTATCTAATAGATCTAATGTAATCTATTTATTTAATCCGAATTAAAAGCCGATCTGAAATTCAAATTTTGAATTTGGATTAAAATATATTAATTAAATCTATCTAATAGATCTAATCGATATATTTATTTAATCCAAATCAAAAGCCTTCTCCGGTTTAATGTATCTCTATAAATTAAATTTGAGAACTGATATCTATCTATTTAATTAAATCTAAGATACTATATCTCAATTTAAATTAAATGGATATATGATATCTTTATTCGAAAATAAATGAGATACAATATCTCTATTTGTTTTAGATATTTAATTTATCAAATAAATTAAATATAAAACAAATATTATATAAAAATATTATAATCTCCATTAATAATATTAGTATATATTAATTTCAAATTTAATATATATATATATATATATATATACATACATCCTAGATTAAATACAATATTCATTAAATCATAGATATATCTAAGATTCAATGAATCTGGACACTCTTGCTCGTGTTGGGCTATTCTTGTATGCGACCCTGTAGGCCCACATGAGATTGACAGTGGGCTAATACTGTACTAGCCCATAAGTCGCAAGCGGCCTCTAGTAAGACATTGCGACTACCCAATTTACATGGGGATCGATGACACGATACAACCTATCGTACAACCATGTCACGTCCCTTTTTGTCATGCGATAATTTGGTGAAGGATGAGGCATGGTTAATGTCAACTTCCTGTTCTTGACCATTACTTTCTCGATTCTCGAGTAGTCCAATAATTGAAATGGAAACTCCTTTCCATCATAGTATGACCATACATTTCTAGACTCACTCATCGAGGGGCTTAGTATTATCTTTCTACAAATGTGAGGGACAAAATTTCATCTTGACCAATCACATTCCTCTGCATGAAAACCACTGATCCCGATCCCATCCTCTATCATCACCCGGTCAAAGGTGACTTTTGACTAGGTCAAAGACCAGTGACTCATCATGTAGGAATCCATGATGATCTCAGGTCATAGGGCGTTGTGACGTGGTTATACATGAGATAAGCTTATGACTAAATCCATGCAGCTTTCTCATAGTGGGTCAGTCCAGCACCTTGTACTCTTACAAGTGCCCATGACTTTTATTCGTACCTCCATACCTCATCAAAGTCACATTGGTCTTATCTCATCTTCGCTCCCGTGTAGATGACCGACCAGGGACATTTAGGATAATCTATATAAGATATATCTAGGGATACTGTTATCAATGTAAACATGCGAATGAAATGACAACTTAAAAGAAAATACTTTAAATCACATAAATGTCTAAAGTACAATGACTTGCCCCTAGGGTATAATTTCCAACATATACTAATTTCCTGTCGTCATTATTGTAGATTCATGCATCGTGAAATGGAACAACAAGACAAAAGCCAAGATATTGGATTCTTGTGCCCACAATACATAAGTCAACTTCCCTTATCGAAGAGACAATCATACATAACAACAAGGTTGTCTGGCAATAGGAAAAAGTGGTACTTGGCACCATACTACAATAGGTACATATCATAATTCTTGTCTACAATTCCCTTAATTGTGCTACATTTTACTGAGTACTTGTCTGTTGTGAATTTTTAGTTGTCATTGGCAGTTGGTCCTGATTTGTGCGGATGAGACTATAGTGGTCTTTTTATGCTCCATTTACAATGATCCACTGGCTACATTGAAGCAGATTGTGAACAAGTAAGCATGTCATTTTGATTGTCTAGTCTGAAATCTCTGCTGTGAATTTTCAACGACCATTATTGAGTAAATTTGTGATTTTGACAATAGGCCCTTGAAATCATTACAACAAAAGGTCAAGGCAAGGCTTGGGTTTCAGATCAAAGAGCCTACATGGATCATACCAAAGGTTAGAACATATTTGGACACTGGCACACTACCTTGTGAACTTGGTCAGTAAGCAATATATGCTCTTATATATTTCTTGTTCGTTTTTAGACTCGTCGGCAATCAACGGAGCCCAACTTATGTGGCCATTACGTCTTGACAAACATATATAATATTGTCATGCAACGAATGATTGTCATCACTGAAATGATAAATGTATTTTATATTACATACGTTTGCATGTGCAATGACCCCTTTGATGCAAGGAAGGACGACTAATATATTTCGGTCTTTGATGTTACAGATATTTGACTGTGCTGACTTCTTTCCTGATGGTGATATTGAGCACACACACGATGTGTTTTGTGAATATCTGTATGATTTGATGACCTTATAAAGTCAAAAAAAATAAATGATTGTGAATTCATTTGTAAATATATGTTGTAGCAACAATCATCTTCGATCTGTAAATGAACAATTGTACAATTTGTTTAATGAACAATAATAATTTGTTTATTCATTTCAAAAAATTTACTTGTGTCCATTTGTGGTTCCGATGTATTGGATGGTGGATAAATTTTAGAGCTTATACCTTTAGGAAAGGATGTTGTAACTGAGCAAACTGAATGTATTGGATGGTGGATAAAACTATTTATTGCTTAATTTTTAAAAATATGGCAAGATGTTTAGGATTGGATATTTGTTAAAGGTCCAGTACTACAAGTCTTCATTTAATTTTAAAAAATATGGTGAGACTTTTAGGACTGTATATTTGTTAAATGTTCAATCCTAAAAGTCTTCGTTTAATTTTAAAAAGATGGCCGACATTTAGGAACGTAGATTTGTTAAATGTCCTGGTTCTAAAAGTATTCGTTTAATTTTAAAAGATATGGCCACCACTTAGGACCGTAGATTTGTTAAATGTCCGGTCCTAAAAGTCTTCGTTTAATTAAATAATATAGAGAGACTTTTAGAACCATATATTTGTTAATGGTCCGGTCCTAAAAGTCTATGTTTAATTTTAAGAAATATGGCGAGAGTTTAGGACAATGTATTTGTTAAATGTCTGGTCATAAAAGTCTTCGTTTAATTAAATAGTATGGACAAACTTTTAGAATCGTATATTTGTTAAGGGTACGGTCCTAAAAGTTTACGTTTAATTTTAAAAAATATGGCGAGACTTTTAGACCCTGTATTTGTTAAATGTCCGGTCCTAAAAGTATTCGTTTAATTTTAAAAAATATGGCGAGACTTTTAGGAGCTTGTATTTGTTAAATATCTGGTCTTAAAAGTCTTCATTTAAATATAAATGGTGACCTGTTTTTCACACAATACATTAGGGTTCAAGACCACCGAGGTTCTGCTCAAGCTGGTCCCTCATTATCGTTGTTTTTACCTCTCCAGATTTTGAGCAGCATTATCGGTCTCCCTTTTCTCTGGCTTTTTTCTTTTTGTCAAAAAAATGAAGATAATGAAAAGGACACTGAAAATAATCAAATCTAGGCAAGGTAAAACTGACGACAACGATGGCCCAACCTTGAGAAGAATTGCCACTGTGTTTGTATTTGTTTGAATAAGGTAAATGATGTTTTGTCTTTTTTTTGTATGGTCTTAACATTGTATTCTGCGAATTTTTAATGTTGATCACGTACGAGGACAATGTTTTGTTTGTTCCCTTTTTTTTCGGAAAAAAATGAAGACAATGAAAACGACAATACGATTGAAGATGAGAACTAAAAATTTTATTTATTATAATTTTTTACGCACAGAAAAAATAGAAAAAAACAAACATAAAACATCTAATCCTCCCCATTGTTGTCGGAGGGGAGGAAGGGTCGAGGCATCGCTTCGAAGGATGGTACTCCACGTCATTGGTGTGGAGTACCATGTTCAGCTTGTTGTTGACGGTATGAACAAGCTGAAACAATTGACCCAAGCGTCGGTCGATGTGATCGACGCGGGCTACCATGTGCTGCATCATCTAGTAGAAAGAAGGATTCGGAGGCAACGGAGGAGGGCGGGGAGGTCCAAGGGGAGGAAGAGGAAAAAGAGGACATGGTGGAGCTGCCATCACCGTGGAGGCTAGGCCATGGAGGTTGTAGAAGTGATGGAGAAGAATGTGAAGAAAGTAAAGTAATAACGGATTTAAATAGAGAACCCATCCTAAAGAATATGAAACGCATGGGAAACTTTAATGAGGAGATGCATAGTTCCTCAGAATACGAGGAGACACATAGTTGGGAAGTTTACCGGAAGCCAAGAGACTCGAATCATTCATTTGAATAGTGTGTAAGGATACGACTATGCTATTTGAGTAATTTGAAAAGAATGAACTTTTAATACCGGATATTGTAAAAGATCTGTTCTTAAAAGTAATATTTTTTTAAAAAATTATTACTTTAAAAACAAATTGAATTGAAAAAAAATAAATGAATTTTTGTAACATCCCAAATTTTGGATTTTTGGGCATTAAAATATGAAATGGGATTAATTATGGAAAATTTAGCCGGGATAAATTATAAGGCTAATATTTGAAATTTAAGGCATATTTTTTCATAAATTAAGGACAAATAAGTAAGGAATAATTCTTGGCCCAAATATTTTAGAGAATATTTTTATGGCGTAGAGAGGACAAATTGGGAATAATTTTTGGCCTGAATATTGTGGAGATAATATTTTATGGCCAAAATAAATTAATTGAGGAAAGAATATATTTAGGGAGTATTTATAAGGGATAAATTATGACCCAATATTGAAAAGAAAATGAGAATATGGAACTAGTGTAGTATGTGTTGAATTGTACATATTCCTTATTTCCCATTATTTCCATGCAACATGAGCAAGTCACATGATTTTATATAATTCTCATTCATTTCCTTCCTTATTCTTCTTCCTTCCACGTACTCCCATACATGTTGGGTTGATTTCAATTGCCATTCCTTTTTGGCCCAACAACAAAAGCATTGCTGATTGATTCATTTCGGATAAACTCTTGCATTATTTCCAATTCCTTATTGCTGATTGGACAGCAAATTGCCACCTACACCTACAATTCCTTATTGTTTCAATTAACTCTTTCATGAGCCCAATATAATGCTCTCTCCCACTCGGATACACTCACGCACACAACACACACACACAACATACACTACAAAAAAATCAGTTTTTGTGACGGAAAAAATCCATCGCAAAAAATGGTATTTCCGTCTCAAAAACGTATTTGCGACGGAATTAGTCCGTCGCAAAAAATGTCGTCACAATTGCGACGGAAAACGAAATTCCATCGCAATTTACGATGGAATAACATTCCGTCGCAAATTTGCGACGGATATTTTTCTCGTCAGAATTGATATTTGCGACGGATAACTTTCCGTCGCAAATCATTATTTTTAATTTTTTTTATATTTTCGGGTTTTTTTATATTAGCGACGGATTTTTAATTCGTCGCTAATTTTCATTTTTTTAAAAAAATAATTTTTTTAAAAAAAATGTTTATTCCCATTGCAAATCCTAATATCTAGGAATTATAAAAGACATATCCTAATATCTTGGAATTATAAAATAGAAAAGCAATTACAAAATTCAAATTCTATAATCTATTGATTGATTTAGGCCGATCCTAATATCCAGGATTATAAAAGGCATATTCTAATATTCAAAAATTATAAAAGGTAAATGCTAATATCTAAGAATTATAAAAGGAAGATTCTAATATCTAGGAATTATAAAACAAAAAAGCAATTACAAAATTTGAATTCAATAATCCGATTAGATCCTAAAATATCTCTAACTACCAAGATTATACATTATACACAAATTTAATATCTGCGCATATAAGCAAATATAATATAATAAAAAATAGTTATTATAATTTCCTCTCTCGCTAATAATAAATTAAGTTTGTCACCATTATAGTCTTTCGAAGAGAATTCACATGCGAGCAAAGTAAGATGGGTATAAAATGGTCCTCATAGTATACACTTTGAACCAAGGATTTAAGTTTTGGCTAATTAATAAAAAAGATCCAAGATTTACATAACTACCATAATAAATTACTTCATAACCATCGAGGTTCCTGTTACAATTGGAACATCAACATTTCAGTGGGAAGCGTAGGGAAAGCAATAACACAAGAATTTTAGGATTACATGTGTAGACATTTCTTCAGTGTAAAATGAGTGAACCTGACAAAACCATATCGGCTCCATGCTCTTCAAAGAATAAACCACGAGAGAATCATCTTAGGAAATTTGCATAAAGGGGCTCATCAAGCACTTCCATATCTTCCCTCTAAGTCCATCATGGTATGACAACCAGATAAGCACTATATCAAAAGGCTAAGACTAGAATTTTTTATCAACTTAAGCAAAGCAAAAGGTATTGAAATTTTTATCTTTGGACTTTGGAACCAAAAGAACAGCTGTATTGAGCAATAAAAAAAACTTACGGGGATAGCGCGGCGGACGATGGGAGAGGAGGATGCGGATGGCCGGACGACGCGAAGCGCAGGAGGATGGTTGAACAACGCGACACGAGCAGGTGGAGGATGAGAGTTGCGAGACGAACGAGCAGAGGGCTGGAGGTGTGAGATGCTCGAAGAAGACAACCAGATCGGACTTGAAATAGACTTAAATCTGTCTGTATTTTGAGTTTTGCGACGGAAAAAAATCCGTCGCAAATTGCGATGGATTTCGTTTTCCGTCACAAAATTTTGCGACGGAAATCAAAATCCGTCGTAAATTGCGACGGAATTCATTTTCCGTCGCAAAACCGGGCTTATTCCCACCAAAAAAACAATTTTTGTTTTTTTTTAGTTTTATGACGGAAAAAAAATCCGTCACAAATTGCGACGGATTTGCGATGGAATCCATTTTCCGTCGCAAATCGGGGCTTATTCCCACCAAGAAACCAATTTTTCTTTTAGTTTTGCGATGGAATGTGACGGATTTCGTTTTCCATCACAAAATTTTGCGACGAAATTCATTTTCCGTCGCAAAAGCGGGCTTATTCCCACCAAGAAACCGATTTTTTTTTTTTTTTTTTTTTTAGTTTTGTGAAGGTAAAAAATCCGTCGCAAATTGCGACGGATTTTGTTTTCCGTCACAAAATTTTGCGACAGGACTTAGAAATCCATCGTAAATTGCGACAGAATTCATTTTCCGTCGCAAGATTTGTGACGGAATTTTGTCCGTCGCAAATTCCATCACAATTTACGACGATTTTTTTCCGTCGCAAATTCCGTCGCTATTTTACAATTTTCTAGTAGTGATAACCCCCACCTCCCTCCAATTCACGCCACATCACACACATGCACCCACATTTAGACCATCACACACACTTGATTTACACACACACAGACCCTTCTCTCACACACACATGGCACACACATAAAATAATACATCACACACACATGCAACATTTCAAATGGCAAGCATGCAATCAAAACACTTGACACACACCTAACTAAATAAGATTTCTTTTCCCCTTATACTCCAAGGCTATACATACTCACACACTTCACAAAAATGATCCAACCCTCCTCCTATCCTCCTCCATGACCTCCCTCACTCTCACACACAAACAATAATCCATTCAACTCAAACTCTCCCTCATTCTCCACGGTTCACTTCTCCAACACCAACAATCATCCTTTTCTCAAACTTTAATCATCCTCCTCCCCTCCCTTTCCCAACACCATTAACATCATCATCAACCTCAAAGTCCTCTTGAAGCCACGGTTGAGTTTGAAAGAAGAAGCACATAAGATCAAGGTATGTGTGTATGAAGACTAGGCATAGTGTCTTGATCTTCTCATGCATGTTGTTTGGGATGAGAATAAATCCACATGCATGTGACATATATGGTTCTTGGTCAAAGGTTGAAGCAAGGAAATATGAAGAGGAAGAACAAGAAACTCAAGGTAAGATTTTTCGTGAATTCCAAGGATCCTTCTTACCTTCATGCATGTTGTTTTGGATGATTAAAGAAACTTACGTGCATGTGATTTTTCAAGGCTTGGATGAAGGAAAAGTGTGGTATAGTTGATCACAAGCTCAATAGTAAGCCAAAGTGGTAAGAACATCCTTCATCTTCTTCAAGTTCTTGCATTTTTCAGTTAAAACCGAGATCTGGAAATCTGTGGTGAAATCAAAGAAATAAGTGGAATTTCGAAATTCCAAGACCACCATTGTGTTCCTTGGGAAACATTGTGTGGGATAAGATTTTTAATGAATTTTCAAAGATGTTTTCACACAGAAAATAATGAGCTTAAAGAAAGAGGAAAATCTGCCATTTTTGAATCACTGAACCCAGATAGCTTGTGAGAGTGGTTTCATTGGGTAAATGTTCTTCCAAAATTCTGAAAATATTCCTGGAGATGGAGGACACGCACACCTTTAAAATGATGGGTCAGTTACATTTTTTTGAATTTTGGATAGTGAGTAATAAATGTTACAATATGACCCTGCGTCCTGCAAAGCAAAATTGGGCATATGATTTGGACATGTGAATTGACTGGGTTTAGGTCCTTATAAAATGATGAAATTTTTCAGGCATGAAGAGGACTCCTTTGAGCGTTAAGGAAATATAAATTTTGTAATTTTTAAGGCCCTGATCAGCAAGATACAAATTTTTAAAGTTGAGTCATTAATTCTGGAAGTTTAATTTCACAAAGAATGAAAATGAACAATTTGGGATTAATGTGGCGTTCTATGACTTTTGGAAGTATTTTTCTATGAAAGTTGACTTCTCTAGGAACACGTGAGAGTTGATGGAACATTAAAATGATTTTTTTAGAATTAATTAAAAATAATTAAATTTGCTGGATTTTCTGGCCAGTTAAGAGATTAATTCATAAATGAGTAAATTAAGTGCCATAAATAATAAGTTTTGCAAAAAGGGTTAAAAAAGGAAAGTAAACATTCATTTTCCATGGTTTTAAAGATACGATTATGTCCTTAGGGCTATAAGGAGAAGGAAGGAACTTCAAGCAACCCTAACTGTAGATGAAAGAGGAACTCGAGTAAGGATAGTAATCCTTAAAAGGTAGTGGGCTTACCTTACTTGCATGTATTTGATATTATTGCTTGTATGTATAAGTTTGATTGCTATACTTGCTTGCTATGTTTAACTTACTTGAATGATTGAAGCTCTGTTTATGATTATGCTATAGCCATGAGTATGATGCATGAAGCATTGAGCATGCAGATATGTCATTATGTTAACATGAGCTTGTGTGGCAAGTATATCATACATTAGCATTTATCTTGCATGCATTGTATTGGTATTGTCTCGCTACTAGGATTCCTCTAATCTCACCCTCCACTACCAACCAAGAGAAGTGAGCACGGGAAGAGAAGTCGCACGAGGTTCAGAGGAGCGTTGCTTGAAGAAGGCCTAGCTTGAAGGACATCTTTAAGAACCGAGGGCGATGATTAGTGTTTAGTTGGTTTTGATTTTCACCATCTGTAAATGAATGTAAAGGGGTATAAGCCCGGGAATATCCCCGGTTGTCACTACAAAAAAAATCAGTTTTAGCGACGAAAAAAATCCGTCGCAAAAAAGGGTTTTTCCGTCGCTAAATGAGTTTGCGACGGATTTCGTCCGTCGTAAAAATCCTCGTCACAATTGCGACGAATCGTTCAAAATCCGTCGCAAATTTCGAATTTAGCAACGGAATATATATTCCGTCGCTAATTAGAGACGAACTATCAATCGGGATTAGTGATGGATTATTTTCCCGGGATTAGCGATGGTTTTTTTTCGTCATTACTAATCCCAAAGGGTTTGGGATTAGCGACGGATTTATAATCCGTCGTTAAAATTTGAATTTAATTTTTTTAAAATTTAATTTTTTTTTTCATTTTTATAAATTTTGATTTTTTAAAAAAAATTTGAATTTTTTTAAAATTGTTTATTCCTATCACAAATATTGATTTTAATTGTTTTTTGAGAAATTAATTAAAAAATTAAAAAATATGATAATAAACCCGTATATCATAAAAACATTAAATAACAATCCGAAAGAGTTTTACACATCAAAAACAAAATATAAATAATATTGTTTAAAAGAAAATCTACTAAAAGATAGTCTAAATAAAGATCATCATCATCATCATCAAGACCACCTGAGCCTAGGCTCCTTTACCCTTGTCTTTCATTAGGGATAGGAGTTGAAGTTGCATCTCCCTCATCATCTCCTATTCTGAGTCATCCACGCCTCATCCGCTCTTCATCATCTCCCGTTTGAAGCATCGTTGCTTCATCATCTCTCGTTCCTCAATCATCCCCTCATTATCTCCCCGTTCCGAGTCATCCGTTGTCTTGTCCGGCTCACTCACCGCTTTGTCGACTCCATCTCAGCGCTGTTTGCTCCTCCACCAATGCCTTCATCTTTCTTATCTCATCTACAAATGTATTTGGGAGTACGTTTATTTTTGTACATCATTTAAAAAGACCAGGGAATGAAAATGTCACAATCAATAGCAAATGTATACCGTTTACCTGCAGAAACACCTTCAGTACCGGATGAGGAGCGCTTCATTTGCTTCAGTCGGCCTGTAGAGCCACCGAACCCGAAGACTCTCTCTTTCTTGTTAAATCACACGCAGCCTCAAAGAAGAGACTCTCGTTATCGATCGAGACGATAAGGGGTCATCCCACTGCGAGGCTCTATCCGCACTGCCTTATGAAAGGTTTCCTACAAGCACAAAAATACATAACAAATCGACGTGTGAAATAATATAAATATGGTTGTGCATGAAACAAATAATAAATGCAATAAATGTCTCACCGCTATTTGCTTTGCCTTGGGGTTAATAAAGGTGTTTCTCTCTCCTTCGATCGCTTGAACGGGTCCGCTCAAAGGTAACCCACTCAATCGATCCCGCAGAACTTCCCGCACTCGCTTGCAAACACAAATGATGACCTTAATTAATTACTTCACAAATACAAAATATTGAATACTTAAATAGAAAATAACGTGTACTCACAATTTTTCGTCGATGCTCACTAATTGGAATGGAGCCGCCAACATATGATGATCCTTCCATTTTGGCCCTATTTTGCTTTTTTTTTTTTTGTCACTTTTGTTATGAAACTTGGGATCCTGGGCCCATTTTTGAATTAATTCATCTGCAATGTCGGGTTGAATTCAATCTTGCTTACCTCTATGCCTTCTCAATTTATAACACCTCTCAGACAACCACCGGCCTACCTTATAGTTATAAGCTTTTTTCAGATTTTCACGATCTTCAGGCAACGTCTTATACTCACGCCGCAAATCAATAACGAATAATTAGTGCTTTAAATTTTAAAACCGTTTAATGATAAAACACACAACTTACCAAGAACTCTTCAAACCAACGATCCCGATTCGCCTTAGGGATCTGTGTCCAACTGCCCTAAGGTTGATTGAAATTACGGAATATTTGGTTCGAGATCCAATTCGCAACCCGATTATAAGGGTAAAATCTGAAGACAAAGAGGACGGATGCAAATATTAGCATACCAACTAAAGGTAGAAAATCGTAACATTTACTAGTAACTTTACATGACTTACTCATTGTCGCCGTGCACGTATCCAAAGCTTCCCTGTCGCAGATCTACCGTTCCCCAGATGGGTGTACTGGAGGAACTACCTCCTTCCCTGACCTGGCTCTGAGGCGACATAATGTGTTGAAGGAAGGAATGTCAACTATATTGAAGATGTTTGTACATAGATGGTTAAAGAGAACTTAACATATGTAAATCAATCAGAAATTGTAAAGTAAACTTGCTCTGCCCCTTGCTGTGGATCCCTGGAAGTTCCTGGCAACGTGCACCGCCCATAAAAGAGTCGGTGGTAGACGGAGAAGATGACATATAAAGTGATGGCGAAGATGACAAATAAAATGACGGTGAAGATGAGATATGATCAAGTGGCGGCAACTCTGGGGAACCGGTGAGCCCTCTGCCTACAGAGGGGGCAGATGGCGTCCCCCTACCCCCTCTGCCTACAGAGAGGGCAGATGGCGTCTCCCTACCCCCTCTGATAGGACGGGGCCGAGATCGACCACCACCACGTCCACTACCCGAACGCCCTTATGTATGCTCAATCTCTGAACACTCATAAACATTATGTCAAAATGTATATAAAGTTAAGAAATTTAATTAATATGACACTGTCGAAGTAGGATGTATCTAGTTTAATATATCATCATAAATAAAGAACTAACACAAATCAATCGAACGATTCCTGTTCTTCGGCCTCTGCTTCTATGCCTTCCTCTGGAGTCTCATAGTCGTCGAACTCAGATTCATTATTAGAAAAAATCTCCTCTGCCTCATCGTCGATTCCTCATTGTCAATTTGAATAGGAATCAACTCTAACTCCGCAAAGTAGAATCGAAGCATTGCTTGGTATATCGTCGTCGGTAACATTTACGGCAAGCACATGTTCCGCACGCCTTGAACGGTCCTACATACCGTCATTTGTTTCGACTCTTTTGGACTTGGGTATAATATTTCGTGCTTTGGTTTTGATAACTCCCTCCACCCTTGGCGGACGTGGGTATAATGTATAGTAAACTTGTTCTCGCTCGTTGAGCAAGGATGAAAGGGTCATAACCAACTCGTATATCTCCTTGTCTAGTGGATCTCAACATTTCGCATTTCTCTACTTTTGTCCCATGGATCGTTATCAAACCACTCACATTTAAAAAGGGTCACCACCTTGTCCCACGGGTAACTCAGCTGAATTATTTCAGTTAACTTCTTGTAGTAGTTGCCCTCCATCCCATCAACTTCGTCACCTCGACAACATACACCGTAATTGCAACATACTGTACCTGCATTCGCTTCAACAGTTGAAAACCGATACCCATTGATTAAATATTTGTTGCACCAGGTAACAACTATTGTAGCTCCATAAGATAAACTCCATGCAACTTCATTGGGATCTGGTGGATTTTCCACGAAGTAGTCTCGAAACCATTTTGGAGACTCAGAGTTTGTGAATTGATCAACTTGGGATTCCGACGTTGAAGGATTTTTCGATCGGACCCAATTAGAGAAGTAATCGTAAGAAAAAATGAAGTTAATACTTCAATACTTACCGTAAAGTAAAAAAGAAAAGAA
Organism: Acacia acuminata; assembly: GCA_019022655.1. Taxonomy (NCBI): domain Eukaryota; kingdom Viridiplantae; phylum Streptophyta; class Magnoliopsida; order Fabales; family Fabaceae; genus Acacia; species Acacia acuminata. The sequence continues at coordinate 2,660,211 of JAFJYI010000079.1, forward strand.
ATCTTACTTTAAATACTGGGCGGCCTCTTTACGTTGTTTAGAATGTACCACTCCGCTACTTTCTTATCATTTCCTTCCAGAGTTGACCTCCAACATTTTCCCACGACTCAGCCTGGAAAATTAAATATTGATTTTTGTTTGCTCGTATCACCACCACCATCGTTGCGAGGCACCCCTCTCCATCTTGATATCATTTCAGGGGGATAATAGTATGACGCAAATTTTGTCGCCTCTTCGACTAGATAAGCTTCGTGATAGATCCTTCAACGTACCTTGAATTTTTTATCTTCTTCTTAATTGTGCGTAAAAACCTACAATGGACAATGAGAGAGTATTTATAAACTAAAGTATCATGTCCTTCAATTAATAAATGTGCGAAATATATATATATATATTACCTCTCAAACGGATACATCCACCTATATTGTTGTGGCCCTCCTACCTTTGCTTCGTAGGCCAAGTGAACAGCAAGTGTTCCATTGAGTCAAACATGCTAGAGGAAACACCATCTCTAACTTGCATAGCATTATTGGCATGCTCGTCTCCGGTGTGCCGTAAATTTTCAACACTAAGATCGAAGCACGATTTCTCTAAAGAACATGGAAAATTCACGGAATAGACCATATATGCTTCGGAAGTGCTTTGAAGGCCCACGGCAGCAATCTACGGAAAAAAACATGAGAATCATGACTCTTCATCCCGAATAACTTTGCCTCGTGCATGTTGACACATCTTTTCAAGTTTGACGCATAACCGTCCGGGAGTTTTAGGTCTTTAACCCATTGTAACAACTCTAAATTCAGTTGTTTGTTGAATGTGTACGGCGCTCTAGGTTTGGAAGGCCGCCCCGTGGCATTCTGCACCAAATTCAAATCAGGCCTTCTGTAAATCGCTTCTATGTCAAGTCTTGCATTGACTGTGTCCTTCATCTTGCCCTTGGTGTCCATCACAACAGAATATTGCAAAACACATTCCTCTCAATATGCATGACATCGAGATTGTGTCTTAACAATTGATCTTTCCAATATGGTAGTTCCCGAATATGCGTTTTTTTTTCCAATGATGATTAACGCCGTATCCCTCAAAGTTGGTGAAGCAGCTCCTCTTCAACACTTTGAATGTACTTGACCCTGTCCCATACTTCTTGGCCACTTAAACGATGAGGTTGATATGCTCGTTCGACCACATTCCGCGTGAAGTCTTTTCTATTTCTCCTAAACGGATGATCAGGGGGTAGGAATCGTCGATGCCTGTCAAACCAACAGACTTTGTGACTATATTCCAAGGTAAAACCCCTGTTTTGTTCAAGACATACCGGGCATGCAAGCTTTCCCAACGTTTTCCAGCTACTCAACATCCCATATGCAGGGAAGTCATTTATCGTCCACATTAAGGCAGCATGCATTGTGAAATTCTGGCTCAATAATATATCATACGTCAGAACCCCTTCATTCCACAACATCTTTAAATCTTTTATCAAAGGCCTGAGGCACATATCTATCTTCTTTTTTGGGTTGGATGGCCCAGGGATTAACGCATTAAGAAACAAAAACTCTCTTCTCAAGCACATAGAAGGTGGGAGGTTGTACGGTGTCACAATGACAAGCCAACAAGAATAAATCCTACCCGTATTGTCGAAAGGAGCGAACCCATCCGAACATAGATCAAGACGGACATTACGGGATCCATAGCAAAGAAATGATTCGCTCGTCAAATTTACGCAAGCTTCGCATCGGATGGATACGTCACAAAGTTTTCATCCCCGTGATGCTCTCGGTGCCATCTCATGTGAGAAATGTTTTGTTCGATGTATACAATCTCTGAAGTTTGGGCACGAGAGGAAAGTACCACATCTTGCATAATGCTTGACGGGTCATTTTCCTTCCATTGCTCACAACTTTATATCTGTCATGTCCATAGAATTTACAATTGGTTAGCTCAACATCATCTTTGTAATACAACATACATCCTATGGGGAAAGAATGGATTTTTTCACATCCAAGCCCCGGCTCTTTCACCTTTTTTTGCTTGATAAAATCCTTGGCAAATTATTGTCTTTGGGAACAACCTTACTCATGATCTGCATCATTTCATTGTAATTCCTCTCATTCATGTGGTGATCAGTCTTCAAGCTTAGTGTTGCTAAGGTAGCCGATAGCGATGAATATTCACTATTTTCGAAGTGTTCGCAACCTTCCCACAACGGACGTTGCGCTTCTTGAAGCATTTTATAGAACCTATCGGCTTCCGGATGAGGATCCTCTCCCATGTATGATGGTTGAGTATGTGTATCGGTCTCCTCTCCCATGTATGACGGTTCAGCATGAGTAACGGGATCGAAATATTGGCCGATCGAGGTCCTGCAGCGTCCATAACCAACTGCTGATATTGATTAAGGTTGTTTCGATGACTACTGTCCCCGTAATAACCACTCGGTGTCTGTCGGACTTCGCCATGACATTCCCAACACTCATAATCCTTCATGAATCCCTTTTTACACAAATGGATTTTGACTGTCTCTGAATCTTGAAATCTTAAACACCTACATTTGACACATGGACAACTGATCGCCCTACTTGAATTAGGTGAATGTGCCAAAGCAAATTTGATGAACTCTTTCAAACCCACCAAGAATGCTTGAGTTACTTGTCTTCTCTTAGTTAGACGATTGTACATCCAACTCCTATCACGATCGCCCTCCATACTTCCTAGCTATGGCAATTACTAATCTAATTAATATCTCATTAGGCCACAAAAATATATATATATATATAAGTGCTACCAACCAATTGACACTTACTCAATAAATTGAGAAACCAACACATGCATTGAACTAATAATGTAATTTTATAGTTGTAATAAAATTCAAGGTTAATGAATTATAATCTTGTAAAAATCAACAAAAAATCCGTGTGATTATTTTAATACTATATAAGACTTGAGCAAATTTGTATAATATTTACAATTTAATTGTTCAAATTATCCATCCATATGTATAACTTGATAGCAATTTTTCACAAAAAAAAAGAAAGAAATTTAAAATATGTAATTCATATTCTAATTACATATTTCAAATTCTATATATTATATATACGAAATTGTATAATAAAATAAAAAGTTATAAATTAGAATACTCTAATCCTAATAAAATAATTATATAAATTAATATATATAGAAATATAAATATATTAAATAAATAATATTATATTCTTATTCTTATTTTTTGAAAAAAGAATATACTAATTAAATATTCTAATCAATTGAAAAATGAAATAGAAATATTTATTAACATATTAGAGATTATTAAAAGATATTTCCTAAATTGACATATTCCTCAAACTTAGTACATAACTAGTTTAATTAAGATACATATATAAAAGCAATATAATAGTAGTAACTTAAAATGTAAAATAGAATCCGATGTTCACCCATAATAAGAAGAAATTATTTCATGCATGCACACAAAATAAACAGAACATGTACACCTTATTTTTTTTTCCACAGCATAACCATACACATAAAATTTCCAGAGAAATAAGAGGCATATGACTAATAAAGACAACAACATTATGACTATTTTAACAAGAAAATTTACGACATCAAAATCCATACATGCAATTATAGTTTTAAGTTTTCAAATTTTTCTACCCAAACTTATCATGAAAGAACGAATATTGAATATTATAGGAAGTTGTTAGACATACCTGGAGGTTCAGACTGACCACAAGTAAGGAGTGCCGAAGGTTGTGAGGCCAAGGAGGAGCAGAGGAGAACCCAATCACGAACTAAAGGCCACCCAACTCACTTGATCTTCACCTCCAATCACCAAGAAAATTTTGACCTTTAGTGATTATACCACTTTAGGAAAGGTAGAAGAGAGTAGATTAAATAGCCATAGTACTTACCTTAATCTTGATCTTCCTCTTGCTTCTTGGACCTTTGTAGGCCGCAATGGGGAGGACTGCCGAGCAACCGGAAGAAGAAGAGGAGGGGAGTCGGCGAGGAAGGGGAGGGGGTGGGGACGATGAAGGGAAGGGATAGGTGGGAGACGAACCGGGGAGGGGTGGGGGGACGACGGATGGGGAGGGGAGGGGGTGGGGGACGATGGAAGGAGGAGGGAGGGGGTCGCCGATGGACGGGGAAGGGGAGGGTCGGTGGTGGAAGGGGTGGAGTGGGGGACAATGGCGGAGGGAGGGGGCGATGAGTGTGGGGGGGGGATGGGGACGAAGGGGGGCTTACTCGAAATTGAAATGGGGGTAGATCGGATAAAATGCGCTGATCCGCGACGGATATGTGTCCGTCGCAACCCCGCCTAAATTCGTCGCTATTTTCGAAAAATAAATTATTTTATTCTTTGAACTTTGCGACGGATTTTATTTGTCCGTCGCAAATTTGTCCTTTTTTGTGACAGAATTTCATTTCCGTCGCAAATTCTCAACTATTTGTGACGAAAATTGTATGTCGCTAAATCCGTCGCTATTTACAATTTTTCTAGTAGTGTGTGTAATCAAATTTAATTTCCGCATTATCGGTATAACGGACTATTTCTGATTTTGCCACACTACTGCTAAGATAAAGGTAAAGAATGCCGGCACCCTTAAGGGGTGTTACAATTTTAGGACTAGATACGAGATAAAAGGTTGGTCTTAAGAGTAATTGAATTGATTGAAAAAATAAATAAAAGAAATTTAGGACTGGATATACGATAATAGGACGGTCTTAAAAGTAATTGAATTGAAAAAATAAATTATAGACTTTTAGGATCGGATATTTCTAAAATACGCTCTTAAAGTAGACAAATTAAATTCATTTATACCAATTGAATCTCATTCATTCTCATAATCAATTGTGTACCTCTCGACCCTTATTTTAACCCTTACTGCCTCTCTCAGTTGTAGGACCATATTATTTATAAGAATCTGGTCTTAAAAGCCATTTAATTGAAAAAAATAATAATTCTATACTTTTAGGACTATATTATTTATAAAAAATCCAATCTTAAAAGTTATTTAATTGAAAAAAACTAATTATAGACTTTGAGGACCGGATTCTTTACAATAAATTGGTCTTAAGATAATATTTAAGACCGATATTTCTAAAATACGCTCTTAAAAGTTTTTATTAATTATATATACCTATTTAATCTCATTCATTGTTAGAATTTCGTATCTTCCTTCCCTAACTCCTCACTACGTCCATAATAATCCTCTGTCCCCAACTGCTCAAACCATGGTTAGATACAAGATAACCGCTTGTAGGGGTACTCCTAGAGTTCGTGCCTTCCTTAGATCATTATATGGGGCGCCTCAAGCGAGAATGCGTTCTATTGTGACGAAAGAGTCTCGGGTAGTTGGACCCATTGTCATTTGGGATGATGAAGAGATTTCTGCACCCCCTCTTGCCTTCAGACTTTGAAGAGGTTTCCACTCGCCCTCCATCCTTCTGCCACTATTCCCAACCTCCCGGTCCCAGTGACCCTGTCTATGCTAAGTTCCTCCGTCTTCTTATTTCGGACGATGAAGAGATTGTCAGGCCCCTTCATCCTTTAGACCATGATCCCTTTCCTCTTTTCTCAAATGATGCATTGCGGTTGATGCAAATAAGACTGGAACTTGCTGATCTCTAGCAATAAATTAATGCTTTCCACGCCGGTATCGCCAAGGCCTTGGATGATAATAAGCTTTAGGATGTTTAGTCAGATTCTTGTTGTTGATAATTTTCAGTTTTTTTTTCTTGTGTACGTGCATATTCTCCAGTAATGTATGAAGCATTAAGAAATAAGCTTGTATCTTCTTTTTCTTCATATTCTCTAGTTTTCCTTTATTATAATTTAGTTGCTGCTGCACTCGCTAGCCCATCCTCTCTTTTTTTGTTTCGTAATGTAAATGAGAACCTTTAGGACATGATACTTTATAATTAATTTATTTGACTTTTTGGACCGGATATTTTATAAACCTCGGTCTTAAAATTAAATGAATAATAAAAAATTAAGGGCGATTCTTATAAAAACGGTCTTAAAAATTAAATAAATAAAATATATACCTTTAGGACTGGACATTTATTCTCCTTGGAAAACTTCGACATCTGGATGATTCTTCTCAATAGAAGAAAATTCATCACTTATTTCCTAACTTTGGCGAAGAACTTAGGAACCTTAGGCTTGCACTTAGAACAGATGGCATGAATCCCTATGGTAGCTTAGTAGCATACATAGTTCATGGCCTGTACTCCTGATTATTTGCAACTTATCTCGTATGTCATGCATGAAACCAAAGTACATCACACTGTTTATGTTGATTTCGAGACCAAAACAATTCAGAAATGACGTTGATGTTTACCTTGAGCCCTTGATCGAAGACTTGAAGGAGTTGTAGGAAGAAGGTGTTGATGTTTTTGACTCTTTCAAGAAGGGGGTTTTTAAATTGCGAGCCATGATATTCTGTACTATAAATGACTTCTCAACATATGGTAACTTGTAAGGGTATAGTATAAAGGGCCACAAAGCATGTCCAGTTTGTGAAGAAGGCACATGCTACCATCAACTTCAACATGGAAGAAAGACAGTTTATCTTGGACATAAGAGATTTCTTGGACGGGCCGCCCATATCGTTGAGTAAAGAAAGCTTTTTTTGGGGGCCAAGAGTATGAAGATGCTTTGGTGGCATTGATTGGGGAGCAAGTTTATGAAAATGTGAAAAATATCAGTGTCATCTTCGGTAAGACTGCAAAGAGTAGAAAAGAAACAAATATATGGAAAAAGAGATCTGTATTTTTCGATCTTCCATATTGGCATAATCTTGATGTGAGACATTGTATTGATGTCATGCATGTGGAGAAAAACGTATGTGATAATATTGTTGGCATGCTTCTCAACATACAAGGTAGTTCCAGGGATGGTGTGAAGGCAGGATTGGATTTGCAAGCAATGGGAATACATGAAGACTTACATCCAATGGCATATGGTAATAGAACTGATTGTCCCCCAGCTTCTCATACTTTGTCTAAGGAGGAGAAACAAAGTTTTTGTGAGTGTTTACATGGGACAAAAGTTCCCTCGAGGTATTCTTCAAATTTTAAGAGGCTTGTATCGATGAAGGACTTGAAATTAGTAGGGCAAAAGTGTCATGATTGTCATGTCTTAATGCAACAGCTACTCCCAGTGGCTATTCGAGGCATCACCAAATATGATCTTCAACATATTTTGACTAGACTTTGTTTCTTCTTCAATGCAGTTTGTAGTTAAGTTTTCGAGATTGAAAAGTTGGATGAATTAGAGGATGAAGGATATCTTATCTTGTGCCACCTTGAGAAGCTTTTTGTTCCTATATTTTTTGACATCATGGTTCATCTAATTGTTAATTTAAAAGGGTATGTGAGGAATGCATACTGGCCAGAAGCATCAATTGTTCAGAAATATGTTTCTCAAGAAGCCATGGAATATTGTCAAAATTATTTGGCCAAAGTAAGACATATTGGGCTTCCTAAATGTTAGCATGCTGAAGGGGCTAGATGAGGGGCTTTAGTAAAGAGTGTGGATCCTGATGAATTGTCACAAGTCCACTTATACATCTTGAATAATGTTGATGAAGTTCAAGCCAGCATAGATGCACATAAATAAGCTGTAAGGAAAGAAAATGACCAAATGACTGAACAAAGGTTGATTATGGAGCATAACAGAACTTTTGCAAACTAGTTTAAACAAAAGGTCGAGGGAGAGGAATATGTTTCTGATACAATTAAATGGTTAGCACGTGGTCCTGAGGTTGATGTCATAAGTTGGAATTCGTATGTGATCAATGGTTATACATTTTACATGAAGTCTCTAGATGATAGGAGCACCGTCCAAAACAGTGGTGTTATGTTAGAGGTTGAATCTATGCACTTCTCCAGTTCGAAAGACAAGAGGCCTAAATTGGCAGTCATGCCTTATTATGGGGTTATTGAAGAGATTTGGGAGGTGGACTATGTTAAAATTAGATTTCTCATTTTCAAATGCAAATGGGTTAATGTCAATAATGGTGTTCAGATCGATCAGCTACGATTTACATTAATTGATATCAATAATAGAAGTTTTGGAGATGAACCTTTTATTGTGGCAGACCAAGCGAAACAAGTGTTCTATATCACCGATCAGGAAAATAAAATGTGGTTTGTAGCTCTCCAAGGAAAAAAGGGTCATTCACATTAATGAGGAAATTCATTCAAATTATGGTGTTCCCGAGAGTACTCTCTTTTCAAGGGGTCTACTGGACATAAACGAAGAAGATAAAGCGGATAATGAACCTGGCATAAGAAATGATCATCAATAATGAATACGGGAGGATATCCCTTTATAAAAGAGTCAATTCATAAGGTAATATTCATATGCAAAATTCATTGAAAACTTTAAGGTTTTAGCTATATTCCTTTTATGTTCTTATACAATGTCACTGACTATGAAGCTTTTGTTCTTGTTTTATTTTTGTGACAGGATCCGATCGAAAGGGGCATGTTATAAAAAAGGATGTTATATTATTGGGTGGGAATCAGATGAAGGCATGGTGAATATTATATTGGGCATGTATCTTGATTGACGTGCTATATTTGTAACTCATTGTATTTGTAAGTTATCTTATTGTATATATTCATTTAGGTGTTGTACTCTCATAGTATAATCATTAATTAAGAGGCCACATAATTCATGGTGAATAATATTTGTATTCTTTTCCCAATTCAATTGATTCATAATGGATTGTTCTTAGCTTGTAGCTTAAAGTATTGACTTTTATGTGCTGGATTGGGTAGTGAAGGTGGAGCTAAATCACCAAGAGGGGGGTGAATTGGGGATTTTGAAACTTTTTCGATTTGCTCTGTTTTTCGTACAGCAAAATAGAGGTGAACAGAAGATGTAGAGAAGAACAACTAGACAAAAAGAATTATACTGGTTCGGTCTAACTCCTTGACCTACGTCCAGTCCCCAGACACTCTAGGATTTCCACTATATCAATTGATTACACACTATGTACTCAAGAGTAATTCTCTCACTAGAACTTACTCCCCCTTACAAGTTGTAATCAATGAACCCAATCACCAAGTCCCCATACTTGTGATACTTTACAATAAATGTTTTACAAGTAGAAACTCTCTCTAAGAGTAGATAAAGATAAACACTGAAGCTTGTGTATCAAAAGATACAATATAGATGGCGAAAGAATAAGTGTAGGACTTGAATGCAATTCATTTTCAGCAGTTGTGGTGGTTGGAAAGACTTGAATGTAGCTCTATTTATACTCAGAGATCATTAAATGACCGTTGCTTTCCCAATAGATCCATTGGAGATGTTCAGCAAAGGTTAGGGAGTGGTTCAGTCTTCTTCTCTCTCTAATTTCCACTTAATCCAGCTGTCCAAGTGATCAGAGTTGACTTCCTCTGGATTAATCCGTTGGAGAAGCAGTTGCTTGTTGTAGAAATCATTCTTTAATGCTTTGCAACCGTGTGCAGATGGATTACCCAAAAGTATGCAACTTTCTGAACATAGCATTTAATGTACCGAACTGCTTTTTGCTTTTCACTTTATCCTTCAATAAACATTCTTTAAACCATCTGAAATTCACTAATAAGTTCATTAAACATAGCTGGGAATATCAGAGAGTAATATTGCAGAGTATTAAGATCAAACAAGAATGTTTTCCAAATACGACAGATTTGATTTTCAAACTTAGCGTTCAATACTCGAGTATGTTCATCAATACTTGAGTTTGTCACTGTGCCCTTAAGTCAATACCTGAGTATCCATTTTGATACTCGAGTATTCTTCTTCAGAGGAATCATCGAGACTTGACCTTTGGACCTTAATGTTGAAATAAGGAAAATACTCGAGTATACAAATCCATACTTGAGTTTTGAACTTTTGATATGAAAATAAGTTTAAGTTCAAAACCTCAATACTTGAGTGTTCAAATCATTGACAAAGAGCAAAGCTCTCTGTATGCCCAATACTCGAGTATCCAACTCAATACTCGAGTATGCATTCATTTTGAAAAACTTTGTGAAGTCTTTCCCAAGTGAATACTTGAGTATTCAATATATGTATAAAACTTGTAGTCTTTCTGTTAGTCCAATACTCGAGTGTCTACCAATACTCGAGTATTCAAGGAGTTTGAAAAATTTGATAGATTGATGTCAAGTCAATACTTGAGTTTTCAAATGGATACTTGAGTATTCATAAACAAGTGTTAAGTATGAAAACTTTGTGGAAATCCCATACTCGAGTATGCAAAACCAATACTCGAGTTTTCAAAAGATGAGAAACTTGATGACTATCGTATGACCAATACTCGAGTATTCAACGAATACTTGAGTATTGAGATCTTAAGTCAATGTTGAAATTGTCTGTGTGTTTCACACTCGAGTATTCATATCAATACTCGAGTTTGGCTCGAGTGAAAAACTTGGAGTGCTCTCTATAAGTCCAATACTCGAGTATTGTGTTCAATACTTGAGTATTGCTTTGTGTAATGGTTTTGAGCAACTCTCTATCAAGTCAATACTCGAGTATCGAGACCAATACTTGAGTTTGGCTTTGACAGTAAGTTTTTCAACTTACCAAAGACAAACTTCAATGTGTGTTTACAATTGTTAATTATCATCAAAACACATAGAGAACTAACATTCTCCCCCTTTTTGATGATGACAACACTTGTAAACCAAATTTCCAAGTTTTGAGAGAGTTTGCATTTTGAAATGAAATTTTCAAGTTGAGTTCATTTGAATTTCAAAATTCGGCGCATTGGTATTTTGAAAACTTACTTGTTGTGTAATACAATTGTGCACAAAATAACATTCAAACAACTTCCAAATATTAATTATCTTTCATATATCAGAGATGAGCAACAGAAGGTAAATAAGCACTTAATGCATTTCATAACATAGAGTTTATATTAGCAAGTGAGCTCAGAAATGCAAAGGTACAAAATAGCCAATACATAAGAGTTAAACATAAGTGCTATTCTAAGTTCTTCAAACTCTCTTAAATTCTACTTTAAGGTCTCTCCCCCTTTGTCATCTTCAAAGGTGGATGGAGTTGAGATGGTAGGGGCAGAGAGAGGATCAAGGAGAGGAGTAGGAGGGGGTGATTGAGGGAGAACTCCAATAGATGGAGTGAGATGAAGAACCTCAGTGGATGGAGTAGGGGCAGGCATGGGGGAGGAGAAAATGGGAGTGGATGGCTCAGGGGATGAAGTAGGAACCCGAGGGCTAGTGAAGGTGAATAAGGGTGAGGAAATGGGTTGCTCGAATGAAACCCCTTTCTTCTTAGGGTTTGGAGGTGAGGCTTCAGGTATGTTCTGGCTTACTCCTCTAATAAAGCGATCAATTCCATGATGAAATCGATTGGGGATGGATTTCTGTAAGTGGAGCTAAATACCCAAGAGGGGGGTGAATTGGGTATTCTAAAAATTTTCTAAGATGATTTTTTTTCAAGAAATGAAAACAAAGATGAATAGAGCAAAGAGAAAGAGCATTGGACACAGAGATTTATACCGGTTCGGTCCTAACTGTTGGAAATTATGCCCTAGGGGCAATTCATTGTACTTTGGATATTTAAGTTATTTAAAGTATTCTCTTTAGTTATCATTTTCGTTTGCATGTTCGTATTGATAAGCGAATCCACGGATACATCTTATAGATTATCTTAAATGTCCACAGTCGGTCATCTACGCGGGAGCGAGATGAGTTAAGACCGATATGACTTTGATAAGGTATGGAGATACGAATCAAAGTCATGGGCACTGTAAGAGTACAAGGTCTTTGGGCCGCCAGTGTGAGAAAGTTTGCATGGATCTAGTCATAAGCTTATCTCATGTATAACCGCGTCACGACGCCCTATGACTTGAGATCATCATGGACTCCTAGATGATGAATCACTGGTCTTTGACCTAGTCAAAAGTCACCTTTGACCGGGTGATGATAAAGGCTGGGATCCGGATCAGTGGTTTTCATGCGGAGGGACGTGATTGGTCAAGATGGAATTTGTCCCTCACATTTGTAGAGATATCTTTTGGGCCCCTCGATGAGTGAGTCTAAGAAATGTATGGCCATCTTGTGATGGGAAGGAGTTTCCATTTCAATTATTAGACTACTCGAGAATCGAGAAAGTACTGGTCAAGAACAGGAAGTTGACATTATCCATGCCTCATCCTTGACCAAATTATCGCATGACAAAAGGGACGTGACATGGTTTACGATAGGTTGTATCGTGTCATCGATCCCCATGTGAATTAGGGAGTCGCAATGTCTTGCTAGAGGCCGCTTGTGATTTGTGGGCTGACACAGTGTTGGCCCACTGCCAATCTCACATTGGCTGCGAGGTCGCACACAAGAATAATCCAACACGGGTAAAAGTGTCGGGTTCATTGAATCTCGATTAATCGAGATTAATGAATACCGAACTTAATGCAGGGTAAATATATATATATATATATTTAAATTCGAAAATAATATAATGATATTATTTAATTGAGATTAAAATATTATTATTATATTATTTGTTTTATGTTTAATTTATTTGATAAATCAAATATCTAAAACAAACGAGAGATATTGTATCTCATTTAATTTTCGAATAAAGATATTATTGTCTATTTAATTTAAATTGAGATATTAGTATCTCGATTTAAATAAATAGATAGATGTCATTTCTCGTATTTAATTTATTGAGACAAATTAAATCGAAGGCTTTTAAATTTGGATTAAATAAATAGGTTGGATTAAATCTATCGGATAGATTTAATTAATTATTTTTTAATCTAGATTCGAATTCAAAATTTCAGATCGGCTTTTAATTCGATTAAATAAATATTATTATATTAGATCTATCGGATAGATTTAATTAATATATATTTAATCCAGATCTAAAGTTTGAATTTAAAAATTAATACGATTAATTTTGCATTAAATACGCCGAACAGGTTTTAGAAAACCTACGGGACTTTCGATCGGCGTATTCTAAAAAGCCGCGAGAAACCCTAGAGTAAAAATAGAGAGAGACGCAAAAAGGCGCTAGCAGCGCCGTAGCCGTGTTCGGGAATTGTTCGTGTGGATACGGTGGAGGAAGGCGATTCTACGAGTCGTCTTCTGGCGATCGAGGAGGTAGCCCCACTGTTCAACGAAGAAGAAACCGCGAACGAGTTCTCCAAAGGTAATATCCGGATTCCTTAGCCTTGGTTTAAACGCACTGAGTGATCCTCGGGACGGGATTCGTAGAAATTTTAATCCCTGCGTTGTACGGATCCCAACACTAACAACTTGACCTACATCCGGTCCCGGACTTTACGGGATTTTCACTATAACACTTGATTACACACTCTGCACTCAAGAGTAGTTCTCTTCACTAGAACTCACTCCCCCTTACAAGTTGTAATCAATGAACCCAACCACCAAGTCCCACGACTGTGGTTCTTTACAATAAATGATTTACAAGTAGAAAACTCTCACACAGAGTAGATAATGTTAAACATTGAAGCTTATGTATCAAAAGATAGTACACAGTAGAAAACTAAAGGAATAAATGTAAGACTTGAATGAATTTTCGTTTTCTGCTATTGTAGTTCTTGAGAAGACTTGAATGCAACTCTATTTATAGTCAGATACTATTAAATGACCGTTGCATTGTTAATTAGACCGTTGGAGATGATGCGGTGGTTAGAAGTAGCTTTGGTCTTCTTCTCTCTCTAATCTCTACTTAATCCAGTTGTCCAAGTGTTCAGAGTTGACCTCCTCCAAATTAATCCATTGGAGAAGCAGTTGCTTGTTGTAGAAATCATTCATTAATGCTTTGCAACCGTGTGCAGATGGATTACCCAAAAGTATGCAACTTTCTGAACATAGCATTTAATGAACTGAACTACTTTTTGCTTTTTCCTTTAACCCTTCAAAACCATTCTCTAAACCATCTGAAATTCACTAATAAAGTCATTAATCATTGTTAGGAATATCAGAGAATAACATTGCAGAGTATTAAGATCAAACAAGAATGTTTTCCAAAATGTCAGATTTGAATTTCTGGATCAGCGTCACGAACTCGAGTTTAGTTCTGAGACTCGAGTTTGAAGCTTCAATATGTAAAAGCGTTTCAAGTTCAAAACTTCTAAAGCTGGAGGTTTGCAAAATAGAACACGAGGTTTTCAAGATATTAAAGCTTCTTTGCTCTCGGGTTGTTATAAACTCGAGTTTGGAATTAGTGAACTCGAGTTTCCTCCATCCAGAGAGGAAGTCACGATATTGAGTCTTTGAAAAACTTTGTGCAAATCACAAACTCGAGTCTATTAGTAGACAGGCTCGAGTTTGACCCAAACTTAGTTTTAGTTTTCAAAGGACAAACCTGAGGTTTTAAAAGCAAACTCTAGAGTTTTCTTAAGTTGAAAGGTTCATTGCTCTCTGTAAGGTTTGAACTCGAGTTCACAAGCTTAAACTCGAGTTTGTTTTACTCAGGAAACTTTGAATGCTCTCGGCCTGAAGTAAACTGGAGGTTTATGAAAATAGGCTCGAGTTTAACCTTGATTAAGCAATTCTTAAGAGCTCTTCCCAAGTATAAACTTGAGTTTGCAATTATGAACTCGAGTTTACATGTTTTGTAAACTCTTGAGATTTTTCAAATTTGAAAAGCTTTACTCATAATGAAATAGTGCGAGTTTGTGAAAGACTCATAAAATTTGAAAATCCTTCCTTGAGGTAAACTCGAGTTTGTCATAACAGCTCGAGTTTAATGGTTATGTAAACCAACGAAGATTTTCTGCGGAGGTGCAAACACGAGGTTTAAAACTAATAGGCTCGAGCTTAAAAGTGTTTTAAGATCGGAATGCTCTCGGCCTCTTACAAACCGGAGGTTTCCAAGTGTAAGCTCGAGTTTACACAAAATATGAAAAGACTTAGAACGACACTCAAAAGCAAACCTCTGGTTTGGTGTCAAGTTCAAAGTGCCAATTGGCAAGTTTGGCCCTTGGTTAGTGGCAAACCTCAGTTTTGAAAATCTAGGCTCGAGTTTGGCGTTGTCAGAGTATTTTGGATTGAAATCAACAAGTTCCAACTATATCTAATCTTGTTTACAATTTTCAGTTATCATCAAAACACTTAGAGAACTAACAATTTCATCCTTATGGGTCGATGAGGAGGAGGAGGAGGAGGTGACCTCGATTTGGATCCTTCTTCGTCGGAGTTAGTGGTGTGAGTCTCCTGGGTGTGTGATTTGGAAGCCATTTCTGAGATTAGAGTGAGGGATTTAGTCGAAAGTTGATAGAATCTGAGAGAGAGGAAGAGAGAACGTCTAGGGCAAACTTGTGTTTTGGAGCTAGTATTGAAGAACATGAATAGTAACCATATATATAGGCGCACCCATACTCGAGTCTTTAAAATTATACTCGAGTATTGAACTCACATACTCGAGTATTTCACTTACACACTCGAGTATTTAAGAACAAATACTAACCTGGACATCAAAAGTGTAAGGTGAACTTTTGAATTTCCACGACCAATACTCGAGTATTGAACTGACATACTTGAGTATTCAACTTCTTCGATACTTGTTTGTCCTCTGTCTGGTGGATACTCGAGTATTGCACTCTCATACTCGAGTATTCATCTTCTCCAAAATTCAATGTTGCTTTCTGACTTCGCCATACTCGAGTATTTCCTCCAATACTCGAGTATTCTCCTTTCGTTAGCAATTACTAAAATTTTAAACATCCTGCAAAAGACATAACTACATACTCCGATGCTTAAATTAGTTTTTAACAGTCATCAAAACCCGAGAACTAACATTGAGATAGTGAGAAATACTTACAACTCATTGGGATTTACCATTCCCAATTCTCTCCTTATGAAATTAAATTGTTCTTTGGCCAATGGTTTGGTGAAGATGCCAGTGAGTTGAAGATGAGTTGGAATGAACATGACTTTGACATCTCTCTTCTGAACATGATCCCTTATAAAATGATGCCTTACATCAATATACTTGGTCTGAGTATGTTGAACTGGATTCTTGGCCAAGCTTATTGTGCTTGTGTTGTCACACAATATTGGGATCTCCTTTAAGTTGATTCCTAAGTCTGATAGTTGCTGCTTGAGCCACAAGACTTGAGCACAACAACTTGAGGCGGCTTTTGGTTATGATTAGTTTTGATGATGTCATATATAGATGTCATTGTCTACAGCAAAAAGCTTCCATACAACATTTATCCTATACCTTGACTAATTCTTATTTATTAATGTAGATATGAAGTTTAAATAATGAAGAATGATCAAGAATGGAGTTTGAAGACAGAAGAATCTGTCAAATATCATGAGATATGAATATTCAAGTCTCTGTGATCAAATGGAAGTTGGAACGGTTGAATTCGGAGATAAAATAGCATTCCTGAAGTCATTCTCATATGGTCAAGTAATTCTCAAGAATCATACATTAATTCTTGAGAATCCATGTTTCAGGAGCAATTCTCGCACATCGGGCATCAATTCTCGAGAATCAGATTTGAATTCTCGAGAATAGTCATGTTCTTGACATACTGCAATTCTGCTCTATTCTGACGACCTTGATAATTCGATGATATCTCTCAAACCAGGAATCGGATTGACGTCAAACCAGTGGCATATGAAACTAGACATACAACATGTCATTTTGATATATAATTGAAGCCAAAATGAGTTCTCAAGGAGATATGAATTTTACAAGTTGCCACAAATATCACCATCACAGTCAGAACCAAGCTTCAATGTTTTGAGTGTATCTCACAAAATACAAATCCAATTGAGCTCCAATCGGTGCCATTGGAAAGTAGACACACAGAGATTTCCATCAAGACTTAAATGAACCAAAACGGAGCTCAGACCAGGGAGATATGGCCCTCGAAAGTTGACACACGAATTTCTGGAGTCAATTCAGCATAGCCTCGGGTTTCTTTCAATATCACACTTTGAGACAGCTTTTTACCTCGAGTCAACAAGCTTACCTCGAGTTTTTGGAGCAGACAGAGAGATTGAACAATGGAGAGAGGTTTTACCTCGAGTCATAAGCTCCACCTCGAGTCAAATGGCCTTCCCGAGGGTTTGAACAATGGAGAGCCGGTTTTTACCTCGAGTCGAGTGTTTGCCTCGAGTCAGAGAGATCTCATACACCATGAATGAGAAGAATTCACTCGAGTCACTTCAAATACAACCTCGAGTTGATTAACTCGAGTCACAGAAGGAGTCAAATAGCATTTTCCAATGATCAAACTTATTTCAACGATGTACAAACTCGAGTCAAGTATTTCCACGCCTCGAGTTTTCCTTCACCTCGAATCTGAGCTTTCCCACCTCGAGTCTTAGTCACTTACAACAGACTTCAACTTGTTTCCTCTTCACAGGCACCTCGAGTTATAATATCTACCTCGAGTTAAGACTTTACCTCGAGTTAAGGATACTTCTACCTCGAGTTAAAAAGCCTTCTCAAATCAATACTTTGAATCCAATTAATCGATTAACTCGAGTCAGTTGTTTCTTCAACTCGAGTCAAGCAAATATCAACTTGGGTTACGTGGTTTTCTTCACCGTGTACGAAATCTTGAATTCTCATCAACAACATCCAAATGAATCCCAAAAGATCTTATACTACTTCTAAACATTATTCAACATTTATTGTGATATCATTAATCATAATGTTGAGTGATTTTCAGATGATTTAGCAACGGTCAGCAATAGTTCCATAAAACAGAAGACGACTAGAGACAACAGATAGAATCCAATTAAGGCGAGATTGGCGCGAATGGTTAAATGCTAACAACGGTCATAATCAAACGGATGAATTCAAATCCTACCAACGACTAATTTCCAACTATTATAAATTCACGAAGAATAGAGTTCATCTACACGAACAAAAAATACACAGTCAAAGCATACATAGGGTTCAAATTCTATTCTGAATATATCTTCGGATATTACTAAGCTTCGGTGTTTATTATTCATCTCTTCGTGAGAGAGTTTTATCATTTGTATTTACATTTGTTCAAATCTCAAGGTAGTGGTATCTTGAATGTGGGTGTACGATTACAACTTGTAAGGGGAGTGAGTCCTAGTGAGAAAGGATCATTCTAAGTTGCGAGTGTGTAATTGTATTTGTGAGATAGTGAAAATCCCAGTGTGCGGGTGCGGACGTAGGTCAAGAGTTGGACCCCCCAGTATAATTCCTCTTTGTCATTTCTCTTTTCCCTTCTTACTGCTTTCATATTTTATCCATCATACGTCAAAAGAATTTTTGAGATCACCTATTCACCCCCTCTAGGTGATACCTTCAGCGGCTACATATTCAGCTTCAGTGGAGGACACAGCCACACTTGTCTGTTTCTTGCTAAACCATGACACAAGTGAGCCACCAAGGAATTCACATTTCCCACTTGTGCTCTTCCTATCAGTCTTGTACCCAGCGCATGGTCCGAATCGAATATGCTACCAAATGTTCGAGTTGACCTTTAGGAAACCACAATCCAAGTGTCTTTGTGTATTGCAAGATATCTGAATATTCTCTTTACTTGCTCGGCATGTGACTCCTCGGGAGCAGATTGAAATCTTGCACACATTCCAATCGAATTGGATGTCTGGGCGACTTGCGGTCAGATAGAGTAATGATCCAATCATTCCTCTATATCTTGTGATGTTGAAGTCCTTGCCCTCTTCATCAGCATCTAATGAAGCAGTTGAACTCATAGGAGTATCAGCTCCATTGAAATGATCCATCCCAAACTTCTTCAGCATATCATTGAGATACTTGGTCTGACATATGAAGATTTCATCCTTCTTTTGCTTGATTTGCAGACCAAGGAAATAGTTGAGATCTCCCATCATGGACATCTCAAATTCTCCCTGCATATTCTTGGCAAATTCTTCACACAAAGCATCATTAGAAGCACCAAATATAATATCATCAACGTATATTTGGACAATTAAGATTTCATTAAGCTTATTACTTTTATGAAGAGAGTTGTATCTACTTTTCCTCTAATAAAACCTTGATCAAGAAGGAATTTGCTTAATCGCTCATACCAAGCTCTAGGAGCTTGTTTAAGACCATATAGGGCCTTCTTAAGACGATATACATGATTTGGATGATGGACATTTTCAAAACCAGGAGGTTGTTCTACATAAACTTCCTCTTGAATAAAACCATTCAGAAAAGCACTTTTCATATCCATTTGATAGAGTTTAAAGTTTTTCACACAAGCAAAGCGAGAAGAATTCTTATGGCTTCCAATCTTGCCCTTTGGAGCATAAGTTTCTTCGTAATCAATTCCTTCTTCTTGATTATAGCCTTTGGCAACCAATCTTGCCTTGTTACAGACAATGATTGCTGACTCATCTCGTTTGTTTTTGAATACCCATTTAGTGCCAATGATCGGATGGTCCTTAGACCTAGGTACCAAGTCCCAAACTTGATTTCTATCAAATTGATGTAACTCCTCTTGCATTGCTATTACCCAATCATTGTCTGAAAGGGCTTCATCAATCTTAGAGGGTTCAATATGTGATATAAAAGCTGTAAAAGTTACTTCATTTAAAGTGCTATTTTTGGTTCTTACTCCTTGATTAACATCACCTATAACTTGGTCTAAAGGATGATTTCTAATAAATTTCCAAGCTCTAGGTTGAGTCCGATCGGGATTTTCAATATTGTTTTGAGGATCAGCCTCAAAAACATTTTCAGGATTTTTAATAGAAGCGGAGTAGTTTTCGAAAAGAATTGATTTTTGAAAACATTTTCTTCATCATCATCCATAGGTTTATCGACTTGGATTCACGAGAAAACAACATGCATAGACTCTTCAACAATACGAGTATGAGTGTTAAAGACTCTATAAGCTTTACTTCTATTTGAATAACCCAATAATATACCTTCATCTGCCTTGGAATCAAACTTTTCCAAGTTATCCTTACCATTATTGTGGATGAAACACTTACATCCGAACACATGCAGATGACTCAAGTTGGGCTTCCTTCCTTTGTACAATTCATAGGGAGTCTTGCTCAACTTCTTTCGAAGATATACCCGATTCGAGATGTAGCAAGCGGTGCTCATTGCATCAACCCAAAACACTTGTGAAGTGTTGTTCTCATTCAAAGATTGCCCTTGCCATCTCGTGAGACCCGATTTTTCTTTCTACAACACCATTTTGTTGAGGGGTCCTTGGGGCTAAGAAGTTGTGATCTATCCCCATGTTGTCACAAAACTCTGCAAATGCATTGTTTTCGAATTCTCCTCCATGATCAGTTCTAATTCCTGAAATAGATAAGCCTTTCTCGTTCTGGACCTTCTTGGCAAACACAACAAACTGATCAAATGTTTCATCTTTAGAAGATAAAAATATTTTCCATGCAAATCTATAATAATCATCAACTATGACCAAAGTATAAAGATTGCCACCAAGGCTTTTTACTTTAGCTGGTCCAACTAGATCCATATGAAGTAGTTGGAGAGGTCTACTAGTTGAAATCTCATTCTTAGATTTGAAAGACGATTTGGTTTGTTTTCCCTTTTGACATGCATCACAAATCATGTCATTTTTAAACCGTAGTTTGGGAACACCAATCACCAAATCCTTTTTCAGTAATTTGTCAAGTTGAAACATATTGACATGAGCTAATTCGCTTGTGCAAAGCCAACCTTCATCCAAATTACTTACAAAACATTTTTAAGAAACAGAACCATTACTAAAGAGGTTGAGTGTATAATAATTTCCATCTCTAGGGGCTTTAAATAAAGCTTTTGATTTGATGTTTTCTAAATGAAGAATATCCTTACTCACAATCAAGCACTCCTCAGAATCGAAGATAACTAGGTTACCTTTATCAGTGCTTTGGCTTACACTGAGGAGATTGTGGCAAAGTCCTTCTACAAGGTAGACATCTTTGATGAGTGGCCCTTCATTGTTGCCAATTTCTCAAATTCCAGCAATCTTTCCAGATTGATCTCCACCAAAGGTCACCTTGCCACCATCCTTGGGCTTGATTGAGGCAAATTTGGATTGGTCTCCCGTCATGTGCCTAGAGCATCCATTGTCAATGTACCATTTGCTGTATTTTGATGCTCTTAGACAAACCCGCAAGACACTGACAAATCGGGGCTTAGGTACCCATCTTTTCTTGGGTCCTTTGGGGTTAGTTTGTGTCTTAGGAATCTTGTAAGATCCCTTTGGCACGCATTGATAATTCCCTATGGGTTTGCTTTTTCTTTCCTTCTTATGAAAGAAAGAAGAAGTAGTATGACCCTTTCTATTGCAGTAATTACAGTGTGCAAAAGGATTTGAAGAATGAACTAATTTTGTAAAACAGTTCATATAGGATTTTTCACCAAACTTCTTTCGTCCTTTCTTTTTATCAAAATTAGGCTTATAACCAATTTCTGATCTGTCATTTGTAAATCTTTGTTGTTTCAAAATGACATTGAGTATTTCACTTCCTCTAGTGAATTTCTCAAGTGCATTTGTAAGATGTAAATTCTTTTACTCAGATCAGGGCAATCTTCACAAGCAAGATATTCAGAGGAAGAAAGTTTTTCAACATGCAATTCAAGAGTAATGTTCTTGTTTTTCAATTTGAAATATTTATCGCCAAGTTTTTCAAATTCGATTGCACAACAAGGTATTGACAAATAGCTCATCATAAGATGGTTTTGAATCATATACCTCATCATTATCAGCATGTTGCTCTCTTCTTCAAAGCAACTAAGCAAATATTTGCTTTCTCTTCCTCATCCTCATCATCTTCATCGGATGAGCTATCACCCCAAATACCAGAGACATATGCTTTCTTCTTGTATTTGCTGAACTTCTTCTTTTCTTTGTCTTTGTTGTTCAGTTGGGGCATTCAGACTTGATGTGACCAGGCTTTTGACACTCGTAGCAGATGATTGGCTTCTTTGCCTCATAGCTGGAGCTACCCTTGTGTAGTTTCTTGAAACCTTGGTCCTTCTTGTAGAATTTCTTGAATCTTCGAACCATCATGCCTATATCCTCATCATCATCTTCATCTTCCTCGTCTGATTCCTTAACTTCTTTTGCAGCCTTGAGAGCAATGCCTTTGTTCTTGCCATGAACTCCATCAAGTCCTTTCTTGAACTTGAGCTTGACCTCATACTCAGAAAGACTACCGAAAAGAGTAGCCACTGATGTCATCGACTCTCCATGAGCCTCCTCAATAGCTGTGACCTTTGCTTCCCATTCCTTGTTGAGGATATTCAGGATTTTCCTCACTTGGACTGATTGGTCATATGCCTTTCCTAAGGCAGCAAGTTGATTAATCAGATGAGTGAATCTCAACTGAAATTCACTGATGGATTCACCAGGTTTCATGCGCATAAGATCATATTCGGTCATAAGAGTATTGACCCGATTTTTCTTGACACCAGCCGTTCCCTCATGAGCTATCTCCAGAGCATCCCACATATCCTTTTCAGATGGTAAAGTGCAAATTCGAAAATATTCTTGTTGACTCGAGCACTTTGAAGTAGAAGAACACTTTGCTATTTAGTGTGACATTTCTTGTCATTGTCATCATAATCTTCTTCTAGCTTCAAAACTCTCACACCATCTTCAAGAACTGTGGGCATATAGTCTCCTCTTTCGAATACTCTCCATAGCCCATACTCTGTAGCATTCACAAAAACTTTGAACTTTGCTTTCCAGAATGAGTAATACTCTCCATTGAAACCGGTGGCCTGTTGATAGAAGCTCCATCAGGTAAGATACCTTCCATATTGATCCTTCTCGAGATGTTAAGCTCTTTTGAGAAGACCTTGCTTTGATACCAAATGAAGGTGGAGCTAAATCACCAAGAGGGGGGTTGAATTGGGGATTTTGAAACTTTTTCGATTTGCTCTATTTTTCGTACAGCAAAACAGAAGTGAACAGAAGATGTAGAGAAGAACAACTAGACACAAGGATTTATACTGGTTTGGTCTAACTCCTTGACCTACGTCCAGTCCCCAGACACTCTGGGATTTCCACTGTATCAATTGATTACACACTCTGTACTCAAAAGTAATTCCCTCACTAGAACTTACTCCCCCTTACAAGTTGTAATCAATGAACCCAATCACCAAGTCCCTAGACTTGTGATACTTTACAATAAATGTTTTACCAGTAGAAACTCTCCCTAAGAGTAGATAAAGGTAAACACTGAAGCTTGTGTATCAAAAGATACAATATAGATGAAAACTGAAAGAATAAGTGTAAGACTTGAATGCAATTCGTTTTCAGCAGTTGTGGTGGTTGAAAAGACTTGAATGCAGCTCTATTTATACTCAGAGATCATTAAATGACTGTTTCTTTCCCAATAGATCCGTTGGAGATGTTCAGTAAAGGTTAGGGAGTGGTTCAGTCTTCTTCTCTCTCTAATTTCCACTTAATCCAGCTGTCCAAGTGATCAGAGTTGACTTCCTCTGGATTAATCTGTTGGAGAAGCTGTTGCTTGTTGTAGAAATCATTCTTTAATGCTTTGGAACCGTGTGTAGATGGATTACCCAAAAGTATGCAACTTTCTGGACATAGCATTTAATGTACTGAACTGCTTTTTGCTTTTCACTTTATCCTACAATGAACATTCTTTAAACCATCTAAAATTCACTAATAAGTTCATTAAACATAGCTGGGAATATCAAAGAGTAATATTGCAGAGTATTAAGATCAAACAAGAATGTTTTCCAAATACGACAGATTTGATTTTCAAACTTAGCGTTCAATACTCGAGTATGTTCATCAATACTTGAGTTTGTCACTGTGCACTTAAGTCAATACCTGAGTATCCATTTTGATACTCGAGTATTCTTCTTCCAGAGAGGAATCATCAAGACTTGACCTTTGGACCTTAATGTTGAAATAAGGAAAATACTCTTATGCAAATCCATACTCGAGTTTTGAACTTTTGATATGAAAATAAGTTTAAGTTCAAAACCTCAATACTTGAGTATTGATTTCAATACTTGAGTGTTCAAATCATTGATAAAGAGCAAAGCTCTCTGTATGCCCAATACTTGAGTATCCAACTCAATACTCGAGTATGCATTCATTTTGAAAAACTTTGTGAAGTCTTTCCCAAGTGAATACTTGAGTATTGAAATGAAAACTTGAGTATTCAATATATGCATAAAACTTGTAGTCTTTCTGTCAGTCCAATACTCGAGTGTCTATACCAATACTCGAGTATTCAAGGAGTTTGAAAACTTTGATAGATTGATGTCAAGTCAATACTTGAGTTTTCAAATGGATACTTGAGTTTTCAAATGGATACTTGAGTATTCATAAACAAGTGTTAAGTATGAAAACTTTGTGGAAATCCAATACTCGAGTATGCAAAACCAATACTCGAGTTTTCAAAAGATGAGAAACTTGATGACTCTCTGTATGACCAATACTCGAGTATTCAACTGAATACTTGAGTATTGAGATCTTAAGTCAATGTTGAAATTGTCTCTGTGTGTTCCATACTCGAGTATTCATATCAATACTCGAGTTTGGCTCAGGGTGAAAAACTTGGAGTGCTCTCTGTAAGTCCAATACTCGAGTATTGTGTCCAATACTTGAGTATTGCTTTGTGTAATGGTTTTTGACCAACTCTGTCAAGTCAATACTCGAGTATTGAGACCAATACTCGAGTTTGGCTTTGACGATAAGTTTTTCAACTTACCAAAGATAAACTTCAATGTGTGTTTACAATTGTTAATTATCATCAAAACACATAGAGAACCAACTGGTAGTAGATGTGTGTATGTATATGATCAGGAAGAACAAAACAGGGTAAAAATTTGGGAAAATTTAGACCGAAAATAAATACTCCGGTCTTAAAAGTTCAAATTTTAAGACCAGATGTATTTATATGTTCAGTATAAAAGTCATACTTTAAAACAGGTGTACATATTAGGCCGGTCTTAAAAGTCTTGGTCTTTTAAGACCGGTGTATTGATCCGTCTGGTATAAAAGGTTCAATTTTTAAGACCGGATGTATTTATTATCCGGTCTTAAAAGTAGGTCTTTTAAGACCGGTCTAATTAGTCATTTGGTCTTAGAAGTCGGTATTTGTTAGGCTGGATTTTTTTGTTCGGTCTTATAATGTCGATGTTTTTAGACCGGCCTATTTTTTCTGGTCTTAAAAGTTGAGTTTTAAGACTAAAGAAAATATATATCAGGTCTATATAGTATGACTTTTAAAACCTAATGTTTTAATTGTCTGGGGTAAAAAATTTTCTTTAAGACTGGTTCTTGTGCGGTCTTAAAAGTTACAGACTTTTAAGACCGCCTTGAACAAGACCGGTCACGGGTCTGGTCTTACGGTGCCTCTTTTGTCCAGTCTTAAAAGCTTTTCTTGTACCTGTGAATAATGCATTGTGATTCACTTCTCCTTCTTCTATTTGAGCATGCCCGGTCACACATAGTATTTGGAACATCAACCGAGTTGATGGTGTTACAGGTCAGAGTAAAGCAGAATGGAGAGCATGCATTATCGTTTGGATGATGAGTAATTGATAACACATACATATGCCCCGACATACGCTGGTTATATTAAAAATTTCCTGAAGGAATACTCATGTGATACAATCATCTAGAACTTGTATAATTTAAACTCTTAACATAGTAATTATACAATCTTAAGCCAAGCCTTAACTAGATTTGTGGCTTGGAACCTAACGCAGTTGATCAAACCTATTGGCAAGGTCGGTGCTTTTGTCAGGTGGGAGTCTCCCCGTCATTCACGGTGACTAATTATTGAAACCACATTGACCAACCCTTCCTTAGTTTAAGCACCAACTGCTTTGAAATAACTTTATCAGATTCATGCCAGAAACTACACTCTGATGAACCTCTTCTGACATTCGCTCTGGCCGGTGCCTCTTCACGGCTTCGTCCATCGATGCTCCTTCACAGATCCATTATTGGTGCCTCTTCCCAACTTTATCCATGTTGCATTCTCAGGTCTAGGTTCCTTTCCTAAACCTTTAGTCAGGGCTGAGATTCAATCGAATTGATTCTTAGGAAATAGTTAACCTCTATATCATATTTAAACAATATATGACAGATATTAATAACAATTCAGCATCCACAATAGATAGCACATGACAAATGAAATGTTAACAGTGTTTGCATCACCAGTGCCACGAATACACATGTCCTCAGCACTAGGAAAACATATTAGGGCATTATCATGACTATAATTCACACAAAGCTGAATGTAAACAAATTGATGGCCTCAGACCAAATCCTACACATGGTGCATGACCCAAGACCTTATCTTGTTCATGACTCTAATGAATCAAAGAATCACATATAATCATCTAAGATATAGAAGATTTTAGTTACTGTACGCGAATGTACCTTCCTTCTCGTAGTTAGCAATATACCAATCCTTTTAATCCGACTCTGGACTTCCCAGATATCCTATAACGTTCTCGTCAGATTATACCCCTTTTCCATACATTAATGATATTGCGATAAATATCATATTGTTTAGAATAATATCCTAGAGGTTTATTGATGAGCACTAATTATGCCATGTTTTCCCTGTATTTTATGACTAAATTGTATGGTGAATATGAGCTTAACTACAGTCAATCTAAGCAAAAAGGCATTAATTCATGATATATGGAACTGAAGGATAAGAATCACACATATCCTAAACATGTGCTAAGAAATAAGAAGTTTTGAAGTTTCTATAAGAAAGTCGCATAACATAACCGATGCCATGCTCTAGCATCAGGACAACTTTACCGAAGTGTAATACAATGCATCTCTGAAGCTATAGTAGAGTAAATGACGTTGTGCTATGCGGCATATGTCCTGATTGTTTGTCAAGATTATTTCCGAAAAAATAGTACAGGTGGAGAACAACAGGTAGATTGCTGACGTAACAGAATAGAAGATGCGGAGGATCGAAACTAAAGATTTGAAGAATCCCGCAGTATCAGTAGAATCAATCTACCAAGATTGGAAAAGAAGATACGATTGGACCTCAACAGATTAAGAAAGGCCCAGCTCGCTAGAACTTATGCTGTAAGTAAGACCCGATTATTTAAGGAAACAACAAGCTAACCCTAAAAGGAGACTACTAATCCCATTCATATACGGCCTGACTCGAAAGAGGAGTGAGAGGATTTTACAAGGCACAAGAACTTCAAGAGAACCCAACATCCTTCTTGCAGTACAACGGAGACAAGAAGACATGGAGTGGCGACGTGACAGGGCTTCTTTCATGCCGTCAAAAACTTCGTCAAGCTTTCTGTTTTCTTTCATTTTAATCTTTTGATCATGGGTCATTTTGTTGTGATATGTTTGTGTTTCCCTCGTCAATCATGAACTAAATTTCCTTTGGCTGAGTGAGGATGATTTCTTAAGTTTGGAATGAACCCAATTGCTAGTTCTTAATTCAATAAATTTAGTTTGCTTATCAGTGAATTAAATTCTTGTCGATTAGTGGAAGCTAAGGGCTAGATCTGTGGCCTCGGGTTACTGGGCAAGGAGTAGGGGTTAGACCTATGAGAAACAGTGATTGCTAGGCAAGTTGGTGTAAGGCTTGACCTATTATTGTAAGCTTCTAGAATGGGTCTACCGCTCATAACTATAACACCCTGCTTTGTAATGTTAATTTAACTAGAAAATTGCCACAGGCATATAGGATAAGTAAAGTTAGTATCACACATATCAGATGCGGAAGGTTCGATAGACTCTAGTGGTGGGTTAGCTGAATAACATTATAAATAGTATCTATGTTATAGCATTGCGAAAGCTGTGCAAAAAAAAAAAAAGCTATAGCAATGTGTGAAGCAACTAGGGGATTGATATGCTTAAGAATGATTCCGATTTCAGCCTATTTTCCTACTGATATCTTCTTACGACTACGACACTCTTTTTACTTTCTTGTTATTTAGCGTAACCATAAAAACCCTCCAAATCAATCAATTTTACTTTCTATTTCACACAACTACTACATCAATTGAGCGTCGCTTATGGTATCTCAGACTCTATAGGACGATACTCTGCTTACACTTTATTACTTGTTTGACTAGTTCACTTGCCATCAAGGAAATCGACCAACAAGTTTTTAGCGCCATTACTGGGGACTGTAGATTCCTTAGTAACGACGCACTTAGTGCTGAATAGTTGTGATTTATCCAGTAAAGCTTACTCTTTCTCTTTTCGCGTTTTTCAGGTGCATTCTGTAGTGTATGTGTAACTCACCTTTAGTCAACCAACGACCTTACAATCTTGAAATCGAACGCACTTATAAGCAAGGGCAGAAGTCAACTTTTTGACTCAGTAGACATGGCGGATGTGCAAACTAATCATGATCAGGAGCAACGAGAATAGTAAGCACTAAATAGGGACAATCAGGTCCCTCTACCTCCAAATCTAGATGTGAACAAAGCTATTATGGAGTTCAGGATTCCAGACTTAAGCAAATTAAATTCAACTATCACACCTATGACCTTTAATGCTGGACACTTTGAAATCAAGGGTGTCATGATTCAGATGCTAAATGCGGCCTGGCAACCCATTTGAAGACCCATACTTACATCTTAAGGCTTTCATGGAGGTGTGTGACTCGTTCGTCATTCCAAGAGTCACGCCTGATGCAGTTCGAGTTAAATTATTTGCATTCTCTCTTCGGGACAAAGATCGGATGTGGCTCAACAATTTACCAGCCAATTCAATAACTTCCTGGAAAGATCTAGGGAGTAAGTTCCTGTTCAAATTTTTCCCACCAATGAGGAACGCACAACTAAGGAAGGATATAGCTAGCTTCAAGCAAAAGCCTTGAGAATTGGGCCACGAAGCTTGAGACCGATTCAAGAATCTGCTTAGCCAATGCCCACAAAATAGACTGCTAGAATGGGCTCAAATGGAAACCTTTTAAAGTGGACTAAATGGCAAAACACGTTCAATTGTGGATGCTTGCGCAAACGGATCTATTCTCATGAAACCATATGACAAGGCGTGTCAACTGTTGGAAAAAATAGCAGAAACACATTTAGGGAGACCACCAGTATCAGCACGTCAGATGCAATAACCACCCTAACGACCCAGATGATAGCTTCGACCAATGCTATTGAAAGATTAATTAGTCTTGTCGGATAAGCCAAGCAACAGACATCACTAGTTTACAACCATTGTCAAAGAGACTCTGACCAAAAAAGGCATTTGATAGACCTTTTAAGAGAACACATAGCAAGAAATAACTCAGAAATTCTAAGTTAGCAGTTAACCCTTCGGAAGCTCGAAAATCAAATCGGACAGATTGCAGCACTTACTGGAAAACACCCAAAACCTCTACTTCACAGTAAGGCAGATTCAACAACCAAGAGAAACAAGCAAGAGATAATGCTACAATAAAGTGACTTGGTGGTAGACGCTATAGCATGTTCTCCATCGATAGTAATAAACACTGACATACCAAAGTCATAGGAGAGTGCTACAATAGAAATGACACCACAGGGTAAGGCCACCGGACAGACTCAAGTGCCAACTCAGCACAGACCACCAACACAAAACTCCAGCCAGCAATTTCAGGAGTTTTTAGATTTAGCACTACAGCTCCACGTTCACATGGGCCCAGCAGCAGCTGTGGAATAAATGCCCACCTATGTGAAATTCCTTAAGGATACTCTGTCCCAGAAGGAAGAACTGGTGGGACTTAAGACCATACCTTTATCCCAGACTTGTAGCACTTCGTTCCTACCAGGACGACTACTCAAACTGCAAGGCAAAGGTCACATTGAAATTTCATGCATAATAGACAGTCAAACCACTGTGAAGGCAATATACGATCCGGGATCTAAAGTAAGTTTAATGCCATGATTAGTGTTTTAGCAAATAACAACTGGCAACGAGCAAACTACTACAACAAACTTGCAGCTGACGAACAGAACCATGATCTACCCAAAGAAGGAAATTCACAACGTCCTATTGTAAGTAGGAAAATTTGTGCTCCCAGTGGACTTTATCATACATGATCAAGAAGGTGGACACGAAATGTCAGTCATTTTGGGAAGGCAATTCTTAGCTCTTGGGCAGGCATTAATGGATGTGCATAAAGGGGAACTTACAGTAAAAATAAATGACAAGGAAATCAACTTCAACCTATTTAAGGCAATGCAATACATAGACGATACGGAAACATGCTCTGTACTAGATACAGTGGATGAAGTTATACAGGAAGCCTTCCAAGAATCATATGGCTAGGTGCCCGGAGAAATGGAACTAGCAATAAGTGAGGAAGTTATCGATCAGTAACTTGAGTGCTAAGTGGTAAGGACCACAGCCACCTCAACCTAGCAAAGAGTACGATGTTTGAATCATTAGAAATTGACCAACATCGAAAGCACCTGGTCAAACCATCTATAGAGGCACCACCAACTTTAGACCTCAAGCCTTTGTCTATTCTTTTTTTTCTTTTTAATTCAATTTAAATAATTAAATAAAAACAAAATATTATTAAAAATTTTTAAAGTTTTTTTTAAGTTAAAGAATATTAATTACAATTTAAAATACGCCTACCTAGAAGGTAATCATACTTTGCTAGTCATTGTCTCCGCACACCTCACCAGTGACCAAGAGACCAGACTCCAAGTAGTACTCACTAAATTCAAGAGAGCTTTCGGATGGATAATAGCTGACATTAAAGGGGTCAGACCATCTTTATGCATGCATAAAATCCACCTCGAAGAAGGATGCCGAAATTTAGTTGAACAACAAAGAAGGTTAAACCCCATCAAGAAGGAAGTAATGCAGAAGGATATTATAAAATGGTTGGATGCCGGAATTATGTATCCTATCTTTGATAGCAAGTGGGTTAGTCCAGTACAATGTGTACCCAAAAAGGGAGGAATCACCGTGGTGGAAAACGATAAGAATGAACTAATCCTTACATGCACGATCACTGGGTGGAGAGTATGTATGGACTATCGGAAACTTAACAAATTCACCTTAAAAGACCACTTCTCATTGCCATTCATCGATCAGATGCTAGGCAGGCTGGCTGGCAAGGAATACTACTGTTTCTTGGATGGATACTCTGGATACAATCAAATTGCTGTAGCACCCCAAGACCAGCATAAGACCACTTTCACCTGTCCATATGGTACCTTTGCATTCCAGCGGATGCCTTTTGGATTATGCAATGTCCCAGCAACATTTCAACGCTGCATGATGGCAATATTCTCCGATATGGTGGAAAAATCCATAGAAATTATCATGGACGACTTTTTAGTATTCAGGAGATCATATGATGACTACTTGCAAAACAAATCTGGTGCTAAACTGGGAGAAATGCCACTTTATGGCAACAGAAGGAGTGGTGTTAGGGTACAAAATCTCAATAAAGGGAATTGAAGTCGATCGTGCAAAAATAGCCGTTATTGAACAATTACCACCACCCATCACAGTAAAGGGAATCAGGAGTTTCTTACGACATGCTGGTTTTTACCAACGCTTCATTAAAGACTTCTCCAGAATTACAAAACCATTATGTGTGTTGCTTGAACTTAACACTCCATTCAATTTCGATACAGTTTGTTTGGAGGCATTCCAAACCCTCAAAAAGAAGCTTACTACCACCCAAATAATATTGGCCCCTGACTGGAGCCTACCCTTTGAGCTCATGTGTGACGCCAGTGATTCAGCAGTTGGAGCGGTACTCAATCGAAGACATGATAAGATGTTCCAGTCCATTTACTATGCAAGCAAGACTCTATCCAATGCCCAGGTAAATTACACCACCACGAAAAAGGAGCTTTTGGCAGTGGTGTTTTCATTTGAAAAATTCTGATCCTACTTAGTGGGCACCAGAGTAATAGTCTTCAGGACCACGCTGCCATCAAATACCTATTAGCGAAAAAGGATGCTAAACCAAGGCTCAACCGGTGGATACGCTACTTCAAGAATTTGACTTGGAAGTTCGCGACAAAAAGGGGACAAAAAACCAAGTGGCAGATCACCTCTTAAGGTTGGAGGGATACTCTTTTGATCAGTGTATCATCCCAATTCAGGAGTTTTTTTCGGATGAGCTATGCCATTGCTTGTATCCACACCCCATGGTATGTAGACATCGCGAACTTTTTAGTCACTAGTAAAGTTCCTACAGATTTAACATACCACCAAAGGAATAAATTCCTATATAACTGCAGGAAATTTTTCTAGGACGAGCCCTACCTGTTCAAACAATGTCCTGATTAGATGCTCTGACGTTTCAAACTAGATGATGAGTCATAAGATATTCTGAGACACTGCCACTCCTCTCCCTATGGAGGGCATTACAGAGGTGTTCGTATAGCAGCCAAGGTGCTTCAATCTAAATTCTATCGGCCAACCCTCTTCAGGGACGGCCATCAATTTGTGGTCAAATGTGACAAGTGGCAGATCAGCTCTCAAGGTTGGAGGGACACTCTTCCGATCAGTCTATCATCACAAAATTTGGCACTCCTAGAGCCATAATCAGTGATGAGGGTTCTCATTTTTGTAGTCGCCAAATTGAAGCCTTGCTTGCCAAATATGGAGTTAAACATCGAATCGCAACAGCCTACCATCCCCAGTCAATTGGTCAAGCAGAGGTTTCGAATAGAGAAGTGAAACGTATCCTAGAAAAGGTAGTTCATCCCAACCATAAGGATTGGTCAGACAAGCTCGATGACTCCTTATGGGCATACCGCACCACATATAAAACACCATTATGGGTCTCCCCATACCAAATGGTGTTTGGGAAAGCTTGTCATCTTCCAGTTGAACTGGAACAAAAGGCCTATTGGGCAATAGCACAGCTGAATATGGAGTCCTCCACAGCAGGTGACAAACGACTGTTACAAATGCATGAACTGGAAGAATTCCGTTTGCACGCATATGAAAATGCCAAGCTTTACAAGGAAAAAGTTAAACGATGGCATGATAAGTGGCTGATCTTGCGTACTTTTGAAGTTGGCCAAAAAGTGCTGTTGTATAACTCTCGTCTAAAATTATTCCTAGGTAAACTGAAATCCATGTGGGCAGGATCCTTTGTGATCAATTCCCTGACATCACACGGTGCGGTCGAGCTCAGAAACCCATCAATCGGGAATGTCTTCAGAGTCAACGGTCAGAGAATTAAACATTACTGGTCGGACCCAATCCTTAGAGACAAGATGGCCATTGACCTCAGATCACCTTAAGTAATAAGTACTATGTCTGGCTGATGACTATAAAACAAACTCTATAGGGATGCAACCCGAATATTTTGCTCTGTTTTATTGTTCCCATTTTTCGCATGTTTTATATGGATTTCCTTAGGAGTTCGCCCATGGTACTTCAGCATGATCAAGCTATAGCATGTTTTATCTAATTGTCAGTACCTCATGTGACTAGGTATGTTTTTTTCATATATTTTCCTTTTCGTGGCCCATGATACGACAGCCCAGTGTCATTCCAATTCCCCCTTCTTCGTCACCCCGCGAGCACAGCCAATTCCATATATATGAAAACCCCCTACCTCGCATTTCTCCGCCCAAAGGATGGTCCACTCGTCTCTAGGGCCACCTCCTACTTAGCCATTTCATGTTTTGTCTGCTTTTAGTTTGTTTATTTTGGCTTTTGAGTATCCTGCTGTGCAAACTATTATGACACTACCTTTATCAATGGCTACTTTTCTACTGCCTTTTTGGCTGCAGCGATGAGGGCATTGCTGCAATGAAGTGTGGGGGATTAAATATTTTAATCTATGATATAATCTGTTGTTGTTTCAATGTGCGTGTGGTATCCTAATTTGCCCCAAATTTAGCTTTTGCACAGACTAAATTTTTTTCAAATTGCGTGATGAAGAATGAACAGAAATTTGTAGCAATAGGATGAATATCTGAAGAACTAAGCATAGAATGATTACCTGATGAAAACAGAACCGTTAGGTTTGGGAAATTGATAGTCTTGGTTAACGTGGTTTGTGGTAAAGTGACAGTGAGGAAGAATAGAGAGAAAACCCACTATGGAAGGATTTAGTTGAGCCTAATTGTTTCTATTCTAGTGTGCATGTTAGCTAAACCGTGATTGATCTTTGCTTTGTCTTAATTCTTTTATAGACTATGTGATTTCTGAGCAATTAGTTCATAGGATAAAGGCATTCATGTCATACCCATTTTTCGTATACACAAACTATTTAACATCATCCCCATTTTGCTATCCCATTGAGCCTACACGACCGTGCTATAGCAGAACTAGTTAGACAGACGAGCTCGAAGAAAACCGTGAAGAAATGTTAGGACAAAATGCCTTTACTAAAAATGCTGTAAAAGAGCTGTTGTTTTGCTAAGCCTATGCTTATCAAAAAATCCATAAAAAAAGAAAGAAAGAGAAAGAAAAAAAGAAAAAAAAGGAAGATTTAGAATAAACAGCAAAGTGACATAAAGTTCATTGGAGGCATTCGGCTAAATTAAGAAACCTGTCTAAATACCTTGCTATAGCATTGACCTTCATTTTTATCCCACACATATATAGCCATCCACACCATTACAACCCAAAAAGTCCTTTTGACGGAGGAAAGCTCAGATACCAGGTGGTAATCTTAGAACATTGACAAGGCTATAGAGCTTCTGGGTTAGCGTGGCAAGAGAGAAAGATAAATCCCCAATATAAGAGAGTGTAAACATTGAATCCGAGAGTCTCTTGACACTTCCTTGTCTAAACGATATTTCGCATCACGAGCTGCTAGTACTAGGCAGTGGGATTGCCTGCACGGGGACGTAACTTGGGAGCATTAGTGCAGGCATAGTTTTGTGGATAGGCGTGCTACTGCTATTAGTTGACATTTTACTCTACTATCTTTATCTTTTATTTTGTCCAAGAGTGCAAAAAGCTAAGTGTCGGGGTATTTGATGAGCACTAATTATGTATGACTGAATTGTGTGGTGAATACGACCTTAACTGCAGTCAATCTAAGCAAAAAGGAATTAATTCATGATATAGGGAATTGAAGGATAACAATCACACATATCCTAAACATGTGCTAAGAAAGAAGAAGTTTAGAGGTTTCTATGAGAAAGTCATATAACATAGCCGATGTCATGCTATAGCATCAGGACAGCTTTACTGAAGTGCAATACAATGCATCTCTGAAGCTATAGCAGAGTAAATGACGTTGTGCTATGCAGCATATGTCCTGATTGTTTGTCAATATTATTTCAGGAAATATAGTACAGGTCGAGAACAACAGGTAGATTGCTGACGTAACAGAACAGAAGATGCAGAGGATCAAAACTAAAGATTTCAAGAATCTGCAGCATTAGTAGAATCAATCTACTGAGATTGGAAAAGAAGATATGTTGGACCTTAACAGATTAGGAAAGGCCCAGCTTGCTAGAACTTACGCTGCAAGTAAGACACGGCTATTTAAGGAAACAACAAGCCAACCCTAAAAGGAGTCGAGTCATCGAAAGTCTAATCCCGTTCATATACGGCCTGACTCAAAAGAGGAGTGAGAGGATTTTACAAGGCATGAGAACTCTAAGAGAACCCAGCATCCTTCCTTGCAGTATGATGGAGACAAGAACACGTGGAGTGGTGACGTGACAGGGCTTCTTCCACACTGTTAGAAACTTCGTCAAGCTTTCTATTTTCTTTTATTTTAATCTTTCGATCATGGGTCATTTTGTTCTGATCTGTTTTGTGTTTCCCTCGTCAGTCATGAAATAAATTTCCTTTGGCTGACCGAGGATGATTTCTTAAGTTTGGAATGAACCCAGTTGCTAGTTCTTAATTCAATAAATTCAGTTTGCTTATCAGTGAATTAAATTCTTGTCAATTAGCGGAAGCTAAGGGCTAGATCAGTGGCCTCGGCTTATTGACAAGGAGTCGGGGTTAGACCTCTGAGAAACAATGATTGTTAGGCAGGCTGGTGTAAGGCTTGACCTATTATTGTAGGGTTCAAGAATGGGTTTATCACTCATAACCATAACACCCTACTTTGTAATGTTAATCTAACTAGAAAATTGCCATAGGCATATGGGGGAAGTAAAGTTAGTATCACATGTATCGGGCATGGAAGCTTCGATAGACTCTAGAGGTGGGTTAGCTTAGTAGCATTGTAAATAGTATCTATGTTGTAGCATTGCTGAAGTTGTGCAGTATAAATGCTATAGCAATGATTGAAGCAACTGGGGGATTGATATGCTTAAGAATGATTCCGAGTTCAGTCTATTTTCCTACTGATATCTTCTTACGACTACGATACTCTTTTTACTTTCTTGTTATTTAGCATAACCATAACCCCCCCCAAATCAATCAAATTTTCTTTACGTTCCTATATCACAATCTTCAATTACCCCGCTTTTCTTTCAACACAATAGCATTGACAATCATGTCATCAATACTTATAATGTTGTCTCATTCTCAATTTTTAACAATTGAGAGCACGCGATACCACTTCAAGCACTTGTTACAGTAAGCGCCCTATCACAATCCCTAAATCTGGCCTCTAAATCCCCTCCGGTCTCAAGTCGAGTCACCAAGAATCAACGGTACCGTCAAACTGGCCTTTGCATCCCTCTGGCCTCAAGTTGAGTCACCAAGATCAATAGTATCGTCAAAACGATGTGAGAGAACCTACGCCCCTCCCATAAGAGACCCAGTGTTCATACTGGCACATAAAGTAGCAGCCCTATCTACTGGTTAAAACACCCTACTAATATACTGACAGTAATTAGAGTGACAGTGCGCAACATAATAGTTTAACAGAAATAGCATAACGTACTGATATATTATTACTTGATTACAATAGGAAATTCCGTAGGGTTATATAAACTATCTTCAACTTCTAAAATTAACTATTACCATGTTAAAAAAAATTCAATCGAAGATGGCTAACAGTTGCCCTTGCCTTGATCCAAAATCTCCAGTTGTTGATATCCGCCGCCTTGCCCTAGGAGCCATGTCCAATGCACTATCCTTTTAACATGTAGTAATAGGGGCTGGAATCCCCAATGATCCCAGAGTAACAGGTTAATCTTACAAACAACATATAAGCAATATATGAAAGTCAACCAACATAACATAGCAATCGACATAGCATAAAGCATTTAGAATCCATAATGCAGATCACATATAGCCAAAACAGCATATACATATCTCATAACCATAGCGCTAGGCATACCATGTGGCATGTACTGAGAGTTCTCAAACGAAACACCCAACTCGAATAATAGATTAGGACCTACCGAGAGTCCCCTGGAACCAGCAGAATTTTCAATTGGAAACGTGCGAGTCCTTTGAATGCAACTAGGTTAGCTACCTAGGGACTTTTGTCCAATAGGACCTACCTTAATTCTATCCACCAGAGAGGTACTTCATGGTCAACTCTTTCACTTAATTGAGCCATGAGTGATGCTGGCCCATATGAGACGGGACATTTATATATATGATTCAAATAGACATACACAACCATACCAAGTATGTGAGATTAGAGTTGCTACCAGATTGCTTTACAATCTTCAACTGGCTCCAAGTCCGTTTAATTGTCTCAGGCAATAGTCGAGTCCTATAGGTGTACATTTACGAATGGTGGGTTATTATTTGTCCAAACTCTTCATGATCTCTAATTTCATGGCACTAGGCTTAATGTAAGGCTATTGGGCCTATATTAACCCTCCAAGGTCCATTTTAATTTTTGAAGGCCAAAATATAAATTTTGGGCTTACTTTTCATTTATGCTCCTAGGCCCAATTTCACCAATTTATTATGAAATTTTTGGAAAGTCATAATTAATTTTGTATAACTCCAATGGGGATGAAACGAATCTTTGTTCGAAGCTATATAAATCTATCTTAAAGGAAAAATAATCACAAGATTTATTGATAGTTGTCTCATTGTCAAAACTCCAAAATGTAGATATAACTTGACTTTTACATAGGATTTTCCAGAATTTTCTGATTAAACTTTGAAAATTCATAATTAATTCTACAAAACTCAAAATGAGGTTCTACTAAAGACTACGTGCTCCTTAGAATGTCTACATTCACAAAAAAATAATACCAACAGCCATAACACAATATATCATTCTCAGAACAATTATCTTTATCTACTATCCAGTTTGAAATTCCAGATTTCAATGTTTACTTTAAAAATCCATATCAGGAGTTCTACGTGTTGATAGCACAAGACTTTTTAAACTTAAAGTCCCAACAAAATTTGGTTTAAATCCACAGCAAAAACAAAACTCAATTCCAATTCATTGCATTGCAAAATCATCAAATTCATAGGAACACAAAATCATCGGATGAGTATAACCATACATAAATCCCGGACCCAAAATACAACCAAAGATACAAAGATGACGAAAAATCCACTAGTATGTAATAAGAAATATGGGTCTAGAGGACCCACTAGGACAAGGGACCTGGAAGATATTATATTCTTGCCTAATTTTGACATACTTCCGAAATCTTCGACTTCGACATCTATTATCTTTAGATAGCAGCTTGTTGTCTTTTGTGACCAACCGCGTATTGTAGCATCGATTCTTGTTAAATACCAAAGTTGGTCCTCCTTTTAGTTTCACGTTCCCATCTAACTCTATTTTTTGAAGATCTCCATGCTTGAGCTTTTTCCTCTGGATCGATTTTATATGTGATACTGAAGAGTCTTCAAGAATAAGAAGAATCGAAAGTAGCTGTAGTATCGAATCTCTTTGTTTTTGAGTTCTAGCTCTCATTAAATTGGATATGATGTCTTCCATTTTTTAACCCTAGATTAAAAAAAAAAAAAACAAAAGAAAAGAAATAAAGTTTGATGGATATCAAAGATGTACGTGAAAGAAAATAATCATGGATATTAATTTATCATCACATCAACCTTCCAAGATTAGAGTTGAAATTAACAAATTAAATGCATTTTGTCCAAAAGGATTAATTTGAGAAAAATAATGGATATTAACTTATCGTAAGATCAAGGTTTCAAGATTAATGAAATAAAGAGGCAAAATATATAAAACTATGTACACACACTCTCAACAGATTTTGAACATTAGAGAGTAGGGTAAGAAAACAACAATATCAGAGAGTTGTGTGGGCAATTCCAAAGAAACAATAGAGAATGAAGATTAAGATAAACATTAAAGGAAACATAAAAATCACCTGCAAGGATTCTTGATCAGTATCTTGATGACTGAGGAGCGCCTAACTTCACCTTTTCTTCAGTTTTTAGAGAGTTAGAGAGAAATTATTAACTCCGAAAAGAAATTGTGTGGTCAGAGAGTGTTTTAAAATTCTTGATTACTGATAGTTTGTCACCAGAATTTTAAAATTTCAAAAGCATTAACAAAAGCCCAAGGTACGTATTCCTTTTTGAAAACAAAACACAACATTAAAACTACAATCGCCAAATTTTACTCATGGGTATCAGTGTCATTCTATTTATAAGTTAAAATTATCTAATTCTAATGTACTAAGGAAATTTAGTTATTTCAATAATAATTATGAACAACATTTTTAATTTTGTCCTAGTTTATAAATGGGTATTTTTCATCTTTCCCTTCTATCTCTCTACCTCTTTATTATAATTGATAGGGATAAAATTAGTCTGAAAGTGGATACATATGATAAGATCTAAATTTTTTTCCCAATATCTAGGAAAGTGGATATATAAAAAGGACAATTTTTTAATTTTTTCACCCAATCTCGAGTTATAAATATAGGACCGAAATGGTACTGCCATCTGCGAAACCCAGACATATCTAATGAATGAATGAATGAGAGTAGTACTATATATATATATATATATATGTATGTATGTTCCACCTATGTCTCCTGTTCGTAAAGCTCTGAATTAAAATCAAATCCCGTAATATTGAATAACGCTTATTTTTAATTTGCCTCACATACCTATTGACATAATAAATACTCATGAGGACTTTGCTAATCTTATTTATAACGTATTTTGATCATGTTTCACATAAATCAAGAAAAATCAACAACTTTCTAACTTTACCCTTATTTAAGATATATTAATTATTATTTGTATGAAGAAAGTTTGACGGGAAGACATACAAAAAAAATTAATCTTGTCAGCGAGCTATATAGGGAAAAAAAAAGGATCGTTAGGGTTTACCTAATAGTTCTTAATCTGGTGGGCAGGCAAGAACAGTGAAATGGATGCTATTCTGAAGCCCGCAATATCAATCGGGAATTCCCTGATATATCAATTTCAGTCACCAAACAAGCAAGAGATTAAAGAAGAATCAAGATAAACTCTGGTGGTGCTTTAATTACCTTTTAGGGATTATTCTTGATCTTCACGTACACGAAACTACACAACTCTCTGAACAGATTTGGAAAACAACACATTATTCCGTATATTCATCTTAGATACTTCTATTAGTTTCTGAATATCAGAGAGTTGTGCAAGAAACTAGGTTATCAACTATTCAACACATGGAACTTCCAAGATTACATTTGAAACTAACAAATGCATTTTGTATTGTTGCACAAAAAGATTAATTTGAACATCATAGAGCTGTGTGAGAAAAATCATGGACATTAACTCATCGTCACATAAAACTTGCAAGATCCATCAATCATCGAACAGTGAAGAGAAGGAGGATTAAAGAACAAACAGAATAAAGTGATGTTACAATTACCTGTAAGGATTATTAATCGATGAGCGTCTAATTAGAAGAACAGCCAAAACTTATTCAATGTTATTTTGCTTACTATATATCAATTTTAGTCAAAACATGGAAGAAAATGAGATTAAGCAATAAGCCAAATAAACTTCGATGATGTTTTAATTACCTTGTGGGGATTCTTGATCTTCACGTACGAAACAACACGACTCTCTGAACAGATTTGAAAAACCACACATTATTATTCCGTAAGGCACATTCATCTTACATACTTCTATTGGTTTACGAATTAGAGAGGTAAAGGGAAATGATGGATCCATATTAACTGATTATCACATCAAACTTCCAAGATTAGAGTTGAGACTAACAAATGACTTTTGCCGTAAAATATCAATTTCAGTCACCAAAGAACGAAGAGAAGGAAGATTAAGAGCAAGATTAAGAAACAGAATAATAATTACCTGTAAGGATTCTTGATCTGTATCTTGATGACTGAGGAGCGTCTTACTTCACCATGTCAGAGTTAGAGAAAAAATTCTTGATCTGAAAAGAAATTGTGCAGCCTGACAGTTTTTTCTTCACAGATTGATGTGCAGTGAAGACGCACTTTATTTTTGGAATTTGAGGAACCGTTTGGTGGGAGCAATGTCTCAGCTGAAGGTTAGTACTGCCTTCTATTACCAGTGATATTATTTGGGTAATTAATGTATTAATCTTTTTTATAACAAAATCTGTTATGTTGATGTTCCCGTCCTAATTAACCATGCAAATAACCATCTTGTTTATAACCTCCCCTAACAAATCGGGAAGAGTTTTAATATTATTCTTGATTCCTTGAATATGACAGGAATTTTAAAATTTTAAAAGTATTAACTAATCTTAGTTAATTAAATATTTAATTAATTTATTTTTTACATAATTTATTAATTTATTTAACGCTACTAGTAAGCTTTTATAATTAGGACACAAGGGAGTATATTAGTATTTAGGAGAGCCATTTCTTTTCGGAAAATTTTGAATCAAAGAGGTACCTTCTGTCAAACTCAACTGTCTTTCGAATTTAATCTAGCATACATTACCAAAATCAAAATTAATGTTAATAAAACATTTGGTCCATCGAATTTAATCTAGCATACAAAAAAAATCTCATTCTCTAAGAAACTTATATAATTT
Organism: Acacia acuminata; assembly: GCA_019022655.1. Classification (NCBI taxonomy): domain Eukaryota; kingdom Viridiplantae; phylum Streptophyta; class Magnoliopsida; order Fabales; family Fabaceae; genus Acacia; species Acacia acuminata. The sequence continues at coordinate 2,701,998 of JAFJYI010000079.1, forward strand.
ACATGTAAGAAATTTACTGTTTTGTGAATTTTTTAGAAGATTATTAAAATATCATAATTGGGTTAATAAAATATTTGGTCCATCGACTTTGCCCTTATTCAACGGAATTCCCTTACCTTAAACTTTATTAACTATGCAAAAAATTTAATAAATTTCTAACTCTATCCCTATTTTATGTTATTATATAGAGCATACCCCACAAGAACAAGGTCGGCAATAATAAATGAAGGGTATGTAAAATCTTACAATTGTAAGAAAATTTTAAAGAAGTTCCTTTTAATTAGGACTAAATATTTATTATTTCTCTACCCATTAAATAGAACTTGAGGTGGAATAGCCTACAAATAATAATACACTTAATCATATAATGCTAATTGTAACGCTCCCTTATAGCTCCCGATCATAATTAGAGTTCATACACAGAAGAGCGTATGGATCTGGTTTGGATGAATGAGTAACTGATAAAAATTTGGAAATATTTAAACTTAATCCCTCCAAGATATTTAAGTATATACAGTCATCCCAAATTTAAAACTTCAGAATTAAACTCCAAAATAAGTAAATATATACAAAACAAAAAGGAACTCTTCCCCCGAGTTCACCTTCTTCTGCTTCCGCCTTACAGCACCGCTTTCCCCTTCTTCACACTCCCACTGCTTGTAACTTTGTTCAAATATGAGATTTACGAATGAATCTCAAAGTAACATGTTAACCTCTATGCATGGAGTATAAGTATATGTAACAAATAAATTACCATAATCAGGAATACCACATAGCATACAAACAGTATAAAAACACAGTTCAAAATCCCAGTGCTAAGAAAACTTGCACATAAACTATCCGGTTCAAAATTCCATAGTGTTTGGAAAGACAAGCAGGACCTACTCGATCCGTGTCTATCTCTCCAAGGCCCAATCTAGAACCTACCCGGTCCCGAGTCCCTCGCGCAAGGAAACCACGACCACGTAACCTACCAGATCCGAATTTCATTAGCACAAATGTGTATGGCCAACACAAACATATTGCATGCAATCAAATATGTTTATAAAACACATTCCACAAATCATGGAATTTAAACACACACAAGTACACTCACAAACATACAAGGTTAGAGTTACAACTTGGTGCGTAGTAACCTTAATTTCGTCCAAGTAATTTTTCGAGGTGCGTACGCTTGAGAAATTACCTATAATTTGGGATAACCAGTTATTAATAAATTCATAAATATTAAACATGATAAAAACATCCTTATTATCATGTTTATTGACTTTTTAACCTTATTTAATTGGGCTTTAACCTAACAATCCAAACTTGTCGAATTCTAGCTCTTAACCTTGACTCTTTGCTTTGAAAAATACAAGTCACTTTAATCATTTTTAATTAATTGTAGAAAAAACATTTTTGAGTCTCTCACGTGTTCTATGACCTCTATGCTTTCAAGGAAAAATATTTTCAGAGGTCCAAATATGCCATAAAAATCTCGATTTCCAATTTTGGCCCTGTTGTCCAGATTGATGTCCAGAAGTTTGACTAATCTTAGAAATTCCATGTAAAATCGTATATAGATCGAAAATTCCCAATTTGTATATCAAATTAAATCTTGACCAATCCTATATCAATATGGAAAATTTCAGGATTTATCAAAACACCAATAATTCCCAGTTTTAAAAACAATGCAGACTTCTCAGTGAGTTTTCCAAACACATAAGTTGAATTTAAAAATTTATAAATCACTTACCAGAGCCTCCAAAATTACAAAATTTACATTTCCTAAACTCTCAGTGGGTCCTTTGTATGCATGTAAAATTTCACCCCTTTATAACCACTTTAACCCAGTCAAATTTTAAATCTTCTACCTATTTTTGATGTGCATGACGCAGGGTCATTTTTGAGAATTTATTACTCATTGCCCAGATATCAAAATAATGCAAACGACCCATCATTTCAATGTTATGGGTGTCCGCTATCTACTGGAAAAGTTTCAGAATGTTTAAAGGACATTAACCTAGTCAATAGAGTTATTGCGCCGGGAGGCGTCCCTGTTCCAACTCTCATGTACCACCTGCATGAAATCATTATGGGCAGTCCAATAATCCTCAAACCTGAAGGGTCTTATTTTATTAGAAGAGACGTGAGTAAACTCAACAGACAGCAAATGATGATCCGACCCTAATGGTTCAATATGAAAGACTTGAACAAAAGGAAAGTTTTGACAAAATAATTCATTTCCCATAGCCCTGTCAATCCTTTCTCTAATTGTGGCTTCATCTTGTCTGTGATTGCACCAGGTGAACCATGAACCATTAAATCCCAAGTCAATGAGAGAGCAATCTGAGATGAATTTTTGAAAGTTCAGAATTTTCCGAATGGCCCTCAAGTCCCCTCCCTGCTTCTACTGATGCGAAGTGATGTGATTGAAGTCCCCTAAACAGATCCAACTCTCTGATCGTCTAAGAGCAAACATAGTGATGTTCTCGTATACATTAAGCATGTCGTCTTCTGTTGGGGGCCATAGACAAAAGAGATGTAGTGAGGGAAATCAATAGATAGGTTAGAAACTGAGGTATGAATTACATTTTTGGATGACGATAAAATATTGACAATAGTCTCCTTCACCCAGAACAATGCAAGGCCTCCACTAATCCCACTGGGGTCAACGATCCACTCTTCATCAAAGCCGCATCTCTGCCTGATTCTGCTAACATAGGAACGTTTCTTCTTAGTCTCCATTAAGAAGACAATCTGGGGTTTTTGTTTATTACAAACCTCCTTCAGGTGCTTAACTGTCAAGGGAACCCCTAACCCCTGACAGTTCCAAGATAACAGACTCATGGCGAACCGATGGCTGCTTGGTGGCAACCATTGGCGGTTTTGTGTGTAGCTGGGGAGGAGGGGGGATTATTGGTCTCATCCGTCTGAATGATACCAGAGGACACAGGGTGGACAGGCTCCACAATAGGGAAAAGTTCAATAATTTTATTCTTAGGCTTGCTCTTATTCCCACGTATGGCCTTTTTAATACGGCTTAAGGTTATGTGGTGCACAGGTTGGGGGGAGGGCTGAGGGGGGTCAATGTGGTCAGGATCCAGAAAGGTGAGGCGTTTTTTGGTAGGGTTGAGGGACAGGTCAACTTCAGGGAGGTCTAGTTGGCGCTTCAAGTGAATTCGGTTTAACCCAGAAGTAACTGCAGATATTGGAGATAATCCCAGAAGAGGAGTCATTGATGTTAACACTGTTATCTTTGTTGGATCTGCTTTCTCAGGTGGTGGAGACTCAACCCGATAGCTCATGCATGCTTGTTGGATGGATGGCATTGGTGCATCAGGTACGTCATTTTCCTGATTTGGTGGGGGTATTAATGATGCTGATGTGGCTTGCACTTGCTGAGACTTGTTGATCCTGCATTGTGAGCGGCGTTGATTGCATAGCAGTAAGTAAAGGATCCGAGATTGTGGGGATCTCAGTAATTCGAATCTCCCTCTAAAGTTGCGTAATTGCAGGGTCATTGATGCTCGTCTGACCGTTATCTGAATTTTTATGACACCAGGGCTGATTTGCATGAAGAATGTTTTCAGGCGCACAATACTCCAGAATAGACGGAGGGTTATTATTGCTGATATGGACTTCCCCCATAGGACCTCGTGGATTCCTCCATGACATCGTCGAAGATTTTGGGCCTGTCATTAAGGGGTCCGCAATTCTTGGGATCTCAGTTATCCTAATTCCCCTCTCCCTGTTTGTTTTTTCTGGGTCTTCAATATTTTTCTGACCGTTACCAGAATTCACGTGGCTCATTAACTGATAAGCTTTACCCCTGCCTTGATTTCCGACATTGCCTTTTTTGGGAAAATTTTCGGCCAGACCTCTGTAGGCGGAGTGCTCTGCCACTGACGGCTCTTTGGTTTTCAGGACCACCTTTTCATCCCAATTCTGATCCACTATGACCACCGCATCCTCCAAAGTTTTGACATGTGGTGTCCCTAATGCATTTCCAAGTCGGTCTTCTGAGTCGTCTTCATCACCATTGTCATTTTGGTGCTTGCAGTTTCTCGCCTCATGCCCGATACGTCCGCAATCATAACAATAATTTTGTAGTCGCTCATACTTAATTATCACCCAAATTGGTTCCCTTTAGGGTCTAGGAACCCAAAAGCCAGGAACAAGGGGTTCTCGGATGTTGACAAGGGTCCTGGCACGAATGAAGGTCCTGGTTAACTTCTCTTGTAGCCTAGGAGATTCAAAGATCATTATTTTCTCCACTGCATTACCCAGGATTACAACATTTGCATGATCGAACGCTACATGTGGCAGACCATGAAATTGTATCCAGAATGGGCACCAATCAAAATCCACTTCATGGAATACAGTAAATTCATCCCAGTGTTGTAGATTCAGCAGAGCTCCTTGAATTGACCAGGGGCGACCTTTTAGCACTCTAGTGAAGTCTTCTTGCTTTGGGAACCGAAAGATGAAGGCGTTATTGTTCGGTAATTCATGGATCTCCATTCCTTTATCTAGTCCCCAGCCTTTTTTGATCATGGAGGTTACAATACCTTTATTTAGATTCTTGTCAGTTTCCAGGCGTCCCACTAATGTTCTGCCTTTCTGTGCGTTGATTGAAGAGATCAGGTTCAGTTGCACTGCCTTGGTATTTTTGCTTCCACTGTTGTTGCTACCTTTCTCCATTGCTTTGGAATCACTAAGGAGCAGAAGCGAGGTTTATTTGATGAACTATGAGCACCACAACAGAGAAGCCTGTGAGGTGATCGCTGTGTAACGGATTCTACTAAAGAGAGGGGATTAACGGCACTAGGATGGATCGACTCTCACAGAGGAGAGGGAAAGATCTCTCACAAAGGAGAGGGAGAATTTTCTCACAGAGGAGACAAAAAAGCATCAGACGGGAACACTATTCCTTCAATTGGACTAACCAATGATAGAGAAAAGACATACCTGGCGCATGCATTTTAGGATAGCTCATCCCTTCATGCAATATCCATGCTCCACTATATCTCTACATCTCGGCATGCCCGTAGAACCCATTACTCCCACAACCATTTTATTCATTTCGGCCCTTCACAAGAAGCTGAGGGCAAGAGCATGGGAGAGAGAGCCAAGAATGAGAAGTGAGATCGAGAGGGAGAGTTGGAGGAAGAACAAGTGGAAGATAAAATAGTTCAGACATACAAGCTTGGATTCAGAGTGAGCTAAGCACCTAGAACTCTATTCCAACTCTCTTTTGCTCGTTTGCTGCATCTTGAATGAGAAAACAGAGGTTTAAAATACTGGTTGAAAAGGGGAAAAATGAAGGAATTGATTGTATATCGCAATAGAGTGTTGGGGCTGACTAGAGGTTAATGGACTTCTTTTATGGATTGCATGTTGGAGATGCTAAGTAAAGAGGGCTGACCGAAACTTAAGCCCTTGTTTTGATAAATAAATGTTAGGTTCTTTGTAAAACAAGATGATGAGAGAAGCATGTATATATGTATATGCGTAAGTGATAATAGCATAATAGGATTATAGATCTCTATGCTGTTTGTTATCTTTGAATTGCTAGCCACTATTATGGATCACTAAAATAACGTCTAGGATTATTAGAATGATGATCTAAACTCTAATATGAAAAGCTGAAATATTCTAGACTAGAAATATAAACTATTTGGAGTGGTCAAGAATTATTCAAAGATGAAAGTATATAGGGCATGACATACGGTTTGGTGTTTCTATATTTTAGATAAGCAATTCGTATGTTTTAGTTATATCTAAAGGTGTTTGAAATTTGTGGGGTCCCTAAATGTTAAACAAGTGATTCTGGATGTTAAAAGAATGCTCTAGAATGCTTAAGTTGATGTTATTTGGGTTATTTAGGTAGTATATCAAAACCGGCAAACAATTTCTAGATTCAATATGAAGGCCCGTAATTAGTTTGGGAGGTTAGAATAATCGTGTGATAGGTGTGATTGAAGGATATTTTGGTACTTAAGGATTTTTAATTTAAGTAGGTAAATTCCATTAGAGGTTGATATATGAAATTTCAAAAAATTATAGGAATTGATCATTGCCAAAGCTCAAGAGAAAAGCGAACAAAAAGGGACTTTGGTAAAGGTATAGTTTCGGAAGGAGTATCAGGTGAGTGAATAACGTCCCTAATTTTTATAAATGATATCTTTATTATTTGAAGTTTTATGTTTATTTCCATATTTAAAAGTATGATTTTGAAAAGGAATATTTGTTGATAGTATATGTGTAAAGAATGGTTAATTTATTATGTATTTTCTTCCAATTGTTTTAAAGCATAATTCATGATTATGCGGATAAATGGTAAGGAGACTTTTTGAGATATTTTTCATAAATTTTATATTGAAAAGATCTTGCATTTTGGAACTTTTATGAGATGGAAATTATTATTTGAAATGGAATGTTTTTACGTGAGTTTTTAATGTTTTAAAAGGATTTTATCGACAGATTGAATAGAGGGAAAGTTTTGAAATATTGTTTGTGGAACTTCATGCTTGGGCAATTGATTATGAAGTATGAAATAGAGCTGTTACTATCTTGAAGGAAGCAATTTTTATTACTTTGATAAATTGACCCCGAGCATGCTTGAAAATGTTTTTGAGAGGACTGAATATAGAACACTGGTTACTAAAAAAGATCTTGTTAGTCCTTGGTACACCATGGTTAACCTCGAGCTCGCTTGATATTCATGGGATTTGTTCTCATGCTTGTTTCATGGACTGTGTGTCCATGCTTGTTTCATGGCCTCGTGTCATGCTTAGTTAGTTACCCTCATGGACTATGTGTCCATGCTTGTTTCATTGCCTCGTGTCATGCTTGGTTAGTTACCCTCGTGGACTGTGTTGCCACGCTTGTCATCCGTCTCGTAAGAAACTCTGAGAAAGATGTGGTTTTGAAAATTATGTTTAAAATTGATTATATTAAGTCAAATGTTTTATTTTGTACAGGAAATTATTTTACTAACGATATTTTATATAAAGTTCTATTTAATTTATTATTTATTGTTTTAAACCTTGGTTTTGTTAAAGTAAACAATTTATTACGTATTTCGAGGTAGTTGATTGATGATCCTATTTAGAGTTTTGTTTTTATTCATGATCTTATGATTTTGAAATTGAAGTTATTGTCATGTTGATATTATTAGAAGATAAAAATATTTAAATTCTTTATTCTTGTATTTTATTCAATTAAAAGAATGTGACGTTATTCACCGGAAAATTTGTTTTGATTCAGATGATATATCTTGCTCCGTACCTCCCGCTAAGTGGTGAAGAATCTCCTTAGCGACTTAAAGCTTGCGGTCTCATTTTGGAGTGCTACTAGTTGATGTTATTATAAACCTAGACTTTTTGTATTATTTTTAATACTAGATGCTCCACGAAGTCTATAGGTAGGATCCCTACCTCCCTTTTGTTGTATGGAACGCATGAACATTCTAGATTATGGTATTATGAGTATTAATTAGCATTCGTATATAAGTGTAAGGCTTAAGGAATGTGAATTCTCTCATATTCCTTGCTGGTCACCCCTTGGATTTTCAGGGCGTGACATGCACAATATTTTCAAATGCTTTGTCCTTGTTCTCCTGCGGAATCTTTTTCCAATCGTGGAAAAAGATCAGGAACCATGCCCAATTCCCATCAAATTCAGACAGGAATCGGTTCAACAAGTGACCACCGTTGCCGATTGGCTGGTCCGTGTTCGTGTTCTAGGGGACTACAACGCGATACCCGTCACTCGAGTGATCGTGGCAACATCCACCGTCCTACTGCTGATGTTCCCACATTAATCTGCACAATTTTAAAAAAATTATTGCGTCCAAATAAATTTTAACTAAACATAAGGAATTTAAATTAATTTTTCGCCAAAAAAATAATTATATTTACCTTGGACATCCACCAGAAATCTGGTTGAACGCGAAGCCAACGGTCGGGGGTTCCCCTGGTCCCGTTCATTTTCCTGGTCAATAAGCCGCTCCGCCTCTTCTATAGGAATGTCAATATGGATCTCCTCATCTTCATTGACGAGGTCGTCGAACGACGGACTTGCGCCTCGTGTTCCCCCTACGGTCTCTAGGGTCTCTAGGTTTGGGATTGGCTCATTGGCGAAGAGGTGTTCAAACTCGTTCTCCACCTCAGGGGGCAGAGGGGGAATATTTAGAGGCCAACGCCCTCTCGTATGGCCCCATGTGCTACTACTACCCCTTATAGGCCTTTTCTCCCGTTCAACAGGTTTTCCTTTTTCTTTATCGTTCGAAACCATGATATTCAAAGGTACAAGTTTGAAAGGTTAAAAAGTGAAAATCAAAACTTTGGGCGCGTTATTTTGAAAATCACTAGCGCTGTTAAAAAACCGCTACATTTGGTTTTACCAATTAACAGCTACAAAGTTAAAAATTTTGTTGCGGTTGCGCATAAACCGCTTCAAGAACCGCGACAAATATGCCTCGTTCTTCGTGAAATTTTGTAGAAGTTGTATAACCGCTACAAAATAAAAAATCTTTGCAATTTTTTGTGGTTTTAGAGATAACCGCTACAAATTGTTTGTCTTTTGACATTTTATAACGGTTACTCTGATCAACCGTTACTAATTTAAATTTTTTCCAAAAAAATTCCAAACTAATAAGTTGACATTACTCTATAAACTTATAGTTTGGTGAAAATAATTAGAATAAGTTTCTCAATCAATTTAATTGTTTTTTAAAATTTCCCCAAATGAGTCGGAAATAATAAATTAGGAGTAATAAGTTTACTGAAAACAGTCCAACATGCCCATGAAGATTCGGATTCATTATAGCCACCAATCTCCCAAGAAAAACTCACTGACTCGTTTTGATTAGAGATATTTTCCAGAGGGAATGGTGGCTATAATGGAACCCAATCTTTAGTCGCATGTTTGATTATCTTCAGAAGAGTAGAAGTCTTCAAGTCAAAGGAATTAGTAAATCTAGATTGTCACTGAAGGAACATCCTCGACTTCAATGATGAGAAGGGAGGCAAATATCTGCAGCTCTTATCTCCCGAGATCAGGCAGATCAGGGCTGCAGATATTTGCATGTCTTTCCCAACCAAGCCGAGAATGTTCATTTAGCGATAATCCAGATTTAGTAATTTTTTGAATATTTGTAATTGATGTACGGATTGAGATGCTATATATAGCATAAATATTTGTAGCAGTTTAGGCAAAAACCACGAGAAAAGTACACAATTTGACGCGGTTAAGACGTCACTTAACTTTGACCACGACAAAACTGTGTCGTTTCGCTTTTCTGTTGCGGTTATTTTGAAATAACCGCTACAAATTAACCGACACAAAGTTCCCGCCATTACGCGTCAACGCTGGCGTGAATTTTGTAGCGATTATTCCAAATAAACTGCAGCAAATTTTGTGCCATAAACTTCGCGCCACTATGGGCTAAGTTGGCACCAAATCTGTAGCGGTTTTACTTCGATTAACCGCTACAAATTTCGCAATGAAGATGCCCGCCTTCTGGCGGCAATGTTTCCGCTACTAATTTATTGCGGTTTTGTCTAAAACCGCTACAAGTACATGATTTTGTAACGGTTATTTGTGACCGCTACAGATTAACCCTGACTAATGATAGTTTTTTTTGTAGTGACCATTGGCCCAAAAAAATTCTAGAACAATTACCTACTAGTTCTTTTCACATTAACTACATAAAGAAAGTGACCAGAAGTACTTTACATGATAGGGCGAGGAAATGCAGCATTTGAGTAGTGCTTCATCGCATAAAATTGCAGCAATCAATGATACAAAAAGTAAACTATTTATTGGAAGAGAAAATATTTGATGCTTGTGCTTCTCTCTTATTATCATCAGTATTCGGTTGTTTGCACTTCTGTCGACACAGATCTCTACAAAAGCTTCTTTGGTTCAATCTTTTTCCCTTATTCTTTAAGCCGAACTTCCAGAACTTGAGCTCTAAAGGAAAAATCAACACTATGAGCAAAGAACAAATCTTGTATAAAAACTGAAAAAGAGAGAAAACAGGAAAAGGACCAGAAAAGGACACAAAAAGGATCAAGAAAAGGAAAGGGATGCTGGAAGGAAGAGGAAGAGCCGCCGGACAGAGCTGCAAATGTAATACCCTAAAATTTCTAATTCTCATCACCACTATATTTTGATGAGTAATACCTATTAAAAATAGGTGAATATGTGGTCTCAAAATTTAGCATCTTACTTAGATTAATTTAGGGAATTTTCTCCTAGAATTAAATAAACCAAAGACCCAAATTTTCTAATTTTATTTAGGGATCATAAAATACCCTATGACTATCATATTAAAACATAGTTCATGTTTAAACATAAAGAGCCATAAAATGTTATGGAAATACCTAAATCAATTAAAGAAAATTACCAACAACTAATGGACAATTAAATTTACAATAATTAAAATAATTGTATTAATTTTCATAATTAATCAAGAGTCAAATTAAAAATCATCAATTAGGATATTTTGACTTAATTAAAAATCAAGAACCAATATGGGTTCAATATTAGCATAAAATGAGTTTCTAATGACCATGATTAATCTAAGAGCCAACCACACTTTGACAAATACACTTAACAACATCTAAAATACTATATTAGAGATACTAATTAGGATTAGATGTGGAGGGCTAGGATTAAACCTCATAAAGCTAAATCCAATGGGCTTAATTAATTACTTAATTGATCCTAATCCATGTGCTAATAAGTGGACCAATTAGAGACTTTAAACTCTAGCTACATGACACAAAGAAAACACAAAATAAAAAGATGAAGGGGAGGGGCCACGGTTGTGTCTTGAGCAAGGAGGAAGGATTAATTGTATTTTAGTTAAAACATGCACATGGGAGAATTGATGAGGGAACAACTGGAAGAGTGCATTAATGGGCTCACATGGGGTCTTAAATGCAAAATTTATGAAGGAGAGAGGGAGAGTTGTGTGTGTGTGTGTGTACAATTGTTGTGCATGTGTGTGTCTAGTGTGTGTGAAAGAGAAAGAAGTCAATGGATCCACCAATAGGAAAATTGAGCATAGAACAATTAAATTAATCAATGGAATTAATTCAAGACATAAGAAAATGGGAATCTATACAAAATAAATTGTATCTTGAAATACGTTAATCATAGATCAAATATAAGGACTTATCTTGAACCCACATAATTTAATCTCGAGATTAAGTCTAATTAAAGTCATTTTGGCAAACTTTGATAAAGAAGATTAGAGATGATTAAGGACAATTAGAGAAATCTAATTGGACCATAAATCTTGATATCCAACTACTAATCAAGATACATACTTAGAATTCAAAAGTATTGGTGATTGATCAAGCAATCAAAAATAGATTTCGTTAAAATAAACTTAAGCATCTAAGGTAACTAGTACTTGGATCATTTAGTTAATGAAACTAGAGAGAGAGGGATGGTTGGAGTGCTATGAATGGCTAGGATTCAAGTTTACAAAGATCCTAAATCCAATGGTTGAAAGTTGATGAGAGTAAGTTCCAAATAATTACACAATTACCGTACATTTTCCATATAAATAGCAAGCCATATGCTTCATATTTTCTCACCAATTCACAAGCTTAGAAATCTGAATATAGAGAGTGAAGGTGAGAGTGAAGGGTCTTGGAGAAGGAGGAGCAAAGCTCATGGTAAGTCCTCTAGCTCTAGCTTTTAAGTTCTCTAAATTTTAGTTCTTAAATTCATAGTTAGAAGTAGCTTTGATTTTAAATATGCTAGGGTAATTTTAATATCATGTTTTTATAGTCAAGAATAGTGATATTTCAAAAATTAGATGAACCACTTGGTATAGCAAAATTTCTGGAAAATTATGATTAAAGTAGTGAAGCTCTGTCGAAAATTCATCGGGTAGAAATTTCGGAATTCAGTGATAAAAATGCCAATATTTTATAATGAAAATGAAGTTATAAAATTTTGGAAATATTCATGGTTAAATTAGACATATAGGAATTTTCAAATATGTCAATAACATTTTACAATGAGCTCTGCACAGTGAGATAAAAATTCTGAAAGTTGGGCTACGAATTTCTGGAAAAACTCTAGGCAGAGGCTCAAAACTTTAAAACTGGGAATGACTCGTGTAATCTGGGAAAAATTTAGTATTTTTATTTAAAAATAGACATCTTAATAATTCCAAGGAATTTTACAGATCCTCGTTTCAATTTTTTTAGAATTGTTTATGATTTTTCAAAGTTAGACGAAAAATCTGTCCAAAAATACTGTACCAGCGTTTTTCCAAAAATAAGGAAAATAAGTTGAGAAATAATTCCACCAAGAGAAAAATAGTCATTTAAGACTAAGATATCTAGTAGGATAATATTTGTAAATTAATAAATGTGATATTACCATTACAGTATATACGTGATCACCTTCCGACCGATGAACGTACACGCATACTGTAACACTAACTCTGATGCTTATTGTATGCTTATATGTGATAGATACTTTCATAAAGACATGGACGGGACTCTGTCTTGGGTCATGCACCGTGACTAAGTTTATGGGGCTTAGGTCACTACTTATATATTCAGCTTTATACACGGGTTATAGTTTTGATAATACCGTTACAGTTTTCCTAGCGATGAGGACACGAATGTACATCGTGGCACTGGTGAATAGTGCAGACTATAATAACATACATATGCAGTGGCTATATCTGTTATTATCTTTCATATGTGATTACTACTGTAATGTCATGAATATCTATCATACATAAACTGTTACATAAGTATGAGGTTAACTGTTACTTGAGATTCAATGGACTTTGAACCTCAGCTCTTACCATAGCTTCAGGGTCCAGGGAACCAAGAACCGAAGACAGGAGTAAACGGAGTAAATAGCACGCGTAGAGACCCGATTGAAGAATCCTATTTTTAGACTTGTACCGTTATGACATTACTAAGATAAATGTACTGTACATTATGAACAGACGGATACGCCACAGTTAATGATATATCGGTTACTTACTCTTTTACTTGCTCCGATGCTCTACTCTCATGAAAAAAAAATTTATTCCGCTTTTGAAAAATGGGGTGTTACAGCAAACGTACAAATCCAAAGACAAAAAAAAAAAACACATTGAACTTCAATATGTGAAATTTAAAGTTAAGGGGTTGGGATTAGTGAGTTACACCAAAATGATTTAAGGCGGACAAATGATGATTGAATATTATTACACTTATTTGTATCTTTTGGTGAATAAATTTAGGATTGTTTAGTTAATAAATAATGAATTTTATTACTTAATCGAGCTTTGAGCTTTCAATTGGATTTAATTCATTTTTATGATTAAATTCCAGATTTACGTTGATTTAGTATTTTCGCCATAACTTTTGATCTAGATATCCAATTAGCCTGATTCTTCTTTCCTTTTTAAATGATCCGAGAGCTACAATTGTTATGAAGACTCGGAAGGCTGATTCGAGACAAGAAGATGGATGAAATTGGAGCCAAAGACAGACCAAGTTTTCTAGATTTTTATTTTACTCAAATTTTGTAATAAAAGACCATTTATTAGAGGTTTCCTATTCTTAGAGGTTTCCTATTTTTAAAGGTTTCCTATTTTTGGGCCAATCTTGTAGCCCTAGTGTTCCTATTTATAGGTTAGATTAGATGGCTAAAAACATATTCTCAATTACATTGTATGGGATTTTTGGATTAAATTAGAAGCTTATTATTTTCTCTGAATTGTTCATCATGTTTATGTTCTTCTTCTTCTTCTTTTCTTCTGCATTTTTCCCAGCCATGCTTGGCTAAGCTTCTGTGGTTGACCCATGAATTGAGGATTCCGCGAATCCAGAGGACCCACGCTTCAATCGGTAACGTAATTCGTTTCTGTTTATTTTAATCAGATCTGATTATAATTGCCGATTAGGTATTAGATTTAATACCTAGATTGATATCCCAAGGACTTAGGTCGGACCGGGTTCAGAGAGAGCATTGTGCAATTGCACCGTGAGCTCGCCACATGTTCGATCAAATGCTAGGCGATCATCTAGTCGAGGGAATATCTGGACAAATGCGAGATTTCGGTTTGTCCATAATCAATCACGAGTTTATTTACTATCTTTTTGTCGATGAAGGTTATGGAATCCTAATTCAAGGTTAATAGTTTTTAATCGATTAATCTCGTTTTCTTATATTTTGTTTTAGCTTTGTTTCATTTAAATTGCATTGAAAAACTCCCCCATTATGGTTACTGTTTTATTGCGTCTACGGTTGATTTTAGACACCGTGAATTCCTTCGTGAAACAATCTAGGCTTTCTATACTACAAATATTTAATCCTAGTTATTTTGTAAGGGCTCGGCAACTCTCATAAAAATTTGGCGCCGTTGTCGGGAGTTTGCATCGGTTTAATCATTAATGTAGATTAGAATAGATTAGTTCAGACCACTTTTTTTCAATTTTTTTAAATTTGATTTTTAGGTTTAGGAATAGTCTAGAAGTTGTTCTGTGGGAATCACAATTTTTTTAAAAAAAAAAATCATTTGATAGTGTTTTTTTGCCGAGAAAATATTCTAGGGTCTTAATTTTATTAGTTAGGTAGTTATCTTGTGATTCATTGGGAATTAATTGCATTGAACTTTCATGGCTTGGCTTTACAAGTAATCATAATCTACCTTTCAATTATTACTCTTTTGTAGGTAATCAAGAATGTGATTGCCCATTCCACCACCAATACCATGAACCTTACCAACAACCTTCATTCCAACAATATCATCAACACTCTCACTTACCATACCATCCTTCATTTCATCCTACTTCCATATCATGTCATCCATCTCATGAATCCCTATACCCATTTGAGCCACCTTATGAACCCCATTCTCAACCATATATGCCCAACCAAGATCCTTCATTTTGTGAAGACATTGGAGATTTCCAAAACCAAACGGCTTGGGCTATTAATGAGGAGTGGTCACATAAGGACAACTTTCATCAACAAATGGACTCTACTTTTAGAATGATGGAACAACAAGTGAAATCATCAGAGAGATTAGCAAAGGAAATTGAGCAGCAAACACAAGTGTTGAAAATGAATTTTCAAGAAAATCCTTCTCTCATGGTCACACATGCACAAGAAGTGAAGCAAGTACAAAAGCACATCAAAGAGTCTTCTCTCCCATTTGGTAATGATCCTATCCTTATAGAAGTGGACTCTCCTACTAATTTGATTAATGAAGCAATTCATGATTTGAGTGATAATTAGGTGGACGAGGGAATCATTGCTGAATCCCCTCAATTGTTTGGAAATGTAATTGCTCAACCAATTGGCTTTAGTAGTAGTGATTATTTGTACTTGTTGATGAGTGTGTTCCTATTTCTTCATGTGATACTTTAACTGTTGAAGATGCTTCTCTTCATAGTACTAGTGATGATTGTGATAAATTGAATGACATATTTTCGTGCTCTTGTGAGCAATATATCAAATGTGCATAGATTGTTATGATGAAAAATGTCATTTACTTGTTGAGCTTCAAAAGAAAGCATTTAGTGAAGTGGTTGATTCTACCATTGATCAAAATGCACCCCCTTGCACTATTGATGATAGTAAGCATGTCAATTTTGAAAAGGTTGAATCAAGCATGGATGCCAATGTTGTTGATGATGTTCTTGCTCAATGGATTGCTGATTATCTTGATTTTGCATGTACGAGTAATTCTGCCAATTACTTTCACTTAATTGAGCCATGAGTGGTGCTGGCCCATACGGGACGAGACATTTACATATATGATTCAAATAGACATACACAACCATACCAAGTATGTGAGATTAGAGTTACTACACTAGTGCAAAAAAGGCTTTTAAGACCGGACAAAAGAGGCATCGTAGGACCGGACCCGCGACCGGTCTTTTCCGGTATTAAAAGTCTACATTTAAGACCGGACTACAACCGGTCTTAAAGAAAATATTTTAGACTGGACATTTAAAACATTGGGTCTTAAAAGTCGTACTAAAATAAACCTGAAATACTTTTTTTTCGGTCCTATAACTCAACTTTTAAGACCGGCTAATAATTAGGTCGTTCTTAAAAGATAGAATTTTAAGACCGGACAAAAATAAATACGGTCTTAAACTTAACGGCTTCTAAGACCTGACTAATTATACGCGGTCTTAAAAGATTGACTTTCAAGACTGGATGATAAATAAATGTGGTCTTAAAAATTTTATTTTAGACCGCATGTATAAATTTACCGGTCTTAAAAAGACCGACTTTTAAGATCGAGCGCTTTCTGAACTTTAAGACCGAACATATAAATACATCCGGTCTTAAAAACTCACCATTTAGCATCGGCGCATTTATTTACGGTGTAAATTTTCCTGAATTTTTCCCTCGTTCTCGTTCTTCCCGATTGTATTATACACACAAATCCACCACCCAATCCAAAGCACATAAAAGTCGTTACTTTAAGTCGTAAGCTATGAACAATTATTTGAATAAATGGAATTGGAAAAAGAATACAAATATTATTCACCATGAGTTATTTGGCCTCTTAATTAATGATTATACTATGACTACAACACCCAAATTAATTCATACAATAAGATAACTTACTTACAAATACAACACACATGCCCAAAATAATATTCACCATCCCTTCATCTGATTCCCACCCGACAAAGTAACATCCTCTTTTATAACATGCCCCTTTGGATCGGATCCGCCAAAAAAATAAAACAAGAACAAACTTCATAGTCGGTGACATTGTTTATGAACATAGAAGGAATATAATATAGTTAAAAGCTTAAAGTTTTCAAAGAAATCTGCATATGAATATTACCTTATGAATTGACTCTTTTATAAAGTGATATCTTCCCATATCCCTTATTGATGATCACTTCTTATGTCAGGTTCATTATCCGCTTCATCTTCTTCGTTTATGTCGGTAGACCCCTTGAAAAAGAGTACTCTCGGGAATACCATAATTCAAATTCATTTCCTCATCAATATCAATGACCCTCTTTCCTTGGAGAGCTACAGACCACATTTTATTTTCTTGATCGGTGATATAGAACACTTGTTTTGCCTGGTCTGCCATAATAAAAGGTTCATCTCCAAAACTTCTACCATGGACATCAACTAATGTAAATCCTAGCCGATCGATCCGAACACCATTATTGACATTGACCCACTTGCATTTGAAAATGGGAAATCTAATTTTCACATAGTCCACCTCCCAAATCTCTTCAATAACCCCATAATATGGCATGACCGCCAATAAAGGGCTCTTGTCTTTCGAACCGGAGAAGTGCATAGATTCAGCCTCTAACATAACACCACTATTCTGGACTGTGCTTCTATCATCTAGGGACTTCGTGTAAAATGTATAACCATTGATCACATACGAATTCCAACTTATGACATCGACCTCAAGACCACATGCTAACCATTTGATTGTATCAGAAACACATTCCTCTCCCTCAACCTTTTGTTTGAACCAGTTTGCAAAAGTTCATTATGCTCCCTAATCAACCTTTGTTGAGTCATTCGATGATTTTCTTTCCTTACATGACTTCTTTGTGTTCAGCTATGTCGGCTTGAACTTCATCAACATTATTCAAGATGTATAAGTGGACTTGTGACAGTTCATCGGGATCCACACTCTTTACGGAAGCCCCTCGTCTACCCCCTTCAACATCGACGTTTTGAAAGCCCAATATGTCTTACTTTGGCCAAATAATTTTGACAAAATTCCATGGCTTCTTCGAAACATATTTTCGAACAATCGATACTTCCGTCGGTATGCGTTCTTCACATACCCTTTTAGGAATTTCATAGATCTTTCAATTGGGTACATCCACCGTAAATGGATAGGGCCGCACATCTTTATAAAGACATGACGAGGAAATTAAATGCATCGCATGAAGGTGTTGTGGACTCACCTGTACCATATAAATTCAAATGCGTTTGCTGAGTCGTTCTTCTCCCGCCACTAACGTTGATGTTGTAGACAACAAGAGTAACCTAAAAAATTTCTTGGTCAGTTGGGTAGGTCTAAAGTGCAAATATAATCTTCAAAATACAATATTCATTAACAACAGAGAACCCACAATAACATTTCATCGATTTCATTCAACCCATGAAAACCCCAGAACCATTAGAAGGAAAATCATAAAGTTATATAACCGAAACAATAGACGTTTAGCTAAGGAACCAGAGTTAATCTCGAGAAAGGAACACGAAGCAGGGACAACGCAACACACACCGGGAGACGGAGTAACTCCGTGTAATCACTTTCGCCGCGACAAGAGAAGTTCGAGAGGGAAATTTAATTTTCCCCGCGACATAGACATGTCTTTATATTTTATATTTTAATAAGACCGGTTAATTATACAATATACAGTCCTAAAGATATAATTCTATTAATAAATTTTTGAGACCGGAGGTTAACAATGCGCGGTCCTAAATTTTAGTATTGAGTTAATTTTAAGGCCGAAGATTTATAAAGCGTCCGGTCCTAAAAGTCAAACATTTATTAACTAATTTTTAAGGCCATCGGTTAAGAATACTCGGTCCTAACTTTCGTATTCATTTAATTTTAAGACCAGCGGTTATAAGAACTACGATCCTAAAAGTATTTCGTTTATTAATTAACCAAAAAAAGAAGAGGTTTGCATTTGGCGAGCTCGGCAGAAACCGAGTTAATAAAATAAATTAAAGGAAAACCGGAGAATATGAATATTAGAAAGACACAAGCTTAGTTTTACCGCTTCCATTGGAGAATATGCACGTACACAAGAAAATTAAGAGAGAAAAACAAGAAGAAAATTATCAAAAACAAGAATCTGACTAAACATCCTAAAGCTTATTATCCTCCAAAGCCTTGGTGATTTCGGCGTGAACAGCATTAATTTCCCGCCGGAGATCAGCAAGTTTCTGTCTTACTCTCATTAGACACAATGCTTCATTAGAGGAAAGAGGAGAGGGGTCAATAGTAGTCGCGGTGGGGTCAAGAGGTTAGGGAGGGGGAGCGGGAACCTCTTCATCATCCGAAGAAATAACAATGGGTCCAACGACTCGAGACTCTTCGCAGCAATAGGACAGACTCTCGATGGAGGAGGCGCACCGTATAACGATCGACGAAAGGCACGAGCATCACGAGTGAGAGCACCCCTATGAGCGGTTCTCTTGTATCTAACCATGGTTTGAGTAGTTGGGGCAGAGCGGTATGAGGAGTTAATTAATAAAGGCAGAGAGCTGTTCTCAGATAGCCACGTACGTAGTTTGGAGTTACGAGGCAGTGATGAGGAATTAATAAGGAGTTAAGGACAGAGAGGTATGAGGAGTTAATAAAGGTAGAGAAACTTTTAAGAGCGGGATTTATAGGTACGCGGTATAAAATTCTATCATTTAATTTTTATTTTAAGACCGACCTTTTATAATATGTCCGGTCCTAAAAGTCTATTTATTTTTAAAATCAATTCTATTACTTTTAAGACCGACCTTTTATAATATGTCCGGTCCTAAAAGTATATTTATTTTTAAAATCAATTCTATTACTTTTAAGACCGACCTTTTATAATATGTCCGGTACTAAAATTCATTCTTTTCAAATTCAGATGGGAGAGTCGTATCCTTACACTCTGTTCAAATGAATGATTCAGAGTCTCTTCGCCTTCCAGATAAACTTCCCAACTAGGCGTCTCCTCGTATTTTGATGAACTATGCATCTCCTCATTAAAGTTTCTGGCGTTTCACATTGTTCCGGATGGGTTCTCTATTTAAACCCGTTGTTATTCGTACTTTCTTCACATTCTTCTCCATCACTTCTACACGGCTCCTCCACCGCCTAGCCTCCACTATAATGGCTGCTCCCCCAAGTCCTTCGTTTCCTCCTCCTCCTCTTCAACCTCAGCCCCCTCCGCCATTCCCTCATCCAATTCTGACTATGAAGCAGTTGGTGCAGTCGTTGGTAGTCCGCGTTGATCACATTGATTGACGCTTGGGCCAATTGGTTCAGCTTGTTCATACCGTGAACAACAACCTGAACATGGTACTTCACGCCAGTGACGTGGAGTACGATAAGGCTGAAGACGACTTCGGCTCCCCCTCCCTCTCCGTCTACGAAGAGGATTAGTTGTTTTTTTAGTTGTATTTTTTTTTGTTGGTTTTTTTTTGTAATCGCTGCCCCATAATTAATATATAAAATATTATGCACTCTTTTTGTTTTCATGCGAGTTTAGTACTTTAATTCGTTAGTTTATCCATTATCCGAACCTCGGAAAGCAATAAACAAGGCAACTATGAAAGATGGATAATGGCGACTCAAAAACTAAGATGAATAATTCGAGAATGAAGACTTTTAGGACCGCACACTTAGTAAATCGAGGGTCCTAAAAACACGCCTTTTTGTTGTCGGCTTTGGTTTCCATATTCGATCGCCTTGTCCTTTTCATTATCGTCTTTCTTTTTCCGACAAAAAGGAAACAAACAAAACATTGTCCTCGTGTAAATCAACAATAGAAATTCATAGAATACAGTTAAGAACATACAAAAAACAAAAAACATCTTTTACCTTATTTGAATAAAAACAAACAAAGTGACAATTCTTCTCAAGGTTGGACCGTAGTTGTCGTCGGTTTTACCTCCCCTGATTTGAAACAAAGTACCTTTTCAATACCTTTCTTCTTTTTCCGATAAAAATAAAAGAGACAAAGAAAAGGGAAACCGATAATGCTGCTCAAGATCAAGAGAGGTAACATCGACTACAATGAAGGACCTAGCTTGAGCGAAACGCTTAACCTCGGTTGTCTCGAACCATAATGATTTGTCCGAAAAGCGAATGAACATTTCTATTTAAATGAAGACTATTAAGACCGGACATTTAACAATTACATAGTCCTAAAGGTTAACCAACTTCTAAAATTAAAATAAGAGGACTTTTAGTAGCGGACAGTAAAATAATATACGGTCTCATAGTCTCATATTTTTTTAAACGAACACTTTTAGAATTGGATGTTTATTATGTGGACTTTTAAGATCGCACTTTTAATTAATATACGGTCCTAAAAATGTCATATTTTTTAAAACGAACACTTTTAGGACCGGATGTTTATTATGTGGACTTTTAAGACCGGACTTTTAATTAATATACGGTCCTAAACTCGAGATCTTTCTCAAATTTCAAGCAATAAATAGCTTTATCCACCATCCAATACATTAGGAAACCCAAAACGGACACAAGAAAATTGTTCGAAAAATTAAACAAATTTATTTATTGAATTTTACATTGCCTATTTATATTTACAAATGAATATTGTTCGGAAAAATAAACAAATTTACAGAATATTATTGTTGTACAGGATATATGTACAAATGAATTTAGGGCATTAATTATTGTCCTGACTTTAAGATCAGGTCATACAGATATTCACAAAACAAATTGCGTATGTGCTCCAGTTCATCATCAGAAAAGGGATCAGGGCAGTCAAACATCTGTAACATCAAAGACAGAAATTGAATTAACTTGCGTGTATATTTCATATGTAACATTAAGCCACACACTGAATTAACTTGCGTGCATAATATGTAACATCAAATACATTTACCTTTACAGTTAATTTAGTCCTTCCTCCCGTGATAATATCATACATATGTTTCATGACGTAGTGGCCACATAAGTTGGACCCCGGTGGTTGCCGACGGGTCTAAAAAGAACAAGAAATATATATAAGAGCATATATAGCTTAATGACCAACTTCACAAGGCAAAGTGTGCCGGTGTACAAATATTGTACCAACCTCGATGTGTCCCGGATGGGGTCTTTGGCCCGACGCCTTTTCTTTACCTCGGTTTGGAAGGTCTTCATGGCACTATCATCAAAATCACAAATTTATCAATAATGTTCATTGAAAATTCACAGCAGAGATTTCAGCCAAGAGAATCAAAATGACATGCTTACTCGTTGATGGTCTGTGTCAATGAAGGCAATGGCTCTCTGTGAGTGGAGCATAAGAAGATAACTTTATGCTCCTCCATACACATGAGGACCAATTGCCAGTGGCGGCTGAAAAGTCACAGCAGTAAAGTATACTCAGTGATATATGTAGCAGAATTAAGTGAATTGCAGACAAGATTTGTGATATGTACCTGTGGAAGAATGGCAACAAGTACACCTTTCTTTTCACTTCACACACCCTCTTTGATATGTACACTTGTCTCTCCTGCATGGATGTTTGACTTGAATAGACGGGGCACAAGAATCCAAAATCGTTGCTCCTCGCCCTTTTGAACCAATTCTTGATGCAATAACCTACAATAATGACATCGATCGTGGAATTAGTATATATGTATGTGTGTCTAAACGATGCATTTAAATTATGTACTCATAGATAGAAGATACTTACTTCATAAAAATTTGAACAATTGCATCAGTAAGCTCCTGTCGAGGAAGCAGTAGGGACTCAACATCAACGGTGTCAACTTGAACGGGAAGAGGATGAGGGACGCCTAATACTTCATTGACAGGCCACGATTTATCTTTAAAATATCCAATATTCACCAGATCGGATATTTTTTCCGTGCCAATCAACTTAGTAGTAGGGGATAGAGCTTGAGGAGGGGATGGAGCTTGACGAGGGGGTGGAACTTGAGGAGGAGGGGGTGGAACTTGAGGAGGAGGGGGTGGAACTTGAGGAGGAGGGGATGAAACTTGAGGAGGAGGGGGTGGAACTTGAGGAGGAGGGGATGAAGCTTCAGGAGGAGTAGAGACATGTACAAGCTTCATTGGCCAAGAGATGAAGGTTCCCTTGACATCACTCACAAGCTTCAGCTGATCAGTTGGGAGAGGGAGAGGTGCATCAATGATCACCTTTTCAACTGACACTCTGACTTTATCATCAGCCAACTGTTGGTGGTGTAAGTTGATCCCAATAAGTTTTGGACAGTCCCTTTTGCAACTAATCGTACGTAACTATCACGATCCTCCACATATAGGTCACAAGGTTGCTCGACCGTCCAACAATGCAGCTCTCCTCTAGTGCTATTCTCGCACAGTGCGCAGTGAATGTGTGAAGGGAACACCGGTCTCTCGGACGATTGCTCAAAAGCAGCTTCATCTCGATTCAATTCCTCCCTCATCCGGCTCATCCGATTCAATTCCTCCCTCATCCGGCTCATCTCGATTGATACCTTGCTTCTTTAGCCGCCGCATCCTCACTTAATTTGGCCACCGTCTGCTCCATCTCCTCCCGGTAACCATACTTTGTCTATGGTGTTTGGATTTACCAAAGTATTCCTTCAAAGCCTACCCGTCCTCCAATCCCCCTTACACGCCCACCATGATCCGGTTTTCCGGCCGCAACGGCCGAACATCACTCCTCCCGTCCGACACAAAAGATCCCTCTCGCTTCTTTCTTTTTAAGATCTTCCCGTAAGATACGATAACGAGAAGCTTAGTAATGAAACATGTTTAGTAACTAAAAAATAACAATAACGATACTTACAATTCTTTCAAAGAACTACACGAGTTTGTTCACTCGTGTAGGCGCCGCTTGGCTTTTTCCGAATGTGCAACCACAACTCCTCGCGACGTATTGGAGATGGTGGATCATGTACCGTAAAAGGATTAGATTATGCTTCATCATCCAATCTCTTCCGCTTGGCCGCCATCAATTCTTCTTCAGCCTTTTCATATCCACCGCGAGAAGCCCTATGCTGGCAATCATTCTTTCTCCCTATCTCCTGTGCTCGTTCCCTTCTTTCCTGTGAATTAGCATTGAAAACAACTATTAATTATGAATTCCAGCCATCTCACTAACGTAAATTAGAGAACTTTCGCTTGATATGAACCTCAAACACTAGTCAAATTCAATTCATCAAGTTTCAACATTTTATGTAAGGAAGATGTAGAATTGTAGAAGAAATTGGAGCTATGTCTTGTACCGCTAGATAGATAGGTTAAGAAACAAAAGAGAATTATGCTTACGTAATAATAATACAAAGTTGATCCTTTTTAAGGCATCCAAAGTGGGATCAGCAAAGTCCTCATTAGATAGTAATAGAACTAACAGCAATAATGTCTAACCACTACCTACTATAACAGAACTAAGACTATAATAATGGCTTGACTCTTATGCCATTATTATTTCCCTAATTACCTTCTTAGTATTTTACCTTTTAAGGGTTTACATATCGACTTGCATAGACAAAGGCAGGAAATGTATACTTCTATTCACACACCAAACAATTTAACTAACAGGATTAGATGAACACAATAACATTCACATATCAAGACAAAGGTTAATAAGCAAACAAAAGGGCAAAAAAAAAAAACTAAATATAAACTCACCAGAGCTTCAGGAGTGGTCCGCAGCTGAACAAATTGTTGCCAAGTTTGTTCATCAATAAATGTGTACTTGTCCCAAGGATTTTGGTCAGGCTGAACCTCGGCAAAAATATACTTGTTAGCGAGAGAGGTCTTAAACTTCCTCCACCGATCAACACAATAAGACAATGTCTTGTCTTTCAACTTCTCAGAGTCAGGGACATTATATGTAAGCCGGATAGTGTCCTAAATAGGTTGCTTTACTTTGCCGAAGTCCACATTTTTCCACTCATCAGTCAAGATGCTAACCTTGCGCATGCAAGACAAACCGACAAAACTAGTATATTTGCTTTTATTAGGACCGAAAGGTCGGAACTTTTCATCAAACTGAATCCCCGCCTTTGACCTTAAGTCCGACTTAGGGTTACATCCATCATTCTTGTGCCTCTTCTACCACGGCGTGCCGGGCGGTTACGAGGCACATTGTCGATGAAGAGGGTTCGTTCGACTCACACCGAATCGGCGTTCCGAAACACGAATGGAATCGTTTTCACCGTTCATTTTGAGACAGAAGAGAGGAATGCCCGAGCAAATGAGAGCGTAAATGAGGCTAATGGTACGTGGGCGAGGAAGAGAGGGAATGCAACAGAAGAGTGGTTTCACAACAAGAAGAGGGGTTTCAGAGTTTAGAGGGACAACGTAAGTCATAAGGTAACGTTTCACGTGGGCGAGGAAGAGAGGTAATGCACAAGGAAGAGTGGTTTCACAACAAGAAGAGGGGTTTCAAAGTTCAGAGGGACAACGTAAGTCGTAAGGAACGTTTTGCACGAAGAAGAATATATTTGGCGCTTTATTTTTAAGACCGGATGAACTAAAAAGACGTTCTTAAATGTTAAGTTTTAAGACCGTCGTTTATTAAACTCCGAACTTAAAAGTAATAAACTATTTAGTACCGGTCACAATTTATGTCCGGTCTAAAAAGTATAATATTTAAGACCGCCCCGTTATATACATCCGGTCTTAAACGTTTATTTAATTTTTTCCTCATTATTTTGGACCGCGTAAAATATAAGTCACCCCCCGTTGAGATTTCTCTATAAAGAAATTTGAACTTTCAGTTGTTTTCAATAACATTTTTAAAACCGTTTGTTTTGTTAAGCGGTCTAAATAATATATTTAAGACTCATTGATAAAGGATGCGGTCCAAGAAGTTCTTTGTATTTACAAAACTGCCACCGGTCATACTATTAAGACCGATGCTCATTAGGATGCGGTCCAAGAAGTTCTTTATATTTACAAAACTGCCACCGGTCATACTATTAAGACCGGTGCGTCATTACTCCGGTCTAAATGAGGCGGTCTTAAAGCCCTTTTTTCCACTAGTGCTACCAGATTGCTTTACAATCTTCAACTGGCTCCAAGTCCGTTTAATTGTCCAAACTCTTCATAATCTCTAATTTCATGGAACTAGGCTTAATGTAAGGCTATTGGGCCTATATTAACCCTCCAAGGTCCATTTTAATTTTTGAAGGCCAAAATATATATTTTAGACCTTACTTTTCATTTATACTCCTAGGCCCAATTTTGCCAATTTATTATGAAATTTTTGGAAAGTCATAATTAATTTCGTATAACTCCAATTGGGATGAAACGAATCTCTGTTCAAAGCTATATAAATCTACCTTAAAGGAAAAATAATCACAAGATTTATTGATAGTTGTCTCATTCTCAAAACTCCAAAATGTAGATATAACTTGACTTTTACATAGGATTTTCCAGAATTTTCTGATTAAACTTTGAAAATTCATAATTAATTCTACAAAACTTGAAATGAGGTTCTTCTAAAGACTACGTGCTCCTTAGAATGTCTACATTCACAGAAAAATAATACCAACAGCCATAACACAATATATCATTCTCAGAACAATTATCTTTATCTACTATCCAGTTTGAAATTCCAGATTTCAATGTTTACTTCAAAAATCCATATCAGGAGTTCTACGTGTTCATATCACAAGACTTTTTATAATTAAAGTCCCAAAAAATTTTGGTTTAAATCCACAACAAAAACAAAACTCAATTCCAATTCATTGCATTGCAAAATCATCAAATTCATAGGAATACAAAATCATCGGATGAGTATAACCATACATAAATCCAGAACCCAAAATACAACCAAAGATACTAACACGACGAAAAATCCACTAGTATGTAATAAGAAATAGGGGTCTAGAGGACCCACTAGGACAAGGGACCTGGAAGATATTATATTCTTGCCTAATTTTGACATACTTCCAGAACTCTTCGACTTCGACGTCTATTATCTTTAGATAGCAGTTGTTGTCTTTTGTGACCAACTGCGTATTGTAGCATCGATTCTTGTTAAATACCAAAGTTGGTCCTCCTTGTAGTTTCACGTTCCCATCTAACTCTATTTTTTGAAGATCTCCATGCTTGAGCTTTTTCCTCTGGATTGATTTTATATGTGATACTGAAGAGTCTTCAAGAATAAGAAGAATCGAAAGTAGTCAGTAGTATCGAATCTCTTTCTTTTTGAGTTCTAGCTCTCATTAAATTGGGTATGATGTCTGCCATTTTTTAACCCTAGATTAAAAAAAACAAAAGAAAAGAAATAAAGTTTGATGGATATCAAAGATGTACGTGAAAGAAAATAATCATGGATATTAATTTATCATCACATCAACCTTCCAAGATTAGAGTTGAAATTAACAAATTAAATGCATTTTGCCCAAAAGGATTAATTTGAGAAAAATAATGGATATTCACTTATCGTAAGATCAAGGTTTCAAGATTAATGAAATAAAGAGGCAAAATATATAAAACTATGTACACAAACTCTCAACAGATTTTGAACATTAGAGAGTAGGGTAAGAAAACAACAATCGAGTTGTGTGGGCAATTCCAAAAGAGAATGAAGATTAAGATAAACATTAAAGGAAACATAAAAATCACCCGCAAGGATTCTTGATCGTATCTTGATGATCGAGGAGCGCCTAACTTTACCTTTTCTTCAGTTTTTAGAGAGTTAGAGATAAATTATTAACTCAAAAGAAATTGTGTGGTGACAAAGATTTGTCAGTAATCTCCCAAAATAACCAGATTAGAAAAGGATTTGCAAGATAATGTAACCTGGGTCGTTTCCCAATGAATTCGAAGTCGGTTTAATTTGAACAAAGAATAAAACAAATAGTAAAATCGGGGTTTTTGATTCAAGAGATTGAAAACGGAAATATGCGAAACAAAATGAAATAACACAAGATTAAATAGAAAAAAGTGGATTAAAGGATTAACCTAGGATTCGGATTCCACCACTTCACTTCCTCGGACGAAAACAAATTTATAACTCGAACTCATGATCGACTCGACAAACCGAAATCTCTGCGTTTGTCCAGTAAATTCCCTCAACCGAACAATCATTCAGAATTTGTTCGAATCAATGGTGCACCTCTATACGATCGCACGGTGATACTTTAACC
Organism: Acacia acuminata; assembly: GCA_019022655.1. NCBI lineage: Eukaryota > Viridiplantae > Streptophyta > Magnoliopsida > Fabales > Fabaceae > Acacia > Acacia acuminata. The sequence goes on from JAFJYI010000079.1 coordinate 2,729,814, forward strand.
TAGTCTGAACTATGTTCTTGGGAAATGTCGATCTGGATTTTTAATCAAAAACCCAATCCAAATCCAAAAATCAAATCCGATTAAAGAATGCAGAAATGAGTTAGACGGTTACCGATTAAGCGTGAATCCTCTGGATAGTGGATGGAATCCTCATCGTTGGGTTAATCTCAGAAATTTATCCGAACATAATTAAGAAAGACGAAAAATAGATGAAGAACGCGAAGAACATTGCAGAGAATTTGAAAACTACTATTTTGATCCACTGAAATCTAAAAACATGAATGAATATGTGTTTGTGGTTGCTGCCTCACTTAACCTAAAATGGCAAAATGAAATGGGGCTCCAATTCACAATTCAGGCCCAAAATGGAAAATAAAATAAAATGGGCTTTAATTACAAAATTCGAGCCCAAAAATACATATGACTTCGGCTCCAAAATCGACTGCCCTCTTGTTCGAATTTGCTCTTCATGTCTTCATAACAATTGTAGCTCTCTGAATCATCTGAAATATGAGACAAAAATGAGGCAAATCCGATGTCTGGTTCAAGAGTTATGGTAAAAATGGTGAAGCAATGTAAAAGTGGAATTTATTATTAAATAATGGCTAAAATATAATAAAGGGCCCAAAGCCCAAATAAGTATAAAAGCCATTATTTATTAGCTAAAGAGTCCTAAATTATAAATCAAGAGACAAAAAGTAGTGTATGAAATATTCAATTATCAAATTCCCCCACACTTATCTTTTTGCACTCCCCGAGCAAAATTCAAAGAAAAAGACCTAAAGGAGAAACTCTTCTTTTCTAACAATTGCTAACAATGCAAAAATTGAAAAAGGGACACAAATCTCCAAAACATCAATCAATCAAGACCACAATCCCTTCATCTCAAATTACAATTCATGGTAATCTCAATCAATGATGCTAATCACAAAAGATGGTCTCTCAAATGATGCACTCAATAAATCAATCTCTCAAGTGTTTAAGGTAAATAAATGTATCGCTTCAAATTCTACTCAAGAAAATTGTCCTACCATAAGCTTGCTCAATTTCTACATCTCCACTACTCATAACACATGCATGCACAATTCAAGAGAGCTTGTTATGAAAGGTTGCAATGGGGTTAGGGTGAAGGTAGGTAATAGTATGGAATGAGAGGCTAAGCACCAAAGAAATTAAAAAGAGCACTAATTAACACAATCATTTTCTATGTAAAATTTTTTTTATTTTACTTATATATCTCCTTTCTTTCTATGTATTTTCTTTCTTTCTCTCTCTCTCTCTTTTAAACTTTTCTTTCTTTCTTTTCTTTTTCTTTTTTTTCTCTTTTTTTTTTCTTTCTTCTTTTTTTTCTTTTTCTTTTCCTTTTTTTTTTGGAAATGAAACTATACTATATACATAATCACAATGACAAAAGCAAACATCCCCCCCACACTTAAACTGTTGCACTCCTGAGCAACGCCTACACTTAAACACAAAACCAAGGTGAAACCAATGCTCAAAAATTTTTCAAGGTGCGGAATAAAATGGTTTTACGCTTAGGCTTGTAATGTGGCTTAGAAAAGAATGAGTCAAAAAGGCACAAAGGGCTAGCAAAGGGATCATAATGCAAGGGAAAGGCTATTTGGCCAAAGTGAGGAAAAATAAAAGAAAGAAAACAAGCTTCCATCATACTTATGCACGTAAGTGAAAAATGTAGTTTCAAAAAGAAACGGAGCAAGTTCTAGAGAACACAAATCATGAGCGAGATGCACACATGAAAGAAAGAATGGCAAAAGATGAATTCCATTCATGCAGCCCAAAACCTCATAAGGTAAACACCAACTTAAGCAACCAACATCACCAAATCAACTACCAAGACATGTAATCGAAGAGTCAAGAATGGTAGATCCAACGAGAATAATTCTTTAAAACCAAAATGTCCTAGTTCATAATATGTAGCAATCATAGAATGAGAGACTCGTATTTATTTTAAAAAAAAAAAAACAAAGTAGAAAAAAAAAACAAATAGAAGAAAGAGGGAGAAAGAAAGAAGAATACTCCCCAAGGGGTTTATGGAGGATAAGCCGCATCAATGAGGAGAATTTCTGCTTCCTCGGCTTCTTTGGGATCCCTCATGAAATGGCTTGAGGCGATGCCCATTGACCTTAAAGGTTCGTCCTGTGGGTGGATCACATAGCTCAATAGCACCAAATGGAAAAATGTTAGTGATCTCAAAAGGGCCATCCCATTTAGATCGAAGCTTACCAGGCATAAACCGCAAATGTGAGTTAAACAGAAGAACTTTCTGGTCCACAGAAAATTCTTTCCTCAGAATATGCTTATCATGGAATGCCTTAGTCTTTCCTTGTATAACCGTGAACTCTCATAGGCATCCAATCTAAGCTCATCCAACTCTTGCAATTGTAGCTTCCTCTCCATCCCAGACTTAGCCAAATCCATGTTGCACTGCTTAATGGCCCAATAGGCTTGATGCTCCAACTCAACTAGAAGATGACATGCCTTATCAAAGACAAGTCGATAAGGAGACATCCCAATCAAAGTCTTGTAGGCGGTGAGATATGCCTACAAAGCATCCTCTAATCGCTTACTCCAATCTTTCCGTGTAGAGTTAACAGTCTTCTGAAGGATTTGCTTAATCTCTCTATTTGAGACTTCAGCTTGATCGTTGGTCCGAGGATTGTATCTTTGTGGAGACCTTGTGAAGCACTCCATACTTGCGTAACAAGGCACCCATGCTTCGGTTGCAAAATTGGGAGCCTTGGTCACTGATAATAGCTCTAGGAATGCCAAACCTGCAGAAAATGTTAGACCTAACAAAATCCACCACCACAGAAGAATCATTAGTCCGGGTGGCTTTCGCCTCAACCCATTTCGAGACCTAATCAACACCCATGCCAGTATGTAAGTATAACCATATGAAGCGGAAATGGACCCATAAAATCAATACCCCAAACATCAAAGATCTCACAAAACAATATAGGGTTGGGGCATCTCATGCCTACGGGAAATACTCCCCGCTCTCCGACGTTATCACATGACTTACAAAATAGATGGGAATCATGAAACAAGGAAGGACAAAATAATCCACTGTCTAAGACTTTCCTAGCAGTTCTTTGGGGTCCAAAATGACCACCACAGCGAAGCATGAGCAAAATGCAATATAGAGTAAAACTCATGATCGGGGACACATCTCCTAACTACTTGGTCACTACAAAATTTCCTGAGATAAGGGTCATCCCAAACATAATATTTAGACTCACTCTTTAATTTAAGGGTTTGGGCCCTAGTGGAATCTACGAGTGCAAAACACCAACTACCAAGTAGTTAACTAGATCAAGACATACCATGGAAGCTTACTTTCCAGCTGTAGAAGCTGCTCATCATGGGAAATCATCCCGAATAGAAGAGGGGTGGGAGGGAGAATGAGTGATGCGACTCAAGTGGTCACTACCCGGTTTTGTGCTCCACTTCGTCTCGAATCTCAACATCAAACTCTTGGAGCAATAACATCCACCGGATGAGTCGTGGCTTAGCATCTGTCTTTTTCAAAAGAAACTTCAAAGCAAAGCATGGTCAATGCTAACTCAAATAATTACACACGTAACTCACGGGATAATTCTCCTCTAGAACTTACTCCCCCTTACAAGTTGTAATCAAATATCCCAATCCCAAAATCTCAATACTTTGAGTCGAAGTTAAAGGAACCAAAATTTGTGACCGTTGAGACAAAATTAAAGAGATGACTAGAGCATTTAAGGTAGAAGATGAATGAACACAAGCAATTTATGCATGATGATAAGATTTCACAATTCAAGTGTTGGTTATGATTAGTTTTGATGATGTCTTATATAGATGCCATTAAGAGCAAAAAGATTGTATATCATACTTATCTTGTATATTGACTAACTACAATATATTTGATGTAGATTAGTCCAAAATGAATTATGGAGATTAATCAAGATGAGAGATTGAAGAAGGAAGAACTTGCTCTATAGAATGAGAAAATCATCATACAAGTTCCTAGATTAATTCTAGAAGTCCCCACGATGATATGGAAGTTGGAACGGCTCAAATCGGAGTGAAAATAAGCAAAATCAAGTTTTGGGATGAACTAAATCAAGCCGATAGGATGTTTAGATTTGAGTTAGAATGATTTCTACGGTGTGTTTGGGCATCTAGGATGATTAACTCGAGCCAAGGAACTCATTACCTCGAGTCGGGGTGATAACCTCGAGTTAGAAGCTTCACTACCTCGAGTCGGGGTGATTTTAAGCGTTTTTGGCATCGGGAACACCTTAACTCGAGGCAACCACCTGTTTACTTGCCTCGAGTCGGGGCTAACTCGAGTTAGATTTCCTTCGCCTCGAGTCAAAGTGCATTTCCAGCACTTCAGTTGCACTCTGTTCCACGTTCAGCTCTGGCGACCTTTGGTAATTTGATGATATCTCTCAAACCAGGTATCGGTTTGATACGAAACTAGTGGCATATTAAACTAGACATCCAACACGTCATTTTGATATATAATATAAGTCCAAATGATCTCAGATAAGAGAGATATGAGTTTTACAAGTTGACACAAACATCACCGTCACATTCAGAACCAAGCTTCAATGTTTTGAGTGTATCTCACAAACTACAAATCCAATTGAGCTAAAATAGGTGCCATTGAAAAGCTGACACACAGAGCTTTCTATCAAGAGTTGAATCAAAGAAAAAGGAGTTCAGACCAGGGAGATATGGCCCTCGAAAGTTGACACACGAATTTCTGGAGTCAATTCAGCATAGCCTCGGGTTTCTTCTATATCTCACTTTAGAAGAGCACTTTTTACCTCGAGTTAAAGAGTCTACCTCGAGTTTTAGAGCAGACAGAAAGATTGAACAATGGAGAGAGGTTTTTACCTCGAGTCAGAAGCTCCACCTCGAGTCAAATGGCCTTCCCGAGAGTTTGAAGAATGTAGAGCAGTTTTTACCTCAAGTCAGCCATAATGTACCTCGAGTTTTCCTTCACCTCGAGTCATGATCTCTGCACCTCGAGTCAAAAACCATTCTCGTTTGTTCAGTTTGGATATTAATGATTCACTAACTCGAGTCTCTATTCTATTACCTCGAGTCTCTCTCACACTTACATCATACTTCACCTCGAGTGCGCATGTCTGTCACCTCGAGTTTTCTTCACCTTGAGTTTAAGTCCTCTTGCCTCGAGTTGTATCAAAGAGTAACACAAGTCATTGTTTCTCTGTTTCAAAGAATTCTTCTGCAAACATCAGAAAACCTCGAGTCACTCATCTCCGCCTCGAGTTGCTTCAGCCTCGAGTCAAAGATCTCGAGCCTCGAGTTAAAAAGCATCCGAAAACATTACTTTGAATCCAATTAATCGATTAACTCGAGTCATTTGGTTCTTCAAACTCGAGTCAAGCAAAGATCAAGTTGGGTTCGTGGTTTTTCTTCACCGTGTGCGAAATCTTGAATTCTCATCAACAACATCCAAATGAATCCCAAAAGATCTTATACTACTTCTAAACATCATTCAACATTTATTGTGATATCATTAATCATAATGTTGAGTGATTTTCAGATGATTTAGCAACGGTCAGCAATAGTTCCGTAAAACAAGAGACGACCAGAGACAACGGATTGAATCCAATTAAGGCGAGATTGGCGCGAATGATTAAATGCTACCAACGGTCAAAATCAAACAGACGAATTCAAATCCTACCAACGGCTATTTCTCCAACTATTATAAATTCACGAAGAAGAGTTCATCTACACGAATCAGCACATACACGAGACAAAGAATACAAAGTGTTCAATCTCTATTTCGTATATATCTTTAGATATCATTGAGCTTCGAGTGTTCATTATCTATCTACTCGTGAGAGAGTCTTATCATTTGTATTACAATTCATTCAAATCTCAAGATAGAGGTATCTTGAGTGTGGGTGTACAATTACAACTTGTAAGGGGAGTGAGTCCAAGAGTAAAAGGATCATCCTTCGTTTACGAGTGTGTAATTGTGTCGAGTTATTTGGTTACAACTTGTAAAGAGGGGTAAGTCCTAGTGAGAGGATTACTTGAGAGTTACGAGTTTGTAATCAAGGATTGAGATAGTGAAATCCGAGTGAGTGTTTCGGGGTGGACGTAGGTCAAGAATTGGACCGAACCAAGTATAACCTCTTGTGTTCATTGCTCTTCTCTCTATCTCTCGTTTTAAGTGTTCTTGAGCAATTAGCAAAAGAATTTTCATAATCACCTATTCACCCCCTCTAGGTGATATTCCACCTTCATTTGGTATCAAAGCGTAGGTTTCTCGGTTGGGCTTAACATCCCGAGATAGATCATGGAAGGAATATTACCCGACGGTGCCTCAATCAACCGACCACCAGTTTCGACGGTGAACATTATGCATTCTGGAAAGCAAAGTTCAGAGTGTTTGTTTTAGCCACGGAGTATGGTGTCTGGCAAGTCATAAAGAATGGTGATTATGTTCCCACAAGAGTAGAAGGCGGAGTTAATGTTCCAAAGGATGAAGATGAATTCAATGAGGATGACAGATGGAAAATGACTCTTAACAACAGAGCCATTTTAATGCTCCAAAGTGCTCTTAGTCAAAAGGAGTATTGTCGTATTGCAATCTACCTACAGCCAAGGAAATGTGGAAAGCTTTGGAAATGGCATACATGCCTACTATATGTGGAGAGAACTCCTCAGTTGAAGAAAGTGAGGAAGAAGAAGTTGCAAACATGTGCTTAATTGCTGAAGAAGAAAAAGCAATGTGAAAACGATGATGAGGTATATGATTCTCGAACCTACCTATGATGAATTATTGTCGAATACAATGAACTACATTCTGAATTTGAAAAACTTGCAAAAGAGTTTATTGCCTCTAAGAGGAAAATCAAATTGCTCGAACAAACCAAAGATTTACCTCCAGTTTCGGTTTATGAAAACTCGTTTTGCGAAAAATGTCCCGATCTTATAAAGAAAAATTCTTATCTTACAAAAACACTTGAGAAATTCACTAAGGGTAGTGAAATGCTCAATGTAATCTTGAAAGCTCAAAGATTTACAAATGATTGATCCGGCATAGGTTATAATCCTATTTTTGATAAAAGGAAAGGCAAAAAGAAAACTGGTGGAAAATCTTATTTGAACTATTTTCAAAAATCAGTTCATACTTCAAATCCCTTTGCTCATTGTAACTATTGTAACCATAAAGGTCACAATACTTCATCATGCTTTCACAAGAAAGAAAGAAGAGACAAACTGTTGGTAATTATCAATGGGTACCAAAGGGAACTTATGTTTTCCCTAAGGTTCAAACTAACCCGGAAGGACCCAAGTATAAATGGGTACCAAAATGTCCATCTAGTGCTTTATATGTGCAGGATAATTTGAAAAACAATGGACATAAGAAAAGAGTTTCTCATGAGCCTAAAAGGAGAACTCTCGGAGCATCCATTGCAGAAACTACAAGGTCAAATCATAAGAAGCAATGGACACAAGCAAGAGGAATATGTTCCACCTCAAGAACAAACTACCACAGAATACCATTCAACTATCTTGAGAAAAATAAGAAAAAGAGATTCTCTCAAGTGTCAAGTAGAAGACTCTTGAAGTTTATACCCTCAGAGAGAACTTTGCAGACACCCATGGAAAGACATATGAAGAAGAGGCAGTGGGTAAGCAAAGTCAATCCTTCAAGTACCTAAGGTAAAGTTATACAATGGTAAAACCTACTATGCTATTATCTCGTAACATTTATTGAGGTTTTATATTGTGAAACCGTAGGAATAAGTATTGCAAACTACTTTTGAAATTGAGTTTTCACATCCCGATTTATTGTTCAAAGAGATTGCAATGTTCAATGATTTAATTCTTTATGCATGCATGATAATTTGAAAAGAAAGCATATCTTTTATGCATAAAGTCATGTTTAATTCATTGTGTTCAGTTGGTCTGGAATGATTATATTCATACGAGTATGTGAATTTTTGCTTCCTACAAGCTAACAATGGTTGGATCCAAGAAAGGTTGGATACCATGGGAGAAAAAGGTTTATATGTCTCTGTAGGATCAAAGAAAGCTTATCAAGAATACCACTATGTAAATACAAGCTGCATATCGGATTTGTTAGTACATGATTTCGATCTAAAGGAAGCTGAATGAATGGAGCTTGAACTTGGTGACATTATCAAGCAAGCTACTATAAGGACAAGAGGAATTACGGTGACATCTAATCCTTACCCTATTTTGCTCTTAAATGAATTACATATGTGGGTAATGAATACTTGTCCATTATTGCATTCCTTTAGCAATCAATCATTTATGTTGTTTCAAAATGTTTTCGATTGCTAAATGAACCATAAATGAATTTGTGCATAACTTTCTGAGTTTATGTTTTTGAAGTGCACAATTCTAAAATTTGTTGTTGATTTCAATTCACCTTGTTTCTGTAAAATGCATACAAACATGTTTGAAAAAATATTCATGCTTTTATTGCATTCAAATGATGTTTTTCAAAATTGGAAGTTAAGTCTTGGTATACTGAATGTCGGATATATATGCTGAACTTTTCCCTGTCATCCACATGTTGATCTTTGGAATTCATTGTGCTACTTGAACTCTATTGTTTCATTCTCTAACTAGTTGGACCTCATGTCTAACAAGTTGATCATGCATGAGTTTCAAGTCTATCTTCAAGAAAAGAATTCAATTTGTGAATCTATTATGCCTTAAACACTAATGTTCATCATTCGGGAATCCCAAGTATTCACTTTGTGCTCATATGTTTTTGTTGTACTAAGCATGTTTGATAATACTCCACCATCATGACTTTTGTTTGTGAAAAAATTGTTCAACATGTTTTCTAAATCTGAAGCATATTGACATATTCATTAAACCTATTGACTTCCACCATGTTTAACATGAGCATCAATTTTTCAAGCATGTTTCAGAAATAAATCTTTCATCCATGAAAATTTTGATTTCATAATGCATTATCACGTTTTTGAAAGAACATTCAAGATTTGAAACACTTTGTATGTTTCATTTTCATTCTTGACAAATCAGATCTGATTCATGAACTATGAATTGATAAATGCTTATCTTTATGGATAAGATTTTCTATGCTCATTAATCAAACTTACATGTATTTTATCAATGACATCTTTTTATGCATAAAGTGTATTTACAAATTGTCATTGAGAAATAACATTCTTGACTTGATTCAATTGTTTCCCTTTTGACTCATTGGCTTGAACTTTTTTGATTGGGTAAAATTATGTTCTTAATCTTTGATTGACTTATTATACTCTTTGCTCAAATATCATATGATTTAATTCTATAAGAGCATAAGAGTTGTTATGTCTAATCTTGTGTGGACTCAAGATTCATTGAGTACCAAAGAACATATTCTTTTTGCAGAGTTGACCAAAATGTTCTGTTGTTGAATACAAAGAACATAGGAAAACATAATAGACCATTTTTAGTGGCTATGTCTGCAACTTATGTGACTTCACTTGAATGACATCCCATCACTAGCAAGAGGCTTAGACTAAGATGATAAGGAGCATGCTAGCTTGATGAGAAGCTATGAGAAGAAAGTAATTTTGAAGATCCTATACAAAGCTCATTTGGGATTTCCGCCTCTAATATGTAATTGGTGATTATAAAGAATCATCCTCTTGAAGCTCATTCACATCCAGAAATCCTCAATATTGGTCACATCATCAGAAAGTGATTAGCCAATGATTCATCAATGTCTACAGAGGATTATAACTTGAGTAATTACGATATTACTCAAGTGAGGTATTGTATTATGAAACAATATGCGTATTGTATATCATAATCATGCTAGGCTAATTTGATTTTATCATTTAATTTTATCTCATGAATCTTAGCCGAGCAAACCCATTTCTAAAATGATCTTATGCTCTAAACTTTTCTTTTATCATCATAAAAACATAAGTTTTACAATTATTTGGTATCATTAAATGGAACTTCATTCTTTAATCATGCATCCATTAAGGGGGAGTTTCACATTCATATGTGTTTTATACTTTAATAGCTCATCTCATTTGTTTGAAGAAAATCCTTTTAAGTATACTCATCTGCATTCACTATGTTTCTATTAGTTTTGATGATGAGTTAATGTCATATTTTCCTTTCATTATCTTAATTTGAAAATATCATACAGAAAGGAACATTTTGATATTTGATTACACTAATAATTCTCCATTGCAAGAAAGTTTTACAATTGTCCCAGGAGAATTCGGTCTGTGCAAAAATCTTCCTTAATGCACTGTAAGGAGAAATCATCAAATTGAGGAATAGTGCTTTCACGTTTCATCATTCAACAGAGATATGCTCTATGAAGAGTTCCTTGAAGAAAAGGCAAGAGATGGAAGCTAAGTATTGACCATATTCATTCATATGAGATATAACTCAAGAAGAAGTACTCTTGCTCACATCTCAAAGGATATTCTATCAAGCACAACATGGATTTCTTTCAACAAGAAAGCTAGCAAATGGACTTCATCGATCATTCATCAATTTGCAAAACCAACATGAGCATTTCTAATCTCTATCCTTTTTTTTTAGTAGAAATTTTGCACATGTTTGGTATCTATATGTTTTAATTGTGAAAGATTTCTTGAAAAACTCTCCAAATTCTTTCAAAGTTGTCTTCATAAAAAAAATTTCCAAATTGCATCATATTTTGAAAACCATATCAAATAGGGGAGAAAAAATTGTTTTGACATATGGTTAAGGAAAGACAAGTCAATTTTAACTTTTTTTCATATTTGCCTATATTTCTTCTTTACCTCAATCTTTTTGCTAATGACAAATAAGGGGGAGAGAATGGCAAGAAAAATATGTGATCTAATATATTTTCATATTCATACATATTTTTCTTAATGTATTTGCCATCATCAAAAAGGGGGAGAATGTTGGTTATGATTAGTTTTGATGATGTCTTATATAGATGCCATTAAGAGCAAAAAGATTGTATATCATACTTATCTTGTATATTGACTAACTACAATATATTTGATGTAGATTAGTCCAAATGAATTATGGAGATTAATCAAGATGAGAGATTGAAGAAGGAAGAACTTGCTCTATAGAATGAGAAAATCATCATACAAGTTCCTAGATTGATTCTAGAAGTCCCCACGATGATATGGAAGTTGGAACGGCTCAAATCGGAGTGAAAATAAGCAAAATCAAGTTTTGGGATGAACTAAATCAAGCAGGATGTTTAGATTTGAGTTAGAATGATTTCTAGCTACAGTGTGTTTGGGCATAGGATGATTAACTCGAGTCAAGGAACTCATTACCTCGAGTCGGGGTCATAATTTCGATTTTAGAAGCTTCATGTTTTACCTCGAGTCGGGTGATTTTAAGCGTTTTTGGTCTCGGAGACACCTTAACTCGAGGCAGACCAATGTTTGCCTCGAGTCTGTTTGGGATGATTACCTCGAGTTAGATTTCCTTACTACCTCGAGTCAAAGTGCATTTCCAGCACTTCAGTTGCACTCTGTTCCACGTTCAGCTCGGGCGACCTTTGGTAATTTGATGATATCTCTCAAACCAGGTATCGGTTTGATACGAAACTAGTGGAATATGAAACTAGACATCCAACACGTCATTTTGATATATAATATAAGTCCAAATGATCTCAGATAAGAGAGATATGAGTTTTACAAGTTGACACAAACATCACCGTCACAGTCCAGACCAAGCTTCAATGTTTTGGGTGTATCTCACAAACTACAAATCCAATTGAGATAAAATAGGTGCCATTGTAAAGTAGACACACAGAGCTTTCCATCAAGAGTTGAATCAACGAAAAAGGAGTTCAGACCAGAGAGGTATGGCCCTCGAAAGTTGACACACGAATTTCTAGAGTCAATTCAGCATAGCCTCGGGTTTCTTCTATATCTCACTTTAGAGAGCACTTTTTACCTCGAGTTAAAGAGTCTACCTCGAGTTTTTAGAGCAGACAGAAAGATTGAACAATGGAGAGAGGTTTTTACCTCGAGTCGAAGCTCCACCTCGAGTCAAATGGCCTTCCCGAGAGTTTGAAGAATGTAGAGCAGTTTTTACCTCAAGTCAGCCATAATGTACCTCGAGTTTTCCTTCACCTCGAGTCATGATCTCTCGCACCTCGAGTCAAAAACCATTCTCGTTTGTTCAGTTTGGATATTAATGATTCACTAACTCGAGTCTCTATTCTATTACCTCGAGTCTCTCACACTTACATCATACTTCACCTCGAGTCCGCATGTGTCACCTCGAGTTTTCTTCACCTTGAGTTTAAGTCCTCTTGCCTCGAGTTGTATCAAAGAGTAACACAAGTCATTGTTTCTCTGTTTCAAAAGAATTCTTCTGCAAACATCGAAAACCTCGAGTCACTCATCTCCGCCTCGAGTTGCTTCAGCCTCGAGTCAAAGATCTCGAGCCTCGAGTTAAAAAGCATCCGAAAACATTACTTTGAATCCAATTAATCGATTAACTCGAGTCAAATTTGGTTCTTCAAACTCGAGTCAAGCAAAGATCAAGTTGGGTTACGTGGTTTTCTTCACCGTGTGCGAAATCTTGAATTCTCATCAACAACATCCAAATGAATCCCAAAAGATCTTATACTACTTCTAAACATCATTCAACATTTATTGTGATATCATTAATCATAATGTTGAGTGATTTTCAGATGATTTAGCAACGGTCAGCAATAGTTCTGTAAAACAAGAGACGACCAGAGACAACGGATTGAATCCAATTAAGGCGAGATTGGCGCGAATGATTAAATGCTACCAATGGTCAAAATCAAACAGACGAATTCAAATCCTACCAACGGCTATTTCTCCAACTATTATAAATTCACGAAGAAGAGAGTTCATCTACACGAATCAGCACATACACGTACGGACAAAGAATACAAAGTGTTCAATCTCTATTCGTATATATCTTTAGATATCATTGAGCTTCAAAGTGTTCATTATCTATCTACTCTGTGAGAGAGTCTTATCATTTGTATTACAATTCATTCAAATCTCAAGATAGAGGTATCTTGAGTGTGGGTGTACAATTACAACTTGTAAGGGGAGTGAGTCCAAGAGTAAAAGGATCATCCTTCGTTTACATGAGTGTGTAATTGTGTCTCGAGTTATTTGGTTACAACTTGTAAAGAGGGGTAAGTCCTAGTGAGAGGATTACTTGAGAGTAATCAAGGATCGAGATAGTGAAATTAGTGAGTTTGTAATCAAGGATTGAGATAGTGTGAATTTTCATAATCAATTCACCCCCTCTAGGTGATATTCCACCTTCACTCGCAGAACTGATTTTTCTTAATCTTATAACTTGAGTTACGATTTATTAACCGGACATTCGAGAAATGTAAGGTCAAGAATTGGATTCATTATCTGAAAACATTTTCAAATCAACTCAAACTTACTTTTAGTTCTATTTAAACCTCATCATCAAAACACTAAGAGAACTAACAAACTTATCAAAAGCAAAGTGCCAACAACTCCTTTCATTGCAAGATCCAAAGTCTTGGAGGCATATGCAATCACATCGATGCTCTATCTCTGCCAAGATAGCACCAACCGCATAGTTGGAAGCATGTTCTTGAGCAATTAGCAAGGCTTCAAATGAGAATTTGCAAGCATCATCAAATCACCTATTCAAGTCTTGCTAAAATCCCGAATGAAACGCCGATGGAAACCCGCATGACCAAGAAAAAGAACCTCCCGCACATATGCGGGGAGGGAATTACATCTATCTTAGCAGGGTCTACCTCAATCCCTTTCCTAGACACTATGTGTCCCAAGACTATACTTGACTCAACCATCAAGTGACACTTCTCATAATTCAGCACAAGATTAGACTCAATGCACCTATGCAAAACTCTAGACAAATTAGCTCATGCATCAAAATCAGACCCATATACGGTGAAATCATCCATAAAAACCTCCATAGTCCTCTAGAAACTCGAGAAAATGCTTACCATACAACGCCGAAAATGCAAAGGCCAAAAGGCAGCGGTAGGTATATGTTCCAAAAGGGCATGTGAAGGTCGTCTTTCCGATCCTCGGGAGCAATATGGATGAAGTATCCGGAGTATCCATCCAAGAAGTAGTAATGGGACTTGCCACCAACCTAACATCGATCAGGGTAATGATCCAGTGGCTTGGTTGAGTCTCCTATAGTCGATGCAAACTCTCCAACTATTCTGAACTCGAGTAGGAATGAGCTCATTCTTCTGATTGGCTACCACAGAGCACCATTCATTATCAACACATGCACAAATGGGAGAATCACTCTCAGATGCAAAATCAGGATAATCAGCACACCAATCAGCAATAACATCATCCACAAGATCATCAATCACATCAATGCGGAAAACAGAATGTTCTTCCCTAGGATGTTTCATGGCATCAAAGATATTGAAATTCACAGATATATCACCAAACTCTATGGAAAGAGTACCGAGAATGCACATCTATCTTAGTCCTAGTTTGTTTTCATGAAAGGCCTCCCTAGAATGATTGGTGACCTACTGCGGGAGACTCATCCTCTATATCTAAGATGTAAAAATCGGTAGGAAATATCCGTTCATTAACTTTGACTAATACATCTTCAACTAAACCAGAAGGATGAACATTACTCCTATTAGCTAGCTGAACAACAACACCAGTAGGACGTAAAGGACCAAGACCAAGAGATTTATAAATAGATACAGGCGTGACATTAATAGAAGCACCTAAATCTAGCATGCAATCATCAAATCTATAGTTACCAAAACAACAAGGGATAGAAAACCTCCCTGGATCCTTGCACTTGCGAGGCATTGTAGGCTGGATGAGTGTTGATACATTTTGGTTCAAACTCACTAGTTCGCTCCCCTTCAGTAGCCTCTTGTTGGTGCACAACTCCTTCAGAAACTTGACATATTTAGGAATTTGTTTGACCGCATCTAAAGAGGAATGTTGATCTCTACTCTTCGAATGTCTCAAGTATATCCTTCTCTTGTGCTTTTTCGCCAACTTCTTGGATTGAATCGCTCTCTAAGGGAAAGGAAGAGGAATGTGGATGTCTTCCTCTTCACCTTGTTGCACTGCCTTTTTATTTTTGGAGTCAATCTTCACATTTTCTGACTCTCTTTCTGATGTGGAAGTCACATCTGCAACTGGTTTAGGTTCCTCCAATTGCTTGCCGAACGAAGGGAGATAGCACTCACATTCCCCTTAGGATTAGGAATTGTTTGTGAAGGAAGAGTGTTGGATCCCCGAGGTTGAAGTTGGTTCAATGAGATTGCCAAGCGCCGTCTGTGTTTGCAAACTCGAATAGAAGTGTCGGTTCTTTGTCGGAACTCCATGTTGGCGTGGCAAATTGCTTCATCATATCCTCGGGAGGAACCACCACTACTACTACTACTAGCCTCTTGTTGTCTTGCGCTTTTGTGGAGGTGCACATATGGGGTCGAGGAGGTGGTGCCGGCAAAGGCAAAGGAGGTGCGATTTGTTGGAAATTACGTGGTCTGTATTGTCTCTATTGGTAATTCCCTGTAATTTTGTTGATATTGGTTACTCGGTTCGATTCTCGGTTCCAACGGAATTAGGGTGATTTCTCCAACCAGGATTGTAGGTGTTGGAGAAGGCATTATTCTACTAGTATTGTGGCTTTCCTGGAAAAACACCCACTGAAGCTACTGACTGGTCTTGATAAGTAGGATCATACAAGGTAGGGCAAGAGTCAGTAGAATGGTAAGGGTGGTCAGAACCCACATGGGTACCCCATCTCGAGGAGGAGAAGATTGTCGCATGCATCGTGTCACGCTTAACCGCCTCACCGAGAGGTCAGATCATCAAGTCTATTCTCTAATCTCGAGAATCGACTTTGGAGTAGAGGTGTTTGCATATGGTAAACGGGAGTACTATTGGCCCCGGTGCCAAATTCGAGAGTTGGTTCGCCATCTTGGAGATCAATTCTCGGGCATCTTCAGGTGTCTTGTTTCGTAGAGCCCCACCGCTAGAAGCATCCACCAAACCTTTGTCTACTAGTAGCGAGACCATCATAGAAATGGGTAATCAAGAGTTGCTCGGTGATCGGTGGTGTGGACAGCTTGCACATAACCTTTTGAACCTCTCCCAAGTACTCATACAAAGTCTCCCCATTGGCCTGTTTAATTTTGGCAATTTCCTTTTTGATCGCAGTTGCTCTTGGGTAGGGTAATATTTCTCCATAAATAACCTTTGAACATCAGTCCAGCTCCCAATAGATGAAGGCTGAAGGTACAACAACCAGTCTTTGGCTCCACCTTCCAATGAGAAAGGAAAAGCTCTCAACTTGATTTGATCTTCATCCTGGCATGTGGTTTCATTGTGCTGCACACTAGATAGAATTCCTTCAAATGCGTAATGGCACACTCACCTGAAAGACCATGAAACTTAGGCAGCAAGTGTATTAGACCAGATTTAAGCTCAAAGTTAGCAGCAAGGGCAAGATATTGGATGCACAAAGGTTGATAATTAACATCAGGTTCATTCAATTTCTTTAAAGTAGGCCGATTCTCCTGTTCTTCTGCCATAATTTCTGAGTTAGGAAAATTGCTACTAGAATCAGTGAAAACAATAAGACTATCGAAGTACTATCGAAACACAATCGAAAGATCAACAAGTATGGACACAATCGAATGGCCACAATCGACTCAAGTTCAATGTCAATTCAAAGTATTAATCCCACGACTTAGCCTAACAACTCTTCTAGCAAGTAAGAATTGTTCTTTCTATTTCAGGATCAAATGGCAACAAGTCTTCCGGATTGATAGTGCTCCTAGTACTCATGCAGCATAATCACAAGGCAGAATTTGCAGAAAAATCAAAATTACAAAAATGCCACCAGCCAATCAGAATTACGAAAATACCACTAAAAGTGGTAAAAAGGAGAAAAACACTAAGACACACAAAAGCAAACACAAAAACAAAAACCTATGGTAGAAATTGACCTAAACAAGTCCAGAAACACTATCAAATGATTTTTAAAATTTTTGGGACTTGGGGGGCAACTCCTAGACCATTGGGGAACCCAAAAATGGAATAAAAAAATTCAAAAATTGAAAAGGTGGTCTAAACGATGGAATTTGGCAAAACGGAGCTTAGCACATGGAAAATCAAAGATTTTCGATGTGTCATGTGAGATAGGCCATTTTCTATCACTACCAAATTTCAGCCCATTCGAGAGATACTCCGAAAAAACTGACTAGTAGAAATCAAAAAATCAAAACTTAAAACAGCGAAAAAGTGGTCTAAATGTTGGAATTTGGGGAAAATAGGGTATACCACACTCCCTACTTGGGAGTGACTCTTTCTTAGAATGCCCAATTCCTTGTGAATAAGACCTAGATTGAGTGATCTCGGGTCGAGAAAAATTTACGTCCGACCACCCGAACCACCTAAACTACCGAAAAACGAAGCTATTTACACTACGTTACTAATCAAACCGATGCAAATTCCCCGTATAGCGGGCGCCATATTTTGACAAGAGATTTGCCGTAATCTCCCAAAATAACCAGATTAGAAAAGGATTTGCGGTATAATATAACCTGGGTCGTTTCCTAACGAATTCGATCGGTTTAATTTGAGCAACAATAAAAAGTAAATAAAATCGGGGGTTTTTGATTGAGGAAGAGATTGAAAACGGAAATATGCAGAAACAAAACGAAATAACACAGATTAAACAGAAAATGTAGGATTAAAGGATTAACCCAGGATTGATTCCACCACTTCCCTTCCTCGGACGAAAACAGTTATAATCGAACTTGTGATCGACTCTGGACAAACTGAAATCTCTGCGTTTGTCCAGAAATTCCCTCAACTGAACAATCGTTCAGAATTTGTTCGAATCAATGGTGCACCTCTGTACGATCGCACAATGATACTTTAACCTAGTCCGAACTATGTCCTTGGGAAATGTCGATCTGGGTTTTTAATCAAAAACCCAATCCAAATCCAAAAATTGAATCCGATTAAAGAATGCATAAACGAGTTAGACGGTTACCGATTAAGCGCGAATCCTTTGGATAGTGGATGGAATCCTCATCATTGGGTTAATCTCAGAAATTTAGCCGAACATAATTAAGAAAGACGAAAAACAGATGAAGAACGCGAAGAACACGAAGAACATTACAGAGAATTTGAAAACTACTATTTTGATCCACTGAAATCTAAAAACATGAATGAATATGTGTTTGTGGCTACTGCCTCACTTAACCTAAAATGACAAAATGAAATGGGGCTCCAATTCACAATTCAGGCCCAAAATGGAAAATAAAATAAAATGGGTTTTAATTACAAAATTCGAGCCCAAAAATACATATGACTTCGGCTCCAAAATCGACCGCCCTCTTGTCCGAATTTACTCTTCATGTCTTCATAACAATTGTAGCTCTCTGAATCATCTGAAATATGAGACAAAAATGAGGCAAATCCGATGTCTGGTTCAAGAGTTATGGTAAAAATGGTGAAGCAATGTAAAAGTGGAATTTATTATTAAATAATAGCTAAAATATAATAAAGGGCCCAAAGCCCAAATAAGTATAAAAGCCATTATTTATTAGCTAAAGAGTCCTAAATTATAAATCAAGAGACAAAAAGTAGTGTATGAAATATTCAATTATCATGTGGTCGGGGAGTGTTTTAAAATTCTTGATTCGATAGTTTGTCACCGAATTTTAAAATTTCAAAATCATTAACAAAAGCCCAAGGTATGTATTCCCTTTTTGAAAACAAAACACAACATTAAAACTACAATCGCCAAATTTTACTCATGGGTATCATTCTCATTCTATTTATAACTTAAAATTATCTAATTCTAATGTACTAAGGAAATTTAGTTATTTCAATAATAATTATGAACAACATTTTTAATTTTGTCCTAGTTTATAAATGGGTATTTTTCATGTTTCCCTTCTATCTCCCTACCTCTTTATTATAATTGATAGGGATAAAATTGTAACACTATAATTTATTAGTCGAAAGTGGATATATATGATAAGATCTAAATTTTTTCCCCAATATCTAGAAAAATGGATATATAAAAAGGACAATTTTTTTAATTTTTTTCCCCCAATCTCGAGTTATAAATATAGGACCGAAATGGTATACTTTTTTGTTGGAATATTTAATTTAGTAATCAATATTCCGTTATTTCTATTTATGGCCCACATTATTCTTGGTTTTGTAACCGTCCATTAATATCTTTAACGGCCCATTTAATACGCAATAAGTGCGTATTGAATGCGCCATTAATACTGTAACGTGACCCAATTAATACGCAATAAGTGCGTATTGAATGCGCCATTAATATCGTAACGGCCCAATTAATACGCACTTATTGCGTATTGAATGTGTTTCCTTTTAAGCTCGTGATGGCGGAGGGGAAACGCACGGTGTAATTCACATCTGGTCCCCCGAACCGCTCGACCTTGAGGAAAGCACACCATCTGCAGATTCGGAGAGAAGGATCAGAAGGACAGACTCGGAGTTCGTTCCTACTTGCTGGCTTGGATTCGTTCCTGTTTGGAGACTCAGAGTTCGTCCTTGCTTGCTTCTGGAGACAAATCAATGGCGGGAGGTATTTGTGATCTCTACTTCATTTTTCCGCATTGATCTTATGCTATTTAGTTGTTCAGCATGGTAAGATCACCTTTATTTCTAACATTTGGTATCAGAGCCGTTATATACCTCTGTCTTGATTTTCATTGATTGGATTTTCATTCTTTCATTCTTTGATTTTTCAAGAAAAAGAGATGAGTTCAATCTAGGTTTTTTGGAATTTCTCTCGTGTTTGTTCTCTCGGAATCAATAAGTGATTTTCCTTTTGATATGAGGTTTCGATGAATTTTTTCGAGAAATCAATTTATGTTTCATTCATAAAGCTCATTCAAATTCTTTTGATTCTAAAAATTTTGATCGGGATCGGGGTCTTATTTTCAAATCTTACTTGGAGACCCATGTCAATCGTTAATGATATATGTATGTATATCAATATACCCGAAAACCCTTAGATCCATGTTTTTCTAATGCTATTCAGTTTGGCGCTTTTGTTCGGGGATTTGAGGTCCTATTTTCAAAAATTTAGAGGATCCATATTAATTTGTAAATGAAACCCGTGATCTGGATTTCGTTTGCCATCTCCACGGATTGCCGCCATCGGAAACCGGAAGTTTATTTGTTCATTTGAGTTGATTCCATTTTATGTTTCCATGGTTATCGCCATTGTGAGGATTTCGAGAACTGATTGCATGATTTTCAATTTTGCGTTGAAATTTTGAATTGTGCATTTCGTTTTGTTCCTCGCAAAATCAATGGCTGGAGCTTGTTTCGAATTGTCCATGAACGCTACCGTAGAAAAACACCAGAAAAGAATCTTGAAATCATCGGAACTGCCAGCTAAGCTATATGATGAATCATTATTAGCTTTAAATGATTTATTGATTCATAAGGAAAAATTTTAGAATGTCAAAAATGATATTCGAGCCTTTCAGATCAAGTATCTTAATTTGGAACTTTAGGCCAATTGTTAATATGTGTTGAGCAGTTTTTATGGGCATTTAAATCTTTTATTTCCTTCTTGGAAAATTATTAGACCCTATTACATCTTTAATCACCTTGGCCATATTTATTTATTTTCTTGGCAACCTGTTTTATGTATAATTTTGATTACATCATATTTAATTACGAAAAGGATTGATTTTGGCATTTTTGTTTTTCTTTCATTTTTGAAAGGTTTGCAAAATTAATTTATAAGTTATTGAATTGTCTAAATATTTGGAAAATTAACTTTAGACAATTATTTAACTGTTCAAAATTTTGTAACACTTAATTTAAGATGAAAAAGTGCCAAAATTAATTATTATTTAAACAATTTTTGGGTACATAAAACAGTGGGAGGATTTTTCCTTTTAAGTTGATTATTTAGTTAATCAATTAATCCGATTTTGTCTAAGATGATTATTTAATCACATTTGTTGATTAAATTGATCAATTAAATTCTCATTAAATATTTGTGCATATTTGGAATCTAACTTCACGAGTTAATTTTGGTGATTGATTTTGGTAACATTAATTTAGTCACTTATGTTGATTAAATTAATTGGTTAAATCCTCTATAAAGTTGTGCATATACAGAATTTAAGTATAAAGTTTTCTTATGGCATGCATAACTAATCACATGTGGATTTTAGAATATCAATTTTTGAAGGTGAGTAAAATATTTTTATTCACATTAATGATTTAGTTGATTAAATTAATTAATTAAGATTCCTGTAGACATTGTGTATGTGTATGGTATTTACATTATATTGTACATATTTGATATTAGTGATTAGCATACATATTTGTTTAAGGAATAGCTACAACATCTTTATGCACATCTTGTATGCATGGTTAATCACGTAAGGTCATACTATATCAAAATTATGATCATATGTACATTAGTATACACAATGGTTGATGTCTTTGTGATGAACACGTAGAATTGAGAAGCATGACTACCTCTCGTAGGTACATACACTCTATTTTGTTGATGCAACAAAATACATCACATAAAGGTTTAAAGACATCAATTGTAATTAAATGTGCGGTTGTAATTAATCTTTTACAAAAAGTGCAGATAATTATAATCATAGTTTTAATTAGGGTGGAATGGAATGACATTATATTTTCTAAGTAGCCCCCAGGTATTAGGGGATATAATTGCATTCTAGTTTCATCAATTCAAGATAAATTCATGCTATGCTAATGTCTTTGCACGGGTAGACTTTAGTGATACGAATTTATAATGTATGATTAATTGGAATAGAACATCAAATTATATTCTTAATTTACCCATAAGAATTAAGAATAAGGAAATAATTTGATAGTTTTATGATAAAGGTATATATGGATCTAATTGAATTATAACTTTAGCCCACAGGCAAGTTATATGTCAGTAGATTCATGTTTTTTAAGCATGATTTACATTGGTAAATCATGACATGATTTATTAGTCTTAAATTTTAGTTATAAGCATGTATGTTCAATACTATGTAGTCATACAACCTGCGATTTTCTCTGATATGAAATGTAACATTCCCGATTTGAGGGGGTGATAACTATAAAGTATCATACATTTGGGGTGGATAGACATTAGTTATGCTATTAGGAAAGACGAACCACCTTCTATCACTTTCGAGACCAAGCACTCCCATGAGATTGATCTTTATGCAAATGGGAGCGATCTAATCGCCTCTCAATTATGTTCATAAAGACCTCAATCTCTGCATTGGCATTCGTGGTCTGTCGAACAAAGATAACAAGATTAGGCCACTTCGAAGGCAATTGATGAACAATTTGTTACTTCAGATAAAGCATTTGCCGCACCCTAATTATGAAGTTTTCATCCCCAAGACTCATTATAGTAAAAGATGTGTGTAAGCACATCATATAGATAAGGGACATTGCAGCTCAAGCGAAGTCACTTGAGGTTGACATGTCGAATCTTTCCTTGTATACTATATTCGAACACTCTCCCACTTTTGACCATATAGACCCTTTAGGATATCCGCAACACACATGAGGAGAAATGGTCAATCAATAAACTTTTGACCATGTGTGTTCAAGAGGAGGAAGGCTGAAAATGCAAATGGGAGAATTTCTTGAATATGACTTGATTAGTGGGAGCGATCAATTCAGAAACTTGTTTCTGAAAATGATCATTTAGATAGTCAACTTTCCACTTCGAGTTTAAGGATTGGCCGTTAACAATATTCCTTCGGTTCAACCGAATATTGTACAATCAATCATTCAAGATTTACACCTGGTGAGATATTGATCCGTAGATCAAGTTGTTGATGAGGAATAATAAGAAATTGTTGAATAACAGTTGAACAACAAGTTCCTCAAGAAGATAATGAAACAACATTAAGTAGATCTACTAGAGCAATAAGATAGCGATACCTAGTGAATATATTGTGTATCTACGGGGAATCGACTATAATGTACGGCTGAAAATGATCCGGAACATTTTTACAAGCCATGAACGTAGAGAATCAAACTCATGGTGTGATGCTATATGAATTTGAGATGAATGCGAGGCATCTAGCAGTGCGGGATCTTGTTAAGTTGCCCAATGGTGTAAAAGCCATTGAATTTAAAATGGGTCTTTAAAACAAAGATAGACTCATTGGGCAACATTAAGAGACATAAAGCGGGACTCATTGCTAAAGGGTTCACTCAAAAGGAAGGAATCGAATACAAGGAGACCTTTGCTCTGTATCTAAGAAAGATTCTCTTCGTATCATTCTAGCATTGATTGCACATTTTGAATTAAAGTTGCAACAAATGGATGTGAAAATGGCCTTTCTCAATGGAGATCTAGAGGAAGAGTTTTACATGAAACAAACCATCAGGATTTTCCTCTAATAATGGTGATCATTTGGTGTGAAAACTCAAGAAATCTGTATATGGATTGAAACAAGCTTCCCATCAATGGTATTTAAATTTTCATGATGTTATCTCTTCATTTGGTTATGTAGAGAACATTGTGGATGAATGTATATACCGGAGAAGGTTAGTGGGAGCAAGACTTGTTTCCTTATTCTATATGTGGATGATATTCAATTGCAACCAACGGTAATGGTTTACTATATGAGGTGAAACGATTTCTTTTGAAAAACTTTCACTTGAGGGCTATAGGAGATGCATCTTATGCCACTAGCATCAAGATACATAGAGACAAACGTCAAGTATTCTAAGTTTGTCTCAAGAGACCTATAGCAACAAAGCTTTGGAAAGATTTTGCATGAGGAATTGTTCACCAAGTATAGCTCCTATTGTGAAAGGTGATAGGTTCAATTTGAACCAATGCCCAAAGAATGACTTTGAGCAGGAACAAATGAAAAACATTCCTTGTGCTTTAATAGTAAGAAGCCTTATGTATACTTAGGTCTGCACAAGACCTGACATTGCATTTGCTATTAGAATGCTAAGGAAATATCAGAGTAATCCAGGTATAAACCACTGGAGAGCTATAAAGAAAGTATTGAGATACCTTTAAAGGAACTAAAGAGTACATGCTTAAGTACAAATGAATCGACAATTTGGAAGTGATTGGTTACTATGATTCAGATTATCTTGTCACGCATGGACTTAAGGAAATCCACTTCAGGATATATATTCATGCTAGCCGATAAAGCTATATCATGGAGTAGTAAAAAGCAATCTTTAATTGCAACTTCCACTATATAAGTTGAGTTTGTATCTTGTTTTGAGGCTACCTCACATGGTGTACAAATGAATAGTTTCATTTCTTGGCTTAGAATTATGGATCCAATTTCTAGGCTATTAAGATTATATTGTGACAATTCAAATTTGTGGTTTTTATGGCTAAGAACAATAAAGGTGGTAGTCGAATTAAGTATATTGACATTGAGTGTTAGCCATAAAAATGCGTGTTAAAAATTAAACAGTGGTTGTTGAACACATGAGCACCGAATTGATCATTGCTGATCCTTTAACTAAAGGCATGCCTACATTGAAATTTGGGATCATGCGAAAGAATGGAACTTGGTTCCCTTATGTGATTTTCGTTGTAAGAACGATATTATTTATGAAACTCTATTTGTGATATTTCTCATTTCAGTTTGTGTACACATTCAATTGTTTGTTTAATTTGAGAAATATCATTAAGTTTGGACCAAGAATAAACGTAGGGTTTATTCATTAAGTTATTTGGGCTTGGGAAACACGATGCATCGTGATACATGGAAGATATTACTCACTTTAAGAGGACCTATCGCTATGATCCTTGCATTTTGTTTTTCAAAGGTATATCTTGAAGTATGTGGGCCAAGTGGGAGAATGTTGGAATATTTAATTTAGTAATCAATATTCCGTTATTTCTATTTATGGCCCACATTATTGTTGGTTTTGTAACCGTCCATTAATATCAACTTGCCCATTTAATACGCAATAAGTGCGTATTGAATGCGCCATTAATACTGTAACGCCCATTAATACGCAATAAGTGCGTATTGAATGCGCCATTAATACTTTATAACTTGACCCAATTAATACGCACTTATTGCGTATTGAATGTGTTTCCTTTTTAAGCTCGTGATGGCAGAGGGGAAACGCACGGTGTAATTCCTGTCGGTCCCCCGAACCTGCTCGACCTTGAGGAAAGCACACCATCTGCAGATTCGAGAGAAGGATCGGACGGACTCGGAGTTCGTTCCTACTTGGCCGGCTTGGATTCGTTCCATTTGGAGACTCGAGTTCGTCCTGCTTGCTTACGGAGACAAATCAATGGCGGGAGGTATTTGTGATCTCTACTTCATTTTTCCGCATTGATCTTATGCTATTTAGTTGTTCAGCATGGTAAGATCGCCTTTATTTCTAACACTGCCATCTGCGAAACCCAAACATATCTAATGAATGAACGAGAGTAGTACCATATATATATATATATATATATACATGTTCCACCTATGTCTCCCGTCCGTAAAGCTCAATTAAAATCAAATCCCGTAATATTGAATAACGCTTATTTTTAATTTGCCTCACATACCTATTGACATAATAAATACTCATGAGGACTTTGCTAATCTTATTTATAAGGTATTTTGATCATGTTTCACATAAATCAAGAAAAATCAACAACTTTCTAACTTTACCCTTATTTAAGATATATTAATTATTATTTGTATGAAGAAAGTTTGACGGAAGACCTACAAAAAAAATTAATCTTGTCAACGAGCTATATAGGGAAAAAAATGGATCATTAGGTTTACCTAATAGTTCTTAATGGTGGGCAGGCAAGAACAGTGAAATGGATGCTATTCAAGCCCGCAATATCAATCGGGAATTCCACGAAATATCAATTTCAGTCACCAAACAAGCAAGAGATTAAAGAAGAATCAAAATAAACTCTGGTGGATATTTCAGTCACCAAAAAAGCAAGAGATTAAAGAAGAATCAAAATAAACTCGTGGTGCTTTAATTACCTTTTAGGGATTATTCTTGATCTTCACGTACACGAAACTACACAACTCTCTCGAACAGATTTGGAAAACAACACATTATTCCGTACATTCATCTTAGATACTTCTATTAGTTTCGAATATCGAGAGTTGTGCAAGAAACTAATCAAGGTTATCAACTATTCAACACATGGAACTTCCAAGATTACATTTGAAACTAACAAATGCATTTTGTATTGTTGCACAAAGAGTAATTTGAACAGCAGAGAGCTGTGTAAGAAAAATCATGGACATTAACTCATCCTCACATAAAACTTGCAAGATCCATCAGTCATCGAACAGTGAAGAGAAGGAGATTAAAGGAGAAACAGAATAAAGTGATGTTACAATTACCTGTAAGGATTATTGATCGATGAGCGTCTAATTAGAAGGACATCCAAAACTTATTCAATGTTATTTTGCTTACTATATATCAATTTTAGTCACGAAACATGGAAGAAAATGAGATTAAACAAGAAGCGAAATAAACTTCGATGATGTTTTAATTACCTTGTGGGGATTCTTGATCTTCACGTACGAAACAACACGACTCTCCGAACAGATTTGAAAAACCACACATTATTATTCCGTAAGGCACATTCATCTTACATACTTCTATTGGTTTACGAATTAGAGAGGTAAAGGGAAATGATGTCCATATTAACTGATTATCACATCAAACTTCCAAGATTAGAGTTGAGACTAACAAATGACTTTTGCCGTAAAATATCAATTTCAGTCACCAAAGAACGAAGAGAAGGAAGATTAAGAGCAAGATTAAGAAACAGAATAATAATTACCTGTAAGGATTCTTGATCTGTATCTTGATGACTGAGGAGTGTCTTACTTCACCATGTCGAGTTAGAGAAAAAATTCTTGATCTGAAAAGAAATTGTGCAGCCTGACAGTTTTTTCTACACGGATTGATGTGCAGTGAAGACGATGGAGCACTTTATTTTTGGAACTTGAGGAACCGTTTGGTGGGAGCAATGTTTCAGCTGATATATGTGTGTATATATATATATGTTATCACCCATGCAAGGTTAGTACTGCCTTCTATTACCAGTGATATTATTTGGGTAATTAATGTATTAATCTTTTTTATAAAAAAATCTGTTAGGTTAATGTTCCCGACCTAATTAACCATGCAAATAACCATCTTGTTTATAACCTCCCCTAACAAATCGGGAAGAGTTTTAATGTTATTCTTGATTCCTTGAATATGACAGGAATTTTAAAATTTTAAAAGTATTAACTAATCTTAGTTAATTAAATATTCAATTAATTTATTTTTTACATAATTTATTAATTTATTTAACGCTACTAGTAAGCTTTTATAATAAGGACAAAAGGGAGTATATTAGTATTTAGGAGAGCGATTTCTGTTAGGAAAATTTTGAATCAAAGAGGTACCTTCTGTCAAACTCAACTGTCTTTCGAATTTAATCTAGCATACATTACCAAAATCAAAATTAATGTTAACAAAGGATAAATTAAAAAAAAAAAAAAAAAAATCTCATTCTCTAAGATACTTTTATAATTTACATATAAGAAATTTACTGTTTTGTGAATTTTTTAGAAGATTATTAAAATATCATATATTGGGTTAATAAAATATTTGGTCCATCGAATTTGCCCTTATTCAACGGAATTCCCTTACCTTAAACTTTATTAACTATGCATAAAATTCAATAAATTTCTAACTCTATCCCTATTTAATGTTATTATATAGAGCATACCCCATGAGAACAAGGTCGGCAATAATAAATGAAGGGTATGTAAAATCTTACAATTGTAAGAAAATTTTTAAGAAGTTCCTTTTAATTATTAGTACTAAATATTTATTATTTCTCTACCCCTTAAATAGAACTAGAGGTGGAATAGCCTAAAAATAATAATACACTTAATCATATAATGCTAATTGTAACGCTCCCTTATAGCTCCCGATCATAATCAAAGTTCATACACAGAAGAGCATATATATCTGGTTTGGATGAATGAGTAACTGATAAAAATGCGGACATATTTAAACTTAACTTGGTTTTGCAAAATAAACTTAATCCCTCTAGGATATTTAAGTATATACAGTCATCCCAAATTTAAAACTTCAGAATTAAACTCCAAAATAAGTAAATATATACAAAACAAAAAGGAACTCTTCCTCCGAGTTCACCTTCTTCTGCTTCCGCCTTACAGCACCGCTTTCCCCTTCTTCACACTCCCACTGCTTGTAACTTTGTTCAAATATGAGATTTACGTATGAATCTCAAATTAACATGTTAACATCTACGCATGGAGTATAAGTATATGTAACAAATAAATTACCATAATCATGAATACCACATAGCATACAAACAGTATAAAAACACAGTTCAAAATCCCAGCGCTAAGAAAACTTGCACATAAACTACCCGGTTCAAAATTCCATAGTGCTTGGAAAGACAAGCAGGACCTACCCGATCTTGTGTCTATCTCTCCGAGGCCCAATCCAGAACCTACCTGGTCCCGAGTCCTCAAGACAAGGAAACCACGACACAACCTACCCGGATCCAAGTTTCCTTAGCACAAATGTGTATGGCCAACACAAACATATTGTATGCAATCAAATATGTTTATAAAACACATTCCACAAATCATGGCATTTAAACACACACAAGTACACTCACAAACATACAAGGCTAGGGTTACTACTTGGTGCGTAGTAACCTTAATTTCGTCCAAGTAATTCTTTGGGGTGCATGCGCTTGAGAAATTACCTATAATTTGGGATAACCGGTTATTAATAAATTCATAAATATTAAACATGATTGAAATTTCCCTATTATCATGTTTATTCACTTTTTAACCTTATTTAATTGGGCTTTAACCTAACAATCCAAACTTGTCGAATTCTAGCTCTTAACCTTGACTCTTCGCTGAAAAATATAGTCACTTTAATCATTTTTATTAATTGTAGAAAAAAAAATTTTGAGTCTCTCAAGTGTTCTATGACCTCTATGCTTTCAAGGAAAAATATTTTCAGAGGTCCAAATATGCCATAAAAATCTCGGTTTCCAATTTTGCCCCTGTTGTCCGATTGATGTCTAGAAGTTTGACTAATATTAGAAATTCCATGTAAAATCGTATATAGATCTAAAATTCCCAATTTTTATGTCAAATTAAAGCTTGACCAATCCTATATCACTATGGAAAATTTCAGGATTTATCAAAACACCAATAATTCCCAGTTTTTTTTTTTTTAAAAAAAGACTTCTCGATGAGTTTTTCAAACACATCAGTTGAATTTAAAAATTGATAAATCACTGACCAGAGCCGCCAAAATTACAAAATTTACATTTCCTAAAGTCTCAGTGGGTCCTCTGTATGCATGTAAAATTTCACCCCGTTATAACCACTTTAACCCAGTCAAATCACATGTTTAAATCTTTTGCCTAGTTTTGATGTGCTTGAGGCAGGGTCATTTTTTAGAATTTATTACTCTCTGTCCAGATATCAAAATAATGCAAACGACCCATCATTTCAAAGGTACGGGTGTCCGCTATCTACTGGAAAATTTTCAAAATTCTTAAAGGCCATTAACCCAATCAACACTTGCCCACAAGCTACCTGGGTTCAGTTGTTCAAAACTGACAAATTTGCCTTTTCCTTCAAGCTCTTTATTTTATCTGTAAAAATTCCTTTAAAAATTCACCAAAAATATTGTTCCCACACAACATTTCATAAGGAAAATGATGATGATCTCAAATTTCCGAAATTCCAACTCTTTCTTGTTGTTTACCACGAATTTCCATCTCTGGGTTTTAAACCAAAACTCAGAAATTTTGAAGAAGAAATAGAGATGCTTACTACTAGGCTTGCCTTTGGATTTGTGGTCTATTTTACCACACTAAACCTTGCTCAAACTTCAGCCTATACTCAAGGGAATCACATGCATGTGAGTCTTTAACCATAAATATTAACATGCATGTAGAAAAATCCAAGATACCATAGTTGGAGTTCAAGTTTCTCACCTTGAACTACTTGTGGTTCTTCTTTTTCCTTCAAACTTGGAGATGAAATAAGAATTGAAGTTGATGATGAGAGGGATGAAACCGTGAGGAAGTTGAGAGGGTTGAGAGGAAATTGATTTGTGTAATGAGAGGGAGAGGATGCATTTGATTCAAGTGAGAGGAGGAGTGCACTTTGAATATTAATGGATGTGTGTGTCCGTTTTGTGTTCACGACACTTAGAGAGAATGAGAGGAAATATTAAAATTTGATTCAAAGAATATGTAGGTGTGTTAGGCTACGGTTTTGGAAGAGAAATAAAAGATCTTATTTTTCTTTGAGTTGCCATGTGTTATTCATGCAAAAGGGATATGTGTCACACTTTTTCTTGTTGGTGTGTGTTGTCTTTGTGTCATGATACCATGTGTCTTGTAAGTTGCATGCAAGGCGCCATGTGGCGTCTTGGTATGTGTATGTTGTCTCGGTTTGCGTGTTTGGGTTTCAGTGTGGTTGTCTCAGTTTGCGTGTTTGGTTTCCAGTGTTGTTTGTCTCGGTTTACGTGCTTGGGTTCCAGTGTTGTTTTCTCAGTTTGCGTGTTTTGGGTTCTGGTGTTGTTGTCTCGGTTTACGTGTTTGGATTCCGGTGTTGTTTGTCTCGGTTTGCGTGATTGGTTTTCGGTGTTGTTGTCTCGGTTTGCCTGATTGGTTTTTGGTGTTGTTGTATCGGTTTGCGTGTGTTCGTGCCAAGTGTCACGTGATTGGGAAAAGAAGACAAGTGTCTTCTTGCATGAAATGCAACGTGTGAAGCTTTGAGTAAGATTGCACCACGTGTCAATTTTCTCTCCCTTTTTATGACATATCCTAAAACACTTCCTTAATTACCAAAGACTCCTTATTCGGCCATAATGACTGGACTTCCTCTAAGTGTCCATATACTTAAACTAAACGCCTGACTTGACACGCTTTTCCGTGTAGGTACTTTTATCGATATTCGTTTTGGGATTTTTGTTATTGGGGTGTGTGTTGTAACTTTTGTTGGGTTTGAGGTTTATGTTGTGATTTGTTGTTATTGTCACCTTTTGCGTGTTTAGGTTTTGTTGTGGGATTTCGTTGTCGATTTTGTTGCACGTTTTTTGAGGAGGTATTGTTTAGGTTCTTTTTCATTGTTTGTTGTCTATTTTGTCCCAAGTAATCAATACTCAATAATAATTCATATCACACTAGATATTCAACTTTGGCAAATATTATTGATTATTCTCAATCTTACAGGGTCTTTGGTAAAGCAAAAGCCAGTACATTACATTTCTGCTCCTTGAACAAAATTTCGTCCATGAAATTTATTACCATTGATTGGAGGCTCTTAACAATAAACTCTAAGTATCGCTTCTTCATATCCTCCTTTGCTTCCCAGGTTGCTTCCTTAGGAGACATTCCCTTCCAGACCACTTTAATGAACATGATACTTTTGTGTTTGAGCCGCTTCATATCATGATCAATTATCTGCTCCGGCTCGACCACATACGTATGATCATCACGTATATCCACATTGTCACATTCAATAATGTGTTCTAGGTCTAGTTGGTACCTCTTCAACTGAGAGACATGAAACACATTATGGAGGTAAAGCTATTTGATATGCAATTGGTCCCCGTTTAGCCAAGATCTCAAATGGACCAATGTATCGTGGGCTTAACTTTCTTCTCTTTAATGCTCTACGAACACCTATAACTGGAGACACTTTCAAAAATACATGATCTCCAACTCCAAATTCCAGAGGTCTCCTTCTCTTGTCAACATAACTATTTTGTCGGCTCTAAGCTACAAGGAGCCTCTTCTTAATCAATTTTATTTGCTCGAAGGTTTGATCTACAATATCGGCCCGAAGAACCTCCTTTCGGACAACTCGGTCCAACATAGGGGTGACTGGCATTTTCTTCCTACAACGCTTCAAACAGAGCCATCTGAATGCTTGAATGATAGCTGTTATTATACGCAAATTCTTCCAGTGGGAGATACTTATCCCAATTCCCTTTGAAATCCAATACACACCCTTAACATGTCTTTCAGCGTCTGTATTGTTCTTTCTGTCTGACCATCAGTCTGGGGATGATAAGCTGTGCTAAATCATAATTTCAACCCCGGAGCTGTATGCAAGGCTTGCTAGAATCAAGATGTAAACCTAGGATCCCTATTAGAGACGATATTCTACGGTACACCATGGAGTCTCACTATCTCCCTTATGTATACTTCAGCTAATCACTCAGGAGAATAGCTAGCACTGATTGGAACGAAGTGTGCTGTCTTGGTGAGACGATCAACAATTACCCAGATCACATCAAAGGTTCTTGATCTTGGGTAATCTCACCACGAGATCCATGGTTACACTTTCCCATTTCCATTCCAGAATCTCCAGACCCTGCAACAATCCACTAGGATTTTTATGCTAAAATTTCTCTTCTGGCATGTCAGACATCTAGCCACATACTGGGAAACATCTTTCTTCAACCCTGGCCACCAGAACTCAGGTTTCAGATTCTAATACATCTTTATTATTCCTGGATGCACAGTGTATATACTTTTTGTGGGCCTCATCCAAGATTTTCCGCCTTAACTCATCTCTTGGCGGTACATAAATACGCCCCATATACCTTACTAGCCCACTAGGTGAGAGGTCGTATTCCTGAGTCTCGCCCTGAGATATCATTTCACGCAAAGCTTTAACCTAATCGTGTTGCATCTGAGCTTCTTTTATCTCAGCTCGAAGGTCACTCTCTATTCTGCTGACCTGGAGACTTGCAAGATAAGCTTCATTAGGCGCATTAAGACTCGTATAAATTTGGTTTGATGGATTTAAATCCCTAAAATCCTCAAGCAATCTCTGCTCTTGGATCATCATGAATGCCACCTGCACCACCTTTCTGCTTAAGGCTTTTATGATTACGTTTGCTTTACCTGGATGACACTTGATTTCTAGGTTATAATCCTTTAGCAACTCCATCCATCGCCTTTGCCTCATATTGAGCTCCTTTTGGTGTCATACAAATATTTGAGGCTCTTGTGGTCGCAGTACAATTTTATCGTGACTCCATACAGATAATACCGCCATATTTTTTGAACGAAAACCATTACTGCCATTTCCGAATCATGTGTGGGGTAATTCATCTCATGAAGCTTCAGCTATCGAGAGGCATAAGCCACCACTCTGCCCTGTTGCATCAGGACACATCCCAACCCATGCTTACTCGCATCACTATAGACAACATATATCTCACTTGGGTCTGGGTTTATCAACACTGGTGCTGCTGTCAACCTCCTCTTCAGCTCCTAGAAGCTCTTTTCACATCGCTCATCCCACAAATGATTGGTTCTTTCTAGTCAGTTTCGTTAAGGGCAAGGCAATTCAGAAAAAGTTCTGTAGGAATCAACGGTAATACCCCGAAGACCGAGAAAACTTCATATATTCATCACTGTTTTTGGCCTTTCCAATCCGATCGCTCCCACTTTACTTGGATCCACAGAAACCCCATCACTTGAAATTACATGACCTAGAAATTTGACTTCTGAAAGCCAAAACTCACATGTGCTCAATTTGGCATAGAGCTGCTTCTCTTTCAACACATTCAACACTAGCCGTAGATGGTCTTCATGTTCTTCTCTACTCCTTGACTTGATTAAGATATCATCGATAAAAACTACGACGAACTGATCTAGATACTCGTGAAAGATCCTGTTCATATAGTCCAAAAGACTGCAGGTGCATTCATCAAACCAAATGGCATCACCATAAACTTGTAATGCTCGTATCTAGTTCTGAAGGCTGTCTTTGGAATATCTTCAGCTCTTACTCTCAATTGGTGGTACAGCAATCGCAGATCAATTTTTGAGAATACCCAAGAACCAGATAATTGATCAAGTAGATCATCAATTCTTGGAAAAGGGTCTTTGTTCTTGATAGTCACCTTGTTGAGCTCCCTATAGCCAATGCAAAGTTGGAGAATCCCATCCTTCTTGTTCACAAACAGTACAAGAGCTCCCCAAGGAGAGACACTTGGTCTAATAAACCCTTTCTCTAGGAGTTCCTCAATCTACTTTTTCAATTCTGTCATCTCATTAGGTGCCATTCGATACGGTGCTTTAGATATCAGTCCAATGCCTGGCAACAACTCAAATGAAAATTCCACCTCCCTTACCAGATGTAATCCAGTGATATCTTCAAAAAAAACCTCAGGGAGTTCACGTACCACTGGTATATCAGCTAACTGTTGTTAAGATTCTACCTGGGCTGAGAAGAATACCACGTATCCCTGGCAACCCTGCCTTAAGCACTTATCAGCTTCCATAGTGATCAGAAAATTCAAGCTCACCTCAGTCTTAGCCTTCCCATATGAACTAGGATATATAATCCTTTTGCCACCACAATCAACTAAAGCATTGTTTTCTATCAACCAATTTAAGCCCAAGATGACATCAAGGTCTTGTAGTGGTAGGCAAATTAGATCCACTATTGACTCATGTCCATTAGCGCACACCTTACAGTTCAGGCACACATTAGTAGTTAATTTATATGGTAATTTATAGGTGTTTATTTTTAGCCACAACTAAGTCATATGGTAATCAGGAATACCACATAGCATACAGACAGTATAAAAACACAGTTCAAAATCCCAATGCTAGGAAAACTTGCACAGAACCTACCTGGTTCAAAATTCCATAGCGCTTGGAAAGACAAGCAGGACCTACCCGATCTTGTGCCTATCTCTCTGAGGCCCAACCGAGAACCTACCCGGTCCTGAGTCCCTCAACACAAGGAAACCACGACACAAAACCTACACGGATCCGAGTTTCCTTCGCACAAATGTGTATGGCCAACGGAAACATACTGTATGCAATCAAATATGCTTATAAAATACATTCCACAAATCATGTCATTTAAACACACACAAGTACACTCATAAACATACAAGGTTAGAGTTACTACCTGGTGCGTAGTAACTTTAATTTCATCCAAGTAATTTTTTTGGGTGCGTGCGCTTGAGAAATATCCTATAATTTGGGACAACCGGTTATTAATAAATCCATAAATATTAAACATGATAAAAATGTCCTTATTATCATGTTTATTCCATTTTTAACCTTATTTCATTGGGCTTTAACCTAACAACCTAAACTTGTCGAATTCTAGCTCTTAACCTTGACTCTTTTGAAAAATGCAGTCACTTAAATCATTTTTTATTAATTGTAGAAAAATCATTTTAGAGTTATTCCAACTCTCACGTGTTCTATGACCTTTGGGATTTCAAGGAAAAATATTTTTAGAGGTCCAAATACACCATAAAAATCTCGGTTTCCAATTTTACCTCTGTTATCCAAATTGATGTCTAGAAGTTTGACTAATTTTTTTAAAATCCATGTAAAATCGTACATTGCTCTAAAATTTCCAATTTTTATGTTAAATTAAAGCTTGACCAATCCTATATCAATATGGAAAATTTCAGGATTGATAAAAACACCAATAATTCCCAGTTTTAAAAACAATACAGATTTCTCAGTGCGTTTTCCAAACACATCAGTTGACTTTACAAATTGATAAATCACTGACCAGAGCCTCCAAAATTACAAAATTTACATTTAGTAAACTCCCAGTGGGTCCTCTGTATGCATGTAAAATTTCACCCCCTTATAACCACTTTAACCTAGTCAAATCACATGTTTAAATCTTTTGCCCAGTTTTGATGTGCATGACGCAGGGTCATTTTTGAGAATTTATTACTCACTGCCCAAATATCAAAATAATGCAAAAGACCCATCATTATCATTTTAAAGGTACGGGTGTCCGCTATCTACTGGAAAATTTTCAGAATTGTTAAAAGGACATTAACCTAGTCAACAAAAGCCCACAAGCTACCTGGGTTCAGTTGTTCAAAACTGGCAGATTTGCCTTTTCCTTCGAGCTCTTTATTTTATGTGTAAACATTCCTTTAAAAATTCACCAAAAATATTGTTCCCACACAATTTTTCATAAGGAAAAATATTATTCCAACTTTTTCTTGTTGTGGTTGCTGAATGTATTGGATGGTGAATAAATCTTAGAGCTTATACCTTTAGGACGGGATGTTGTAAATGAGTAGATTGAATGTATTGGATGATGGATAAAACTATTCATTGCTTAATTTTAAAAAATATGGCAAGACATTTAGGACCGGATATTTGTTAAAGTTCCAGTACTAAAAGTCTTCATTTAATTTTAAAAAATATGGCGAAACTTTTAGGACTGTATATTTATTAAATGTTCGGTCCTAAAAGTCTTCGTTTAATTTTAATAAATATGGTCAGACTTTTAGGAACATAGATTTGTTAATGGTCCGGTCCTAAAAGTCTAGTTTAATTTTAAGAAATATGGCGAGACTTTTAGGACCGTGTATTTGTTAAATGTATGGTCCTAAAAGTCTTCTTTTAATTAAATAATATGGACAGACTTTTAGAACCGTATATTTGTTAATGGTCGGTCCTAAAAGTCTACGTTTAATTTTAAAAAATATGGCAAGACTTTTAGGACGTGTATTTGTTAAATGTTTGGTCCTAAAAGTCTTCATTTAATTTTACAAAATATGGTTAGACTTTTAGGAACGTAGATTTGTTAATGGTCCGGTCCTAAAAGTCTACGTTTAATTTTAAGAAATATGGCGAGACTTTTATGACCGTGTATTTGTTAAATCTCCGGTCCTAAAAGTCTTCGTTTAATTAAATAATATGGACAAAATTTTAGAACCATATATTTGTTAATGGTCAGGTCCTAGAAGTCTACGTTTAATTTTTAAAAATATGGTGGAGAGACTTTTAGAACCGTATATTTGTTAAGGCCCGGTCCTAAAAGTTTACATTTAATTTTAAAAAATATGGCGAGACTTTTAGGACCGTGTATTTGTTAAATGTCTGGTCCTAAAAGTATTCATTTAATTTTAAAAAATATGGTGAGACTTTTAGGACGGTGTATTTGTTAAATATCTGGTTTTAAAAGTCTTCTTTTAAATATAAATGGTGACCTGTTTTTCACACAATGCATTAGGGTTCAAGACCACCGAGGTTCTGCTCAAGCTAGGTCCCTCATTGTCACTATTTTTACCTCTCCAAATTTTGAGCAGCATTATCGGTCTCCCTCTTCTTTGTCTTTTTTCTCTTTGTCGAAAAAAATGAAGATAATGAAAAGGACACTGAAAATAATCAAATGCGGGAGAGGTAAAACCGATGACAATGATGGTCCAACCTTGAGAAGAATTGTCACTATGTTTGTATTTGTTTGAATAAGGTAAATGATGTTTTTTCTTTTTCTTTTTTTGTATGGTTTTAACGTTGTATTCTACGAATTTGTAAAGTTGATCACACACGAGGACAATGTTTTGTTTGTTTCCTTTTTTCGGAAAAAAAATGAAGACAATGAAAAGGACAATGCGATCGAAGATGGGAACTAAAAATTTTATTTATTATAATGTTTTATGCACAGACAAAATAGAAAAAAAAAACATAAAACATCTAATCCTCCCCATCAGTGTCGGAGGGGGAGGAGGGGTCAGAGGCGTCGTCTTCAGAAGGATGGTACTCCACGTCATTGGCGTGGAATACCATGTTCAACTTGTTGACGGTATGAACAAGCTGAAACAATTGACCCAAGCATCAGTCGATGTGATCAACGCGGGCTACCATGTGCTGCATCATCTCGGTAGAAAGAAGGATTCGGAGGCAAAGGAGGAGGGCGAGGAGGTCTAAGGGGAGGAGGAGGAAAAGGAGGATGTGGTGGAGCAGCCATCATGGTGGAGGCTAGGCCATGGAGGAGAACGTGGAGGTTGTAGAAGTGATGGAGAAGAAGGTGAAGAAAGTAAAGTAACAACGCGTTTAAATAGAGAACCCCTCCTAACGAATATGAAATGCCGAAAACTTTAACGAGGAGACACATAGTTCCTCGAATACGAGGAGATGCATAGTTGGGAAGTTTACCTAGAGCGGAAGAGACTTTGAATCATTCATTTGAACGAGTGTAAGGATACGACTTTGCTATTGGAGTAATTTGAAAAGAATGAACTTTTAATACCGAATATTGTAAAAGATCTGTTCTTAAAGTAATATTTTTAAGAAAAAATTCTTACTTTTAAAAAAATTGAATTGAAAAAATAAATGAATGAATTTTAGGACTCGATACAAGATAAAAGGTCGGTCTTAAGAGTAATTGAATTGATTGAAAAAATAAATAAAAGAAATTTAGGACCGGATATATGATAATAGGACGGTCTTAAAAGTAATTGAATTGAAAAAATAAATAATAGACTTTTAGGACCAAATATTTCTAAAATACTCTCTTAAAGTAGAAACATTAAATTCATTTATACCAATTGAATCCCATTCATTCTCATAATCAATTGCGTACCTCTCTACCCTTATTTTAACCCCTCACTACCTCTCTCGCTTTTAGGACCATATTATTTGCAAGAATCCGGTCTTAAAAGTTATTTAATTGAAAAAACTAATTATAGACTTTGAGGATCGGATTCTTTACAATAAATTGGTCTTAAGATAATATTTAGGACTAGATATTTCTAAAATATGCTCTTAAAAGTTTTTATTAATTATATATACCTATTTAATCTCATTCATTGTCACAATTTCGTATCTCCCTTCCCTAACTCCTCACTGTGTCCCTGATAATCCTCTGTCCCCAACCGCTCAAACCATGGTTAGATATAAGATAACCGCTCGTAGGGGTACTCCTAAGGCTTGTGCCTTCCTTAGATCGTTACACGGGGCGCCTCAAGCAAGAGTGCGTTCTATTTTGATGGAAGAGTCTCGGGTAGTTAGACCCATTGTTATTTGGGATAATGAAGAGATTTCTATACCCTCTCCTACCTTCAGACTTTAAAGAGGTTCCCACTCCGCTTCCATCCTTCTGCCACTATTCCCCAACCTCTTGGTCCCAACGACCCTGTCTATGGTGAGTTCCTCTGTCTTCTTATTTCGGATGATGAAGAGATTGCAGGCCCCTTCATCCTTCAGACCATGACCCATTTCCTCTTTCCTTAAATGATGCATTGCGGCTGATGCAAATAAGACCAAAACTTGTTGATCTCCGGCAATAAATTAATGCTTTTCAGGCTGATATCGCCAAGGCATTGGATGATAATAAGCTTTAGGATGTTTAGTCAGATTCTTGTTGTTGATAATTTCCAGTTTATTTTTCCCCTTTTTTCCTTGTGTACGTGCATATTCTCCAGTAATATATGAAGCATTAAGAAATAAGCTTGTGTCTTCTTCTTCTTTTTTTTTTCATCTTGTCCAGTAATTAAAGAAGCTTATTCTCTAGTTTTCCTTTATTATAATTCACTTGTTGCTGCACTCGCTAGCACATCCTCTCTTTTTTTGTTTCATAATGTAAATGAGAAACTTTAGGACATGATACTTTATAATTAACGTATTTGACTTTTAGGATCGGATATTTTTTAAACCTTCGGTCTTAAAATTAAATGAATAATAAAGAATTAGGACCGGATTCTTATAAAACTCCAGTCTTAAAAATTAAATAAATAAAATATATACCTTTAGGACTGGACACTTATTCTCCGAACTAGAAAACTTCAACATCCGGCTGATTCATCTCAACAGAAGAAAATCGATCACTTATTTCCTAACTTCAGTGAAGAACCTAGGAACCGTAGGCTTGCCCTTTGCACGGATGGCATGAATCCCTATGGTAGCCTTAGCAGCATACATAGTTCATGGCTTGTACTCCTGATTATTTACAACTTATCTCCTATGTCATGTATGAAATAAAAGTACATCATGCTTTCTGTGTTGATTTCAGGACCAAAACAATCCAGAAATGACATTGATGTTTACCTTGAGCCCTTAATCAAAGACTTGACGGAGTTTTGGGAAGAAGGTGTCGATGTTTTTGACTCTTTCAAGATGGGGAGTTTTTAAATTGTAAGCCATGATATTATGTACTATAAATGTCATTTCTTCCATAAAGGGCCATAAAGCATGTCCAGTTTGTAAAGAAAGCACATGCTACCATCAACTTCAACATGGAAGAAAGACGGTTTATCTTGGACATAAGAGATTTCTTGGACGAGGCCACTCATATCGTTGATTAAAAAAATCTTTTTTTGGTGGCCAAGAGTATGAGTGTGAAGATGCTTTGGTGGCATTGATTGGGGACCAAGTTTATGAAAAGGTGAAAAATATCAGTGTCATCTTCAGTAAGACTGCAAAAAGTAGAAAAGAAACAAATATACGGAAAAAGAGATCTGTATTCTTCGATCTTCCATATTGGCGCAATCTTAATGTGAGACACTGAATTGATGTCATGCATATGGAGAAAAACATATGTGATAGTATTGTTGGCATGCTTCTCAACATACAAGGTAGTTCCAAGGATGGTATTGTTAGAAATTATGCCCTAGGGGCAAGTCATTGTACTTTAAACGTTAATGTCATTTAAAGTATTCTCCATTTCGTTATTATTTCGTTTGCATGTTTATAGTGATAACGTATTCTTGGATGCATCTTATAGATTATCCTAAATGTCCTTGGTTGGTCATCTACGCGGGAGCGAAGATGAAATAAGACCAGTATGACTTTGATGAGGTATGGAGATACGAATCAAAGTCATAGGCACTTGTAAGAGTATAAGGTGTTGGACTGACCCACTATGAGAAAGCTGCATGGATTTAGTCATAAGCTTATCTCATGTATAACCAAGTCACAACGCCCTTTGACCTGAGATCATCATGGATTCACCTTTGACCTAGTCAAAAGTCACCTTTGACCAGGTGATGATAAAGGCTTGGATCGGGCTTAATGGTTTTCATGTAGAGGAATGTGAATGGTCAAGATGGAATTTGTCTCTCACATTTGTAGAGAGATAATACTGGGCCCCTTGATGAGTGAGTCTGAGAAACGTATGGCCATACTACGATGGAAAGGAGTTTCCATTTCTATTAGACTACTCAAGAATTGAGAAAGTAAGGGTCAAGAACGGGAAGTTGACATTATCCATGTCTCATCCTTGACCAAATTATCATGTGACAAAAGGGACGTAACATGGTTGTATGATAGGTTGTATCGTATCATCGATCCCCATATGAATTGAGTAGTCGCAATGTCTTACTAGAGGCCACTTGTGACTTGTAGGCTGGTACGAAGATCGCCCTTCGCCAATCTCATGGGCCTACTGGGATCGCACACAAGAATAGCTCAACACAAACAAAAGTGTCCAGATTCATTGAATCTTAGATATGTCTAAGATTTAATGAATATTGTATTTAATCTAGGATGAATATATATCTATATATATTATTAAATTTGGAAATAATATAATAATATTATTTAATAGAGATTATAATATTATTATATAATATTTGTTTTATATTTAATTTATTTGATAAATTATATATCTAAAACAAATAGAGATATTGTATCTCATATTTAATTTTCGAATAAAGATATCATATATCTGATTTAATTAGAATTGAGATATAGTATCTCAGATTTAATTAAATAGATAAGATATCATATCATGATTTAATTTATAGAGATAAATCAAATCATAAGGCTTTTAATTTGAATTAAATAAATAGATTCGTTTAGATTCTATTAGATCTATTGGATAGATTTAATTAATATATCATTTTAATCTAAATTCATATTTCAAGATTAATAGGGATTAATTTTGTATATATAATATGCCTATGGGGTTTAGAAAAACCTACAGGATATTTGGTTAGGTGTATTAGAAAAGCCGCGAGAAACCCTAAAAAGAAAAAGGAGAGACGCAAAGTTTCAAGGTGCTAGCACACTGCCGTCCGTGCTTGAGTGCTATTCGTGTGGATACTAGTAGAGGGAGGAGATTCCTAGAGTCGACTTCTATTGATCGAGTAAGTAGACCACATGTTCAAATCGAACGAGACGCACATCAGTTCGTATAGGTACGATTCGGTTCTTTTAATATTGATTTAAATGCCATTGATGGATCCTCCGATGGGATTCATAAGTTTTTTTAATTCCGCTGCGTGTACGAATCCCAACAGGTGTGAAGGCAGGATTGGATTTGCAAGCAATAAGAATACGCGAAGACTTACATCCAAGGCATATGGTAATAGAACTTATTGTCCTCTGGCTTCTCATACTTTGTCTAAGGATGAGAAACAAAGTTTTGTAAGTGTTTACATGGGACAAAAGTTCCCTCAGGGTATTCTTCAAATTTTAAGAGGCTTGTATCGATGAAGGACTTGAAACTAGTTGGCTAAAAGTGTCATGATTATCATGTCTTAATGTAATAGCTACTCCCGGTAGCTATTCGAGGCATCGCCGAATATGATCTTCAACACATTTTGATTAGACTTTGTTTCTTCTTCAATGCAGTTTGTAGTAAAGTTTTCAAGATTGAAAAGTTGGATGAATTGGAGAATGAAGGATATCTTATCTTGTGCCACCTTGAGAAGCTTTTTGTTCCTACATTTTTTGACATCATGGTTCATCTAATTGTTAATCTAGTGAGGGAGATAAAGTTATGCGGCTCTACCATTTACAGTGGATGTACCCAATTGAAAGATCTATGAAATTCCTAAAAGGGTATGTGAAGAACGCATACTGACCAGAAGCATCAATTGTTCAGAAATATGTTTCTCAACAAGCCATGAAATTTTGTCAAAATTATTTGGCCAAAGTAAGACATATTGGGCTTCCTAAACGTTAGCATGCTGAAAAGGGTAGACGAGGGGCTTCAGTAAAGAGTGTGGATCTTGATGAATTGTCACAAGTCCACTTATACATCTTGAATAATGTTGATGAAGTTCAAGCCAGCATAGATGCACATAAATAAGCTGCAAGGAAAGAAAATTATCAAATGACTGAACAAAGGTTGATTAGGGAGCATAACAGAACTTTTGCAAACTAGTTCAAACAAAAGGTCGAGGGAGAGGAATGCGCTTCTGATACAATCAAATGGTTAGCATGTGGTCTTGAGGTTGATGTGATAGGTTGGAATTCATATATGATCAATGGTTATACATTTTACATGAAGTCCCTAGATGATAGGAGCACCGTCCAAAACAGTGGTGTTATATTAGGGGTTGAATCTATGCACTTCTCCAGTTTGAAAGACAAGAGGCATAAATTGGCAGTCATGCCTTATTATGGGGTTGTTGAAGAGATTTGGGAGGTGGACTATGTTAAAATTAGATTTCCCATTTTCAAATGCAAGTGGGTTAATGTCAATAATGGTGTTCAGATCAATCGGCTTGGATTTACATTAATCGATATCAATAGTACAAGTTTTTGAGATGAACCTTTTATTATGGCAGACCAGGCAAAACAAGTGTTCTATATCACTGATCAGGAAAATAAAATGTAGTCTGTAGCTCTCCAAGGAAAAAGGGTCATTGATATTGATGAGGAAATTCAAATTATGGTCTTCCTGAGAGTATTCCTTTTTCAAGGGGTCTACCAGACATAAACGAAGAAGATGAAGCGGATAATGAACCCGGCATAAGAAATGATCATCAAGAAGCGATACGGGAGGATATCCCTTTATAAAAGAGTCAATTTATAAGGTAATATTCATATGCAGAATTCTTTGAAAACTTTAAGATTTTAACTATATTCCTTCTATGTTCTTATACAATGTCACTGACTGTGAAGCTTTTGTTCTTGTTTTATTTTTGTGGCAGGATCCGATCGAAAGGGGCATGTTATAAAAAAGGATGTTACATTATTGGGTAGGAATCAGATGAAGGCATGGTGAATATTATATTAGGCATGTATATTGATTGACGTGATGTATTTGTAACTCATTGTATTTATAAGTTATCTTATTGTATATATTTATTTAGGTGTTGTACTATCATAGTATAATCATTAATTAAGAGGCCACATAATTCATGGTGAATAATATTTTTATTCTTTTCCCAATCCAATTTATTCATAATGGATTGTTCTTAGCTTGAAGTTTAAAGTATCAACTTTTATGTGCTAGATTGGGTGGTAGATGTGTATATGTATATGATCAGGAAGAATAGAACAGGGTAAAAATTTGGGAAAATTTAGACCAAAAATAAATAAACCGGTTTTAAAAGTTCAAATTTTAAGACTGGATGTATTTATATGTCCAGTCTTAAAATTCATACTTTAAAACAGGTGTACATATTAGGCCGGTCTTAAAAGTTGGTCTTTTAAAACCGGTGTATTAATCCGTCCGGTCTAAAAAGTTCAATTTTTAAGACTGGATGTATTTATTATTCGGTCTTAAAAGTAGGTCTTTTAAGACCGGTCTAATTAGTCGTCTGGTCTTAGAAATCGGTATTTGTTAGACGAATTTTTTTTGTTCGGTCTTAAAATGTCGATCTTTCTAGACCAGCCTATTTTTTTGTCTGGTCTTAAAAGTTGAGTTTTTAAGACAGAACAAAATATATATTAGGTCTA
The DNA here is from genome assembly GCA_019022655.1 of Acacia acuminata. Classification (NCBI taxonomy): domain Eukaryota; kingdom Viridiplantae; phylum Streptophyta; class Magnoliopsida; order Fabales; family Fabaceae; genus Acacia; species Acacia acuminata. The sequence continues at coordinate 2,774,331 of JAFJYI010000079.1, forward strand.
TATAGTATGACTTTTAAGACCTAATATTTTAATTGCTGGCCTAAAAAAGTTTCTTTAAGACCGGTTCTTGTGCGGTCTTAAAAGTTACAGACTCTTAAGACCGCCCGGAACAAGACCAGTCACGGGTTTGGTCTTACGGTGCCTCTTTTGTCTGGTCTTAGAAGCCTTTTTTGTACCCTTGAATAATGCATTGTGATTCGCTTCTCCTTCTTCTATTTGAACATGCTCGGTCACACGTAATATTTGGAATATCAATCGAGTTGACGGTGTTACGTTAAAAATTTAATACGCTGGTTATATTAAAAATTTCCTAAAGGAATACTCATGTGATACAATCATCCACAACTTGTATAATTAAAACTCTTGACATAGTAATTATACAATCTCGAAACCAAGCCTTAACTACATTTGTGGCTTGGAACCCAACACAGTTGATCAAACCTATTGGCAAGGTCGATGCTTTTGTCAGGTGGGAGTCTCCCCGTCATTCATGGTGACTAATTATTGAAACCACATTGACCAACCCTTCCTTAGTTTAAGCACCAACTACTTTGAAATAACTCTATCAAATTCATGCCAGAAACTATGCTGTAATGAACCTCTTCCGACATTCGCTCTGACCGGTGCCTTTTCACAAGCTCCGTCCATTGGTGCCTCTTCACAGCTTCGTCCATCGATGCTCCTTCACGGCTCCATCATTGGTGCCTCTTCCCGACTTTATCCACGTTGCCTTCTCGGGTTCGGGTTCCTTTCCTGAACCTTTAGTCAGGGCCGAGATTCAATCGAATTGAGTCTTAGGAAATAATTAACCTCTATATCAGATTTAAACAATATATGACAGATATTAATAACAATTCAGCATCCACAATAGATAGCATATGACAAATGAAATGTTAACAGTGTTTGCATCACCAGTGCCACAAATACAAATGTCCTCAGCGCTAGGAAAACATATTACGGCATTATCATGACTATAACCCACACAAAGCTGAATGTAAACAAAATGATGGCCTCAGACCAAATCCTTGTCACGGTGCATAACCCAAGACCTTGTCTTGTTCATGACTCTAATGAATCAAACGGTCACATATAATCATATAAGATATAGCAGATTTAGTTACTGTACGCGAATATACCTTCCTTCTACGTAGTTAGCAATATACCCATTCTTTTAATCTGACTTCGGACTTCCCGGATATCCTATAACGTTCTTGTTGGATTATACACTTTTTCCATACATTAATGATATTGCGATAAATATCATATTGCTTAGAATAATATCCTAGAGGGTTTCTTTCACCTCCTTTGACCTTTCTACCCTTCCTAACAAATCTAATGGACCACAATTTATCGAATTAATTAATCACATGAAAGGGAAGAACAATTTCTAGTTTATTTTTTGTATTGAGAGTAATCCTAATGTTTAGAATTTTTTTTGACTTGTCTAAATGAAATGAGTGAACCCTTCCCTAGAACAATGACTCTACCTTCATAGCTAAATATGATATAGAGAAAATTCACATTTAAATCCATGAGTGCAACAAATTAGATGTAACGAGACTAAAAATTCCAAAGCTACAATCTACCAATTCATACCATGATTTTATCAACCTAATCACAGTCAAACATTAAACTAGATATAAGAAAAGTAATAAATCTACTCGAAAACAAGAAATACACCATCTGTCACAATCACTATGAAATTTGTGTACATCTCAAGAAATTTGAATACAAAATCATCTAATCAGCATCCACAACTCTGAATACAAATATATATACTACAAACAAAAATAAAACATGTGTAGCCTAGAGCATAAAGATAAAACTAGACAACCTATAAGAAACCTAAGCTCGATACCAATTTGTCACGCCCTGAAAACTAAGGGGTGACTGGCACGGAATATGAGTTGACTTACATTTCTTAAGCCTTAAACTTATATACAAACATTAAATAATACTAATAATAACATTTGGAGCTATGCTCCACTACGATATATATATGTGTGTGTGTGTGTGTGTGTGTGTGTGTGTGTACATTTATTCCAATTTACAAGAGAAGACAAGGATCCTACCTATAGACTACGTGAAAAATCTAAGCTACATATGATAATATATATATATATATATATATATATATATAAATGAAAACTCAACTTTGCATCCACTAATATATTGACAAGCTTTCGATCAAGCAATGACAGTCTCCACTATTCAGCAGAAGGTGCAAGGTCTGCAATGCCATATGAGGCCAAAAAAAATTTAGTGAATAACGTTCCATTTATGAAATTCAATGAAATACAAATGAGAGTGATTTAAGCAGATTTAACATTGAATAATAACAATATGGCAATCATAAACAAGAGTGAAGCTATTTAAAATATCGTGAATCAAATAAATCCAAATATGTAGTAAAACCTTCGATTTAACACAATCAATTTAAAACATAATTCTCAAACCTTATCTTTCCATAGGACCTCAACAGAACGGAGTAACAAGCGTCAACACACAGTTACAGGGGAAAATAACCAAGCGCGGCATAGAGGCCACGAAAACAAACGTGGACACACAGTCCACGAGGGTAAATAACCAAGCACGACTTGAAGCCATGAAAACAAGCGTAGCACGAGGCTATGAAACAAGCTAAGCGTAGGTATGAGACCCACGAATAACAAGCGTGAGAACAAATCCCACAAATGTCAAGCGAGCTCGAGTTTAACCGTGGTGCACTAAAGGCTAACAGTATTAATGTTAGTAACCGGCGTTATGTAATCGGTCCTCTCAAAACAATTTCAAGCAAGAATGGGGTCAATTTACTAATTGCAGAAAAAAAGGTTTTCCTCTATTTATGAGAATTCGAACATAATATTTTGTAACAGAAAACCCTGGCATGAAAGTTCACAAAATCTCAAAACATTTCCTTCCAATTCCATCAGTCAAAAGTCTTTCCATATAATAGTAACTTGCATAAGAGCATTTTAAATATAAGCCCATCTCAATATAAAAGTTTACAAAGAATATCTCAGAAATTTTCTTATCAATTCTTTGTATAAAAATTCATAAACGATAAAATGTTATTGAACTAGTAACCTTAAATAAAATCATCATTTCGTTTAAACATATAAATAACAATAAACAATTGATATAATTTCAAGAAAACTATCTTGAGGAAACTTGTACTCAAGAAAGTTGATAATTAAAATAAAATTATAGCAAGTAAAATATCATTTATAAAATTATAATGGGATGCTATTCATGCACCTGTAAGGCTTATGCTATGCCTCTTTCTCCAACTTATCGATTTCCAAATTATTCACTCCTTCTCCTCCTAACATCCAAACAAATTCATCAATTATAGCTTTGCATAAAATTTTCTATTTTCACATTCAATCCAAATTCTTCATCTTAACTTGTAAAGCTACACCACTACGTACTACATAATATTAACCCAAATAATTTCAAAGATCAACTTTAATCTCAAAGCCTTAAAATTCTAATTTGCCAACAAGACTATTCTTAAAATAAAGTACCATTCTAACATTTTCTTCTTATAACATAAGCTTTAGCTATCCTGCAATTTTAACAACATTCCAATTAATTTACTCTCTTAGACATTTTATCAAACACCTATAAGACGAATTCAAGTTTATATTCACAAAACAAGCTTTGTAAAACCATAGCAATCCAGTTTATAAAAATACATCCACTTTAACAATCTCTATATTCTAATTTACCTACCAATATATTATATAATTGTATAAATACACACACAAACAAGAACGATCTTGGTTTCAATCTCGACAATGAATTATAGCAACATAAGCAATAACTAGCTAATGATTTTCAACTTTCCAACTAGTCCCATCATATTATCTAAGTCGAGTTCATTAAGAAAATCCCAATTGTAAACTAATCTATAGTTTTCAAAATACAAACCAAATATCTTTCACCACTAAAACATACAGCACCAGAATCCTAAAATAAATTTCTAAACTCCAATCTCAAATAGATTTTAAATTGTAATCACAATAGGACAAAACCCACTTCATTGTATATCATTAACGAAAAATGCTCATAATGCCTACTTACATTAGTTTCTTTTCCTTGTATATTCAATTAACCCATACTCTTGACACTCCTTGTTCAGACGCACCGTCACATGAAAAAAAAAAAGAAAAAAAAAAAATCAATTCCATGAACACCACCCAAAATGACGGAAATCACAGAGAATGGAGAAGAAAAGTTTGTTCCTTCCAACAGCAATCAAGGCATCAATCCCACCCTAAAAACAAATTTGATAGCAAAGAGATAAAAACAAAATGATAATTCCCCGTCACCCACACAATACGACACAAAACAGACAAGAAAAAGAGCAGCAGAGGAACTTGAGAGGAGGAGGAAGGTTGAGACGATGGTTCTTGGTGAGCATACCGGCAACAATAAGGAATGACAGAGATGAGCGAACAAGGTTGCGGCTTTATTTTTCAACGAAGCTTCTACTCTCTCCCGCGGCACTAAGAAGGTAAAGAAAAGGACGGTAACAGCGTTGGAGAGGGGGAGACGCCGGCGGTGGTCGGATGATCAAAGGTCACCGGTGATTACAATAGAAGAGAGGTAAGGTCGTGACTCGTGAATGAGCCTAGGGATTTTGGGTTTTTTTTTTTTTTTTTTTTTTTTTTTTTTTCCAAGATGCTCCCTTCTATTCAGATTTAAGGTCGCAAGCACCAAAAAAGAAATATGATCTTTTTTTTTTTTTTTTTTTTTTTTAAAGGGCATTTGAGCAATTGGCTATGGTTGAATTATATTTTAAAAAAATATTCTTCTGAGAGAGAGAAGATTCGAACACCAGACCTTAGACACCCTCCAAGGCCTCCAATACCACCCGAGCAAAAGGTTTTCCTTGTTGGCACACTACAACAGTATTTATTAAATCTTACTACTATATAAATTTATTCATCCTCAACTTAACACTCAGCAAATCATAAAAAATTCATAAATAATAGAAATATCTAAAATAACATAAGTGATTTTTTTTTCCTAATAATCTATTATCTCAATAGCCTAGAAACATTTTCAGGGCTATTACATTACTTTTATTTGAATTTATAATTTGAATATCTGTATTCTGGATCAATTCTCTTATAAGGTTTTTAATTGTTATTCTGACTATAATGTAAGTTACTTTTGGCTTACTATTTATAGTTAACCCATCCGTGTCATATAAAAATTTTCAAACATACATACCATTCTTGAATATGCTAATTTAGAATAAGCACTCCATTCCTGTAACTGTTTTTTTCTTTAAAAAAAGAAAAAAAAAATAAAGGCACAACTTTTTTCATGGAAACTGAGTTGTATATGAAAAATTGAAAATAAGTTTATAATATCACAAAAAGCTGACTCAGCGGGTTTATAAATAAATTTGCTTCTAGTAAATAAATGCCACATGTGAATTATTATAAATGCAACCTTGAGTCAATTTCCTAAAGTTCATGGCTATTTTTGGAAAGATACAATTCTTATATTTTGAGGAAACTTATACAAGATGATAAATAAAAAGCTAGCAGGGTAAGTTATCATATTTCAAGAAGGCACTTGTGGTGTCTAAAGAATGTCACCTTGTACTTGTAATTCGAAACAACCTCAATCTTATTTTCAGTAAAAGAATTAACAAGAAAATCATTCGATCTTATAATCACTATCCATTGTATACCTGTAAGAACTAAATTTTTACCAGTAAAATCATAATGATTACATTGATCTCTAGATATTCTTAAGCAAACTTCATTATTTAGTGAGCCATATGCATAGGCTTTATATAACAATATCTAACAGAGGCATAGTTTTTCTTTCACAAAATGCGAGATTAAAAGTTATTGTATCCACCACAAAATATTACATCCACTAATATGACTAACAAACGATTCAACATCCTATAGTACCACCTAGAGGTAAACAACAAAAACAATGAAGGACTACCGCATTGTGTGTGTAGTACAACTTCTTACCCGACTCTAGTCTTCTCATAACTCATCCCCTTAACTCCTCTACTTAGAAATTTCCAGCTTAAGAGATTAGAATCCAAATTTTTTGAAAAGGAAGATATAGGATATCCATCCAGTAGGAGATATCCCACTGACCCCCATTGCCATCAAACCACTATGTCTTGCCCTAAAATTCTATAGTGTGACTGGCATGAAGTGTGAAGTGTCTCCACTTCATAAACCTTTTCAAATTTATTATTTTCTTTTTACTCTTACTGATATATACTTCATTAATTTTGTTACTGTAATATCATATAGATCTTTTTAAAATATAAGACCTCTTTAAATAAAGATATATTCAAATGGTGAACTTCCCAACATACTTAAACAGCCAACCAATTTCTACATATTAAAGTTAATGTATCTTTTGGTCACTTAAGCCCAATAAGGCTTAATTGAGACTACAACCCAAGAACTCTAAGGCCCATGTGAGGATTAGGCCCATGTGGATTAGGGTTAGGCCTTGGGTGTAGTAGCATATAAACTAACTTTCGCCGCTTGAAAAGATACGGCCGCACAAATAGTTAGGAGGCTCTCATCGTAAACAAAAACCTAGAGGCGACGTTCATCATCCGAACGGTTGCCCACACAACCATCTCATCCCCCTCGAGAGATAGTCCGGAAGATCAATCATCGCACGAGGACCGTTCGTATACGAGGACCGTGCTCGTAGACAAGGTTTGCTCGTGGAGAATCTCTCGATAGCTCTTCAATATCCAGGTAAGCAAAACGATAAAAGGTTTCATCTTTTCCTACATCGCGTGGTACGATACGCTTCCGCTTTTCGATCGATTTCCTACAATTGGCATCGAGCCAATAGCGATGAGGAAAAGAACCTAGTTTTGAAATTTCATGTGATTATCTTCGAAAATAATTTTTGAAAGGATGGCATCTATTTCTATATTTGTTATTTGAATCATAGTAGTTATCGTTTATAAATCATATGAATACTTTAATCCATGGTTAGATTCTCTCGTGTAATTCTTGATTTGTAACAAGGAGGCTAATCCCATATGATTAGGTTTCCTCCTTGCTGTTTTTATGATTTCCTTTCGAATTTCTATGTATTTTTCGAATTCCCGTAAAAATTGGAGATCAAGAAACGCAAGAATATGAGCAAACAACACCGTACGACACTTTTCGTGGACTTCGGATCTCGGATTTGGGCAAACCACATATCGATGGAAAGAGGACGGAAAGACGAAGATTTTGGCGGTCGGAACACCGCCAAAGGGCCAGCCACGCGCCGCCACGCGCCGCCACAAGTGGCTGCGCGTGGCCTTCACGCGCCGCCGCAAACAGCCGCGGCGCGTGAGGGCGCGTGGGACACCCTTTGGGGTGTTTCCGGAGGCCGTTTGATCGCCTCTCCGTGCCGGTGCTTCCCCGGAGTTTCGTGCCGAGATGACTTCGGCCGCTTGCGTGGCGCAGGCGAAGGCTAGGGTTCCTCTTTTGTGTCCTAGGGTTTCTAGCCAAGGATTGGGTTTTTGGGCTTTTGGGCTCATGGATACCCCGAAGGGGCTTCGATAAATCCTATGGGCGGCACAAAAGAGAAATTCCAAAGTTGTAAATTTTTTTTTAAATTTTTAAATTTTTTTTTAGGAAAACCATGGATTAAAGTTATTTGCTTTCTTAATTTAATGCTTTTATTAAATTGTATGAATTATATGTACGATTAACGTGATGTTTTGAAATAACATGCCATATAGAATAGGAAGATGCCATATTGTTGCATAATCACATGTCATAAATGCATGATAACTATTATGTTTTTCAATCGACTATATAGTTATTATGAGAGATTATTTGGGTTATCCAGATAAATAATCTAACAAATTTCCCAAGAAATTGTATTTTTGAGAATATCTTGTGGGTTATTTAAAATGATCATGTGAAGCTCATTCTAAATCATGACTGGATTTTAAAGTACCGATGATTTCAATTAAGATGTTGATCTCACAAAATACTCTAAAATGAACAAATTCTTGGAAATTAAAAATTCTAAACTTAAAATATTGAATGGGTGAAGGTTTTAAATTAAGCTTTTAATTTTAAAACCTACGGGCCCCATTGTGGGTTTATTAGTGAAATGGTTGTCGAAGCCCCATCGGATAAGGATGATCGGATTTCACTAGATTAAACCCTAATATTTTCAAAATTTTAGTAAAGTTTTGTACGGCCCATCGTCGGCAACACTTGGATACTAAAGATAATTTTGAAAGTAAACAATGGTTAATTACATTCAACTTTGGTAAAATTGTTAACCCTCCCATCGAGGCTCGCAATGGAACCGAAGGCCCAAATTAACAATATTAGTTTTACAAGAATCTTGCCCATCGTAAGCCTTGTAAAGATAACTAATGGATTGTTAAACAATAAACGAATAGTAGTTATTAGAATCTACTACTCTATATATGTTTGTTGTTAATTATGTTTTGTAATTAGTGTGCTTTTTCATTAATTTCAGAAAAATGTCTTCATTCAATCCTTTAGCTACAATCTTGAGCCAAAAACCTATGGATGGTACAAACTACGTACAATGGAGAACCAATTTAGATATTGTTCTTCAATATGAAAAGCTCAACTTTGTTCTCACTACCCCTATGCCGCTGCCCGCCTGCAGATGCGCTCGATGCAGTTCGACTGCGTTTTGCCAGAGAAGGAAAATGGGAGAAGGCGAATGTGTCGGGTCATCGCTACATTTTGGCCGCCTCGCAACCACCTTCAGGAGCAAATGAACATAATTCAGAGTGGAGCAACAATGCTCCAGACTCTCGATGCCATGTTTGCTACACCTAGCAGTTCTGCTCGGCAAAATGCGCTGAATTCAGTCACCAAGACAGTCATGTCTGGAGGAAGTGTATGGGATCATTGTCTAACAATGATAGCAAACTTCAAGAAGGCCGATGACCATGGTATCAAGTTTGAACAAGAAGTGAAAGTTGACCTTCTCTTACAATCACTACCGAATACTTCAACCAATTCAAGATGAATTATAATATGAACAAAATGAATCTTGACCTCACTCAACGATGCACGAGCTTGAGAGTGCGAATGACTCTAGTCAAGCAAGGAAGTGCATTGTTTGTTAGTGAAAGTTCTGTGAAACCTAAGGGGAAACCCAAGGGAAAGAACAAGAACAAGAAAAAGAAGAATTCAGGTACTCCAGCCAAAAACAAATGAATGAAGCGCCCAAAAGGCAAGTGCTTCAAGTGCGGACAAAAGGGGCATTGGAAGAAAGATTGCCCACAAATAAAAAAACCAGGTATGGGTGATTTAAATGTGATTGAGGCTTGTTTAGTGGAGAATCACGATGACAAGTGGATCGTTGATTCAGAGCCACTAACCATGTTTGCTACTCTTTGCAGTGGTTCAAACAAAGCTTGCCGCTGAGTAAAGGACAACGAGATTTGAAGCTTGGAACAGGCAGCTTGTGTCCGCACTAGCAGCTGGGACAAGTTGTTTTATCTTTTAATAATTATAGAACTTTGGTTTTAGAAGACTCGTTTGTTTATTCCAGATTTTAAGAGGAATTTAATTTCGTTAGTTGTTTAGATAAACATGGTTTGACAGTCAGCTTTGGTTCCTCGTTTCAATAAGAAGTTCATCTTCTTTTATTTGTTCCGTGTAAAGTTCAATGGCCTTTATTTCCTTAGTCCTATACCCCGTGAAGTTAATCATGTTGAATTAAAAAATGTTGAGCATATCAATTGTCAAAGAAAAGAAAAGTTTCCAATGAAACTTATCTTTGGCATTTGAGATTGGGTCATATTAACTCTAACAGATCCAAGGTTTGGTCAAAAGTGGGATTTTAAAATCCCCGAACTTTGAGCCGATACCAAGGTGTGAATCCCGTTTAGAGGGTAAAATGACCAAGAGATCTTTCAAGGCCAAAGGAAAACGTGCCACACTTCACCGGAATTGGTACATACCGATGTATGTGGACCAATAAATGTCCATGCCGAGGCGGGTATCGTATTTCATCACATTTATCGATGATTACTCTAGATTTGGACATGTGTACCGATGCGTCACAAGTCCGAAGCTTTTGGAAAATTCCAAGAGTTCAAGGTCGAGGCGTAAAAGCATCTAGGTGTTCAAATCAAGACTCTTCGATCCGATCGAGGGGGTGAATACCTATCCGGAGAGTTCAGTCTTACCCGACCAAGGAGGGGATAGTTTCACAATTATCTTCTCCAGGACACCCCAGCCAGAATGGAGTTGCTGAAAGGAGAAATAGAACCCTTTTAGAAATGACAAGATCTATGCTCGCTTATTCATCACTTTCTCGATTCATTCGGGGATATGCCTTAGAAACAGCTATGTATCTATTGAACTTAGCTCCGTCCAAGTCGGTTTCAAAGACACCAATAGAATTGTGGAAAGGGTGTAAGCCCACCATGAATCATATTCGAATTTGGGGTGCTCCCAAGACATGTCTTGAAAAAAACCCAGACAAGATGGACTCGCGCATCGAAGTATGCATGTTTGTAGGCTATCCTAAAGGAACAGAGGTTGGTTGTTTTATAGTCCAAAAGAAAAGAAGGTCATAGTGAGCACTCACGCGACTTTCTTAGAGGAGGACTATATGACAAACTATAAACCAAGAAGTAAGGTTATTCTTGATGAGTTAGTCTCGATCAAGTTTCACCTCAACCTCAAGGGGTTCCAGCTTTTGTTCCTGTGGTTGTTCAAAGAGGGGAAAATGTATCTGAACATACACAGGAACCAGAGACAGAACCAGAAGTTCAGCATGATGTTGATGTTCAACTAAATGAAGAACAAAATCATGAATTAGTTGATCCACTTAATGAGGGTCCTCATCCACTTAATGAGGGTCCTCATCTAGAAGTTGTCAACCCACAAAATGTGGACCCCCCGTAGATGCACGACATCAAGTGCGACAAAGTCGTAGTGGGAGATTGATTCGTAAACCTGCAAGATATCTCTTGTTGGGTGAGTCAAATCAGGATGACATCATCGCAGAAGATGGTGATCCCACTAGTTATGACGAAGCACTAGGAGATGTTGATGCTCGAGAATGGCTCGAGGCTATGAATCGTGAAATGGATTCTATGTATTCCAACTCGTTTGGTCTCTTGTAGATGCGCCTAAAGGGGTAAGACCCATTGGGTGTAAGTGGATTTACAAGAGAAAGAGAAGATCGGACGGGAAGGTTGAAACCTTCAAAGCTAGATTGGTGGCGAAAGGGTACTCCCAAAGAGAAGGAGTAGATTATGATGAAACCTTTTCACGGTTGCCATGCTCAAGTCTATTCGGATTCTCTTAGTCATGTGCCCAATCTTGATTATGAGATTTGGCAGATGGATGTCAAAACTGCTTTTCTAAATGGAAATTTGGAAGAGGAAATCTATATGCAGCAACCAAAAGGGTTTACAGCCAAAGGGCAAGAAGAAATGGTATGCAAGTTGCAGAGGTCCATTTATGGACTTAAGCAAGCATCCAGATCATGGAACATCGATTTGATCAAGCCATTGAGTCTTATGGCTTTGAGAAAAGTCCTGATGAGCCGTGTGTGTATAAAAGGATCCAAGGTAATGCGGTATCCTTTCTGGTACTTTATGTGGATGATATACTCCTTATCGGAAATGATACAGAGGTATTGTTGGGCATAAAAACCTGGCCGAGCAAACATTTTGATATGAAGGACCCGGGGGAAGCCAATTATGTTCTTGGTATTAAACTCTTGCGAGACCGGAAGAACAGGTTTTGGCATTATCCCAGGCTCAATACATTGACAAAATACTTGCCAGGTTTAGCATGGAGAATTCAAAGAGGGGAATTATACCCTTCGTGCATGGGATTCATCTCTCTCGAGAAGCAATCTCCTCAAACTCCCGAGCAGAGAACGCATGAGTAGGATACCTTATGCTTCAGCAGAGGTAGTCTCATGTATGCTATGCTATGTACTAGACCAGATATCGCTATGCGGTGGGAGTAGTAAGCCGGTACCAATCGGACCCGGAGAGCAACACTGGGTAGCGGTTAAACATATACTCAAGTACCTACGGAGAACGAGAGATTATATGTTGGTCTACTCAAGTGGGAGTCTTGAAACCATTGGTTATACGGACTCAGATTTCCAAGGAGATATTGACTCAAGAAAATCCACCTCGGGATATGTGTACACCCTTAATGGCGGTGCCATTTGTTGGAGAAGTGTAAAACAAACATGTGTGGCCGACTCGCCACGAGGCCGAGTATGTAGTCGCTTCCGAGGCCGCAAAGGAAGCTGCATGGTTAAAGAAGTTCCTATCGGACCTTCGTGTGATACCAGTGTAAATTGTCCTATCACACTCTACCGTGACAACAACGGTGGGGGCGGTAGCGCAGCCCAAGGAACCAAGGTGTCATAAGAGACAGAAGCACATAGAGAGGAAATACCACTTGATCCGAGAAATAATTAAAAGAGGAGATACAAGTGGTAGCAAAGATAGCATCGACGAGAATCTAGTCGACCCTTTTACTAAGAGTTTGCCCGAGCATGTGTTCGAGAGGCATGTTTCATCTATGGGTCTTAGGAGGATTCCGCATTTGCTATAGCTTTAGGCGCTTGTTATTTTACTTTGTTATTTTGTGCTTTTGAGCATGACATTATGACATTGCATTTCTTTTCTCGAATGTTAATAAATGGAGTATTCTTTTTCATTTATTTTGCACACTATTTACAAACTCTAAGGTCCGGATCAATTGTGGAGTATATGATCATATGAATACTTTCATAGAGGACATGGTCATAGGTTCTCACAATTGATGAAATGATTCACAGCCTATTAAATTAAGTTGGGCACTTTATTTAGGCCGCAATGTTTTATGAAATGGTTTTGTCCGAATCATTATAAAACATTGGTGTGAGTTAATGCTCACATTGAATGGATCAAGGAGAGATTTGATTAAGGTTGTTCTTTCGTCATAAGGAATCAAATCTCCGATAACTATAGTTATGTAGTTGCTCTTAATCCCGAGTTTATTTTAAAAGTAGTCGAGTAGTTTTCATTCTTTGATTTACCAACGGGAGAGGTTTGATCTATATGACGGCCAACAACTCGGTATTTTGGGATTAAGACTATTTGGTTATCGGTGTTTATGAGATAAACAACAAGGAATTTATAGGAAATGTCCCCTTGATATGTTTCAAGCACTGGATATTGAAGACACCGCCGTTGCATGTAATCCATTAGAGAAACTATCAAAGTCAAGGGAATAAATAATTGATTGGGTTACGTAAAACTAGTCAATCAAATTATAGACATTCTATAAAGGGGCAAGTGCATATTCTTGTTATAAGTGTCATTGTTCTTGGAGATCACGTTCGGGCTTTTAGTGGAGTAGCATCGAACTAGATAATCTTCTCGTAGATTATCATGAGCCTTGATGAATGACAAATGGTGGGTCCCCGTGCTAGCTTGAGACAAGGGATGGGGTATGTTATCGATGATGATGGCTTATGGGCTATATGGTCTTGGGTTTACGAACTCAAGTTAGTATCTTAAAGAGCAAGTGGGAGATTGTTGGGTTAATGTGCTCTTTGGTCACTTAAGCCCAATAAGGCTTAATTGAGACTACAACCCAAGAACTCTAAGGCCCATGTGGATTAGGGTTAGGCCTTGGGTGTAGTAGCATATAAACTAACTTTCGCCGCTTGAAAAGATACGGCCGCACAAATAGTTAGGAGGCTCTCATCGAAACAAAAACCTAGAGGCGACGTTCATCATCCGAACGGTTGCCCACACAACCATCTCATCCCCTCGAGAGATAGTCCGGAAGATCAATCATCGCACGAGGACCGTTCGTATACGAGGACCGTTCGTAGACAAGGTTTGCTCGTGGAGAATCTCTCGATAGCTCTTCAATATCCAGGTAAGCAAAACGATAAAAGGTTTCATCTTTTCCTACATCGCGTGGTACGATACGCAAGAAATTATTATCATGCCGTCGTTGATTGAATATCTCTCATTTCTTTATTTTCCTTTATTTTCCCTTTTTTTTTTCCTTCGAAGCTCTTCACTATTAATAATGCAACATACAATTGCCCATAAGAAAAAATAGGACTTGGAAGGTAAAGCCCGACCCCAGACATTGACCAGCCCTGGCATTTGTTGATGGTCATTACAAAGGAAATAATGATTGAGAATTGCTTCCTCATCATGTTGAAAGGTAGTTTAGATTCCAATATATTCATGTCATGCTATGAATATCTTCACCAACGCTTATTCCATTCAACGCCTTTGCCTTGATGAAGTTCTTTCCCAAATGTGTTATTCGCAACCTAAGCCCATTGCACAACCTGATTGCTTGGTCAATATTCTTATCTTATCAACATAATTGGTACACCAACTTTAATAATCAGCTTATGGTGAGGCATCCCTAAGCAACCGATTGTGTTGAGAAATTCAGTATCATAAATATCGTCAAAGCTATCATTCGTTTTACCTATGCAACTGAAGGAATCTGAACTTAAGTACTCCATTTCGTCACCCAAGAATTGGACTTGGTACGATTCATTTTATGAATGCATATAAAGAACATGAATGTAACATCCCAAATTTTGGGATTTGAAATTTAAAATATTCTATGAGAATTAAATTGTGGAATTTAGTCTAAAATAATTATTTGAGATTTAGGCTTATTTTTTCCTAAATTTATTTATGGAAAAGAATGATTTAAATAAGGAATAATTTGTGCCTAAAAATTGTGGAAATATTATGTGAGAATTTAACGTGGAAAAAAAAAATTCCTTACAACCTTTTCTTTTAAAAAATATATATAATAAAAACCAAGGAAATATATATGTATCTGCTAGGAATAAAAGCAAAATAAAAACCCAACATCCTATTATCCTATTAGCTTCAAATACACACACATACGCAGCCCAAAACAAAAAAAACATAAAAACGCCTTTTCCAGCTAAAACAGCAAAACAACAAATCAGATACGTTTAAACCAAACCATTGAAAATAATTAGAAAGCCACGAGACCATACTTCTTGATCCAAAGCAACCCAACCCAAACCCATTGTCCCATTTAAAACATATTCTCATGCTCCTCAGTTCAACAAACCAAAACGCAACAGCAAAATAGTTTTGACCTATCAGCAACCCCCCTTTCATCATGGTGGCCGACTGTAGCACTAGTTTAGGGGAA
The DNA here is from genome assembly GCA_019022655.1 of Acacia acuminata. Taxonomy (NCBI): domain Eukaryota; kingdom Viridiplantae; phylum Streptophyta; class Magnoliopsida; order Fabales; family Fabaceae; genus Acacia; species Acacia acuminata. Next base: position 2,789,534 of record JAFJYI010000079.1, read on the forward strand.
AAAAAAAAAAAAAAAAAAAAAAGAAAAAGAGCGCCGAACACGTTAAACCACAACGGCGCACTTTGTTTCATACCCATCGGCCAGCAGGAGACCATACCTGCAATTTCGAGCAGCACACTATGGGCATTCTTTTTGACCGTTAGCTTGTACGTCTCGAACCAAGACCATTAACCACTATATATATACCCATTTGCTCTGTGTCTTCCATGTCTTCATGCTGCTCCATCACCATTGAGCAGAGAGAAAGCAAGAAAGACGGAGGAGGAAGGAAAAAGAGAGAGACAGTTAGAGTGTGTGTGCTCTGTTTAAACCCAGAAAAAACAGAGGTCGACGTCAAAGAGAAGCAGCGAGTCCGAGCACATAAACTTGTAAACTGAGGGTAAGCCGTAGAGTATTTTCCTTCTTGTTTTCATAAATCCCAACGTGAGTTTTTTTTAGCCTTAAACCATGGAATCAAGTCAAGAGGATTTCCTGCTAAATGAATATTGCAACAGAGGTAGTTTGTGTCACTGAGTTGGTATCTTTAGAAATAGTTATCACTGAACCAAAGGTTAATGTATAATACAAGTTGATCCATAAAACATTGTCAGGTTTAGTGATGTACATAACCCTTTCTACATTTAAAGGACAAGAAAGAATTTTTTTTTTTTTTTTTTTATTAAAAAAAAGAAACAAAAAGAACGTTGCTGTGTCGTTGGGCCAGGAAAAAAGAGAATAAAAGTTTGATAGTAAATGTGTGGGTGTAATCACTGCACACATAAATAAAAGAAAGGAACCAAACTCTTATCACTTTGCTGATATATAAACATTGGCTAGTGTATATATGTAGCTTTAGGTATTACCCCCCACTAGTCGCTGCATATGAGAGAGAGAGAAAGAAAAAACATACTATATTGCCTTGGTTGCATAATAAGGACAAGAGGCTTTGCTGTTTAATAGGTATATTACATTAAAACATAAATACCTTCGTTGCATTTGTAGGTATATACATATAGGATACTATATTCACATACTTGCTGATATAGTTTCTACAAAGACTTTTGCTGTCATATGAATGGTCATGTATACATATATGTATATCATTGGAAAATTGTTGATAAGCTTATTGGCTGCACACCCCCATATATACATGCATGCATACAAACCAACACACGTATATATATTTTTATGTGTTGCCGTGGGTTAGCGTTTGTTAAACTCTTAATTAAAGTGTTTGAGATCATGTTTTAATACTGGGGAAAGGCTTTGGGGTTTAAAATAATTATAAAGAAAATAATAATTATAATAAAGTAAATAAATGATGGTATATAATAACAATAACAACAACAACAACAACAATAATAATAATAGAAGAATAGATAAATAAAAATAAATAGATATTGTTATTATTTATTAGTAAAAACAAGGGAATAAGTAATAAAGGGAGTTATTAATTAATAATAAATAAAAGAGTGTTATTATTAATTAATGATAATTAAAAAAGGGTATTATTAGGGAAATTTTTAGGGGTTAATCCATTTTTAACCCTCTAAAAATTAATTGGCGTAGTTAGTTACTTTACGACGCAAGAAGTGACTAATGACAATGATAAATGTTTTTAGGCATACCTTGACACCTCGCCGATCCCAACATCTACTGCATCAGTTAAAGATTCAAGTTTGAGGTGGGTAACTGTTATCTTATTAACTTATATGTATGTGTTGCATGTATGACTGATCATGGTTGCTAGATAATTTTGCATGTGTGTATCCTAACTATAGATTGAGGTTGTGTGTCTCATAGGGCTGCGTGTCCTAAAGGGCTGCGGTCTTTGGCCGATAACTGCGGTTATAGTGCGATTTGTTTACTTTGAATTACTCTATGCTTATACATGTATTATACTGTGATTTACATTTTATATTTGCAGATAAGATTAACTGTTACCCCTAGGGTTCATTCATTTGAACTCCAGATCGCATGAAAGAGACAGGTAGTGGCTCGAGATCCAGAGGCAAGATGTAGCTGTAAGGGTTACAACATACGGAATCTGCTGGAAAAATATGAGTAGTGAGATTGTACTTTAACGTTTATCATCTGTCTATTTTGGATTACTGTATTAACATCCCACTATGGGATGGATCTAACTCACGAAAAATTTATCCTCGTATTTTTGAACTAAGTATTTTATGAAAGTTTTATTCCGCAATTAAGTCGTCCAAATTATTTCGATGCCTGTGCGCTATAACTTTAATAAATAAAGGCGCATTTAGGACGGGTGTTACAATGAAAGGATAAAGTTAAAAAAAAATTTTGGACAACCTCTTCGTCAACCAAAATCATATCATTCTTCTAGACCGGATGTAAAGGCACCGTCTTACAGATCACCCATTTTCTTAGCACCTTTGCATGAACAGACCATGTGTCTCTGCTATCATCAACACTCTTGAACAGATCATTCTTCATCATTTGACACAACAAAATGAACATAATGTACACACCTTTAGTATATCCACGTTGAATATGAATTTTCCAACGTAAATGATACGTACAACATGTAAAAAGCTTCTTTAAACAAGCATAATTTCAGTGTTTCATTCTTAATTTTATAAGTCAAACGGAATAATTTTTTTAAAAAATTAAAATAGACGGTGAAGGGGTTTAACCCCATGACTCTAATACTGAACATCGTTAAATGTTACAACGAAAATTAGCTGTGAAACGTTAAAATCAATTTGGGAAAAAAACTAGAAATGATATACCCATTTTCATTTACCTAGACATGAAACCATTTTTTTTTTTTTTATAAAGAAAATCATGATACCTTTAATCCACTCAAAATATATATGTTACATAATGTTGTTGATTCATTTTTTGTCATAAAATGGACCATTCACATGTATCTAGTACGAGCATTCAACTCTGTTAATTGGACCCGGTACAAACCATATTCGTTACTATTAATCATAAAGTTTTGCACTTCCTTTTTAAAAAGGAACAAAATTTACACTTCCATATCAACAAAATAAAGACACCATAAGAAATATTGTAAACCGAAAAAAAAAAAAAAAAAAAAAAGACTAATTGTCCTTAACATATATTAGAAAGAAAACAAAAACCAATAATAAGCAAGCACGAATACAGGCCATTAACAAATCAAATTCCCATAACAGTCCTCTTATCCTCAACGACCTTATCATAATTGGGATCAATAATTTTGTTTCCCATCACAATTCCTCACAGTAGGCTTGTGATCACTACTTTCATAATACACGTACCAAGAGATCATACGATCTATATTTAACCTTTGAAACTCCTTTTGACGGACTGGTTGAAGTTGATGTAGCTGGGTGCAGATTGTACGATTTCCATTTTTAAAGAAAATGAACAGGTGTCTTTAGGTCTGAAAGACTCTTTCGATGGGTGTAGTGAAGTTAACCATTACTTAAATAAAGAATCATATAAAGACATGAATGAAGGAGGCAGTGATAACATGAAAGGAAATCAGCAACCTTATGCGCATGGGTTGGTGCTTGTCCCTATTTTAAGCTTGGGGAATGCTTGTTCCTATTTTAATCTTCGGGTTTATATGTGAAAGTTATCCTTGCTGCTTGCTGTCATTAAATAAAACTAAACTTCAATGCCCTTCCAAATTCCAAAACTTGTTGGATTATGAACGTCTTCATAAGTTCAATTACCATGAATATTACATATATGGCATCAAAATATAGCAAGTAAGAAATGTACTTTGAATGGAAACAATAACGTAGACTAAGACAAGCTGATGTTGACAAAAACTTATATGAATAATATGAAGGAAATTGTATATTCAAAGATAATTTCAATATAAGTGGGACACGGTCAGGTAGAATTGTTAGGTAATTGTCCTTTTAAAGTTATATGACATCATCACGTCTTATTTAAGAACTAATTAATCAGAAAAATGTGAATAAGAAGTAAACTAAACGCATGGGTTGATAGTTCATGAATAGCCCAAATTATGAATGACATAAAAACATCGTTAATAAATTTGACAATATAAACTCAATAGAACAACAAACTGGTGTGCAATGAAGTCGCCTTACTTGTAAGTGGAGCTAAATACCCAAGAGGGGGGGTGAATTGGGTATTCTAAAAAATTTCTAAGATGATTCTATTTTCAAGAAATAAAAACAGAGATGAATAGAGCAAAGAGAAGAGCAGCTGGACACAGAGATTTATACTGGTTCGGTCCTAACAACTTGACCTACATCTAGTCCCCAGGCTCTCTGGGATTTTCACTATAACACTTGATTACACACTCTGCACTCAAGAGTAGTTCTTTCACTAGAACTCACTCCCCCTTACAAGTTGTAATCAATGAACCCAACCACCAAGTCCCCTGACTTGTGGTTCTTTACAATAAATGATTTACAAGTAGAAAACTCTCACACAGAGTAGATAATGTTGAACACTGAAGCTTATGTATCAAAAGATAGTACACAAGAGAAAACTGAAGGAATAAATGCAAGACTTGAATGAATTTTCATTTTCTGCTACTATTGTTCCTGAGAAGACTTGAATGCAACTCTATTTATAGTCAGATAACATTAAATGACCGTTGCATTGTTAATTAGACCGTTGGAGATGAACTGCAGTGGTTAGGAGTAGCTTTGGTCTTCTTCTCTCTCTAATCTATACTTAATCTAGTCATTTGTCCAAGTGTTCGAGTTGACTTCCTCTCGAATTAATCCGTTGGAGAAGCGGTTGCTTGTTGTAGAAATCATTCATTAATGCTTTGCAACCGTGTGCAGATGGATTACCCAAAAGATGCAACTTTCGGACATAGCATTTAATGAACTGAACTACTTTTTGCTTTTTCCTTTAACCATTCAAAAACATTCTCTAAACCATCTGAAATTCACTAATAAAGTCATTAAACATAGTTAGGAATATAAGAGAATAACATTGCAGAGTATTAAGATCAAACAAGAATGTTATCCAAATTCGTCAGATTTGAATTTCTGGATCAGCGTAACGAACTCGAGTTCAGTTCCTGCAGACTCGAGTTTGAAGCTTCAACATGTAAAAGCGTTTCAAGTTCAAAACTTCTAAACCGGAGGTTTGCAAAACAACACCCGAGGTAATTCATGGCAATCTCATCAATGATGCTAATCACAAAAGATGGTCTCTCAAATGATGCGCTCAATCAATCAATCTCTCAAGTGATTAAGGTAAATAAGTGTGTCGCTCAAATTCTACTCAAGAAATTTGTTCTACCATAAGCTTGCTCAATTTCTATGTCTCCATTACTCACAATACATGCATGCACAAATCAAGAGAGATTGTTATGAAAGGTTGTAATGGGGTTAGGGTGAAGGTAGGTAATAGTATGGAATGAGAGGCTAAGCACCAAAGAAATTAAAGAGAGCTCTAATTAACACAATCATTCTCTATGTAAGAAAATTTTTATTTTACTTATATATCTCCTTTCTTTCTATGTATTTTTTTCTTTCTTTCTTTCTTTCTTTTTTTTCCGCTTTCCTTTATTTATTTTTTTTTTTTTTTTTTTGCGTAAAATGAAACTATACCATATACATAATCACAATGACAAAATAAAATATCTCCCCCAACCAACGGGGGTTGGTACAAGTGGTAAGCTAATTTGGTGTCACTTAAGCAAGGTCTCGGGTTCGAGCCTTGTGAATGCAAAAAATCCCGCTGGGAGACTCACCCACCACAGCTAGGTGCGCGACTCGGGTCGGATCCGGATTAGTCGGGGCGAAGCCCCGGTGAACCGGATGGGCAACCTAAAAAAAAATATCTCCCCCCACACTTAAACTGTTGCACTCCTGAGCAACCCCCCACATTTAACCACAAAACCAAGGTAAACCAATGCTCAATAAATTTTCAAGGTGCGGAATACAATGGGTTTTACGCTTAAGCTTGTAATGTGGCTCAAAAAAGAATGGGCAAAAAGGCACAAAGGGGCTAGCAAAGGAATCATAATACACGTGAAAGGCTATTTGGCCAAAGTGGGGAAAATAAAAGAAAGAAAACAAGCTTCCATCATACTTATGCACGTAAGTGAAAAATGTAGTTTCAAAAAAGAAAAGGAGCAAGTTCTAGAGAACACGAATCATGAGCGAGATGCACACATGAAAGAAAGAATAGAAAAATATGAATTTCATTCTATGCAGCCCAAAATCTCACAAGGTCAACACCAACTTAAGCAATCAACATAGCCAAATCAACTACCAAGATATGTAATCGAAGAATCAAATAATGGTAGACCCAACAGAATGATCCTTTAAAACCAAAATGTCCTAGTTCATAATATGTAGCAATCATAGAATGAGAGACTGTATTTATTTTCAAAAAGCAAAGTAGAAAAAGGAAAACAAATAGAAGCAAAGAAAGAAGAATACTCCCCAAGGGGTTTATGGAGGATAAGTGGCATCAATGAGGAGAATTTCTGCTTCCTCAGTCTTGGGATCCCATGAAATGGCTTGAGGCGATGCCCATTGACCTTAAAGGTGCTTCCGTGGGTGGATCACATAGCTCAACAACACCAAATGGAAAAATGTTAGTGATCTCAAAAGGGCCATCCCATTTAGATCAAAGCTTACCAGACATAAACCTCAAACGGGAGTTAAACAGAAGAACTTTCTGGCCCATAGAAAATTATTTCCTCATAATATGCTTATCATGGAATGCCTTAGTCTTTTCCTTGTATAACCGCGAACTCTCATAGGCATCCAATCTAAGCTCATCCAACTCTTGCAATTGTAGCTTCCTCTCCATCCTAGACTTAGCCAAATCCATGTTACACTGCTTAATGACCCAATAGGCTTGATGCTCCAACTCAACCGGAAGATGACATGCCTTACCAAAGACAAGCCGATAAGGATACATCCCAATCGGAGTCTTGTAGGCAGTACGATATGCCCACAAAGCATCCTTCAATCTTTCCGGGTAGAGTTAATAGTCTTCCGAAGGATTTGCTTAATCTCTCTATTTCAGACTTCAGCTTGACCATTGGTCTGAGGATGGTATGCTGTGGGGACCTTGTGGAGCACTCCATACTTACGTAACAAGGCACCCATGCTTCGGTTGTAAAAATGGGAGCCTTGGTTACTGATAATAGCTCTAGGAATGCCAAACCGTAGAAAATGTTAGACCTAACAAAATCCACCACCGAGAAGAATCATTAGTCGGGTCACTTTCGCCTCAACCCATTTCGAGACATAATCAACAATGCCAAAGTATGTAAGTATAACCATATGAAGCAGAAATGGACCCATAAAATCAATACCCCAAACATCAAAGATCTCACAAAACAATATAGGGTGTCTTTGGGGCATCTCATGCCTACGGGAAATACTCCCTGCTCTCTGACAATTATCACATGACTTACAAAACATATGGGAATCACGAAACAAGGAAGGCCAAAACAAGCCACTGTCTAACACTTTCCTAGCAGTTCTTTGGGGTCCAAAGTGACCACCACAGGCAGAAGCATGAGCGAAATGCAATATAGAGTGAAACTCATGATCAGGAACACATCTCCTAACTACTTGGTCACTAAAAAATTTCCATAGATAAGGGTCATCCGAAACATAATATTTAGACTCACTCTTTAATTTAAGTGTTTGGCCCCTAGTGGAATCTATAGGTAAAACACCAGCCACCAAACAGTTACCAGATCAGAATACCATGGAAGCTTACCTTACAGCTGTAAAAGCTACTCATTAGGGAAATCATCTCGAATAGAAGAGGGGTGAGAAGGAGAATGAGTGATGCGACTCAAGTGGTCAGCTACCCACTTTTGTGCTCCACTTTTGTCTCGAATCTCAACATCAAACTCTTGGAGCAGCAACATCCACTGGATGAGTCGTGGCTTAGTATCTGCCTTTTTCAAAAGAAACTTCAAAGCAGCATGGTCAAAGAAAACAACTACTCTACTTGCTAGCAGATATGACCTAAACTTATCAAAAGCAAATACAATAGCCAACAACTCTTTCTCAAGTAGTGGTGTAATTAGATCAAGGCAGGATCCAAAGCCTTGGAGGCATATGCAATCACATGAGATGCTCTATCAACTCATTTGTGCCAAGATAGCACCAACCGCATAGTTGGAAGCATCACACATCAACTCGAAGGGAGGCACCAATCGGGGCTTGGATCATGGGGTTGTATTCGTGCAACGCTTCAAATGATCGAAGGCCGCCTTGCAAGCATCATCAAATACAAAGTCAGTGTCCTTATGCAGAAGGTTGGACAAGGGTCGGGCAGTCTTGCTAAAATCCCGAATGAAACGCCGATGGAAACCTGCATGACCAAGAAAAGAGCGAACCTCCCGCACATATGCGGGGTAAGGCAAAGCAGTAATTACATCTATCTTAGCAGGGTCTACCTCAATCCCTTTCCTAGACACTATGTGTCCCAAGACTATACTTGACTCAACCATAAAGTGACACTTCTCATAATTCAGCACAAGATTATACTCAATGCACCTATGCAAAACTCTAGACAAATTAGCTAAGCATGCATCAAAATCGAGACCCATATACAAAGTGAAATCATCCATAAAAACCTCCATGCAGTCCTCTAGAAACTCAGAGAAAATGCTTACCATACAACGCTGAAAGGTGCCAGGTCGTTGCAAAGGCCAAAAGGCATCCTGCGGTAGGTATATGTTCCAAAAGGGCATGTGAAGGTCATCTTCTACTGATCCTCAGGAGCAATATGGATCTGGAAGTATCCGGAGTATCCATCCAAGAAGTAGTAATGGGACTTGCCAGCCAATCGCTCTAACATCTGATCAATGAAAGGTAGAGGGTAATGATCCTTGCGAGTGGCTTGGTTGAGTCTCCTATAGTCGATGCAAACTCTCCAATTATTCTAAACTCGAGTAGGAATGAGCTCATTCTTCGATTGGCTACCACGGTGACTCGGATTTCTTAGGAACCACCGGACCAGGGCTAACTAACCGGCTATCGAAATGGGATAGATGATACCAGCTTGCAGAAGCTTAGTGACCTCCTTCTTCACCACATCAAGGATAAGAGGATTAAGGCGTCTTTGGGGCTGCCTCATTGGCTTAGAGTCCTCTTCCAACAGAATTCGATGCATACACATGGAAGGGCTAATGCCAACGATGTCAGCTAATGTCCACCCAATAGCTTTCTTGTTTGCCCTTAATAACCTTAGCAGCTTCTCTTCTTGGTCAGGAAGAAGATTATTTGCCACAATGATCGGCAAAATTGTTCATCCACCTCTATAAATGCATACTTTAGGTGATCTGGAAGGGATTTCAACTCAAGCTTGGGTGGTTGCTCAGTGGAGGGAAGAAGCTTGGGTGGTTATTGCAACAACTCTGATGTCTTCACACTAGAAATACCTGAAACCACATTCAAAGAAGCAGAAGAACTGTGTCTATACAGCTCAATGTTAACATCAAAGTTAAGCTCATCAAAATCAGAGTTAAGGCCATCAAAATCAGAATCAGGATGAACATTAGGATCAGGATGAAGCTCAAACTCAGAATCAATATCAGAATCCACATGTAATGCAGAATCACCAAATAATGCAGCATTAACCAAGTTAGTGCAAACAGAGCACCATTCATTATCAGCACATGCACAAATGGCAGAATCACTCTCAGATGAAAAATTAGGATAATCAAAACACCAATCAGTAAGAACATCATCCACAGCATCATCAATAACATCAATGCAGAAAACAAAATGCTCTTCCCTAGGATGTTTCATGGCATCAAAGATATTGAAATTCACAGATATATCACCAAACTCCATGGAAAGAGTACCAAAATGCAAATCTATCTTAGTCCTAGCTGTTTTCATGAAAGGCCTCCCTAGAATGATTGGTGACCTACTACTATAAGACTCATCCTCCATATCTAAAATGTAAAAATCAGCGGGAATATCAATTCATTAACTTTGACCAATACATCTTCAACTAAACCGAAGGATGAGCACTACTCCTATTAGCTAACCGAACAACAACACCAAGTGGGACGCAAAGGACCGGACCAAGAGATTTATAAATAGATGCGGGCATGACATTAATAGAAGCACCTAAATCTAGCATGCAATCATCAAATCTATAATTACCAATAAGGTAAGGGATAGAAAACGTCCCTGGATCCTTGCAATTGTGAGCCATGGTAGGCTGGATGAGTGCTGATACATTCTGGTTCAAACTCACTCGCTTACTTCCCTTCAGTCGCCTCTTGTTGGTGCACAACTCCTTCAAAAACTTGGCATATTTAGGGATTTGTTTGACTGCATCTAAGAGAGGAATGTTGTTCTCTACTCTTCGAATGTCTCAAGTATATCCTTCTCTTGTGCTTTGTCGCCAACTTCTTGGATTGAGGGCTCTCGAGGGAAAGGAAGAGGAATGGGAATGTCTTCCTCTTCACCTTGCTGCATTGCCTTTTTATTTTTAGAGTCAATCTTCACATTTTTCGACTTTCTTTCGATGTGGAAGTCACATCTCCACTGGTTTAGGTTCCTCCAATTGCTTGCCAGAACAAAAGGAGATAGCACTCACATTCCCCTTAGGATTAGGAATTGTTTGTGAAGGAAGAGTGTTGGATCCCGAGGTTGAAGCGGTTCAAAGAGGTTGTCAACCGCCCAACTGTGTTTGTAAACTCCGAATGGAAGTGTCGGTTGTTGTTGGGCGCATATTGGCTATGACAAATTGCTTCATCATATCCTCAAGGGAGGAACCACCACTACCACTACTACTAGCCTACTGTTGTGCTACCTGTGGAGGTGCACATATGGCTGATTGAGGAGGTGCTGCTGGCAAAGACAATGGAGGTGCAGATTGTTGTTGGAAATTCTGTGGTCTATACTGTCTCTGTTGGTAATTCCCAAAATTCTGCTGATATTGGTTACTCTGGTTTTGATTCTGGTTCCAACGAAAATTAGGGTGATTTCTCCAACCAGGATTGTAGGTATTGGAGAATGCATTATTCGCTTGGTATTATGGCTTTCTGGAAAAGCACCCCGAAGTCACCGACGGTCTTGATAAGCGAGGATCATGCAAGGTAGGGCAAGAGTCGGTAGAATGGTAGGGTCGAACGTAACCCACATGGATACCCAACCGAGGAGGAGAAGATTGTACTTTTCGTGTCACGCCGGTGGCCTCACCGGAGAGAGGTCGATCATCAAGTCTATTCTCTAATCTCGAGAATCGTACTGGATTGGAGGTGTTTGTACATGGTAAACAGGAGTACTATTGGCCCCGGTGCCAAATTGCCGAGAGTTGGCGCCATCTCGAATATCAATTCTCGGGCATCTTCGGGTGTCTTGTTACGTTGAGACCCCACCGCTAGAAGCATCCACCAAACCTTTGTCTACTGGTAGCAGACCATCATAGAAATGCGTAATCAAAAGTTGCTTAGTGATCTGGTGGTGTGGACAGCTTGCACATAACCTTTTGAACCTCTCCCAGTACTCATGCAAAGTCTCCCCATTGGTCTGTTTAATGTTGGCAATTTCCTTCTTGATCACAGTTGATCTTGAGGCAGGGTAATATTTCTCCATAAATAACCTTTGAACATCAGTCCAGCTCCCAATAGATGAAGGCTAAAGGTACAACAACCGGTCTTTGGCTCCACCTTCCAATGAGAAAGGAAAAGCTCTCAGCTTGATTTGATCTTCATCAATGGCATGTGGTTTCATTGTCTTTGCCGCACACTAGATGGAATTCCTTCAAATGCTTAATGGCACACTCACCGAAAGACCATGAAACTTAGGCAGCAAGTGTATTAGACCAGATTTAAGCTCAAAGTTAGTAGCAGGGGCAGGTTATTGGATGCACAAAGGTTGATAATTAACATCAGGTTCATTCAATTCCTTTAAAGTATGGACGATTTTCCTGTTCTTCCGCCATAATTTCGAGTTAGGAAAATTGCTACTAGAATAGTGAAAACAACAAGACTATCAAGTACTATCGAAACACAATCGAAAGATCAACAAGTATGGACACAATCGAATGGCCATAATCGATCAAGTTCAATGTCCAATTCGTATTAATCCCACGACTTAGCCTAACAACTCTTCTAGCAAGAAGAATTGTTCTTTCTATTTCGGATCAAATGGCAACAAGTCTTGGATTGATAGTGCTCCTAGTACTCATGTAGCATAATCACAAGGCAGAATTTGCAGAAAATCAGAATTACGACAATGCCACCAGCCAATCAGAATTACGAAAATGCCACTAAAAGTGGTAAAAAGTAGAAAAACACTAAGACACACAAAAGCAAACACAAAAACAAAAACCTATGGTAGAAATTGACCTAAACAAGTCCAGAAACACTATCAAATGATTTTTAAAATTTATGGGACTTGGACAGGGCAACTCCTAGACCATTGGGGAACCTAAAAATGGAATAAAAAAACATCAAAAATTCAAAAAAATGGTCTAAACGATGGAATTTGGCTTATATCTCAAGACCACAGCGCTTTAGCAGATTAGAAAAGGATTTGCAGTATAATGTAACCTGGGTCGTTTACCAACAAATTCACAGTCGGTTTAATTTGAACAGTAATAAAACAAAAACAAGTAAAATCGGGGTTTTTGATTCGGAAGAGATTGAAAACGGAAACATGCGAAACAAAACAAAATAACACAGATTAAACAGAAAAAGAGGATTAAAGGATTAACCCAGGATTTGGATTCCACCACTTCCCTTCCTCGAAAACAGATTTATAACCAAACTCGTGATCGATCGTGGACAAACCGAAATCTCTGCGTTTGTCGAGAAATTCCCTCAATGAACAATCGTTCGAGAATTTGTTCGAATCAGTGGCGCACCTCGTACGATCGCACAATGATACTTTAACCTAGTCCGAACTACGTCATTGGGAAATGTCGATCTGGGTTTTTAATCAAAAATGCAATCCAAATCCAAAAATCGAATCCGATTAAAGAATGCGTAAACGAGTTAGACGGTTCTCGATTAAGCGCGAGTCCTCGGATAGTGGATGGAATTCTCATCGTTGGGTTAATCTCAAAAATTTAGCCGAACATAATTAAGAAAGATGAAAAACGAGATGAAGAACGCGAAGAACACGAAGAACATTGCGAGAAAATTTGAAAACTACTATTTTGATCCACTTTGAAATCTAAAAACATGAATGAATGAATGTTTGTGGCTGCCGTCTAACTTAAACCTAAACCTAAAATGGAAATGGGTCAGCCCAAAACGAAAATAAAATAAAATAAAATCGGCTTTAATTACAAAATTTGAGTCCAACTAAAATCCAAAAATACATATGACTTTGGCTCCAAAATCGACCGCCCTCTTGTCTGAATTTACTCTTCATGTGTTCATAACAATTGTAGCTCTCTGAATCATCTGAAATATGAGATAAAAATGAGGCAAATCGATGTCCGGTTCAAGATTTATGGTAAAAATGGTGAAGCAATGTAAAACTGGAATTTATTATTAAATAAAGGCCAAAATATAATAAAAGGCCCAAAGCCCAAATAAGTGTAAAAGCCATTATTTATTAGCTAAAGAGTCCTAAATTATTAATCAAGAGACAAAAAGTAGTGTATGAAATATTCAATTATCAGAAAACAAACAGAAGAAAGAGGGAGAAAGAAATAAGAATACTCCCCAAGGGGTTTATGGAGGACAAGTGGCATCAATGAGGAGAATCTCTGTTTCCTCAGGCTGCTGCTGGGATCCCTCATGAAATGGCTTGAGGCGATGCCCATTGACCTTAAAGGTGCTTCTTGTGGTTGGATCACATAGCTCAACAGCACCAAATGGAAAAATGTTAGTGATCACAAGAGGGCCATCCCATCTAGATCGAAGCTTACCTGGCATAAACTTCAAACGGGAGTTGAACAGAAGAACTTTCTGGCCCACATAAAATTCCTTCCTCAGGATATGCTTATCATGGAATGCCTTAGTCTTTTCCTTGTACAAATGTGAACTCTCATAGGCATCCAATCTCAGCTCGTCTAACTCTTGCAATTGTAGCTTCCACTCCATCCTAGACTTAGCCAAATACATGTTACACTGCTTAATGGCCCAATAGGCTTGATGCTCCAACTCAACCGGAAGATGACATGCCTTACCAAAGACAAGTCGATAGGGAGACATCCCAATCGGGGTCTTGTAGGCGGTACGATATGCCCACAAAGCATCCTCTAATCGCTTACTCCAATCCTTCTGAGTAGAGTTAACAATCTTCTAAAGGATTTGCTTAATCTCTCTATTTGAGACTTCAGCTTGACTGTTGGTCTGAGGATGGTATGCTGTGGAGACCTTGTGGAGCACTCCATACTTGCGTAACAAGGAACCCATGCTTCGGTTGCAAAAATGGGATCCCTGGTTACTGATAATGGCTCTAGGAATACCAAACCTACAGAAAATGTTACACCTAACAGAATCCACAACCACAGAAGAATCATTAGTCTGGGTGCCTTTCGCCTCAACCCATTTCGAGACATAATCAACAGCGAGCAGTATGTAAGTATAACCATATGAAGCAGGAAATGGACCCATAAAATCAATACCCCAAACATCAAAGATCTCACAAAACAATATAGGGTTCTGGGGCATCTCATGCCTACGGGAAATACTCCCTGTTCTCTGACAGTTATCACATGATTTACAAAACATATGAGAATCATGAAACAATGAAGGCCAAAATAATCCACTGTCCAATACTTTCCTAGCAGTTCTTTGGGGTCCAAAGTGACCACCACAGGTAGAAGCATGAGCAAAATGCAATATAGAGTGAAACTCATGATCAGGCACACATCTCCTAACTAATTGGTCACTACAAAATTTCCACAGATAAGGGTCATCCCAAACATAATATTCAGACTCACTCTTTAATTTAAGGGTTAGGCCCTAGTGGAATCTATAGGCAAAACACCAACTACCAAGTAGTTAACCAGATCAATATACCATGGAAGCCTACCTTACAGTTGTAGAAACTGCTCATCAGGGAAATCATCTCGTATAGAAGAGGGGTCAAAGGGAGAATGAGTGATGCGACTCTAGTGGTCAGCTACCCAGTTTTGTGCTCACTTCTGTCTTGAATCTCAACATCGAACTCTTGGAGAAATAACATCCACCGATGAGTCGTGGCTTAGCATCTGTCTTTTTAAAATAAACTTGAAAGCAGCATGGTCAGAGAAAACAATTACTCTACTTGCTAGCAGATATGACCTAAACTTATCAAAAGCAAATACAATAGCCAACAACTCCTTCTTAGTAGTGGTGTAATTGGACTGGGCAGGATCCAAAGTCTTGGAGGCATATGCAATCACATGAAAGATGCTCTATCAACTCGTTGTGCCAAGATAGCACCAACCGCATAGTTGGAAGCATCACACATCAACTCGAAGGTGAGGCACCAATCAGGGGCTTGGATCACTGGGGCTGTAGTCAGGCAACGCTTCAAATGATTGAAGGCCGCCTTGCAAGCATCATCAAATACAAAGTCAGTGTCCTTATGCAGGATCTACCTCAATCCCTTTCCTAGGCACTATGTGTCCCTAAGACTATACCCGACTGACAGAGATTTGCCATAATCTCCCAAAATAACCAGATTAGAAAAGGATTTGCAGTATAATGTAACCTAGGTTGTTTCCCAACGAATTCACAGTCGGTTCAATTCACACAGCAATAAAGCAGTGACAGTAAATGGGGGGCTTTTTTATTTAGAATAATATTAAAGATGAAGTAACAGAGACAAAACAAAATAACACGAATTGAACAGAAAACAGAGGATTAAAGGATCAACCCATGATTTTGGATTCACCCACTACCCTTCCTCGAACGAAAAAGATTTATAACCGAACTCGTAATCGGCCCTAGACAAACCGAAATCTCTGCATTTGTCTAGAAATTCCCTCAACTAAACAATCGTTCAGAATTTGTTCGAATCAGTGGCGCACCTCTGTACAATCACACAGAAATACTTTAACTCAGTCGAAACTTCGTCCTTAGAAAATATCGATTTGGGTTTTTAATCAAAAACCCAATCCGAACCAAAAATCAAATCTGATTAAGGGATACAGAAACGAGTTAGACGGTTACCGATTAGGCACGAATCCTCTGGATAGTGGATGGAACCCTCATCATGGATCAATCTCAGAAATTTAGTCGAACATAATTAAGAAAGACGAAAAACAGATGAAGAACGCGAAGAACATTGCAGAGAATTCAAAAACTACTATTTTGATCCTCTGAATTCTAAAAACGTGAATGAGAATGTGTTTGTGGCTGCTGCCTCACTTAACCTAAAATGGCAAAATGAAATGGGGCTCCAATCCACAATTCAGGCCCAGAACGAAAATAAAATAAAATGGGCTTTAATTACAAAATTCGAGCCCAAAAATACATATGACTTCAGCTCCAAAATCGACCGCCCTCTTGTCCGAATTTGCTCTTCATGTCTTAATAATAATTGTAGCTCTCTGAACCATCTGAAATATGAGACAAAAATGAGGCAAATCCGATGTCTGGTTCAAGATTTATGGTAAAAATGGTGAAGCAATGTAAAACTGGAATTTATTATTAAATAATGGCTAAAATATAATAAAAGGCCCAAAGCCCAAATAAGTATAAAAGCCATTTTTTATTAGCTAAAGAGTCCTAAATTATTAATCAAGAGACAAAAAGTAGTGTATGAAATATTCAATTATCAAATTCCCCCACACTTATCTTTTTGCACTCTCGAGCAAAATTCAAAGAAAAAGACCTAAAGGAGAAACTCTTCTTTTCTAACAATTGCTAACAATGCAAAAATTGAACAAGGGACACAAAGCACCAAAAGATCAATCAATCAAGACCACAATCCCTTCATCTCAAATTACAATTCAGGGTAATCTCAATCAATGATTCTAATCACATAAGATGGTCTCTCAAATGATGCGCTCAATCAATCAATCAATCTCTCAAGTGTTTAAGGTGAATAAGTTTATCGCTCAAATTCTACTCAAGAAAATTGTCCTACCATAAGCTTGCTCAATTTCTACGTCTCTACTACTCATAACACATGCATGCACAAATCAAGAGAGCTTGTTATGAAAGGTTACAATGGGGTTAGGGTGAAGGTAGGTAATAGTATGGAATGAGAGGCTAAGCACCAAAGAAATTAAAAAGAGCACTAATTAACACAATCATTTTCTATGTAAGAAAATTTTTATTTTACTTGTATATCTCCTTTCTTTCTATGTATTTTCTTTCTATATTTCTTCTCTTTTTTTTCGTTTTTTTTTTTTTTTTTTTTGCTTTTCTTTTTTTCTTTTGCTTTTCTTTCTTTCTTTCGTTCTTTCATTTTTTTTTTGAGAAAAATGAAACTATACTATATACATAATCACAATGACAAAAAAAGCAAACATCCCCCCACACTTAAAGCTGTTGCACTCGAGCAACCCCCACACTTAAACACAAAACCAAGGTGAAACCAATGCTCAAAAAATTTTCAAGGTGCGGAATAAAATGGTTTTCGCTTAGGCTTGTAATGTGGCTTAGAAAAGAATGAGTCAAAAAGGCACAAAGGGCTAGCAAAGGAATCATAATGCAAGGGAAAGGCTATTTGGCCAAAGTGAGGAAAATAAAAGAAAGAAAACAAGCTTCCATCATACTTATGCACGTAAGTGAAAAATGTAGTTTCAAAAAGAAAAGGAGCAAGTTCTAGAGAACACAAATCATGAGGAGATGCACACATGAAAGAAAGAATGGCAAAAGATGAATTCCATTCATGCAGGCCCAAAACCTCACAAGGTCAACACCAACTTAAGCAACCAACATCACCAAATCAACTACCAAGATATGTAATCGAAGAGTCAAGAATGGTAGACCCAAACCGAATTATCCTTTAAAACCAAAATGTCCTGGTTCATAATATGTAGCAATCATAGAATGAGGGATTTGTATTTATTTTCAAAAAGCAAAGTAGAAAAAGGAAAACAAATATAAGAAAGAGGGAGAAAGAAAGAAGAATACTCCCAAGGGGTTTATGGAGGATAAGTGACATCAATGAGGAGAATCTCTACTTCCTCGCCGTCAGCTCTTTGGGATCCCTCATGAAATGGCTTGAGGCGATGCCCATTGACCTTAAAGGTTCATCTGTGGGTGGATCATATAGCTCAACAAAGCACCAAATAGAAAAATGTTAGTGATCTCAAAGGGTCATCCCATTTAGATCGAAGCTTACCAGGCATAAACTTCAAATGGGAGTTAAACGAGAAGAACTTTCGGCCCGGAAAATTCTTTCCTCGAGAATATGCTTATCATGGAATGCCTTAGTCTTTTCCTTGTATAACCGCGAGCTTTCATAGGCATCTAATCTAAGCTCATCCAACTCTTGTAATTGTAGCTTCCGCTCCATCCCGGACTTGGCCAAATCCATGTTACACCTTGTTTAATGGCCCAATAGGCTTGATGCTCCAACTCAATTTGGAAGATGACATGCCTTACCAAAGACAAGTCGATAAGGAGACATCCCAATCGAAGTCTTGTAGGCGATGCGATATACCCACAAAGCATCCTCTAATCGCTTACTCCAATCTTTCCGGGTAGAGTTAACGGTCTTTTGAAGGATTTGCTTAATCTCTCTATTTGAGACTTGGCTTGACCGTTGGTTTGAGGATGGTATCTTTGTGGAGACCTTGTGAAGTACTCCATACTTGTGTAACAAGGCACCCATGCTTCGGTTGCAAAAATGGGAGCCTTGGTCGCGATAATAGCTCTAGGAATGCCAAACTGCGAGAAGATGTTAGACCTAACAAAATCCACCACCACGGAAGAATTATTAGTCGGTTGGCTTTCGCCTCAACCCATTTCGAGACATAATCAACGGCCCGCCAGTATGTAAGTATAACCATATGAAGTAGGAAATGGACCCATAAAATCAATACCCCAAACATCAAAGATCTCACAAAACAATATAGGGTTAGGGGCATCTCATGCCTACGGGAAATACTCCTCTGCTCTCGACAGCGGTTATCACATGACTTACAAAATAGATGGGAATCATGAAACAAGGAAGGCCAAAATAATCCCTGTCTAACACTTTCCTAGCAGTTCTTTGGGGTCCAAAGTGACCACTTACGAGCGAGAAGCATGAGCAAAATGCAATATAGAGTGAAACTCATGATCGGCACACATCTCCTAACTACTTGGTCACTACAAAATTTCCACGAGATAAGGGTCATCCCAAACATAATATTCAGACTCACTCTTTAATTTAAGGGTTTGGGCCCTAGTGGAATCTAGAGGCAAAACACCAGCTACCAAGTAGTTAACCAGATCAGCATACCATGGAAGCTTACCTTGTAGCTGTATAAGCTTCTCATCAGGGAAATCATCCCGAATAGAAGAGGGGTGAGAGGGAGAATGAGTGATGCGACTCAAGTGGTCAGCTACCCAGTTTTGTGCTCCACTTCTATCTCGAATCTCAACATCAAACTCTTTGAGCAGCAACATCCACCGGATGAGTCCAGGCTTAGCATCTGCCTTTTTCAAAAGAAACTTCAAACCAGCATGGTCAGAGAAAACAACTACTCTACTTGCTAGCAGATATGACCTAAACTTATCAAAAGCAAATACAATAGCCAACAACTCCATCCCAGACTTGGCCAAATCCATGTTACACTGGAAATGCTTGAAACCACATTCAAAGAAGCAGAAGGACTGTGTCTATACAGCTCAATGTTAACATCAGAATCAAGCTCATCAAAATTAGAGTTAAGCTCATCAAAATCAAAATCAGGATGCACATTAGGATCAGGGTAAAGCTCAAACTCAAAATCAATATCAGAATCCACATGTAATGTAGAATCACCAAGCAAGTCGAATCACCAAATAATGCAGCATTAAGCAAATCGGTGCAAACGAGCACCATTCATTATCGACCACATGCATAAATGGGAGAATCACTCTCGGATGCAAAATAAGGATAATAAGCACACCAATCAAGCAATAACATCATCCACAAGACATCATTAATCACATCAATGCGAGAAAACGAGAATGTTCTTCCCTAGGATGTTTCATGGCATCAAACATATTGAAATTCACAGATATATCACCAAACTCCATGGAAAGAGTACCAGAATGCACATCTATCTTAGTCCTAGCTGTTTTCATGAAAGGCCTCCCTATAATGATAGGTGATCTACTACTGGGAGACTCATCCTCCATATCTAAGATGTAAAAATCAGCAGGAAATATCAGTTCATTAACCTTGACTAATACATCCTCAACTAAACCAGAAGGATGAACATTACTCCTATTAGCTAGCTGAACAACAACACCGAGTAGGACGTAAAGGACCAAGACCAATAGATTTATAAATAGATGCGAGGCATGACATTAATAGAAGCACCTAAATCTAGCATGCAATCATCAAATCTATAGTTACCAAAGCTTGACAAGGGACGAGAAAATGTCCCCTGGATCCTTGCACTTGCGAGGCATCGTAAATTTGGATGAGTCTTGATACATTCTGGTTCAAACTCACTCGTTCACTCCCCTTGAGTCACCTCTTGTTGGTGCACAACTCCTTGAGAAACTTGGCATGTTTAGGAATTTGTTTGAGCGCATCTAAGAGAGGAATGTTGATCTCTACTCTTCCGAATGTCTCAAGTATATCCTTTTCTTGTGCTTTTACGCCAACTTCTTAGATTGAGCGCTCTACGAGGGAAAGGAAGAGGAATGGGGATGTCTTCCTCTTCACCTTGTTGCCTTGCCTTTTTATTTTTAGAGTCAATCTTCACATTTTTCGACTCTCTTTCGATGTGGAAGTCACATCTGCACTGGTTTAGGTTCCTCCAATTTCTTGCCGGAACGAAGGGAGATAGCACTCACATTCCCTTAGGATTAGGAATTGTTTGTGAAGGAAGAGTGTTGGATCCCCGAGGTTGAAGTTGGTTCAATGAGGTTGCCAACTTGCCCAATATGTGTTTGCAAACTCTAAATGGAAGTGTCGGTTTGCTGTTGGAACTGCATATTGGCTGTGACAAATTGCTTCATCATCTCCTCAAGTGAGGAACCACCACCACCACTACTAGCCTGCTGTTGTGCCGCCTGTGGAGGTGCACATGTGACTGGTCGAGGAGGTGGTATGGCAAAGGCAAAGGAGGTATAGACTGCTGCTAGAAATTTTGTGGTCTGTACTGTCTCTACTGATAATTCCTAGAATTCCGTTGCTGATATTGGTTACCCTGGTTCTGATTCCGGTTCCAACAAAAATTAGGGTGATTTCTCCAACCAGGATTGTAGGTATTGGAGAATGCATTATTCTGTCGGTATTGTGGCTTTCTGGAAAAACACCCACCGAAGCTACGGTTGGTCTTGATAAGCGGGATCATGCAATGTAGGGTAAGAGTCGGTAGAATGTTAAGGGTCGGTCAAAGGAACCCACATGAGTACCCAATCGAGGAGGAGAAGATTGTACTATACGTATCCCTTTGCCGGTGTCTCACCGAGAGAGGTCAGATCATCAAGTCTATTCTCTAATCTCGAGAATCGTCTTTGGGTGGAGGTGTTTGAACATGGTAAACGGGAGTACTATTGGCCCTGGTGCCAAATTGCGAGAGTTGTTTGCCATCTCGGATATCAATTCTCGGGCATCTTTTGGTGTCTTGTTACGTAGAGCCCCACCGCTAGAAGCATCCACCAAACCTTTGTCTACGGTAGTAGACCATCATAGAAATGGGTAATCAAGAGTTGCTCGGTGATGCGGTGGTGTGGACGACTTACACATAACCTTTTGAACCTCTCCTAGTACTCATGCATAGTCTCCCCATTGGCTTGTCTAATGTTGGCAATTTCCTTCTTGATCGTAGTTGCTCTCGAGGCAGTGTAATATTTCTCCATAAATAACCTCTGAACATCAGTCCAGCTCCCAATACATAAGGGCTGAAGGTACAACAACCAGTCTTTGGCTGCACCCTCAAATGAGAAAGGAAAAGCTCTCAGCTTGATATGATCTTCATCAATGGCAACGGTTTCATTGTCTGCATACTAGATGGAATTCCTTCAAATGCTTAATGGCACACTCACCTGAAAGACATGAAACTTAGGCAACAAGTGTGTTAGACCAGATTTAAGCTCAAAGTTAGCAGCAAGGACAGGATGTTGGATGCATAAAGGTTGATACTTAACATCAGGTTCATTCAATTCCTTTAAAGTAGGACGATTTTCTCGTTCTTCGCCATAATTTCGAGTTAGCAAAATTGCTACTAGAATCGGTGAAAACAACAAGACTATCAGAAATACTATCAGGAACACAATCAAAAAGATCAACAGAATGGACACAATTAGAATGGCCACAATCAAGCTCAATGTCCAAGTCAATATTAATCCCATGACTTGCTTGACAACTCTTTTAGTAGTAAGAATTGTTCTTTCTATTTCAGTATCAAATGACAACAAGTCTTCTGGATTAGTAGAACTCCTAGTACTCATGCAATAAAAACTCAAGGAAGAATTTGAGGATACTCAGAATTATAAAAATGCCACTAGACAATCAGAATTACGTTAATGCCACTAAAAGTGGTAAAAAGTAGAAAAACACTAAGACAACACAAAAGCAAAAACATATGGTAGAAATTGACCAAAACAAGTCCGAAACACTATCAAATGATTTTTAAAATTTATGGGACTTGGACGGGGCAACTCCTACACCATTGGGGAACCCAAAAATGGAATAAAAAAATTCAAAAATTGAAAAAGTGGTCTAAACGATGGAATTTGGCTAAAATCGAAGACCACATGGCAAATCAAAGATTTGCATGTGTCTGTGAGTTAGGCCATTTTCTATCATTTTGTACCAATTTTCAACCAAATTAGAGATACTCCAAAAAAATTACCCTAGTAGAAATCACGAAATCAAAACTTAAAATAGCAAAAAAGTAGTCTAAACGTTGGAATTTGGGGAAAATAGGGTATACCTCAATCCCTACTTGGGAGTGACTCTTTCTTAGAATGCCCAATTCCTTGTGAAGAAGATTTGGTTTGAGTGATCTGGGTCAGAAAAATTTCTGTCCAACCACCGGAACCACCTAAACTACCGAAATGAAGCTATTTACACTACTGTTACTAATCAAACCGATGCAAATTCCCCGGTGCCAAAAACTTGTTCGCCTCGCAAGTGTACGAGTTTCGCAAGTAATAAAGTGATAAGTAAAGTATCGTTCCCACGAGGATTTGTTTAACAAATTGGTCAAGCAAGAGGCTTAGTGAATTTCATCAAGTTGAGCTAGAACAAAGTTTTGATTGGAAAGAGAATTTTTAAAGACTATTTCTAAAACTTAAAAATTGATAAAGGCAAATGACTTTTGACTTCAAGGATAAAAGAGCCTAGGATTCTTCTTCCCCTTTTTCACTTCATAAAACTTGGTCAAATACCTCTCTAGTAGCATTTCAATACATACATTTGTTAGTCTAAGGCTCATAAATACTTGACCCGCTCTCTCAAGTCAAAATCAAGTTTCTCTTCTCATTAAAATGCACAATCTCTTGCTACTGATTAATGAGAATCAATCTTTAAGCAACAACCTAATGTGACAATGCAAGGTTAGTAAATATATCTCTATTTTATCAACAAACCATCCATTTATCAAGTAAACTTCAAGACAAGTATGATTTCAATAAGTTCTACACCTAGACTATCTCTCTCGAGTCAAAACCTATGTGAATAAATCCTCTAAATGGAGGCCAATCACTTAGAAGCATTAAGCCAAGGTTGAAATCAACACATGTGTTTTAACTACCAAAAGATAGGAATATTCAATTTTTAATCCATAAGCTACTCATATTCAAATACAAAGAGATTCTAACTAAAGAAACTGAATACATGAAGCAACTAGTAAGAAAAGAGAAGAAAAGAGGAAGAACCAAGGTGAAATCCCCAAAATCTCTCTTAGGTTGAGCACCCAAGCCTCCAAGATTGTCCAAATCTCTCTCTCAAGCTCTTCCCTTGTATGCCCACTTGTTTCCTTAGGTCAAGAGTGTATTTTTCGGCCCTTCCCTTTAGGTTAAATAGGGTTTTTTTGTTTCTAAAATGTAAAACACGCAGCTGTACTTTCTGCATTTTTTCACGATTAGCTGCGGCCAGTTGTGACTTTTTGTGGCCAGTACTGGCTACGGCTAGTTGATGACTTTTCGCGGCCGAAGATCGGGTTTGTGGCAAGTTAATACAAGTTCTTCTACTTTGCACTGCTCCACCTCCTTTATTTCTTTCCTTGTTTCTTGGTTCTTATAGAGCTTCAAAACTTGTCTCCATCTTCCTACAAAAGAGGAAGCAATTATCAATTCTCAATTGAATTATAAACTCTATAATAACAAGAATTTCTTTGATTTTTGCCTTATACTTTGATATGCACATTTTCCTCTATAACTCCATTTCTATGCACATTTTGAACCAAAATTAGGTAAAAAGAGAGAGAAAATGTCTTTGGAATGTTGTCAATTTCTAAGAGTTAACACACCCCCAAACTTAAATATTTGCTTGTCCTCAAGTAAAAACATATATCTTCACTAAATTTCTTTAGTATTTATCATTGAGGCATGAATAAATTTGTCCTCATCTACTGCTCAAAGAGTTATATAAAATAGGAAATCAACTAAATATGCACAAATGGACACTTCATAGATTTAAAACATGCTTTTCAAGAATTTCCAAATGTGAGTGTGTGAATAGGGTTGACATGTACTCCTTTTGCACTGCTAAAGTTGAAAGCAATAATTCAAGTCATATAATTATATTCAAACAATCAATTCCATTATTCTCTAATTTCTTCCTCTTTTCTTCTAATTCACTTCACTTGACTTAAAAATCAAAGGGACTTTTCAACTTGTAATGGGGCCGGGGTTAAGGTTCCCAAAAGAAAAGGTAAATGATAATCAACAAATATCTCAAGATAGATGATAACCACTTAAGGGGTTTCTTCCTTTTCTCATTAAACACACTCCCCCAAACTTGAACCAAATTGATCTTTTCCATATCAAGCCTTCTTGGATTTTTTTTAATATTTACTTGTTTTTATTATTATATATATACACATTGTTTTTCTCTTTTTTTTTTGGCTTGATTTCTGTACATTGTGAACCCTCTTACTTTCTACATTCTTTTCTACTCATTTGACACTCTAATCATCACTAAATTCCACAACCCCAATAAATTATCATCTATCTCAAAGCAAAGGAATCATGGTTTTTCACATTGGCTAAGGTAGGTAGATGTTAGGTCTTTCAAAGATAATCTATAATTGGTTTTTCAATAAGGCTCAAAATAAGGGTTCAAAAGGGAATAGAATCAATCAGGTAGGCTTAAAAGGCTCAATCACATTTTATGAAGTGTCCTAAGCCTTTCTTTAAGGGTATGTTTGGTTGGGGGGAGGGGGGGGGGGAAGGGGAGAGAAAATGGAGAAAGAGAAAAGTTATTTGTGGTGGGGCCCACAAAAATTTTCTCCCCTTTTTATATTTTCCCTCCATTTTCCTCCTCCTCCCCCTCCCCCCCCTCCCCCCCCAACCAAACACACCCTAAATCTTATGAAATAAATCAAAAGCTCGAAAAAGTCCAAAGATTATTTTGAAATCAATGAGTTTGAAACAAAAGGCATATAACCTAATTTGCCACAAAGCCCTTCAAAAAGAACATCCATAATAAAGTTAACTCCAATAGTGCTTTCTTAGCTCAAAAATTCCTGACTAACATGATTCATCACTACAATATATCCATCAATGCACATTAAACAAAATGTCCTATCAAACATAAAAGATTGAGTAGTCATTTCTATCATCGGTTTTCAAACAACTTTGACAAATACCTAGAATTTCAGTTCATTTCTAACATACTTCACAAACAAAAATTTAAGCATGAGAAATTTCAAACATTCCAACATTTTCTTTCAAAAACTGTTCAAAATTTTCACTGTGCACTCATCAAAGTTTCAAAAATTTGCACTCACATCAATGTTTCAAAAAATTTCAGAATTGCAGCAAACTTTCACCCCCAAGACTTAAAATTGACAATGTCCTCATTGTCAACTAACAGAATGAGAAGGTAGAAAAGTAGCACATGTACCTGATTTAGCTCATATTCACAACAAGAACAAAGAAATGAAGCAGACAATGGTCAGAATAAATCCTATCTCGCTTTCACGATTAGCCAACAAGTATGAACAAAATCAATACCATCATGGTGGAAAGAAAAAAAGTGATCTGTGCAACTTGTGACCAATCAATTTGCTGTACAAAAAGTCTCAAAATATTCACAGCAGAGAAATTTACAAACAGTCCTAAAATCCTGAAAGCATGTATATATCACTCAGCTCAACATAATCATGCGAGTGAGTCCCAAAAGCAAGCATATTCAGCAAAGTGTCACAGTGACCATCAGTAGTCAACACACAACAGCCACAACAGTGTCATTTCTCAAGGGATACAGAACCCCACAATAAACAGAAGTCAAGCACAACATCAAAATATTGGTTAGAAACAATAGCATCAGTCATCCTCATTGTCAGAGAGTGTATAGTCTAAGTCTGAATGCTTCATGGATGCCTTTCGTGAGCTCGATCCCGTCTCCCCCCTCTTCTCCTCATCATCACTAGCACTACTCTCAGCATCTGTGTTGCAGATGTCATCATCATCACTCTTATCTTGCTTGTCACCATCCACATTGTCTGTCGGGACGCCATGATGATGGGCCAGGCGAGTAATAAGGGAAGTGAGGTGGCTAATGGCAGCGCTGAATGTGTTTTCCAGCCTATTAATCCGGGCAGTCATGGCCTCAAATTGTAGTTCCAGTTTAGAGCGAGGTCCTTCATGTCGAGCCTTCTTTGTCTCTCTTTTTTCAGGGGTTTGCTGTGATCCCAAATTGTTGTAGGTGAATGGGCGATCAGGCTCAACAAGGGGGTCAGCAGGCAATTTTTCAACCTTCGCTTGCAGGAAAACAGAAGTAATGGTATGTGGAAATTAAGCTCATATGATGTTTTTCCTTGCACTTGTAGAGGGCTTTGTACATGATTTTTCATAGATTGATAGGCTGGTTGGTTTACAAAAGGAAGATGAGGAGGGCCAATTTTTTAGAGATGTAGGTGAGGTGGGAAGTGGGCTTAACATTGTTGCCTGCCAAATGAAGCCAACATTTTGCTTCCTGTGTTAAATCACTTCGAGCCAGGTATTTCTTTTGGCTAAAACGTACAAACCAGGAGTTCTCCCCATTCACCACAATCTCCTTAGCTATGTCCTCATAGTCAGATACATACAGTCATCGTCAGACACTCTAGGTAGGTTGTAATGCTGGTTCATTTTATCAGAATTGATGACAATTGACTTGCCCCGGAAGGTCACCAGCCCATCATAGAAGATGTGTTGAGTGTAGTATTGATGGACAAACTCAACATTCACCTGCCGCTTCCTTGCCATGAGTTTCCCGAGACGCCGAGCACCAGCTTGTTTATAAAATTGATATTTGGCCGTCTTCCAAAATTCCCGTTCCCTTGAAGCTTTCTGTCACTGACCATTTGTTGGACTTTGGCCAAGGTGAGCGGAGGGGGATTACGGGATCGGATCTTGGGTTTCTTTCCAGGAGTTTTCATGATCTGCACACAAGAGAAGGAAAAACACACCAAAACACAATGCACTCTTATCAACAAGATAGCAAAACCAAAAAGAAACTTAATTAACCTATCCTAAAAAGAAAAGAAAAGATTCCCCCAAACTTAGGTTTTATCTAATGCCTAACATCCAATAAAGATTCCAAACCTAAACCTAGTCCACACTTCCTTAAAATGACTATTTAATTGTGTACTCAGACTTCCATAAAGTTCAGCTAATCCCAATGCGTCCTCAGTTCAAGCCTAAGTTCTAACAAGTTTAGAACATGAAAAAACAGATTTTTCAAAGTTACTCAGCATATGCAGGGTGTCAGCAGAACATTCTTAAAAGTGCACCATTCATCAAATTTCCAAGTTCCTATTGAAATCTTGTGAGTTCAATTTTAAGTTCTAAGAATATGGGATTAAGATGAAAATGTGTAGAGACTTATTCCTAAGTTTATAATCTCAGTTGAGAAACCTTTTCCACAGCAACCATAAATTTGAGAACTGAAGAACCTTTTCAATTCTTATAAAAACCAAACATCCAGCTGCGAAAATACATTTCACTGATAAACTTAACAAACTCAAGTTTTTTAGAATTCAATGATACAGTTCAATTCTCAATGAAACCAAGCATATTAACGAGTAACTATGATTAAACCCTCAGATGCTTTCATTACATAGATTACTCAGGCAAGCAATGTAATAGGCTAATCCTTAAATCAACACTCATCAATTCAAGCCTTAGTTTAGCATGCTTAAATTCGGAATCAAAATCACATAACCACATTTAATCAGATCATGAGTTCAATCTGACCACATTGAATAATTGTCTAATCCTCAACCCAACCATAGAAATTCAATCCTAAGTCTATTATGCTTCAACATTTACTCAGAACCACAAAGGCTTCATACACTATGACCATGAACTCGATTATAATCTAACAGAACCCATCCCAAAAATAGAGAACGACATTAGCTTTACCTTAGAGAAGAAAAACACTGACAGACCAGAAGCTGAGGTGGGTTAAAGATTCGAAAGTTGCAAGCAGGGACCAAGAATCAATCGCTGAACTGGTTTACACGGCTATCTCTGTTTCTTTGATAGTCGTGGCTGCAACGTTCACCTCTCTGAAGCTCCACCAGTGGTGGAGTTTGAGCTAGGGTTGCCGGCTTGGCAATGGCGAACAGAGGGAAGGAAGAGGGTGACTACGTGTCGAACAGGGGGGCCATGATTGACGGCGAAGGTGAAGGAGGTGAGAGCTTGAACAAGAAGCTCCCAAGCTCGTGGAAACAGGAGAGAGTCGCAATGAACAGGGGTTAGGAAGAGAGGGAGAGAGGGGAGCCATCGGTGGAAGGTTGCCGGTGGATGGCCGACGGTGGGTGGTGGATGTGCGATGGTGAAGAGCGATGGAGGGAGAGAGATGTGGAGGGTGCCGCGAGAAGGGATGGTAATGGGGGATGGAAGGATGAAGGAGTCGATCAAAATTGGGAATTGAGGGAGGCTAGGGTTTGGTGTGGCTGGTAGGGAAATTACATTAGGAAATTTGGGATTAGGGTTTTGAAATTTTGGGAATGAATGTGGACCGAATAAAGGCTAGATTCATTGGGTAAATGGGAATTATATGAACCAATGAAGGGCAAAGTGGGAAAAAAATAAAAAAAATATTTTTTTATTTTTTTAACTCTCTTTTTTATTTAAATATTTATTTATTTCCATTTTTTAAAAAAATATTTAAGAGAGCACTTTCCACATGCCGGTTGGGGACTTTTCGCGGAAAGTGAACACAAAGAGCAACTTTGAGCCACTTTCCACCGGTTGGGGACTTTACGCGGAAAGTGAACACAAAGAGCAACTTTGAGCCACTTTCCACAGCCAGTTGGGGACTTTCCGCGGAAAGTGTTGCTGTCAAAAACAAAACCAAACAGCAAAATTGCAAAACACAAGAAACATTCCCAAATACCACAAGAATCACCCAATAAGCTTTATACCAATCATTATCAACCAAATTACTCAAGATCAAGCACTTTACCATCCAAGACCATAAGGCACACATACACACATATTCATAGGGAACACCACAACACATCAAATTTTGAGCACTCAAGTCATAGTCACAAGTGGATTTCACATAGAGAATCAACCAAATGATCACATAGTCACAGTATTACTCAAAATTAACTAGTCATCACAATTTCACCCCAGAATCATATATATATGAGCTTAGAGTCAAATGAAATTCCCTCAAAAGCATTCCTTTATAGCTCATGAATTCTTCCTCCTTCATAAATACTCCTCCCAGCTGCAACAGTCCAATTCTAAGTTGGGTACCTTTTTCTTCCTACAAAACAAAAAGATCAAACATAAATCTACTAAAAAGACACACACACGAATTGAAAATATTTAGTTTAGAACTTGGGTTGCCTCCCAAGAAGCGCTTAGTTTATAGTCTTTAGCTTGACTCTTCATGATGGTCACTTCTCATTAACTAAGTAGATAGTGGACACAAACTAATCCACATCTCCACCCCAATAATGCTTCAATCGTTGACCATTAGCCTTGAATCTTTCACCTTTCTCATTTTCCAGCTCCACATCACCAAATCAAAATTTAGCTTTTTGATAGCCCAATAGCTCCTTGCTCTAATTCCACCGGTAGGTGGCATGCTTTCCCAAACACCAAGCGATAGGGGGACATACCAATAGGCGTTTTGAAAGCGGTTCGGTATGCCTATAGAGCATCATCCAACTTGGTAGACCAATCCTTCCTCGTAGTTCCCACCACCTTCTCAAGAATGTTCTTGATCTCCCCATTGGAAATTTCTGCTTGCCCATTACTTTGAGGGTGGTATGGCAATGATACCTTGTGCTTGACACCATATTTCTTCATCAAAGCTTGAAATTGGTGATTGCAAAAGTGAGAACCACCATCACTTATAATTGCTCTAGGTGTTCCAAAGCGAGTGAAAATGTTCTTCTTGAGGAATTTCAACACCGTCTTGGCATCATTGGTGACACATGCAGTGGCCTCAACCCACTTGGAGACATAGTCAACTCTAACTAAGATATATTCATTATTAAATGACTTAGGGAATGGGCCCATGAAGTCAATTCCCCAAACATCAAATAGTTCAACTTCAAGCATGCTAGTCAATGGCATCTCATTCCTTCTAGATATGTTCCCTACTCTTTGGCACTATCACATTGAAGAGTAAAGGCATATGCATCCTTGAATAGAGTGGGCCAATAGAATCCACTTTAGATGACTTTTGCAGCAATCTTCTCTCCTCCAAAATGTCCACCATATTCAGAAGAGTGACAATAATGTAGAATACATTCTTGTTCATTTTCTGGTACACATCTTCGAATGAGTTGATCAGGACACCTCTTGAATAAGTATGGTTCATCCCAAAAGTATTTCTTCACTTCATGTAGAAACTTACGCTTTTGGTGAGAATTGAAATCTGGAGGCAACACTCTACAAACTAAGTAATTGACAAAATCAGCATACCATGGTGTGGGTGAGTCCTCAACAATGAACAACTGCTCATCTGGGAATGATGTATGAATCATATCTGGATCATCAAGTTTAGCTTCAGTACTCAACCGTGAGAGATGGTTGGCCACTTGATTCTCAGTGCCTTTTCTATCAATGATGTTCAAATCAAACTCTTGAAGTAGAAGTACCCATCGAATTAGTCTGGCCTTAGAGTCCTTCTTTGTGAGTAGGTACTTTAGAGCTGAATGATCGGTGTAGATAATTACTTTAGTAACCACAATGTAAGGCCGGAACTTCTCACAAGCATAGACTATGGCAAGTAATTCCTTCTCAGTGGTGGTATAATTAAGTTGGGCACAATCAAGAGTCTTGCTAGCATAGTAAATAGGATGAAATAACTTTTCCTCTTTTTGCCCAAGAACAGCTGCATAATCACTAGCATCGGCCATGATAATGAAAGGTAGAGCCCAATTCGGAGCTATCAAGATAGGGGAAGAAATGAGACATTGTTTCAACTCTTCAAAAGCTTTTAACCACTCCTCATCAAACTTGAATTCTACATCTTTTTCCAATAACTTGGAAAGTGGCTTGGCAATCTTTGATAAATCTCCTATAGAACCCAGCATGACCAAGGAAGCTTCGAATACCCTTTACACTAGTAGGAGGAGGCAATTGCTCAATGATAGCAATTTTAGCTTTGTCCACTTCTAGACCCTTCTTGGACACCCGATGGCCAAGTACAATGCCCTCTTGCACCATGAAGTGGCATTTCTCCCAATTGAGAATCAAATTGGTTTCTTCACAACGTTTAAGCACCGCATCTAAATTATCCAAGCATGAATCAAAAGATGAACCAAACACAGAGAAATCATCCATACATACTTCAATGGTCTTCTCAATCATATCAGCAAAGATGGACATCATGCACCTTTGAAATGTGGCAGGAGCATTGCAAAGTCCAAAAGACATTCTTTTGAAAGCGAATGTGCCATAAGGACAAGTAAAAGTAGTTTTCTCTTGGTCTTCCAGAGCTATAGCAATCTGATTGTATCCAGAATAACCATCTAGAAAACAAAAGAATTCCTGACCAGCAAGCTTGTTAGCATCTGATCAATGAATGGCAAAGGAAAGTGATCCTTCCTTGTAGCAGCATTAAGCTTCTGGTAATCCATGCACACCCGCCATCCAGTCATCGTGCGAGTGGGAATCAGTTCATTTTTTGTGTTAGCCACTACAGTCATGCACCCTTCTTAGGGACACATTGGACTGGGCTCACCCATGAACTATCAGATATGGGATATACTATTCTAGCTGAAAGCCATTTAAGAATTTCCTTCTTGACCACTTCTTTCATAATCGGATTCAAACGCCTTTGATGCTCAATGGAAGTTTTGTGATCATCTTCCAATAGAATCTTGTGCATACAAATAGAAGGGCTAATTCCCTTGATATCGGCAATAGTCCACCCAATAGCATGCTTGTGTTCTCTCAAGACTCTTAGTAGCTTCTCTTCTTGCAAATTAGAGAGGGTAGAAGAGACAATCACCGGTAGAGTGTTAGAATTCCCAAGATAAGCATATTTGAGATGAGAAGGTAGTGGCTTCAACTCTAAAACTGGAGGAACTTTAATAGAAGGCTTCAATGGAGTACTTAAGGCATCAGATACCTCAAGTGGTTCAAAAGTCCTCGGTCTAGAGTGAGGAAATGAGTCAAAATGAAAGAGCTCTTCAATAGCATCTTCATCAAACTCTTCAAAGCTCTTCTCACCAATCAGGAATGCCTACAAAGGGTCTTTAATCATGGAGGCATATGATTCTTGAGGAATAACTGCATCTAATATATCTACAATGAGCATTGAGCAGAATCATCATGAAACTTTAAGGCTTTTTGCATGTTGAATATCACTTGCTCGTTATAAACCCTCAAAGTCACCTCACCGTTCTCTACATCAATGAGAGTCCTTGCGGTGGCTAAGAATGGACGCCCAAGGATGAGAGGAATTTTCCAATCAACTTCACAATCAAGCACTACAAAATTCGCGGGGAAGATAAACTTGTCAACTTTAACTAGGACATCCTCAATGATTCCTCTAGTCTCGAAATGCTACAATTGGCCAAGAGAAGAGTTACTGTAGTAGGTCTTGGCTCTCCTAAACTCAATTGGTTGAAAATAGCTAGAGGCATCAAATTAATACTTGCACCCAAATCATAAAGAGCTTTACCATTAAAGTTGGTCCCAATATTGCAAGGGATGTAGAAGCTTCCCGGATCTTTAAGCTTAGCAGGTAACTTCCTTTGAATAACCGCACTACACTCTTCAATCAATGCCACAATCTCAAATTCATTGAATCGCCACTTATTAGACAAAACATCTTTAAGGAACTTGGCATATTTAGGCATGCTCTCCAAAGCTTCAGCAAAAGGAATATTCACATGGAGTTGTTTGAACATGTTCACAAACTTGTTGAACTGAGCATCTTCCTCTTTCTTCTTGAATCTTTGAGGAAAAGGTAGTGATGGCATAAAAGTAGGAGTGGTTGACTTTCTCTTCTTCTCATCATTCATCTCTTGCTCTACCTTCTTTTGTTTGCCAACATCTTGCAAACTTTCTTCAATTTGCTTTCTCTTCTTAGTGACATCTTCTTCCATTGCACTTTCTTCATCAACATCAACAATCACTTGATCATCTTACTTTGGTTGAGGAGTATTTGAGCTAGGCACATCCGGTAGCAATTTTCCACTTCTCAAGTTAATGGCATTGCATTCCTTTTTTCCAACTCATTTTGGATTAGGAATGGTGTCACTAGGAAGACTGCTTCTTGACATACCATTCATTTGTGTTGCTAATTGCCCCATTTGTACTTCAAGATTTTTAATAGCCGTTTCATGGAGAGAAAAAGTAGCCTTAGAAGATTCTACTTCAGAAAAGATTCAAGCTAGCATCTTGTCCATTTTAGATTCCTCTTCCTTAATAGGAAATTGTCTTGATTGCATTTGAAAACCGGGTGGAATAGGGTTAGTGCCAGATGTAGATCCATGTGTTTGATTCAAACTGTTGCCTTGACTCCAAGAAAAATTTGGGTGAGTTCTCCAAGCACTATTGTAGGTTTGTGAATAGGGGTTGCCTTGAGGATGTTGAAACTTGCCCATGTAGTTGACAGATTTAGTGGCCATGTAAAGAGGACAATAGTCATGCACATGGACATCATGGCATTGATCACATACAATTGGTGTAGCATGAATAGAATGCACACATTGAGAAGTGCTCTTTTGCATTTGAGACTCTAGTACATCAAAATGCTTATTCAAAGTGGATAAGAGAGTTGCAATTTGTGAGGAAGAGTCTTCTTTTGCATTAGGCATGGTCTGGTTAGTCCTCCTATCAATGCCTTGAGTATTGTTTGCAGACAACTGATCCAACAATCGAATCACCTCGTTCACAGGAACATTCCGGTATCCTCCATTGGTCATAGAATCAACCATTGCTTCAGATTGAGGATTAAGTCGAGTACAAAAAATTTGGACTACAACCCATTTGTCCACCCCATGATTAGGGCATTGCTTCATCAACATCTTGTATCTCTCCCAAGCAGCGTAAAGATGCTCATCTGGAAATTGTTTAAAGCTTAGAAATTCATCCCTAGCTTCCACAGATTTGTCATCAGAAAAGAATCGAGCTCTAAACTTAGCTTCAAGATCGGCCCAAGAATGGATAGATCCTTCTGGAAGATTGTTGAACTAGTCTCTAGCCTTGCCTTGTAGAGAAAGAGGGAATAACCGTAGCTTCAAAACATCTTGGGGAACTCCATTTTGCTCGAAAGAATCACACACTTCCAAGAAGTACATCAAGTGCTTGTTGGCATCTTCATTGTAAAGACCATGGAACATCCCATGCATTTGAAGCATTGTAATCATAACCGGCTTGATCTCAAAGGTACGTGCTTGCATTTTCGGCATCCGAATGCAAGATTGAGGACCTTGCATATTCCGACTAGCAAAGTCATTGGTGTAGCTCTATCATATTCATCGTCTGCCATGGTTTCAGATGCAAATTCAGCCTCTTCTTCAATGAGAGACTCTTCTTCAACGAGAGGCACTTCGTCAAGCACCACTACCAATCCGTCCGAAAGCAAGTTTTGCATATACAAAGATGGTACCTACAAGAGAAACAAGCAAGAGCGAGTATCAAAATAAAACAAAAGTAAATAAAAGACCAAAAATAGAAAAATTGTATTCCTAACTAAAAGCTCAAGTGAAATTTACTAACACAAGCCAAAGGTTGACCAAAGGATTTGTTTTCACAAATCCCCGGCAACGGCGCCAAAAACTTGTTCGTCTTGCAAGTGTACGAGTTTTGCAAGTAATAAAGTGATAAGTAAAGTATCATTCCCACGAGGATTTGTTTAACAAATTGGTCAAGCAAGAGGCTTAGTGAATTTCATCAAGTTGAGCTAGAACAAAGTTTTGATTTGGAAAGAGAATTTTTAAAGACTATTTCTAAAACTTAAAAATTGATAAAGGCAAATGACTTTTGACTTCAAGGATAAAAGAGCCTAGGATTCTTCTTCCCCTTTTTCACTTCATAAAACTTGGTCAAATACCTCTCTAGTAGCATTTCAATACATGCATGTGTTAGTCTAAGGTTCACAAATACTTGACCCGCTCTCTCAAGTCAAAATCAAGTTTCTCTTCTCATTAAAATGCACAATCTCTTGCTACAATTAATGAGAATCAATCTTTAAGCAACAACCCTAATGTGACAATGGAAGGTTAGTAAATATATCTCTATTTTACCAACAAACCATCGATTTATCAAGTAAACTTCAAGACAAGCATGATTTCAATCAAGTTCTACACCTAGACTAGTTCTCTCGAGTCAAAACCTATGTGAAGACATGAAGGGCAAATTCAGAAAAGAGGGCGGTCAATTTTGGAGCCGAAGTTAGATGAATATTTCTGGATTTTATTTGGGCTCGAATTTTATAACTAAAGCCCACTTTTATTTTATTTTCGTTTTGGGCTGAACCATTAGAACCCATTTCCATTTTAGGTTAACTTTAAGTTAGATGGCAGCCACAAACATTCATTCATTCACGTTTTTGTTATTTGGTGGATCAAAATAGAAGTTTTGAAATTCTCTCAAATCTTCTTCGCATTCTTCGTGTTCTTCGTCTGTTCTTCATTTTTTCCAGCCATGCTCTTCTAAACTTCTGTGATTAACCCAACGATGAGGATTCCATGATTCGTCGAAGAGCTCATGCTTAATCGGTCACGTTACTCTTTTCGTTTTCATCTTATCGGATTTGATTTCGAAAATAGTTTGAATATTAGATTTAATATTCGGTTTGGTTCATCCCAAGGATCGAGTTCAAACTAGGTTTAAAGTTTTTCTTTGTGCGATTGCATAGTGGGACACCTTGTTTGGACATATTCTAGGCGATGGTCTAGTCGAGGGATTTTTACGGATGAACGCAGAGATTTCGGTTCATCGAGAAACAAACGCGAGTTCATTCATATTTCGTTCAATGATGGAAGTCTCTGGAATCTGAATGTTGGGTTGATCGTTTTTAATCTGTTTCTACATATTTCGTTCTGTTTCTGATTACTTTTGTTTTTAATCTGTTTGAATCAACAAAACCCCCTATTTTTACTATTTCTGTTTCGTTATTGTTGTCAATCAAACCCGCTGCAAATTCATCAGGGAAATGACCCAGGTTCCCTATACGCAAAATCGTTTTCGAACTTGGTTATTTTGGGAGACACAGCAAATTTCTTTCAAAATATGGCGCCGCTGCCGGGGAATTTGCATCCATTTGATTAGTAACATTAGTGTAAATAGCTTCGTTTCGGTAGTTTAGGTGGTTCGGGTGGCCGGACAAAAATTTTTCTGACCCTGATCACTCAAACCAGGTCTTATTCACAAAGAATTGGGCATTCTAAGAAGAGTCACTCCCAAGTAGGGAGTGAGGTATACCCTATTTTCCCCAAATTCCAACATGTAGACCACTTTTTTCGCTGTTTTAAGTTTTGATTTTGTGATTTCTACTAGGGTAATTTTTTTAGAGTATCTCTGATTTGTTTGAAAATTGGTATCTCTGATTTGGTTGAAAATTGGTACAGTGATAGAAAATGGCCTAACTCACAGGTGATGAGTACAAATCATACCATGTTTTCCCTATACTTTATGATTGAATTGAATGTTAAAAACAGGCTTAATTAAAGATAATCTAAGCAAAAGGCATACATTCATGATATAGGGATTGAAGAATAGAAATCATGTGCATTTGCTAAGAACAGAACAATTTACAGGGTTTTTAAAGAAGAACGTATAGCAAAGCTGATACGATGCTATAGCACTCTGACAGCAACTCGAAGTGCAATACAAGGCATCACGGATGCTATAGCAAAGTAGATGATGCAATGCTATGTGGCATGTTTTCTGACCTTTTTACCTAGATGATTGCAGGAATAAATAAAAGGGCGATACTGACAGGTGGATTGCTGACATAACGAAATAGAAGATGCGGAGGATCGGAACTAAAAGATTTGAAGAATCCCACAGGATCAGCAGAAGCAACCTACTCAGAGTAAGAGATACGATAGACCTCGACAGATTAGGAAAGGCCCAGCTCGCTGTAACTTACGCCGTAAGAAAAAGACTGATTATAAAAGAAAACAGCGGAGCCAACCCTAAGGGAGTTGGAGATCCCTAGAACAAGATTCTTCTTTCGACAGACTCAAGAGAAGAGGGAGAGATTTCACAAGAGCACGAGACTTCCAGGACAACCCAGCATCCTTCCCTGCAGTAGGACGGATCGAAGAAGACGTGGAATGGTGATGTGATAGGGCTGCGTCTACACCATTGCAAATGTTAGTTCTCAATATGTTTTGATGATTAACAACAAATGTAAAACATATTTTGAAGTTTGCAAAGTCAGTTAAAAACATTCTGATAGTTGCAAACTGCAGTATAGGTTTGCAAACTCGAGTAAAGGCCATCCGAAAGCAACCAAGTTTTTCAAGTTAAGTCAATACTGCGCAAAGTATAGGTTTGCATACCGCAGTATTGGACATCCGAAAGCAACCAAGTTTTTTAAGTTAAGTCAATACTGCAGTATAGGTTTGCATACCGCGGTATTGGACTTCGAAAGGAAGCGACCAAGTTTTGAAACTAAGTCAATACCGCCGCAGTATGGGTATACATACCGCAGTATTGGACTTCCAGAGAGCGACCAAGTTTTTGAAACTAAGTCAATACCGCAGTATGGGTAGCCATACCGCAGTATTGAACTTCCAAAGAGCAAAGGATTTTTCAAACTAAGTCAATACTGCAGTATGCGTAGCCAAACTTGAGTATTGGACTTACAGAGAGCAAAAGGATGTTTCAAGCTAAGTCAATACTACAGTAAAGGAGTGCATACTCCAGTATCCCATTGGATACTGCAGTATGGACACTTGTATACAGTGCCATACTCCAGTAAGCATGAACATACTGCAGTATACAACGGTAAAAACTGATTTTTGAATTACACGAATTTGCAAATCACTCTTGTTTGATCCTATTGCTTTCATAAATCATTCACTTATGTTCCCAGATATGTTTAACAAGTTTATTGAGTGAAGTTCGGTTAGCACGAGATGAAGATTAATGAAGATCAAGGCAAAAAGCAAAAAGGTGCTCGGTGCATTTAATGCACCTCGCAAATCTACCTACTTTCGCCTAATTCATCCGAGCACGCCTTACGAACGTTAAAGAATGCTTACTACAACAAGCAAAGTAATCTCCAACGGGCAAATTCTCGAGAGAATCACATCGATCAAATTAACACCTGGATTAGCGAAGTTTAGAGAGAGAAGATGACCCGGACCTTAAGCTAATCACCTACAACGGTTGGATTCATCAAGCAACGGTCATTTAATGTTCTCTACCTATAAATAGAGTACATTAACTTCTTCTCAAGCTGATACACCTACTAAGAGCGAAAATTTACTAAGTGTCATTTATTGTGTTCAGCTTCTTTCTGTATTGTATCAATTTGATACTTGTACTTCAGTGTTCATCTTATCTGCTCTGTAAGAGAGTTATTTCTGTAAATCATTCATTGAATGAGATAACCACAAGTTAGGGGACTTGGTGGTTGGGTGTATTGATTGCAACTTGTAAGGGGGAGTGAGTTCTAGTGAGAGAACTACTGCGAATACGAGTTTGTAATCAATTGTTGAGTTCTAGTGGATTGAAAATCCCAAGTGTGGCTTGGGATTTGGATGTAGGTCAAGGATAAGACCGAACCAGGATAATTTCTCTTGTGCAAGCTTTCCTTACCCTTCTCCTCTGATATACTCTGTTTTCACTTGTCCAAAACAGACCTAGTTCTTAAAAGTTTAAGAATACCCAATTCACCCCCCCTCTTGGGTATTTAGGCTCCACTTTCAGCAAATTCCATCAAAGCTTTTTGTTTCCCTTTCTTTATTTAGCTTTCCAATCATGGGTCATTCTGTTAGTGTCTGTTTTGTGTTTCCCTCGTCAGCCATGAACTGATTTTCATATGGCTCGATGAGGATGAGTCCTTAAGTTGTTGAATGAACCCAGTTGCAAGTTCTTAATTTAACAAATTTGGTTTGTGTATTAGTGTTTTAATTACTAGTCGATTAACGGAAGTTTAAAGGCTAGATTTGTGGCCTCAGCTTACTGGCAAGGAGTTGGGGTAGACCTCTGAGAAACAGTGTTTGCTAGGAAGCCCGTGCAAGGCTTAACCTATTATTGTAGGCTTCAGGAATGGGTCTACCTCTCATAACCATAACACCCTAACATAGAGCAGATCTATCTAGAAAATTGCCATAGGAATATGGAAGGAGTA
The DNA here is from genome assembly GCA_019022655.1 of Acacia acuminata. NCBI lineage: Eukaryota > Viridiplantae > Streptophyta > Magnoliopsida > Fabales > Fabaceae > Acacia > Acacia acuminata. Next base: position 2,829,466 of record JAFJYI010000079.1, read on the forward strand.
TAGTTAGCATCATATGTATCGAACGCGGAAGCTTCGGTAGACTATCAAGGTGGGTTAACCAAATAGCTTTGTAATTAGTAGCTATGCTGTAGCAATTGCGGAAGCTGTGCAATATAGATGCTATAGCATTGGATAGAGCAACTGGGGAACTGATGCACTTAAGGGTGATTCTGAGTCCAGCCTAACTTCTTACTGATATCTTCTCACGTTAAAGTCATTTTGTTTACTTTTGCTAGTAGCATAGTCACAACAACCTCTCAACCCAATATATTTACTTTCTGCTTGTACAACTATCATAGCAATCGCGTGTCACCCTTTGGTATCTCAGTCTCTGTGGGACGATACTCTACTTATACTTTATTACTTGTTCGACTGGTTCACTTGCCATCAAGGAAATCGACCAACAACAGGACACATGCAAATCTTTGATTTGCCATGTGGTCTTTAGATTTTAGCCAAATTCCATCGTTTAGACCACTTTTTCAATTTTAAAGTTTTTTTATTCCATTTTTGGGTTCCCCAATGGTCTAGGAGTTGCCCTATCCAAGTCCCATAAATTTTAAAAATCATTTGATAGTGTTTCTAGACTTGTTTTGGTCAATTTCTACCATAGGTTTTTGTTTTTGTGTTTGCTTTTGTGTTGTCTTAGTGTTTTTCTACTTTTTACCACTTTTAGTGGCATTTTCATAATTCTGAATATCTGCAAATTCTGCCTTGTTGCATGAGTACTAGGAGTACTACTAATCCAGAAGACTTGTTGCCATTTGATCCTGAAATAGAAAGAACAATTCTTACTGCTAGAAGAGTTGTTAGGCTAAGTCATAGGATTAATACTGAACTGGACACTGAACTTGAGTCTGGTTGTGGTCATTCTGATTGTGTCCATTTTGTTGATCTTTCTGATTGTGTTTCGATAGTACTTCGATAGTCTTGTTGTTTTCACTCGATTCTAGTAGCAATTTTGCTAACTCATAAATTATGGCGAAGAATAGGAAAATCGTCCTACTTTAAAGGAATTGAATGAACCTGATGTTAATTATCAACCTTTGTGCATCCAACATCCTGCCCTTGCTGCTAACTTTGAGCTTAAATCTGGTCTAACACACTTGTTGCCTAAGTTTCATGTCTTTCAGGTGAGTGTGCCATTAAGCATTTGAAGGAATTCCATCTAGTATGCAGCACAATAAAACCGCAGGCCATTGATGAAGATCATATCAAGCTGAGAGCTTTTCCTTTCTCATTTGAGGGTGCAGCCAAAGACTGGTTGTTGTACCTTCAGCCCTCATCTATTGGGAGCTGGGTGATGTTCGAGAGGTTATTTATGGAGAAATATTACCCTACCTCGAGAGTAACTGCGATCAAGAAGGAAATTGGCAACATTAAACGAGGCCAATGGGAAGACTATGCATGAGTCTTGGGAGAGGTTCAAAAGGTTATGTGCAAGTTTGTCCACACCACCGATCACCGAGCAATTCTTGATTACCCACTTCTATGATGGTGCGCTACCCGGTAGATAAAGGTTTGGTGGATGCTTCTAGTGGTGGGGCTCTGCGTAACAAGACACCTGAAGATGGCCGAGACTTCATATCCGAGATGGCAGCCAACTCTCAGCAATTTGGCACCAGGGCCAATAGTACTCCTGTTTACCATGTTCAAACACCTCCAGTCCAGTACGATTCTCATAGATTAGAGAATAGACTTGATGATTGACCTCTCTGGTGAGGCAATTGGCAGTGACACAGACAGTACAATCTTCTCCTCCTCCATTGGGTACTCATGTGGGTTACGTTTCGACCCTTACCATTCTCGACTCTTGCCCTACCTTGCATGATCCCGCTTATCAAGACCAGTAAGTAGCTTCAGTGAGTGTTTTTCCAGGAAAGCCACAACCAGCAGAATAATGCATTCTCCAATACCTACAATCCTGGTTGGAGAAATCACCCCAATTTTCGTTGGAACCAGAATCAGAACCAGGGTAACCAATATCAATCAGAATTCTAGGAATTATCAGCAGAGACAGTACATACCACACAATTTCCAGCAGCAGTCTACACCTCCTTTGCCTTTGCCAGCACCACCTCCTCGACCAGTCATATGTGCACCTCCACAGGCGGCACAACAACAAGCTAGTAGTGGTGGTGGTTCCTCACTTGAGGATATGATGAAGCAATTTGTCATAGCCAATATGCAGTTCCAGCAGCAAACTGACACTTCCATTCAGAGTTTGCAAACACAGATTGGGCAGTTGGCAACCTCATTGAACCGGCTTCAACCTCAGGGATCCAACACTCTTCCTTCACAAACAATTCCTAATCCTAAGGGGAATGTGAGTGCTATCTCCCTTTGTTCTGGCAAGCAATTGAAGGAACCTAAACCAGCTGTAGATGTGACTTCCACATCATAAAGAGAGTCAGAAAATGTGAAGATTGACTCTAAAAATAAAAAGGCAGTGCAGCAATGTGAAGAGGAAGACATCCTCATTCCTCTTCTTTTCCCTTATAGAGCAGTTCAATCTAAGAAGTTGGCAGAAAAAGCATAAGAGAAGGATATACTTGAGACATTCAGAAGAGTAGAGATCAACATTCCTCTCTTAGATGCATCAAACAAATTCCTAAATATGCCAAGTTTCTCGAAGGAGTTGTGCACCAACAAGAGGCGGCGAAGGGGAGTGAACGAGTGAGTTTGAACGAGAATGTATCAAGACTCATCCGCCCTACAATCCTCGCAAGTGCAAGGATCCATGGACGTTTTCTATCCTTTCTTGTTTTGGTAACTATAGATTTGATGATTGCATGTTAGATTTAGGTGCTTCTATTAATGTCATGCCCGCATCTATTTATAAATCTCTTGGTCTTAGTCCCATACGTCCTACGGGTGTTGTTGTTCAGCTAGCTAATAGGAGTAATGTTCATCCTTCTGGTTTAGTTGAAGATGTATTAGTCAAAGTTAATGAACTGATATTTCCTGCTGATTTTTACATCTTAGATATGGAGGATGAGTCTCCCAGTAGTAGGTCACCAATCATTCTAGGGAGGCCTTTCATGACAACAGCTAGGACTAAGATAGATGTGCATTCTGGTACTCTATCCATGGAGTTTGGTGATATACCTGTGAATTTCAATATCTTTGATGCCATGAAACATCCTAGGGAAGAACATTTTTGTTTTCTGCATTGATATGACTGATGATGCTGTGGATAATGTTCTTGCTCATTGGTGTGCTGATTATCCTGATTTTGCGTCTAAGAGTGATTCTCCCATTTGTGCATGTGCTAATAATGAATGGTGCTCTGTTTGCACTGATTTGCTTAATGCTGCATTACTTGGTGATTCTGACTTGCTTGGTGATTCTGCATTACATGTGGATTCTGATATTGATTCTAAGTTTAAGCTTCTTCCTAATCCTAATATGCATCCTGATTCTGATTTTGATGAGCTTAACTCTGATTTTGATGAGCTTGATTCTGATGTTAACATTGAGCTGTATAGACACAGTTCTTCTGTTTCTTTGAATGTGGTTTCAAGCATTTCCGAGTGTGATGACATCGAGTTGTTGCAACAACCACCCAAGCTTCTTCCTCCACCGAGCAACCACCCAAGCTTGAGTTGAAATCCCTTCCAGATCACCTGAAGTATGCATTTCTGGAGGTGGATGAACAGTTGCCAGTCATTGTGGCAAATAATCTTCTTCCTGACCAAGAAGAGAAGCTGCTAAGCTTATTGAGGGCAAACAAGAAAGCCATTGGGTGGACATTAGCTGACATCAATGGCATTAGCCCTTCCATGTGTATGCATCGAATTCTGTTGGAAGAGAACTCTAAGCCGGTAAGGCAGCCCTAGAGATGCCTTAATCCTCTTATCCTTGATGTGGTGAAGAAGGAGGTCACTAAGCTTCTGCAAGCTGGTATCATCTATCCCATTTCTGATAGCCAGTGGTTTAGCCCGGTCCAGGTGGTTCCTAAGAAATCCGAAGGCACTGTGGTAGCCAATCAGAAGAATGAGCTCATTCTACTCGAGTTCGAGAATAGTTGGAGAGTTTGCATCGACTATAGGAGACTCAACCAAGCCACTCGCAAGGATCATTACCCTCAACCTTTCATTGATCGGATGTTAGAGTGTGATTGGTGGTAAGTCTCACTACTGCTTCTTGGATGGCTACTCCGGATACTTCCAGATCCATATTGCTCCTGAGGATCAGGAGAAGACGACCTTCACATGCCCCTTTGGAACATATGCCTACCAAAGGATGCCTTTTGGCCTTTACAACGCACTTGGCACCTTTTAGCGTTGTTTGGTAAGCATTTTCTCTGAGTTTCTAGAGGACTACATGGAGTTTTTTATGGATGATTTCACTGTATATGGGCCTGACTTTGATGCATGCTTAGCTAATTTGTCTAGAGTTTTGCATAGGTGCATTGAGTCTAATCTTGTGCTGAATTATGAGAAGTGTCACTTTATGGTTGAGTCGGGTATAGTCTTGGGACACATAGTGTCTAAGAAAGGGATTGAGGTAGATCCTACTAAGATAGATGTAATTACTGCTTTGCCTTAGCCCGCATCTGTGCGGGAAGTTCGCTCTTTTCTTGGTCATGCAAGTTTCTATCGGTGTTTCATTCAGGATTTAAGCAAGACGCCCGACCCTTGTCCAACCTTTCGCATAAGGACACGACTTTGTATTTGATGATGCTTGCAAGGTGACCTTCGATCATTTGAAGCGTTGTTCGACTACAACTGATGATCCAAGCCCCCGATTGGTTCCTTCCTTCGAGTTGATGTGTGACGCTTCCAACTATGCGGTTGGTGCTATCTTGGCACAGCAAGTTGATAGAGCATCTCATGTGATTGCATATGCCTCCAAGACTTTGGGTCCTACCCAGTCCAATTACACCACTACTGAGAAGGAGTTGTTGGCTATTGTATTTGCTTTTGATAAGTTTAGGTCATATCTCGCTAGCAAGTGAGTAATTGTTTTTCTCGACCATCTTTGCTTTAAAGTTTCTTTTGAAAAAGACAGATGCTAAGTCATGACTCATCCGATGGATGTTATTGCTCCAAGAGTTCGATGTTGAGATTTGAGACAAAAGTGGAGCACAAAACTGGGTAGCTGAGCACTTGAGTCGCATCACTCATTCTCCCTCTCACCCCTCTTCTATTCGGGATGATTTCCCTGATGAGCAGCTTCTACAGCTACAAGGTAAGCTTCCATTGTATCTGATCTGGTTAACTACTTGGTAGCTGGTGTTTTGCCTGTAGATTCCACTAGGGCCCAAACCCTTAAATTAAAGAGTGAGTCTAAATATTATGTTAGGGATGACCCTTATTTGTGGAAATTTTGTAGTGACCAAGTAGTTAGGAGATGTGTGCCGATCATGAGTTTCACTCTATATTGCATTTTGCTCATGCTTCGCCTCGTGGTGGTCAATTTTGACCCCAAAGAACTGCTAGGAAAGTATTAGACAAGTGGATTATTTTGGCCTTCCTTGTTTCTTGATTCCCATCTCTTTTTTGTAAGTCATGCGATAACCGTCGAAAGCGGGAAGTATTTCCGTAGGCATGAGATGCCCTTAACCCTATATTGTTTTGTGAGATCTTTGATGTTTGGGGTATTGATTTTAATATGGTTATACTTACATACTGCTAGCTATTGATTATGTCTCAAAATGGGTTGAGGCGAAAGCTACCCAGACTAATGATTCTTCTGTGGTGGTGGATTTTGTTAGGTCTAACATTTTCTGTAGGTTTGGTATTCCTAGAGCCATTATCAGTGACCAAGGTCCCATTTTTGCAACCGAAGCATGGGTGCCTTGTTACGCAAGTATGGAGTGCTCCACAAGGTCTCCACAGCATACCATCCTCAGACCAACGGTTAAGCTGAAGTCTTAAATAGAGAGATTAAGCAAATACTTCAGAAGACTGTTAACTCTACTCAAAAGGATTGGAGTAAACGATTAGAGGATGCTTTGTGGGCATATCGTACCGCCTACAAGACCCCGATTGGGATGTCTCCCTATCGGCTTGTCTTTGGTAAGGCATGTCATCTTCGGGTTGAGTTGGAGCATCAAGCCTATTGGGCCATTAAGCAGTGTAACATGGATTTGGCTAAGTCTGGGATGGAGCAGAAGCTACAGTTGCAAGAGTTAGACGAGCTGAGATTGGATGCCTATGGGAGTTCACGTTTGTACAAGGAAAAGACTAAGGCATTCCATGATAAGCATATCATGAGGAAGGAATTTTCTGTGGGCCAGAAAGTTCTTCTGTTCAACTCCCGTTTGAAGTTTATGCCAGGTAAGCTTCGATCTAGATGGGATGGCCCTTTTGTGATCACTAACATTTTTCCATTTGGTGCTGTTGAGCGATGTGATCCACCCATGATAATTGAATATTTCATACACTACTTTTTGTCTCTTGATTTATAATTTAGGACTCTTTAGCTAATAAATAATGGCTTTTATACTTATTTGGGCCTTGGGCCTTTTATTATATTTTAGCCATTATTTAATAATAAATTCCAGTTTTACATTGCTTCACCATTTTTACCATAACTCTTGAACCAGACATCGGATTTGCCTCATTTTTGTCTCATATTTCAGATGATTCAGAGAGCTACAATTGTTATGAAGACATGAAGAGCAAATTCGGACAAGAGGGCAGTTGATTTTGGAGCCGAAGTCATATGTATTTTTGGGCTCGAATTTTGTAATTAAAGCCCATTTTATTTTATTTTCGTTCGGGCACGACTTGTGGATTGGAGCCCCATTTCGTTTTGCCATTTTAGGTTAAGTGAGGCAGCAGCCACAAACACATTCTCATCCACGTTTTTAGATAGTTTTGAATCAAATACGAAGTTTTATTTTCTCTCATCCTGTTCTTCTCTGTTCTTCGTGTTCTTCGTGTTCATGATGAACTTCTTCATTTACGTTCGATTTTCGTTCTGCATAATCATGACTAGCTAAGCTACTATGATTGACCCATGGATTGAGGATTCCACTATCCGGAGGACTCGTTCTTAACGGTAACAAATTCGTTTGTTTTGTAATTTCGGATTCGATTTACTTTCGGATTGGGTGTTAGATTTAACGCCCGGATCGACATTTCCCAAGGACGTAGTTCGAACTAGGTTAAAGTATCATTGTACGATCGTACGGAGATACGCCAACGGTCGAATAAATTCTGGACGATTGTTCGGTTGAGGGAATTTCTCGGGCAAATGCGAGATTTCGGTTTGCCCAGTCGATCACGAAGTTCGGTTATAATCTGTTTTTCGTCCGAGGAAGGGAAGTGGTGGAATTCGAAATCCTGGGTTAATCTTTGTTTATCTGTTTAACTGTGTTTACTTCGTTCGTTATGTTATTTCATTTTTATTCTCTTTGAATCAAAACCCCCAATTTTTTGTTTTTATTCTTTGTTCGAATTGAACCATCAACGAATTCGTTGGGAAACGACCCAGGTTACATTATACTGCAAATCCTTTTCTAATCTGGTTATTTTGGGAGATTACGGCAAATCTCTGTCAACCCACAGGAAGCACCTTTAAGGTCAATGGGCATCGCCTCAAGCCATTTCATGAGGGATCCCAACAGCAGCCTAAGGAAGCAGAGATTCTCCTCATTGATGCCACTTATCCTACATAAACCCCTTGGGGAGTATTCTTCTTTCTTTCTCCCTCTTTCTTTTATTTGTTTTCCTTTTTCTACTTTGCTTTTTGAAAATAAATACAGTCTCTCATTCTATGATTGCTACATATTATGAACTAGGACATTTTGGTTTTAAATGATCATTCATTGGGTCTACCATTCTTGACTCTTTGATTACATGTCTTGGTAGTTGATTTGGTGATGTTGGTTGCTTAAGTTGGTGTTGAACCTTGTGAGGTTTTGGGCCTGCATGAATGGAATTCATCTTTTGCTATTCTTTCTTTCATGTGTGCATCTACTCATGATTTATGTTCTCTAGAACTTGCTCCTTTTCTTTTTGAAACTACATTTTTCACTTACGTGCATAAGTATGATGGAAGCTTGTTTTCTTTCTTTTATTTTCCCTACTTTGGCCAAATAGCCTTTCCCTTGCATTATGATCCCTTTGCTAGCCCTTTGTGCCTTTTTGACTCATTCTTTTCTAAGCCACATTACAAGCCTAAGCGTAAAACCATTTTATTCCGCACCTTAAAAATTTATTGAACATTGGTTTCACCTTGGTTTTGTGTTTAAGTGGGGGTTGCTTAGGAGTGCAACAGTTTAAGTGTGGGGGGGAGATGTTTACTTTTGTCATTGTGATTATGTATATAGTATAGTTTCATTTTCAAAAACAAAAAACAAAAAAAGAGAAAAAAAAAAAGAAAAGAAAAAGAAAAAAGAAAAGAGAAAAAAAAAGAACAAAAGAAAAAGAAAAAAAGAAAGAAAGAAAAAAAAAAAAAGAAAAGAAAAGAAAGAAAGAAAATACATGAAAGAAAGGAGATATATAAGTAAAATAAAAATTTTCTTACATAGAGAATGATTGTGTTAATTAATGCTCTTTTTAATTTCTTTGGTGCTTAGCCTCTCATTCCATACTATTACCTACCTTCACCCTAACCCCATTACAACCTTTCATAACAAGCTCTCTTGATTTGTGTATGCATGTGTTATGAGTAGTGGAGACGTAGAAATTGAGCAAGCTTATGGTAGAACAATTTTCTTGAGTAGAATTTGAGTGATACATTTATTTACCTTAAACACTTGAGAGATTGATTTATTGAGTGCATGATTTAAGAGACCATCTTTTGTAATTAGCATCATTGATTGAGATTACCATGAATTGCAATTTGAGATGAAGGGATTGTGGTCTTGATTGATTGATCTTTTGGAGCTTTGTGTCCCTTGTTCAATCTTTGCATTGTTAGCAATTGTTAGAAAAGAAGAGTTCTCCTTTAGGTCTTTTTCTTTGAATTTTGCTTAGGAGTGCAAAAAGATAAGTGTGGGGGAATTTGATAATTGAATATTTCATACAATAATTTTTGTCTCTTGATTAATAATTTAGGACTCTTTAGCTAATAAATAATGGCTTTTATACTTATTTGGTGGATCAAAATAGAAGTTTTGAAATTCTCTCAAATCTTCTTTGCATTCTTTGTGTTCTTGGAGCCGAAGTTAGATGAATATTTCTGGATTTTATTTGGGCTCGAATTTTGTTCATTTTTTCCATTAGCCATTTCCATTTTAAACTTCTATGATTAACCATTCAACGATGTGGATTCCATGATTCGTCCAGATCTCATGCTTAATCGTTCTTTCATTCTTCATTTTTTCCACCCATGTTAAACTCGTGATTTCGATGAGGATTCCATGATTCGTCGAGAGCTCTCTGTTTTTATCTTATCGGATTAGATTTTGAAAATAGTTCAAATATTAGATTTAATATTCGGTTTGGTTCATCCCAAGGACTGAGTTCAAACTAAGTTTAAAGTTTTGCTATGCGATTGCATAGTGGGACGCCACTGTTTGGACATATTATAGGCGATCGTCTACTCGAGGGATTTTCTGGATGAACGCAAAGATTTCGGTTCATCCAGAACCAAACGCGAGTTCATTCATATTTCGTTCAATGATGGAAGTCTCTGGAATCTGAATGTTGGTGATCGTTTTTAATCTGTTTTTGCATATTTCGTTCTGTTTCTATTTACTTTCATTTTTAATCTTTTTGAATCAACAAAACCCCCATTTTTACTATTTCTTTTTCGTTGTTGCTGTCAATCAAACCTGCTGCAAATTCATCGGGGAAACGACCCAGGTTCCCTATTTCTGCAAAATCATTTTCGAACTTGGTTATTTTGGGAGACACGGCAAATTTCTTTCGTCAATTATTATGGGATATGTTTTTTCTGCCCCGACAATGCCCGTATGCATCTCCAAGGATATCAAGTTGATGTCCCCGTCGGCTCTTGCTGTTTGTGCTAAGTAGGGAAATCTACTTGCAGCTTGTTCTTCCTATGAAAACATAAAAAACAGATTATGAGTGGGTTAGCAAATAAAATCAATTGGGAACCTCCTCATCATCAATCAATAATGTATTTCCTACCATTGGAGGTGTCGTCGTCATATGAATAAGATGATTCAGCCAAAGGATGAACGATGTTATGGCCTTGCCTAAATCGGGAACCTCCTCATCATCAATCGGGATGGCTATCTTTTCTTCCCCCTCTCGCACATTTTTCACAGTCACCCTACGTTGGTCCTATGGAATTTGCTTGTTATGGTGGGCGGTTTGTTCTAAGTAAACAAGACCATCGGCAACAATACGCCGGTGTGAGACATCCATATATAGAGTGCAAGGTAGTCCTCCCTATGGAGTGTGAGAAGGTTCACCAATAAGTACATCTACAGGGTGAGAAGGTTCGCCAATAAGTACATCTGGAAGGTGAAAAATTTCTTTGCTGGTTGGGAAGGCCAGGGATTCGTGGGTTGTACGTTTTATATTTTCCCTCTCTTGTATCATAGATCTCATTTCACCTCATACTTGTTCCATAATCTCATCTATGAGGGACGTTCGAATTTTGTCTACAAGCTAAGCACGAGGGTTGTCATCGTCATGCGAACAACGTGAACGTCGTCCAAAATATTTTGTGACACTAACTCCCCTTGTCTCCCCTCAAACATGATCAAGGTAACCCAGCTTCCCAATCGCCGTTAACAAAATGTCCATCCGTGTATCTAGCGTGAATGAACCTTCGCTACTCTGCTGCTCAAATGCATCCTAGATCATAAGATTTTTCATAAATAATAACTAAACTCTTATAATATGAAACAACTGAGGCTATTTAATACTTCTAATCTAACTACTTACAATCTTTGAGGCAACCTTTTGAAAAAAAACATCTTCATTTATGTCTTTTTCACCCTTAATACTTCTAATCTTATTCAATCAGGCAACTTTCCATTTTTTTTGTGACGAGGAGGACGACTTTCCATCGGGGCGATCGGATGTAATGGAAGGATTGGATTGGGTAGCTTCCTTCATTTTCTCTAACTCTTCTTCCATCGTCTTCCTTTCAAGCTTTTTATAGCCACCTCTAGACATGCAATGCGGATACTTATTTCTCGCTTGCCTCTCTTTATTGGCTTGACCTATTTCTTGTGACACGAAAACAAATAAAACTGAGCCTACCATGTCAAGTAGATTCAACTAAAAGATAAGATATGAAAGAAATTTTACAAGAAATTCAGGATTTTGTTGTGACACCACAAACTCCCTCCAATACTGGAGAAATGTAATCATAGTTCTTACATAGATCCTTATTCCTCTTTGACCTTCGAATATACTTTCTAGTGAGTTTGTTCTTAAAATCTTTCCAATGTAGACGAACTTCGCCCATCCAATGCTTGTTGAACACCATATTGTTAGGGACATCGTATGTTTGCTGCAAGGTAAAAGAGAAGATATGAAAGAAATCAAGTAATAAGACTAAAGATACAAATGCAGATATATCGAAAGTGAGATACCAAAATTTGTGCCAAAATCAACTGCTTTGTTTTATCAGGAACCATCTTCCAACTAGAGTATACAATGTGAACTTTGCTTCGAGCCAGATAGCCTAAATAGCTAATGAAATTGTCTTCCTCTTTACCAATTGGATTCATATTGACATCAAACTCCACATGCAGCCTCTTTTTTTGACTGTCACGACGTGCAATTAGCGCACCCATCTTTGTGCTACCTATACCCCTTCTCATAACGGGTTCATCAACTCTATCACCCCATGACTCGTCAGAGCTGGACATATTCCTATTCAACAAAGACAAATCAATGTTAGATAGGTTATTAAATAATAAACAAATTAATAAAATCAACTAGCATGTTAAACCACCACAAAAATAACATAGTACTATTTCATAACTTAAGATGTTGACTATTTCATAACTAAAGATCTTACTTTATATGGTTTCCCATATTCCTTCACAATGATCCTTTCTTGCAGCATATTCTTCTTCATCTACCAATTCTACTTCACGTGTTGTAGGTAGATTTGTTGTGAAAGGGAGTGTATCGTCAAGGTTCAAGGATTCTTCACCATACTTCTGTTTTTTACTTTGAAGTACAATGGACATTTTGTTATTTGCAAGGTCTGTAAAATAAAACACTTGTTTTCCCTGGCTTGCTAGAATGAATGACTCATCTCTATGACCAAGTCTTTGAAGATCAACTGAGACAAATCCAAATTGTGGATCTATTACAACAGCATTATTGCTAACCCACTTACATTTCAATAAAGCAACTTTGACCTTGTTGTAGCTCATTTCCCATATTTCTTCAATAACTCCATAATAGGTCATTGATGCTAACACCGGGTTTTTGTCTTTCAAACTCGAAAAGTGCATGGATTCAACTTCAACCATCACCACACTTTTGTGTAGAAAAAATATATTTATATCATAACCGCTCCAAGTGATGACCTGAAAAGAAGGCCCCCAGGCTAACCACTCGATTGTATCCGACACACTGGTCTCATGCAATACCATCTCCTTGAACCACTTTGTGAATGTCTTCTTTTGCTCATTAGCTATTTGCATGTCATTCTTCCTTGGATTCATATTCTTCAAACTATTTCTGTGTTCAACAATGTATGGTTGAACTTCTTCCATATCATTCAAGATGTACAAGTGTGCTTGCAACACCTCTTCACGAGGCATATTCTTCAGTTTGATTCCTTGAGTTCCCTCTCTTATCCCCTCGTCATGCTGAGATTGTATCATCGCCCCTGATAGATAATCTTTGAACAAGTCCATAGCCTCTTCAACTACATATCTCTCAACTATTAAGGCTTCTAGTCGATAAGGATTTTTCGAATACCCTTTTAAAATCTTCATGTATCACTCAAAAGGGTACATCCACCTTAGGTAAATTGGACCGAAGAGCCTTACCTCCCTTACCAAGTGCACTATCAGGTGCACCATTATATCAAAATAATATAACCCTCATTTTCCAATTCATCTAAATTTTCAATGTCAATGACTTTGTTACAGATAGCATTAAAGAAAATACTTAATTTTGTTATAGTGGTTCGCACTTCACCTTTCATAATGCCTCTAATAGCCATTGGTAATAGTTGTTGCATCAACACATGATAATCATGGGACTTCATTCCCACTAACTTCAAATCGTCCATTGAAACACACCTTCTCAAATTAGAAGAATATCCTTGTGGAACCTTAATGTCATATAAACACTCACACAAACTTTTTTCTCCGCTTTTGATAGTGTATGAGCTGCTGGCTCCATGTATGCCTTCTTACCATCTTCTTTTACTTGTGGATTTAACCATTCTCTTATTCCCATATCAACTAGGTCTAGTCTCGCACTAATTCCATCCTTAATCTTCCCTGATATGTGCAAAAGAGTACTGACAAGACTATCACAAATGTTTTTCTCCACATGCATCATATCAAGATTGTGTCTCACATCAAGACTACGCTAATATGGAAGATCAAAGAAAATTGATCTCTTCTTCCATATATTCTTCTCACCCGCAATCCTTTGCTGCTTACCCAATATGACATTGATATGTTTCACCCGACTATAAACTTCCTCTCTGGTTAATGCCTTTGGAGCCGTTCTATGCTCTAGTAAGTTGTTAAAATGCTTTCTTAACTTACGATATCGGTGGAACCAATGAAGAAACCTCCTGTGACCGAGGTAGACCTTTTTTTCCATGCTTTAGTTGATGGAAGTTTGTATCTGCTTCACATATTGGACATGCTTTATGCACCTTCACATTGTACCTTGACAAATTTCTATATGCGGGAAAGTCGTTTACCGTGGTAAAAATTATTGCACGCAACTTGAAGGACTTCTTCTTATATGCATCAAACACATCTACGCCTTCCTCCCACAACTTCTTCAAATCCTCAACTAAAGGCGCCAAGTACACATCGATATTGTTTCCGGGCTGTTTTGGTCCAGAAATCATCATAGAAAGCATCGCATACTTGCGTTTCATACATAGCCAGGGAGGTAAGCTGTATATTACAAGGAGAACCGGCCATACACTATGGGTACTACTAAGAGTTGAATACGGATTGAAGCCATCTGTACAAAGCCCCAATCGAAGGTTTATTGGCTCACTGCCAAATTGAGGGAACATTTTGTCTATTTTCTTCCATTGCGGAGAGTCAGCCGGGTGCCGAAGATATTTTCCATCGGATATTCTCTCATCATAATGGCATCTCAACTTCTCCGCTGTTGCTTCACTAGTAAACATATGCTTAAACTGTGGAATTATTGGAAGATACCACAATGCCTTCAAAGGTTAGCTTTTTGTTGTCTGATCTCTAGAACCACCACCTTTCTTCACTTTGTATCATGAAGTTTTACACTTCGGACAATTACTAAGGCCTTCATACTCATTTCTGTACAATATGCAGTCATTAGGGCAACTGTGTATCTTTTTATACTCCATACCCATCGTAGACAAGATTTTCTTGGCCTCATATATACGATTTGGAAGTACATTATCATTTGGCAACATATCACAAAACAATTCAAGCAGCGACGTGAAACTACTATCGGTCCACCCACAAGTTGCCTTTAAGTTGACCAAATGTAAGGTCCCAGTCAACTGTGTATACTTAGTACACCTAGGGAACAAAGGTGTCTCTGCATCACTCCGCACGCTATTATATTCACCCGATTGTGTAAAAGATTATACCTCAACATCATAAATCATTCTCTCCATTCCATCATCATCTACCTCAACTTCATTTTCGTGAGACGCACCGGTACTTACTCCTTCACCATGCCATATCCATGTTGTGTATCGAAGGTTTATTCCATCACAAAGTAGGTGATCCCTTATATCAGCAATATCCCTTCGACTCTCATTTAAACAATTAACACATGGACAATAATACATCCCATTTTTGTAGCCACATTCCTTCTAGCAAATTCAATAAACTCTTCCACCCCATTCTCATATTCTTCACTAGTTCTCAATGCATTCATCCAACTATGACCCATTTTATTACCACCTAAGACATTTCCAACAACAGTCAAATTCATAACTGTTAGATATGATTAGTTTTAATGATGTCTTATATAGATGTCATTCTTAAGAGCAAAAAGGTTGCATACTACATTTATCTTCTACTTTGACTAATTCTTATATTTAATGTAGATGCAAAGTTTAATATTGAAGAATGATCTAGAAAGTAGATTGAAGAAAGAAGTTCTTGCACACAATATAATGAGAATATCAGAATTTCAAGGGAGCAAGAAGTTATCAAAGGATTTTGGGAATAGTAAAGAAGAAGAGGAAATATTGAAGAAGTATAACTTGTGAAAATGACAAAGAACGATCAACAAGAAAATCAATAAAGAAGTATTGAATTAGACAAAGAAGATGTGAAGTCAAATGATAAAGAATGATCAAGAGAAGAGAAGAAAGAAAGAATTGAATTGTGGAAAATGATCAAGAGAAGAAGAAAGAAATGAAGAACTTGTTGAATGGAATGAAGATATCATTATTCAAGTTCTAGAAGTCTCCACGATCAAATGGAAGTTGGAATGGCTCAATTCGGAGTTAAAGTCAGCAAAAATCAGTTTCGGGATGAGAAAACTCAAGTTCACAACTCAAAACTCGAGTTTCCTACTTCGCTACAATGATTTGATCCTCTGGTACAAGAAAACTCGAGTTAAGAACTCAAAACTTGAGTTTAGGACTCAAAACTTGAGTTTGTAGTGTCTTCAGCACCTCTGGCGTCTTTGGACTAGGAAAACTCGAGTTTACAAGTGAAAACTCGAGTTTCCAAGTGAAAACTTGAGTTTACAGCGTTGATCAGCACCTTGCTACTCTGTTTCACATTTAGCACGGGCAACGTCTGGTAATTCGATGATATCTCCTAAATCAAAAATCGGATTGAGGTGAAATTAGTGGCATATGAAACTAGACTCCCAATGCTTCATTTTGATATAAAATTAAATCCCAAATAAGTTCAGATAAAGGATTTATAAATTGTTAAAGTTGACAGTGAAATCCACGCCACACAGCAAACCAAGCTTCAATGTATTGAGTGTATCTCACAAACTACAAATATGATTTAGCTGAAATAGGTGGCATATGAAAATCATAGCTTTCCATCAAGAGTTGAACAGACCAAAATAGTGTTTAGACATGGGAGATATGGCCCTCAAAATTTGACAATTATTTCCAAGAAAGCTCAACAAAGTCAAAACTCGAGTTTGTAAGTACAAAACTCGAGTTTTCGGGTTACAGAGAGCAGCAAACTTCAGAGCATCTTCCAAACTTGAGTTTGTGAAACCAAAACTCGAGTTTTGATCAAACAGAGAGCAATATGGAGTAACGCAACCTCAAAACTCGAGTTTTGCAAATGAAAACTCGAGTTTTCATCTCAGCATCAGAAAATCACTGTTTCGAAAATCCTGATTCTTCTAATAAATATCCAGATGATTACCCAAATGATCTATAACACTTCTTAACATTATTTATATCATTTGTGTACATGTTTCAGATGATCAAAGGCTGTTAAACTAAAGATCAAAGGGAAAGTAAATGTTGATGTCATAGCTGGTTCAGAAAACGAAGTTCTAACGGCTAGTTCCATCTGAGTCTAATGACTATATTTCTTTATCCAACAGTCATTGAATCTTCTCAACGGTTATATATTGATCTCTACCTATAAATAGAAGATAGATTCAAGCGGAAAAATGAAGAGACACAAGCTTACATCTTCAAAATGTTCATACTCTATTTTTCATAGTATTTACTGTTTTCAATGTTTATATTTCAATGTTTATTTTTCATTGTTTATTCATTCACTTCTGAGAGAGAAGATTTATTGAATATTATTTGAAGTTACTCAAGATTGGGTGATTTTGTGGGAAACCCATTGTATTGATTATAGCTTGTAATGGGAGTAAGTTCTAGTAAGAGAATTACTTGAGTACAGAGTGTGTAATCAAGTGAGTGTATTGATTACATTTTGTAAGGGGGAGTGAATCAAGAGGATTACTCCAAGTACAAAATGTGTAATCAAGTTGAAAGAAGATAGTGGATTGAAAATCTCAAGTAGAGCTTGAGGACTGGACGTAGGTCAAGGATTGGACCGAACCAGGATAAATCTCAGTTTGCATATTTTCTTCCCTTATCTCTTATATTTCCAGCATATATATTTGAATGTGCATATATATATATATTTGAATGACTGATTATCACGTTATAAATTACTTCTGTCATTCAAGTTGCTTTAGTAAGTTACGAAAAGATTTTCAAAGCAACTAAAGTTTTATTAAACACCCAATTCACCCCCCTCTTGGGTGATAGCCAGGTCTTTCAATAACAATTTCAAGAACGACATGCTTTTTTCTCTCTCTTGTAAAAAAATTTCAGTAGCATTTCCCTTCAAAAGTAAGACATCCCAAAATTTCAACAACAAAACTTACTAACTGAGGCAATTCAGATCAATATCAGCTATTAAATCCAATAGTTTCATCAATACAAAATATAAAAATATAGCTAAATTGTCTAAGTCATAAACTATAAATTATGGACTTCTAAGCATCTTTATTCATACAACAAAGTTTACCTAGTTCAATGCACATCAACAAAAAAATAACAATATTTAACCATAATTACCTCAACTTTAAATTCTAATGCTTGAAATTTATTTACTCTATTCAACCTAAAGACAACAACAATAAACACTGAAAGTGGAGCTAAATCACCAAGAGGGGGTGAATTGGGGATTTCAAAAAAAATTTGAAACTCCTCTGTTTTTGAACACTAAAACAGAGGTGAGTAGAGTGTAGGGAAGAAGAGCAAGACACAAAGATTTATACTGGTTCGGTCCAACTTCTTGACCTACATCCAGTCCCCAGACTTTCTGGGATTTCCACTATCTCAATTGATTACAAATTCTGTACTCAAGAGTAATTCTCTCACTAGAACTTACTCCCCCTTACAAGTTGCAATCAATGAACCCAATCACCAAGTCCCCTGACTTGTGATTCTTTACAATAAATGATTTACAAATAAGAACTCTCTCTAAGAGTATATAATAATAAACATTGAAGCTTTTTATATCAAAAGATACTTTACAAGTGTGGCGAAAGTAGTTGAAGAACTTTGAATGCAATTCGTTTTAGACAGATGTGTTAGTTGAGAAGACTTGAATGCTGCTCTATTTATACCAAGAGAGCATTAAATGACCGTTGTAATCTTCATTATAACCGTTGCCTTCATTAGACAAAGTTTTGGTTAAGCTTTGGTCTTCTTCTCTCACTAATCTTCACTTAATCCAGCTGTTCAAAAGTTCAGAGTTAACTTCCTGCAAATTAATCCGTTGGAGTAGTAGCTTCTGGATATGGAAAACATTCTTTAATTCTTTGTAGACGTGTGCAGAAGGATTACCCAAAAGTATACAACTTTCTGGGTTTTGTATTTAATGTCTTGACATCACTTTTTACTTTTGCTTTAAACCTTGTAAACATTCTCTAAAACATCCGAAACTCACTAACAAAGTGGTTAAACATAGCTAGGAATATTGAAGAATGTTGATAGGAAGTATTAAGATCAAACAAGAAGGTTTTACAAATTCTTCAAATTTAAATTTCAAATCTAGCGATGAAAACTCGAGTTTTGTTTCTCAAAACTCGAGTTTTGGACTTTGGTATGTAAAATCAATTTAAGTCCAAAACATCAAAAACGGAGGTTCTCTTCCAAAACCGGAGGTTTTCAAAACATTAAAAAGCGCAATGCTCTCGATTGGCCAAAACTCAAGTTTTAAAATCAAAACTCAAGTTTTCATTTAAATATGAAAACTTGAAGAATTTGAGCCAAGTCAAAACTTGAGGTTTTGAAGGAAACAGCAATTTTCAAAATGCGAGAAAGCACGAAGGCTCATTTGCTCGACCAAAACTCGAGTTTTGTAATCAAAACTCGAGTTTTCATTTTATAATGAAAACTTTGAGAAAAGCTGTGTCAAACTCAAAGCGGAGGTTTTCACAAAGACTGACGGTTTTGAAAACCGGCTAAAATATGAATCCTCTTTGCCAATTCAAAACTCGAGTTTTGAGGAGTTTTCCATCAAAACTCGAGTTTTCACAAATTTTGTGAAAACTTGGAAAGTTTCAAGTTAAAGTTGAAAACCGGAGGTTTTAGGCAAACCGGAGGTTTTTAAAAGTTCAAAACTTAGGAGACTCTCTGTAAGGCCAAAACTCGAGTTTTCAATTGAAACCTCGAGTTTTTCATTTTTCAGAAAATACTGAGAAGTCTCGTGTGATGAAAACTTGAGTTTTCTCTGAAAACTGACGGTTTTGCTTAGTTCAAAAAATTGAGTTCTTCTTTGTAAGGGCAAAACTCGAGTTTTGTAACCAAAACTCGAGTTTTCCTTTGAAAGCAAGTTTTTCAGCTTGTCAAAGAAAAACTTCATACTTTGTTTGCAATTGTTAGTAATCATCAAAACCCTTAGAGAACTAACAAAGACAACATTAGAATTATTCAAACTAACATATGAGAGGGAATAATTGTATGACAAAAGGAACATGATTAAATATACCTACCCTAGCACCCCTCAAGCTCTTGTGGGTTGTTGTCGTGACCAAGTCATTGTACTCAAAAGGGTTATTAGCTTCCTGAAGTCAAAAAAGGAGTAATCACTGAGAACTTAACACTACAAATTTCCAGATAACTAAAATTGATCAAATATACTTTCAAAGAAACATGTTTTAATGCAATTGTGGAAAATTTCAATTGTGGAAAAATTCCACCCGAAGTTCATACAATATTAATTCATCTCAAACAAAAGAACGCATCAATTTTCAAAAATGCAGAAGAAATTCACATGCAGAAATACAAAAAACAAAGGAACATAGAAGGAAAAGTGGCAACTTGGGGAGATGAATTGGACTTTTGAGAAGACAAAGTAAAAGAGTAGTTCAAGTTGTTTAAGGGCTATTTGAAGTCAAAATTCTTGGCCACCAAGAATGAATTTCGCATTAGCCAAATGCAAGGAACAAAAAGCTGATTTAAAACACATTTAAAGCCAAAATGAAGCCAAAATGAAGAGTCAAACACTTAGGGAAAATTAGCCAATGAGAAGTGACCAACAAGGACCAAAGGAAGGCTTCTTTTTTAAGCCAATTGGGGACAAAAACTGAACCCCCTTCAGCTCATTAATATTTTGCTAGCTTTAGGGACCAAAAATGAAGCAAAAGTCATCCATGAATGATAAGAAGATAAAGCCAACCACTTTGTACCTTGTATAATACCTAAATGTAAGATAAAAGGACACATGAAGTGAATAAAAATATGCCCAAATTGGATCAAATTCGTGCAGCCCTTTTAAAGCCAACTATGGTATTAGTTCAACAATGGTTTCTCATATATGGTATTAGTTTTCAATTGGGATGTTATTGTCCTGCCAAAGACTACCCGGGTTCAACAAGAAATTTTAAAAATTTGCTTTCGTATAGTGATATCAAAACTTAAATTACATGAACACAAAAAAAATCAAGTTATTCATGAGCTCATCCTTAAGTTCTATGCAAAAAGCAATGAACTCATTCTAATTGAAATTAAACACATAAAATCTCTTTTCTGCCAACTAAATTTATCAAAGTTATTCAATATGATATTTGCACTTGAAGAAGTCATTAATCAACTATAAGTTTAAATCTAATAAAAGGCATCAGTTCTTGACAACATGAATTGTGCTTTAACGATTGCCTTTAATTAAAAAAAAATTACTTATACGTAAAGCTATAAGGTCACACCAGTATCTCTGTTAATGACTTATAGGTAGAATTTGTCTCAGATAAAGCACAATGACATTATGGGATTTATGTAGCCAGCCCATTCACCAGTACTAGCATTTTTTTTTGGGCTCAATCAAGTAGTGGCATCCAATATCATATCAAATGTGGTTAACTTTTAATTTATTTAGTTTAAGAACACTAAAAAAGGAGGAAGAATAATCCAAACATGTTAATTTAAACCATCTAATGATGCTTGTATACTCAAATAATGCCAAAAAAACAACCATAATAAGAATTCATGAAGTAATAGCTTTTGAGATCAGAACCAAAATCATCAAGTAGCATTACTTCACTAAAGTAGTAGATTTCATACCACCTCCTATAAACATCTAATTCTAAAAGAACCATTCAAAAACTCGATTCTCTAGCTCTCCTTAAGCCGCCCTAATTTCCTATTTGAAACATTTATCTTTTACACATATGGTCAAAGAACCATGAAAGCAAGGGCGTACCATTAGAGATCATAGGAGAAGTTGGGGGGACGCGCCGGAAACAGAGAACGAGAGCTGACGGATGCCGTGAAGAGGGAAGACAGAGGAGACGAACTGTCACACACAATGTGAGGTAGGGGAGAGTGAGGGTGAACGCCATTAGGGCTTGGGTTCGACGTGAATTGAGCAAGGGGACTGAGTCGATAGGGTTCGACGGAGGATTTGATGAGGAAAGCAGAGGGAAATAACTGAGAATTAAAAGAGTAGGTCGGCGAGGGCTATTTGGCAAAAAAGGGTATCTCGGCAATTTTGGCGTCCTAAAAACTATTTAGAACGCCAAAAAATTTATTAAGGCGTCCTGAAATTCTATCAGGACGCCACACAATTTAATTAAGGGGTCCTGATATTAATTTAGGACACCACAAAATTGTTTAAAGCGTCCTGAAATTTTATCAGGACGCCAAAAAAATTTAATTAAGGCGTCCTGATTAAATTTAGGACGCCAATAAATGATATTAAGGCGTCTTGATAATAATTCAAGACGCCAATAAATTAGATTAAGGCATCATTAGCCCAATTCAAGACGCCAAAAAAAAAATTTATTCCTAAAACTTTAGCTAGCGCCAAAAAAATTCGAGAAATGGTGCCAAGGCACCAAACAATTAATTTTTGGCGCAAAAAATTTAATTTGAGGCGTCCTAAAATTTAGGACGCCTTAATTTATTTTAGACGTTCTAAAAATGATTTTAGGACGTCACATTTTAGAATATAAGTATATAATTACAAGAATGCAACTACGTTCACCTTTAACTTCCTTTTAAAAAATAAGGACGTCCTTTAGGGAAGTAGTAACCCTTTTTTGTAGTAAATTTATAGGTATATTTAGAGTTAGAGATTTAGAAAAGAACAAAAAATTGTCACTAAGCTCCAACATTGATCATCACTTTATTTTATCTTTAATTAGGCACTTGAATATAGGAGAATATCTGTACTAACTAAGCCACATAATTTAAAATTAATTTTAAAATGAATTTGAAATGGTTCCTTTAAATTAATGTTTAGTATTGATCGATTTTAGTTTTTTTTTTTAGGAAAATAAAAATCAAAGCGAAAATGAAATAATATATTATGACAGAATTTTATAGCCTATAACTCTACAAGTATACGGGCCGTATCAAGTAATAAAGTAATAAGAAAAATATCATTCCAGCGAGGACTTAGTATCACAAACTTTAGTTAAACATTAATTTTACACTTTCATTTAAGTTGAGCAAAATAAATCAAATTTAATTAAGAGAAAAAAAAATTAAAATAAACAAACTATCACAATAATCGAACAAGCAACCTAGAGTCACTAATTCCTTATTTGTTTCTTAGATTTTATCCCACTAAATTAATTTTGACTTAACTTACTAAGCTAATATAGAGTATTAATGTCTATAAATGCCTTCCGGTACATTTATATACCTATCTTAATTAATTATGTAATGTCTCACACAACTAAATAAGATACATTTTAGGTTATGGGTTCACTCTAATTTGATTATGCGGAACTTCTAGGTATTTGCCTATCCTAGACGTAAATTAGATTAAAACTTAATTCCACATTATTTAATCTCAATGTCAATTTAAGATTCCATTTTCCAAGTTCAACCCTAAATCCCAAAATATGGTTAATAGTGGTCAATTACTAAGCAATAGCAATCAAAACAAGAATAAATAAACTGAAATAAAATAATCAAAATTAATCCATAGGAGTAATCTCTAGAACTCAAACAAGTTCATAGATTGTCTAGGTTGAAAAGAAAATTTAGCCTCACATGGCTATAATAAAATCCATAAAATAAATAAAAGTCAGATTAAAGCAAGACAGGAAAATAAAAGGAGAAATCAAGACTCTCAAAAAATTCAAAGAATTCCTCGTTGCTGTCAAGGTCTGTGCGTGTTGGCTCTACTTTTTGTTTCAAGTCTCTGTTGATGCCGTCCAAACTGTGCGTGTTGCTTGCGGCTGTGCTGATCTAATCTCATTTAGGTTTCCTGCTCTCTATTAATAACCTCCAGGCTTGGGTCCACGTTATTTTCTTTGTGTGCGTGGGGCCGCGTGCTGTAATCCAAATCTGATCTCTTTTTTCATCCACATGGGCCCACGTCATCAAATCACACCTGATTCAAATATCTATATCTTTTTACCGTTATTTTCTTTGTGTGCGTGGGGCCGCGTGCTGTAATCCAAATCTGATCTCTTTTTTCATCCACATGGGCCCACGTCATCAAATCACACCTGAAAAAAAAAAAAAAAAATCTATATCTTGATTCCATTGAATATCCTCCGGATTGCTTCCTTTTCTTTTGTGGGGTCCGCATATGTAATCGTATCCTTTATCTAAATATTCATTGTGATATATATTCTGCCCACGTCTTAAATTCTTGCCCGAGGATTCCCGGGATTTGTGATATAAATTTATATATCTTGCAATATAGAACATGGAAGATAGATGATGGATACCTAGATAGGATGCTTTTGAGAAACATGTAATAGATTATAGATATTAGATAAGATGCTTTTAGGGATGCTTTTAGGGTAAGTTTGGTCTGAGGGGAGTGAAAAAGAAAGGAGGGGAGGAGAAAACAGTGGGCCCCACTAGATTGATTTTTTTTTACAATTTTCTCTCCCCCTCATTTTTTTCTCTGCCCTCCCCTTCCCTCAAACCAAACTTACCCTTAGGGCCCGTTTGATTGACAGAATTTGGAGGAGAGAAAGGGAACTTAATAGAATTCCCATACCATTTGGTGCACCAAGTGCCTGGAACCCAACTTCCCGGGCCCACACCGGGCCCACCACTTTTCCCTCATATGTGGGAACTTGAGATCCCACCAATTTTGGTGGGATCTCAAGTTCCCTAGTCACTATTCACATTTTTGGACAGATTTACCCCTGAAATTCAAACTTGGCGGGAAGTTTGAACTTGGCGGGAAAGTTCAAACTTTGTGAAAAATTTTTGAGTCACAAATTCGAACTTAACAGGGACTTTTTTAAAAAAAAATATTTTTTTATTTTGAATTAATTTCTTTTGAGGGTAAAATAGACATTTCTTAATTCTTCATCAACTACCACCCCTTCATTTTCTTCCAACCAAACAACTCAAGTCATCTTCCCTCATCTTTTAAATCTTCATTTCTCTTCCTTTAAGTTCCATTCCCTCCTCAAAGTTCCTTTCCCTCCCCCCAAATTCTTTGAACCAAACGGGCCCTTAGAGTGGATATAATTCATATAGATCATGCTATATCGTATCGATCAATAATGTGCTTTGAATTTATTTTTACAATTCTTAACTTTTTTTTTTTTTCGTTTTATCATATTCTGTTCAAAAGGTCTTAGATTCATTTTGGTTATTCCGATATTAATTTTCTAACTTTAATTCTTAATGGATTTGATTTTGTAAAAGATTATATACATTGAATATAGAGTAGATGAGGGATAAAATGCTGTTAGAAGACATATCACAGATTTAGATATGATTTGACATGCTCAAGAGCTCCCTTATATCTTAAAAAGAAAAATGTTCATCTTTTTTATAAAAGAATTAATTGATATTTTAGTAATTTAAAGTAGATAAAATAGAATTATCAATTTGATTAACCGATATACAAAATCAAGCTGTGTATGAAATTAATTAATATCCATTAAAAATAACTATATATAGGCCAAAGCTCCATCAGCCATGCTCAAATCGCAGACGCCTCTTTCGTATTCTGTATTTCCTTTTCCTATATCGTTAGCCTCTTTCGTGTTCTACATTTCCCATTACTCAACTTTGCCTCCTTCGTATTCTATATTTCCTTACGTGGTAGCTCACCATGTCTTCCCGCGACGACATCCCTTATATTCCTCGCCACATTGTTGAAGAAATTTTGCTTAGACTAGATGCCCAAACCCTATTCCAATGCTCCTTTGTTTGCAGAGAGTGGATTGATCTTATTACTAGTCTCGATTTCATATCCTGCAGCTCTAAACAAAGTTTTGGTTCTCAAAATCAAATTATCCTTATTAAATTTTGTCATTGCACAGATAACGTGGAAACTTATGGAGAGAAGGTTATTCATTTTTCATATTGTCCTCGTTGTCGAGTAACCTATTCAGTCCATTCAGATAATGATCCATTTCATTTGCTTCACACCATAGAGAATCCTGACATTCATGATTTTAAAGGCAAAAAGGTGATAGGCATGAGCAATGGGTTAGTATGTCTTGCCAATGAATTACCTTTCAAATTAATTCTTTGGAACCCAACTATTCGAAAATATACATGGCTTCCTCTTAAGATGAGTTGGGACGAAAGATTATGTATTGTAGGCTTTGGTTTTGATCGGATCAACAATGACATAAAAGTTGTGAACATTGTTTATCGTTATCGTGGTCATTTTAAGAAAGATAATGAGTTTGACTCTTTATGGGTTTTTTCATATGTCACTTGGTCATGGAAGTGGAAACATGTGCAATGTAGTATCCTTCATCATTGTTCCATTTCATCTTCAAGCGTATTTTTTAATGGTGTGCTTTATTGGACTGCTTTTCATAAGGAAGAATATTATTACTTTATTCTTACATTTGATCTTACACATGAAGTGTTTGGACAAATATTGTTTCCTAGTGACGCCCATCCTTATCCTGGTGGTCAATTGAATTCTATTGTGACAATGGGAGAATCACTTCTCTTGATACAAAGGACTCATGTACACTCATCTTTTATGATTTGGACCTTGAAACAGTTTGGAAACCAAGAGTGCTGGGCAAACACCTTATCAACAACGACAAAGATAGTTCCTGATGACATATTAGGGGCGAGGAAGAATGGTGACCTCATACTTGAATATGAAATCGCAGATGGGCAAATCCATAAGTACAATCCAACAAATCTAACCCACTCTCTAGTGGCAGCTATGGAAAACTGTGTTTTCTTCTCTTATCACACCGAAAGCTTGTATTTACTTGAAAAGGGGGAAGATGTTCATTCTTATTAAACTGTTCTACTATTTACTTTTATTTGAATTTATAATGTGAATATCCGTATTCTGGATCAATTCTCTTATAAGGTCTTTAATTGTTATTCTCATTTTAATTTAAGTTACTTTTGGCTTACTATTTATAGTTAACCCATCCGTATGATATAAAAATTCTCAAAAATACATACCGTTCTTGAATATGCTAATTTAGAATAAGCACCCCATTCCTGTAACTGTGCTTTTTTATAAGAAAAAAAAAAGGGGAAAAAAAAATTAAAGGCACAACTTTGTATCATGGAAACTGAGTTGTATGTTAAAAATTGAAAATAAGTTTATAATATCACAAAAAGCTGACTCAACGGGTTTATAAATAAATTTGCTTCTAGTAAAAAAATGCCACATGTGAATTATTATAAATGCAACCTTGTGTTAATTTCCTAATGTTGCACGGTCTTTATTTTTTTCCTTCCGATTTTTACGAAGAATAATTTTTGTTTTTCTTATTTTAATAAAACACATTCACGTGGTTCTGAAATAAAAATATAAGAAAGGAATCTTTAATTTTTCACCTTTCTCTTCTCCCTCTACTTTTTTATTACAATTAATAGGGATGAAATTGTAAAACATCATTTATTAGACTGTAAGTGGATAAACCATAAGGACGAATTTTTTTCCCAATCTGGGAAAGTTGATATATATACACACACACACACCGCTGTGTGTGTTCGTTCCACCTATATCAAAATCAATCTAATAATATTGAGTAACATTTATGTTTTGCCTCACGTATCTATTGACATAAGAAATACCCATGTACATATCTAATCTTATTTATAAGGTGTTTCTATCATGTTTCACATAAATTAAGAAAAATCTTGAACTTCTCAACTCTTCCATAAAATTCAACGACTTTTTAACTTTACTCTTATTTAATATATATTATATCCAAATCGCAAGAAAAATTTCTGCATCCACCGTATAAATATGACAAAAAATTGTCTTTTCTCCCTACCCTTTAACTCTGTAAATAGGACTAGAAGAGTAGTTATTTTAAGCCTGTTGTGCTTTGATAGGTTTTATAGTAGTCGAAATACGGTGACGGAATCAAGGTCTTATTTTCTGCAATGTTATTGCTTGTTGGTTCTCCCTCGATCCTTATTATAAGACTTAGTTGACTATTTTAAAAATTAAGAATGCTAAATAAATTATTTAATCATAGCATATGTTGTGTATCAATAAATTATATATCAGTTTATAAGTCACACAAATTTTTTGGAAAAAAATAATAAATATAAATACTTTAAAATACATTCACGAACCCTTCAATCTTGTCGCTATATCATGTGCTCTAGAGGCTACCTCCTCCGTATCTGATGATACAGACCCAGAAAAATACCAACACTTATAGTCATAATTAACACACACACGAGAGAAAGGAATATAATTGAATTCATATATGAACTCACCGAATGTGCCCATGGAAGTTTTCTCGTGTTCTTGCCTTTCCACACCCTGGCTTGCTATCTACCCACTCGGATCCTATTTTGGGCATATTAGTAATGTTTGTGTATACATATATATGTATGAAATATATATATATATATATATATATATATATATATTTGTATTTAAAAAGGAGACTCGAAAGTTTTAAAATGAAAACCTGCAGACTCCATGAAAAAATAGGAGGCCGCCCACATCTTTCTCTTATCACCATGACTCATGACTCATGTCCACCAAGATCATGTCCTCCACCCATATCGACAAACTTCGCGGTCCGTAGATAACCTTGACATTGCACATGAATGCCTTCCCTTTGCAAGCATAGTAGCATTGAAACCTCCCCCGATGTATACACCACCAAAAAAGCTTAGTCCACTAGATACGACCACTACTACAAAAAAGGATAACTACTTTCCTAAGAGACGTCCTTATTTTTAAAAAGGAAGTTAAAAGTAAACATAGTGGCATTCTTGTAAAATAAATAATGATATTCTCAAATTTGGTATCCTAAAATAAGTTTCAAAACGTCTAAAATAAATTAAGGCGTCCTAAAATAATTGCAGGACACCTAATTTTAACATTTTTGCGTCAAAAATTAATTTTTTTTGGCGCCGTTAAAGGCCGAGGAATAATTTGTTTTTTATTAGCGTCTTGATACAAGTTCAAGACGCCTTAATTAAATTTGTGTCAGAACGCCTTAATTAAATTATTGGCGTCCCGATTTAATGTCGACGCCCTAATTGAATTATAAGGCATCGACATTAAATCGACGCCCTAATTACCAAGTAAGGCGTCCCGATATAACTTCGGGACGCCTTGATAAAATTAAAGGTGTCCCGAATTAATATCATGACACCCTAATTTACTTTTTGGCACCCTGAATCAATCAGGACGCCGATATTGTCAAACAACGCATTTTAATTCCACACTCGCGTCTTGCTGGCCCCACTCTTAATTTCTCTCAACCCTAGCTATCTCTGTCTCACACAGTATTCACGCCCTCACCGTCTCCTCCCTCAACCTCTCTTTGCAGCTTCTGTTATTCTCGTTCTTCTTTTCCAGTGATGCCCCCACCGTCTCCTCTGTAACATCCCAATTTTTGGAAGCGTTTTTTTTTAAAAAAAAAAAAATAGTTTGTTCAGAGTAGAGCATCGGAAGTATTTAAATTGAAGAGTAACTGATAAACATCCACTGTATTGCATATGTTTGCTTCCATAGTGATACAAAAATTTCGAATGACTACAACGTTAAGTACATATCAAAAGAACTTTCTGCAGCCAGTCCCTAGGCCTGCTGCTTACCCTTGTCCTCGATCCTGTTCACTCCGAATCCTGAAGCTATAGTAAGAGCTGAGGTTCAATACCCATTGAACCTCAGGTAACGGTTAACTTCATGCTTATGTATGACAAAATATGTATGACAAATATTCATGACATTGCAGTAGAATCACATATGAAGGATAATAACAGAACACAGCCACTGCATATGAACATTATTATGGTCTGCACTATTCACCAGTGTCACGATGGCCTATCGTGTCCTCAGCGCTAGGAAAACTCAACGGCATTATCAAAACCATAACCCGTGTATAGCTGAATGTATAAACATGTGAACTAAGCCCCATAACTTAGCCACGGTGCACAACCCAAGACCAAGTCTTGTCCATGACTTTATGAGTTAATCTATCACATATAAGCATACAATAAGCATCAGAGTTAGTGTTACACTACGCGAACGTACCTTTCACCGTATAATGGCCAACATGCCTGACCTCTGAACCCAGCCCCGGACTTTCCGGATATCCTAACATATCACCATAATACTTAGAATCATTTCCTAAGGGATATTTTCACCTCTATTTACCTCTCTATCCTTGGTGGATTTGTTATTTACAATTTTGCCCTTACATTTATTTAAAAACGCAATGCAGTATTTTCTGGGCAGATTTTTCAGTAACTTTGAAAAATCATCATTAAATCTACAAAAATCGAAACGAGGATCTGTAAAATTCCTTGGACTCCTTAGGATGTCTATTTTTAAGTAAAAATACTCAATGTTTCCCAGATTACATGAGTCACTCCCAGTTTTAAAGTTTTGAGCTTCTGCCCAGAATTTTTCCAGAAAAATAGCCTAATTTCAACCGGTTGTATCTCTTTGTACAGGAATCAAAACGCTACATATTATATATATTCGGAAAGCCCTACATATCTAAGTTATTTCTGGAAAGTTTTGTGATTTATGGGCTTCATCTTCAACATATAATATTATCATTTCTTTTGTTGTTTGCCCAGAAATTTTACCGAAAATTTCGCCAGAACATCGCTACTTTGATCTTCAACTTCCAAGAATTTTTGCTCCACAATATTTTCCACCATATTTTCGAAAAAGACATTTTTAATCATAAAAACATGAAATCAAAACTTCTTGGAAGATTTAAAGATCAAACTAACCTTTATACTAAAAACTACTAAGAACTACAAAACTAAAGACTAGAAAACTAAAAGCAAACTTACCTCTTGAAGACTCTTGCTAGTCCCTCCTCCTTCTTGCTTCACTCCACTCTTGTTTAGAATGGTTTTTGGTGTGAAGAGAATGGAGAGCAAAGGCCTCTATTTATAGTGAAATGCCATGACATTCTTGCAATTATTTTGAACTTCCTCTTCCTCAATTTCCACCATAGGATCTAAACTTAGTTAAGAAGTTTTAATCTTAACCATTGGACCCATACTTAATGAAGAAGTTTCTTCCAACTGAGTCTTCGGTTTTACTTTAACGAAATTCATTTTTGGTTGCACGATCAATCACTAATACTTTTAAATTCTGAGTATGCTTTTTGATTAGTAGTTGGATATCCAGATCTATGGTCTAATGAGATTCCCCTGGTTGTACTAAGCTTATTCTTCAACGTTTGCAAAAATAGCCTTTACTAGGCTTACTTTCGAGGTTAAATTATGTGGGTTCAAGATAAGTCCTTATATTTTCTCCGGGGTTCTTACTTCTTCACAACTATTTAAATTTATATAAATTCTCACTTTATTTGTTGTTTCGAGTTTTTTGTGTACATCGATATTTCTTGGATTTCAAACCATTATCCAATTTACTCTAGGATTTCAAACTTTATCAAATTTGCTTTAATTTTTTTCTCTCTCTTTCTCTCTCTTGAATACTAGACACACACACTCACAACTCTTTTCTCTTATTGGTGGATTCAATTTCACAAGGATTTGGCTTTATGAGGCTTAATTAAGGCCTTTGGATTTGACTTTATTAAATTTAATCTTAGGCCTCCATATCTAATCTTAATTAGCATCCCTAATAAAGTAGTTAAGTGTAATTGTCAAAATATGATTAGTTCTAAGATTAATTAGAAACCACTTCTATGCTAATCCTAGCCCTTCACTAGCCCTTGTTTCTTAATTAAGGTAATACATCCTTAATTATGCCTTTAACATATGCCACTAAATTAATTGTGAATGTTTATGAATATAATTCAATTAACATAGATTGAATTATCCACTAATTGTTGGCAATTTTCTCTAATTGTTTTAATTATTTCCTCACAACTTTTTTGCTTTTTATGGCCATTTATGCACCATGTATTAATTTAATAATTATAGGGCAATTTATGACCCCTAAAATAAAATTGGATTTTTGCCTCTTTAAATTCCAAGGAAAATAAAAAAATAAAATACTAAAATTAGAGACAACATACTTTCCTATTTGAAATAGGTATTATTTGGCTAAACTATAATATTTGAGAGGCATATGAATTTTGGGGTATTACATCCTCCGTCTCCGACGCCCCCACCTCTCACATTGTGCTCCGTCGATCTCCTACGTGTTCTCGTTCTCTCTTTCGCAAAGCTCTAATTTTTTTGGGAGAAGCTCCTTCACCATTTTGCCTTCTTGCATCGCGAGTTCTGCTCCTCATCTTTTGGATGTTGATTCTTCTTTCTCCTCGTCAGCATTTGTCAGTCACTGCCACTTTGAGAGTGATGCACTAAAAATTGTTCTCTTCTCCTCCTTCTGCTATGCGTGAATTGGTATGGGGTATGTTTAAAAATTGTTCTCTTCTCCTCCTTCCTGCTTTGCTTTAGCTTGTGTGGTGATTAGATGAAATTCGAATTTCAGTTTAAATGGAATAGCTTAAAAAAGTCAGTTGGGGCTTGGGGCTTCAAGAGCAGTTTTTTTTGCCTTTAATACATCACTAACAAAGTCTTTCATTTTTTTCTTTTTGTTGTCTGTTTCAATGGCTCAAGTTAGGTTGAAATTCTTATGAGTGTTTTGAGTTATTTTTTTGTTTCTTGATGTGGTTGCAAGGTTTAAACCTTACATTTGTGCACTCTTCGAGTTCTTCTTTCACTCTTGTTTTTGTTGTATGGTTCTTTTGTAATTAAAATTAATGGACTGAAGCTTGTCATGGGATCTAGAAAAGGTTAGTTTATAGTTATTATGTTGTTATTGATATTATTTATAGCTATTAAGTTGTTATGCCATGGTCATGATCTACGTATCTGCTTATCTGAAAAGGAATTCCTATAAAACCTTACATTTGAGTTCACTCTTTAGTTATTCTTAATGAATATGGGATTTATTATATTTGATTGATTGGTATTGATCTGTACTTTGCAAGATTGTTACTTGAACCAATGGATATTGTTGAAATTAACTATGTTATATATTGAAGGGCTTGGAAGATACAAATAATTTGCAGACAGTTGGAAGAAAGGATTCAACAATATAAAATATGATATATTAGTTGTTTTGGAAAAGGGTTAATTGGTAATACTCTGTGAGAACAATTAATCATTTACTAAATTGACTCTCTTTTCAGGATTTATGTTTATAACCAAGAAAATGGAAAGTGTTAGTTTGAAATTTGCATCTAGGATATCCGACCAAGGAGTCCATGTTATGTCTTTGTTTTTTTTAATCTCATTGAAGTAATGCTTTCTCATTGTGTGGTCCATCATTGAGATGAGAGTGGAACCTTAATCTAACCTTTGCCAGCCAATCATCTACCCAAAAGTCAATGGACAATCAAACCAAAAGATAGCTAGCAATATATATGATCTCGGCGAACCTGTGATTCCCCGGCCTTCCCCAGCAGTAAAGAGAGTTTTAACCCTCCGGATGTTGATCTCGCGAACCTTCGCACACTCCACGGGGAGGACAACCTTGCACTCTCTATTTGGATGTCCCACACCGGCGTATTGTTGCCGGTGATCTTATTTACATAGATCACAAAACCCACCATAATATTGAAATTCCAGAAGACCTACGAAGGGTGACTGTGAAATGTGTTCGAGAGGGGGAAGAAAAAAAAGTCATCCTGATTGATGATGACGAGGTTCCCGATTTAGGCGGGGCTATAGGATCGTTCATCCTTTGGCCGAATCATCTTATTCAGATGGCGGCGGCAACACCTCCAATGGTAAGAAATACATTACTAGAACTTGCTTTTCATTGGTAACCCACTTATAATATGTTTGTTTATGTTTTCATAGAATGAACAAGCTGTGGGCAAATTTCCCTACTTAGCAACACTGCGAGAGGTGTACAAGGACATCAGCTATCTCTCCTTCAAGATGCATCCGAGCATTGTCGACACAGAAAAGACATATGACTTTACAGTTGACAAAAAAATATGCAACAATTTATGCATATGGAGTGTTTAGATTTAGTCGTTCTTGAAGTTGCGATAATGTAAGTTTTTTCTCCTTTAATTATTGCATTGATCTTTTTTGTTTTCTATACTCAACAACGCTTATCATTTTATTTTGATCAGTGTCTGCAACGACATATGCGTCCAGAAAGGCCGAACGGGTGTGTATGGATTCTTAAGTCCAATAAGCACGACAAAGGATCGCAATACATTACCCAGAAGGACACTTTATGTTGGTTGTACAATATTCGGGGAAGATTTGCCTTGTTTTCTAGCCCCAATAGTTGAAGGGTACGTATTTTAGTTTTGTCTAGTTAAGATTTTTAAGAATAAATTCCTTTCTTATCTTAATTTAATATTAAAATGTATATGTTGTAGTGGTCATTGGACCTTGTGTGTTATTTGTCCCTCCAAGAACGAATGTTTTTGGCTGGATTCCTTAGGTGGCAGGCCAAACGATGAAATCAAATCCATGTTTGCCAAGTGAGTAAATTTTCGTCTAAATCATTGATTCTTCATTTATATGATTTGTTTTCATGTCTGTTAATTTTCATTTTAATGATAGTGCATTCAAGGCGGCTAGATTGATTTCTGGAGCACAAGAGCAAGGTGGACCGAAGTGGTTTTATCCGAAAGTAAGTAGTTTCAATTCAAGTTATTTCATTAACACAGTAGCTTTTGATATGCCTTTATTCTTTTTAAAAATTTGCTTTTGATTTATAGTGCCCTCGACAACCAGGGCAAACTGAGTGCGGATACTACGTTATGTATTTTATGCATACCATCGTTCAGAGCGGACGTACTTCTGCTTTTCAAAAACGCGTAATCGCTCAAGTGATTCTCAAATGTTTAGATTTTTGTTTTACTTGAGTTGTTAATTATTTTATTCACTTCATTGGTTTAACTTATGCCTTGTTTTCCGATTTATAGCTTTTTGATAGTTTGGATCCGTGCTCGAGAGGAAGACATCGATCTGATTCTAAAAACGCTTTGGCTGCACATTTTCTTCAACACATATAGATATGTATGCGTCTTGTGTTGCCTTAGCCGCCTTTATGCCTCCATTTAATTGACGATATGTGTCGTAACAATGTAACATGTTTTTCACTTCTGGCATGGTAGATAAATTGTTGAAGCTGCTGGAATTTAATTGCTATCAATGTGACTTTGATATTCTTGGCCGGTTTGAGAAAATGGGTCCAGATTTTGAGGTTGTTAAAATTTTGACCGAAATGCTTGATGAGCTAGACATTGGAGCGAGGTAAACATTTATTTTCAGATTTTTTTGTGTGGCTTTTCTTATTGTCTAGAAGAAATGTCTACTATTTCGTAATGTGGTGCGGTTTTGAGGCGTCATGATGGAAGGTTGTCTAAAGTTTTTCTACTTTATCCGGATCGGAGAAATTTGGTTAGGTAAGATCTATAAGCAAGCCTAGAAGGCAATGTAATCTTGATGGAAGAAATGTGGTGTAAATTACGCCTTTAATTATCACCAAAAGAAATTATGTTTTTAGAGTCTTAATTTACATACTAAAATTGCTTTCTCTGAATGTTACATAGAATCCTTTATCTAGAAGCTTTAAAGGTGAATAATTAGATTTGGTATGGAAAGTGAAATTTGAACATTGTTTTGTCAACTATCGGATGAATGTGCAAGGTATTTGTAGTTTTTACTTTGCTCTTCTAAAATGGGATGGTAAAGTCAAACCTTGCATACGGACTCATTTCAATATCATTGAAAATGTAATTGTGATTTCCTTACTTAGTTCTTGATGTTAGTGTATTGTGCTTTGAATTTCATCGACAATATTTTGTAATAATGTGTTAAAAGACAATTTGTGTATTGTATATTGATATTTTTCATTATTAAATTTGTATGATTTCAGATTAAGTTGAATCACCGAAAATTACTTGGATGGAATGATGGAAATTTGTGGAGTGTCCAAGCAAAGTTGAACTATATGCTCAACTATTGACAAGTTAGACAAGCAGTCTTTTGATCAGATACGAAGAAAGAGAAATGGTGAGCACATAAGCATTTGCTTGTGTTTCTTTCCATTTGATTAGAGTACTACAAATGGGTTGTAGCCAATGTTTTTGGTATGTAATATATATGTTCCTTCTTTCAGTCGCTGAGAATGATGTTGTGTTTATGAAATTTCATTCTCAAGATGTAAGATATACACTAAGTATTTCATTGCTTTGTTATTGGGATAGGACTTTGTTATATGAAATTAATTTGTTGGTTTTATTGGGATAGGCCTTCGTGCAGCCAGATTTTTTCCCTTTGTTCGTTATGGTTTCGGTTTTCTTTGTAATCAACGCCGAGTAAGAAATAGCAGGGGAAATTTTTTTTTTAAAAAAAAATATCTATATAAGGCATCCTGAATATTAGTGTAGGACGCCTTATATTCCCAAAATTACGCCTTAAAAAAGGTGTCCTATGGTTAATTCAGAACGTCTTTTGACGCCTTATAGCTTATATTACAACTACCCCTGGTCAGACGTCCTCCTGAAAAAGGACGTGAATTACCTCTAATTTAGGACGTGAATATGCTTTTTTGTAGTAGTGGACAGTACACTTGGTTGGGGCTCGCATATACTACTGTTAGGTTTCCTTTTTGTGTTCACAATCATCATGTGCATAAATTGTTTATGTTTTTGCACTACAAGAAATCAATCCTCCCAGAGACACTATATCCCCCTGCAAACTTCTGCAGCATTAAAAGCATATTTACTGAACCCAGTTTTCAAATTCACCTCTCTATCTTTGGCTCATCAAAACGAGTTTCAAGAATAGCCAAAAAGTCCAACTTGTAATGTGTTTTAAGATCATATACCAAGCGAGGAAATGAGTTGAAGCCTATGCCCATGAGTTCCATAACATAAAATTGATTAACTGTGTAACAGTCGTGGGGCCCAAGCCACTGCCCAATACTATTATCCATATCCTTCCTGTCAAAAGTCGAACCATCCGTCCCTACATCAACACCCTCTATTACCATGGATCCATAAATTCATCGTTACCCAAAACCAATTCAAGGTCCTATTCGCGTGGTTTTAAAAACCAAGATGTGCCACTCATGTCGACATGGCCATGCATGGCGCCATGCATAAATGTATCACCGTTGGGGGTCCAATCTTGGAGGGAATAAAAAGCTTTTGTAACTTCCACTAAATGGCCGCTACTTTTTCCTAACTCCTTAGGCTTTGATTTAGCCTATTCTCTTGACCATACACCTTGGGTCTCTCTTCCTTCTTCCTCTTAGACCCCACCATAACCCGTTCGGTCTTCATTTTCCTTGCGTCACTTGCGGCTCTGTTTGATGCCCCCAAGGCCAATCCCTCTAATTTCTCGTGTTTCATCATTTAAAAGCCCAATTCCCTTATTCTAGCCTGATTCATCTCTGTCATCCTAACACCATGCACCATATCCAGAACTCCCCGCATCAAGCCCCCATTCCTCGCCATTCCCCGATCCTCGTCGTGCCGCTCTTTCCTACCATTCCGTAAGTTCCTCACCTCAAATCACGGTGGAGGACCATTTATGGTCCTAGGTGCTCCCTATCATCGGAGATACCATGTTCCGCACTCCGTTCCAATTTCCTCGTCGTTCGAGATGCAATATGATCCCCCTATGCTCTGTTTTTTGCTACCACCAGAGTCCTTCATCACTGCATCTCATCGTGAACCCCTATACTGTGTTTTTATCATCAACCGTGACCCCCTCTTCATCCTTTGACCAGTGTACTTCATCTCCTTCCTTCTGGTTAGCACATGTCTCTTGTACATGTCCGTACAGTCCGCAGCTGAAGCAAACCAGACGCAACCCCTCATACACCAATTATTTATCCTTATCCAACGTTGTGAATGCCGATAAAAGAGGTTTTGAAAGATCCACTTCTACACAAACACGTGCAAACTCACCCTTATCATAAATCGACATTGATCTATCGATTTTTATTATCTTTCATATCATATTTCCAATCATTCCTAGCGAGGTAAGACCGAAATCCAAACGCATACTGTAACCTTCCTCTAGCAGTCCTCCTTTCAGGAGTTGAAGTTAGGCCTCCACCGTTGTACAAGGTAGTGTTCGTCTATCATCCAAGGCCCTTCGTCATATGCATAGTTACGATCCTCCTTGCTAGAAAAGGAGACAATGAAATACTCATTACACTGGGGCACAAACTTCAATGGCTGCTGCGGCTTCCACACTCGCCAAACTCGATCAATAAGCACATACTTCAAAATTGACAAACCCAGAACCATAATGATAAGCAAGTTCATCCAAGGTTTACACCACACCGTACATTGTTCACCATGACCGACAAAACTAGATACCTCCTACTCGGTGTATCGCCTGCATCGTCATCACTCACTGTCTCGTCTTCAACACCCGTCCTAGTCTTCAAGTCCGCATGTTTTTCTGCAAAGAACCCCTTCCACCCGTCTGCTTCGTCATGGCCAACCAAAAAACCCAAGCCTCAACGAGACAAAAATTTCTTCCTATACGAGATGGGGACTGGCCTCCGATTGGCCCACGGACTCTCATGGTTCTGAGCACCCTTGTTCTCCATCGTTCCTCTGCTCCCAAAGAAAAATAGCCCCCCATGGTGTTTTCCCCTCTCATGACCCCTCCCACCACTATCCCCGTCCCCTTGCCCTCTCCATTTGCAGTTAGTCTTCTCCGTTCACTCGCCCTCGTCCTCGTCCTCTCCCGTTACTCTGAGACTACAATTTCCTTTGCAGTCTCTATTGCACGCAAGAGTCTTTTGAGCCTGTGAGAGTCTAAGGCCTGATCTTATGCCACACCTATTGATAATTGAATATTTCATACACTACTTTTTGTCTCTTGATTTATAATTTAGGACTCTTTAGCTAATAAATAATGGCTTTTATACTTATTTGGGCCTTGGGCCTTTTATTATATTTTAGCCATTATTTAATAATAAATTCAGTTTTACATTGCTTCACCATTTTTACCATAACTCTTGAACCAGACATCGGATTTGCCTCATTTTTGTCTCATATTTCAGATGATTCAGAGAGCTACAATTGTTATGAAGACATGAAGAGCAAATTCGGACAAGAGGGCGGTTTATTTTGGAGCCGAAGTCATATGTATTTTTGGGCTCGAATTTTGTAATTAAAGCCCATTTTATTTTATTTTCGTTCGGGCACGACTTGTGGATTGGAGCCCCTCGTTTTGCCATTTTAGGTTAAGTGAGGCAGCAGCCACAAACACATTCTCATTCACGTTTTTAGATAGTTTTGAATCAAATACAGAAGTTTTATTTTCTCTCATCTGTTCTTCCTCTGTTCATCGTGTTCTTCGTGTTCATGAT
This sequence comes from Acacia acuminata, assembly GCA_019022655.1. Classification (NCBI taxonomy): domain Eukaryota; kingdom Viridiplantae; phylum Streptophyta; class Magnoliopsida; order Fabales; family Fabaceae; genus Acacia; species Acacia acuminata. The sequence continues at coordinate 2,868,215 of JAFJYI010000079.1, forward strand.
GAACTTCTTCATTTCTGTTCGATTTTCGTTCTGCATAATCATGACTAGCTAAGCTCTTTGTGATTGACCCATGGATTGAGGATTCCACTATCCAGAGGACTCGTTCTTAACGGTAACAAATTCGTTTCGTTTTTGTAATTTCGGATTCGATTTACTTTCGGATTGGGTGTTAGATTTAACGCCCAGATCAACATTTCCCAAGGACGTAGTTCGAACTAGGTTAAAGTATCATTGTACGATCGTACGAGATACGCCACGATTCGAATAAATTCTGGACGATTGTTCGGTTGAGGAATTTCGGGCAAATGCGTAGATTTCGGTTTGCCCGAGTCGATCACGAGTTCGGTCATAATCTGTTTTCGTCAGGAAGGAAGTGGTGGAATTCGAAATCCTGGGTTAATCTTTTGTTTATCTGTTTAATCGTGTTTACTTCGTTCGTTATGTTATTTCATTTTTATTCTCTTTGAATCAAAACCCCCAATTTTTTTGTTTTATTGTCTGTTCGAATTGAACCGATTGCGAATTCGTTGGGAAACGACCCAGGTTACATTATACTGCAAATCCTTTTCTAATCTGGTTATTTTGGGAGATTACGGCAAATCTCTGTCAAAATATGGGCTATCAGAAATGGGATAGATGATACCAGCTTGCAGAAGCTTAGTGACCTCCTTCTTCACCACATCAAGGATAAGAGGATTAAGGCGTCGGGGTTGCCTCACGGTTTAGAGTCCTCTTCCAATAGAATGCGATGCATACACATGGAAGGGCGATGCCAACAATATCGGCTAATGTCCACCCAATGGCTTTCTTGTTCGCCCTCAATAAGCTTAGCAGCTTCTCTTCTTGGTCGGGAAGAAGATTATTTGCCACAATGATCGGCAACCTTGTTCATCCACCTCCAGAAATGCATACTTCAGGTGATCTGGAAGGGATTTCAGCTCAAGCTTGGGTGGTTCCTAAGAAATCCGGAGTCACTGTGGTAGCCAATCAGAAGAATGAGCTCATTCCTACTCGAGTTCAGAATAGTTGGAGAGTTTGCATCGACTATAGGAGACTCAACCAAGCCACTCGCAAGGATCATTACCCTCTACCTTTCATTGATCAAATGTTAGAGCGATTGGCTGGCAAGTCCCATTACTGCTTCTTGGATGGCTACTCGGATACTTCCAGATCCATATTGCTCCTGAGGATCAAGAGAAGACGACCTTCACATGCCCCTCTGGAACATATGCCTACCGAAGGATGCCTTTTGGCCTTTGCAACGCACCGGCACCTTTCGGCGTTGTATGGTAAGCATTTTCTCCGAGTTTCTAGAGGACCGCATGGAGGTTTTTATGGATGATTTCACTGTATATGGGTCTGATTTTGATGCATGCTTGGCTAATTTGTCTAGAGTTTTGCATAGGTGTATTGAGTCTAATCTTGTGCTGAATTATGAGAAGTGTCACTTTATGGTTGAGTCGGGTATAGTCTTGGGACACATAGTGTCTAGGAAAGGGATTGAGGTAGATCCCGCTAAGATAGATGTAATTCCGCTTTTGCCTTACCCCGCATCTCGTGCGGGAAGTTCGCTCTTTTCTTGGTCATGCAGGTTTCTATCGGCGTTTCATTCGGGATTTCAGCAAGACGCCCGACCCTTGTCCAACCTTCTCGCATAAGGACACCGACTTTGTATTTGATGATGCTTGCAAGGCGGCCTTCGATCATTTGAAGCGTTGCTCGACTACACTTGCCCATGATCCAAGCCCCGATTGGTGCCTCCCCTTTGAGTTGATGTGTGATGCTTCCAACTATGCGGTTGGTGCTATCTTGGCACAACGGGTTGATAGAGCATCTCATGTGATTGCATATGCCTCCAAGACTTTGGATCGCTCGTCTAATTACACCACTGCGAGAAAGAGTTGTTGGCTATTGTATTTGCCTTTGATAAGTTTAGGTCATATCTGCTAGCAAGTAGAGTAATTGTTTTCTCGACCATCGCTTTGAAGTTTCTTTTGAAAAGACAGATCTTAAGCCCCGACTCATCCGGTGGATGTTATTGCTCCAAGAGTTCGATGTTGAGATTCGAGACGAAGTGGAGCACAAAGCGGGTAGCCGACCACTTGAGTCGCATCACTCATTCTCCCTCTCACCCTCTTCTATTCGGGATGATTTTCACGATGAGCAGCTTCTACACCGCAAGGTAAGCTTCCATGGTATGCTTGATCTAGTTAACTACTTGGTATTTGGTGTTTTGCCTATAGATTCCACTAGGGCCCAAACCCTTAAATTAAAGAGTGAGTCTAAATATTATGTTTGGGATGACCCTTATCTGTGGAAATTTTGTAGTGACCAAGTAGTTAGGAGATGTGTGCCGATCATGAGTTTCACTCTATATTGCATTTTGCTCATGCTTCGCTCGTGGTGGTCACTTTGGACCCCAAAGAACTGCTAGGAAAGTGTTAGACATGTGGATTATTTTGGCCTTCCTTGTTTCATGATTCCCATCTGTTTTGTAAGTCATGTGATAATCGTCGAGGAGAGCGGGGAGTATTTCCGTAGGCATGAAATGCCCTTTAACCCTATATTGTTTTGTGAGATCTTTGATGTTTGGGGTATTGATTTTATGGGTCCATTTCTCGCTTCATATGGTTATACTTACATATTCCGGGTCTGTTGATTATGTCTCGAAATGGGTTGAGGCGAAAGCCACTCGGACTAATGATTCTTCTGTGGTGGTGGATTTTGTTAGGTCTAACATTTTCTGCAGGTTTGGCATTCCTAGAGCTATTATCAGTGACCAAGGCTCCCATTTTTGCAACCGAAGCATGGGTGCCTTGTTACGCAAGTATGGAGTACTTCACAAGGTCTCCACAGCATACCATCCTCAAACCAACGGTCAAGTTCGAAGTCTCAAATAGAGAGATTAAGCAAATCCTTCGAAGACTGTTAACTCTACCCGGAAAGATTGGAGTAAGCGATTAGAGGATGCTTTGTGGGCATATCGCACCGCCTACAAGACTCCGATTGGGATGTCTCCTTATCGGCTTGTCTTTGGTAAGGCATGTCATCTTCCGGTTGAGTTGGAGCATCAAGCCTATTGGGCCATTAAAAAAGTGTAACATGGATTTGGCCAAGTCTCGGGATGGAGCGGAAGCTACAATTGCAAGAGTTGGATGAGCTTAGATTGGATGCCTATGAAAGCTCGCGGTTATACAAGGAAAAGACTAAGGCATTCCATGATAAGCATATTCGAGGAAAGAATTTTTTTTGTGGGCCGAAAGTTCTTTTGTTTAACTCCGTTTGAAGTTTATGCCTGGTAAGCTTCGATCTAAATGGGATGGCCCTTTTGAGATCACTAACATTTTTCCATTTGGTGCTGTTGAGCTATGTGATCCACCCACGGGACTAACCTTTAAGGTTAATGGGCATCGCCTCAAGCCATTTCATGAGGGATCCCAGCTGACTCGAGGAAGCGAGAGATTCTCCTCATTGATGCCACTTATCCTCCATAAACCCCTTGGGGAGTATTCTTCTTTCTTTCTCCCTCTTTCTTCTATTTGTTTTCCTTTTTCTACTTTGCTTTTTGAAATAAATACAGTCTCTCTTTCTATGATTGCTCCATATTATGAACTTGGACATTTTGGTTTTAATGGATCATTTGTTTGGTGCGTCATTCTTGACTCTTTGATTACATGTCTTGGTAGTTGATTTGATGTTGTTGATTGCCTAAGTTGGTATTGACCTTGTGAGGTTTTGGGCCTGCATGAATGGAATTCATCTTTTGCCATTCTTTCTTTCATGTGTGCATCTCGCTCATGATTTGTGTTCTCTAGAACTTGCTCCTTTTCTTTTGAAACTACATTTTTCATTTAAGTGCATAAGTATGATGGAAGCTTGTTTTCTTTCTTTTATTTTCCTCACTTTGGCCAAATAGCCTTTCCTTGCATTATGATTCCTTTGCTAGCCCTTTGTGCCTTTTTGACTCATTCTTTTCAAAGCTACATTACAAACCTAAGCGAAAAACCATTTTATTCTGCACCTTGAAAATTTATTGAGCATTGGTTTCACCTTGGTTTTGTGTTTAAGTGTGGGGGGTTGCTCGGGAGTGCAACAATTTAAGTATGGGGGGGGATGTTTGCTTTTGTCATTGTGATTATGTATATAGTATAGTTTCATTTTTTTTCTTGAAAAAAAAAAAAAAAAGAAAGAAAGAAAGAAAGAAAAGAAAAAGAAAAAAAAAAAAAAGAAAGAAAAGCAAAAAAAAAAAAGAAAAGAAAGAAAAGCAAAAAAAAAAAAAAGAAAGAAAAAAAGAAAAAAGAGAAGAAATATAGAAAGAAAATACATAGAAAGAAAGGAGATATATAAGTAAAATAAAAATTTTCTTACATAGAGAATGATTGTGTTAATTAGTGCTCTTTTTAATTTCCTGGTGCTTAACCTCTCATTCCATACTATTACCTACCTTCACCCTAACCCCATTACAACCTTTCATAACAAGCTCTCTTGACTTGTGCATGCATGTGTTATGAGTAGTGGAGACGTAGAAATTGAGCAAGCTTATGGTAGAGCAAATTTCTTGAGTAGAATTTGAGCGATACACTTATTTACCTTAAACACTTGAGAGATTGATTGATTGATTGATTGAGCGCATCATTTGAGAGACCATCTTATGTGATTAGCATCATTAATTGAGATTACCATGAATTGTAATTTGAGATGAAGGGATTGTGGTCTTGATTGATTGATATTTTGGAGCTTTGTGTCCCTTGTTCAATTTTTGCATTGTTAGCAATTGTTAGAAAAGAAGAGTTTCTCCTTTAGGTCTTTTTCTTTGAATTTTGCTCAGGAGTGCAAAAACATAAGTGTGGGGGAATTTGATAATTGAATATTTCATACACTACTTTTTGTCTCTTGATTTATAATTTAGGACTCTTTAGCTAATAAATAATGGCTTTTATACTTATTTGGGCCTTGGGCCTTTTATTATATTTTAGCCATTATTTAATAATAAATTCCAGTTTTACATTGCTTCACCATTTTTACCATAACTCTTGAACCAGACATCGGATTTGCCTCATTTTTGTCTCATATTTCAGATGATTCAGAGAGCTACAATTGTTATGAAGACATGAAGAGCAAATTCGGACAAGAGGGCGGTTTATTTTGGAGCCGAAGTCATATGTATTTTTGGGCTCGAATTTTGTAATTAAAGCCCATTTTATTTTATTTTCGTTTCGGGCCGACTTGTGGATTGGAGCCCCTCGTTTTGCCATTTTAGGTTAAGTGAGGCAGCAGCCACAAACACATTCTCATTCACGTTTTTAGATAGTTTTGAATCAAATACGAAGTTTTATTTTCTCTCATCTGTTCTTCCTCTCGTTCATCGTGTTCTTCGTGTTCATGATGAACTTCTTCATTTGTTCGATTTTCGTTCTGCATAATCATGACTAGCTAAGCTTGTGATTGACCCATGGATTGAGGATTCCACTATCCGGAGGACTCGTTCTTAACGGTAACAAATTCGTTTGTTTTGTAATTTCGGATTCGATTTACTTTCGGATTGGGTGTTAGATTTAACGCCCGGATCAACATTTCCCAAGGACGTAGTTCGAACTAGGTTAAAGTATCATTGTACGATCGCAGAGATACGCCACGATTCGAATAAATTCGGACGATTGTTGGTTGAGGGAATTCTCGGGCAAATGCGTAGATTTCGGTTTGCCCAGTCGATCACGAAGTTCGGTCATAATCTGTTTTCGTCCAGGAAGGGAAGTGGTGGAATTCGAAATCCTGGGTTAATCTTTTGTTTATCTGTTTAATCTGTGTTTACTTCGTTCGTTATGTTATTTCATTTTTATTCTCTTTGAATCAAAACCCCCAATTTTTTCTTGTTTTATTCTTTGTTCGAATTGAGCCGATCATGAAGTCGTTGGGAAACGACCCAGGTTACATTATACGCAAATCCTTTTCTAATCTGGTTATTTTGGGAGATTACGGCAAATCTCTGTCACCTATTCTAAGTAAGTGGAATTTTTCATATGCATGTGCTCAATACCATTTCATTTGTAGCTCTTATTTGATTTGCTTAAATGGAATTATTTTGGTATTCTAAAGAAGCCTAAACATAGAAAATTTAGAGTACATCTTCAATTGAATCGTGTAGAATTAAGTGTTCGAACTTAATTTGCTTGTAGGATAGGTATATAGCTACTAACCCTACATAATCTCATTAGACTTGCATTTAAATTAATACAATTAAGTATAATCTTGCCTAATGATTTGAGGATTAACATCATTGGAATGCCTTTTAGAAGATGAAAAGACAATATTAGGATATTAAGAGTCCTAGACTAGCAAATATAGCTTTAATTGCAATTAAGGGGAGAGGTTAGACACTAAAAAATAATCAATGCTATAATAATATAAATAATTTTTATACGTAATTTAAAATCATCCATAAATTTATTTTTAACATAGATTTCTTTATTTTATTTTTCTTAGTTAGATCTTTATTCTCATTATCTTTATCCTATACTCGTATCCGCTTAATTTGATCAAAAGTGTAAAGTCACCGCTTAAATGAATTGTTGGTATAGATTTCTCAAAACCGTAAAAAAAAAAATACGGCACTTGCACTTATAAAGTCAAGAGTTTTTTTTTTCCAAAAAAAATAAATAATAATAAAGTCAAGAGTTATAAATTTTGCCTCTATCGGTCTTTATCTTCGATAAATTCGATCGCCTTTCGTTCGTGTTTGTTTCTTTCACTTGATTTCACCCATTGTAAGAAATGTCTCATGTGGCTGTGATAAATATATATGATTTAATAATTAATGAAGGGACTAAATGACTATTGGTAAATGACTTTTGGGAAGAGGTTTAAATCGCTTGATGGGAGCGGTCATATCCATAGGATGTACATGTCTTTTGGATACAAAAGTTATTTAAAGGATAGAAACTTGTGCATTCGCTCTCTGACCATAAGAGATGCCTCTAGTTTTCCATCAAGAAGAGAGGGCGTGTAATGAAGGGTAAAGAGAATGATAAAGTTTCAATTATCGTACTACAAGTGACATATTCTAAAGTATAAATTCTGCAATTATGAATAGAGGTTGGTACATATTGACTTAAACCTATAGTATTATGGAAATCATGAGTTCTTAATATCCTTGTTCATGTTCTTATTATTTGATGTTTGAGCATGAAATTATAAAAAAAACTTACATGTGGTATCAGAGCTTTTGGTTGCATAATTTATGGTTTTCCAATTATGAATCTTATATTGATACATGAATAATACTTTTGAATTTGTTCTTGAATGGATTTATTAATCTTCAAAAGTATGTGAAATGAGTGAAATGAATTTCAAACAAGTAACGTCGATTTGTTGAATCGAAAGTATACATATTATTGTTTTGTGTAGGATTCATGTTTGAAATAGGAATGCATATGACTACATTTATTGAAATTAAAGAAAAAAGATAAGGGTATATTCTTGTCTTTAGATTTTGAAATTGGGTTATAAGAAAATGATTTTATTAAGCCCCAAAATCAGTTTCATTGAAAAGATCTCGAAAAAAGGAAGAGATAGACATCAAAAACGTGTAAATCTAACGTCGGAAACGTCGGTTATGGAGGAAAGAAGAGTTGGGTCTCCATATGGGTATGGTTTGACCTGGCTGGAGGTTGAAGATAACACCCAATTTGAAAAGATATTGTTTTATAACTTTTGGCGTCTCCTCCATTCAATGAAACGACGTGGTTCCACTGGCAGAGAGCCAGCCTTTAAGGTCGCGTCACGAGCCAGCCTTTAAGGTCGCGTCGTACCCACAGATAGGAGTTTGAACCCCCTGGATGGCACTTTTGCGCCAGATTCACTGGCTTTTAAAAATATCACGAAAGAATCACGCCTGGAAAGGGATCGAACTGGAGACGTAAGGCTTTGGTAACAGGCGCCTTAACCATTAAAGCCACCGACGCCCCTTTGGTTATGAATCGGCCTAATTAATATTAAAGCATATTTAGTGTGTGGCTCATTTTATGTTGGGCTAGAATGGATTGGGCCTCTTTGATGCATGTTTCTTTTTGGGCTGTGCTGATTATTTTCAGTCCGAATTTAACTAAAAAAAGAAAAGGTACTGGGCTTAAGTGGAATTTGTTAAGTTTGTTGCTAGATATTAAGAAAAGAAAAACAAAAATATGTTTTTCCTTTTCCTTTTAATTTTGGGCCTAATTTGTTTGAGCTGAATCGTATATTTTTGGTCTAATTTTAATTCAAAAAAGAAAAGGGAGTATAGAAAAGCTTTAATTTTTTATCATCTAGTTTTATATATAACTAGATATTATTGATGGCTTAGAAAAGAAACAAATTATTTTTGTTAAAGCCTTTATATGTTGATATAATATTAAATTACTTAAATGTTGTGAATAGAAATATTAAGAATATTAAACATTTAAGTTTTGGAATTAAGTATCTTGGATTTGTTAGTCACCAAAGTGACCAAATCCTTATGAATTATTTTAATTCCAATTATTATTGTGATATTTCAAATTACCCATAACCTTGATCTTGTGAAATTATGTTTATGTTGTGGGTAAATTGTAGTTTAATTTGTTATTATAGGCGGTTATGGATTAACCCAAAAGTTGATTATTTGTCTTTATAATAATTAAACATAAATGTTGGTATTGTCCATATACTTATAGTTTTATTTATACATCCAAAGATGATAAATATTTCTAGTTGGGATATGCATCATTACCAAATTATGTGAAATCTTTATAGCATCATTACGGTTGAATGTTGTATGTTAATGGGTTCCCAAAGGTGAACATTGATATACATTGAATGAATTATGTTTGAATTTGTGAAGCATGTTGATATATGATATGTATGACTCAAAGCATTAATGTTAAGTTGTTGTTTCTCATGTTATCGAATTGATTAATAATATTGGAGAACAACAAATGTATGATCCCAATCCTCATGATGAGATTATTGTTATTGAACCGATACTTTTTCACAAGCCATGAATAGTGAAAATGGTGACAAGTGGTTAGATGCCATAAAAGATGAGTTGAAATCTATGAAACAGAATGATGTTTGGGACCTTGTTGAGTTACCAGAAGGATGTAAGAGAGTTGGTTGTAAGTAGGTCTTTAAGACCAAACATGACTCTCATGGTAACTTAGAATGTTACGAGGCTAGACTAGTTGTAAAGGGATTTACTCAGAAAGATGGCATTGACTATAAAGAAACATTTTCACCATCAGTTTCTAAGAAGGATTCTCTAAGGATCATTAAGGTATTGGTGGCTCATTATTATTTAGAGTTACATCAGATGGATGTGAAAACTGTCTAGAAAAAGGAAAGGAGCACAAGGTATGCAAATTAAAGAAATCAATATATGGACTTAAATGATACCGTTGTTTCCTTTGGATATAAAGAAAATACTGTTGATCGGTGTATATATCAGAAGGTTAGTGGGAGCTTGATATGTGCTCGGACTTGTAGGAGACCAGATATTGGCTTTGCAATGTTGGAAGATACCAGAGTAATCCTGGTATAGATCATTGGAAAGCTGCAAAGAAAGTTCTGAGATATTTGCAAGGAACTAAAAGTTACATGCTTACTTATAGGAGGTCTAGCAACCTTGAAGTGATTGGATAAGCAGTCGGTAATTGCTGCATCCATTATGGAAGCTGAATTTGTGGCATGCTTTGAGGCCACGGTTCATGCTAAATGGCTATGGAATGTTATTTCAGGGCTTTGATTAGTTGACAGTATAGCCAAGTCACTGAAAATTTATTGTGATAATTCCGTAGCAGTCTTCTTTTATAAAAACGACAAGCATTCCAAAGGTGCTAAGCATATGGAATGAAAATACTTTGTCGTTAAAGAAGAGGTTCAGAAACATAGAGTGTCAATAGAATATGTTAGCACCAATCTTATGATAGTTGGTCCCTTGACATAGGGATAACCACCTAAGACATTTACTGGTCATGTGTATAGTATGGGTATTATGTTTGCTAGCGAATGTTAAAATTATTGTTATGTATTTGTCATTGACACTTTGAGCTCATTAGTATATATGTGTTTATGAGATTCTCTTGTTTTCAACTTTATGCATGCATGCATAAATGGTATTGTTGTAAAACAGGATTTTTCTGTTATGAAGACATTATTGATGGACATTACAATTACTTCCATTAAAGTGTCGTGTCAAGGAGAAAGACTAATAAAGTAGTACATGTAAGGGACTACGTCGACATACTAATGTACAACCGCCATGACTCGTATTGGTTTTATTCTTAACTATGACTTATGATGTAACCAATATATATGAAATCTTTTAGCCAAGATTATGTGCAAAATTATTGATATTTTGTTAAATCATGAAATGACATATATCACATGAGCCAAGTAGGAGAATGTAAGAAATGTCTCATGTGGCTGTGATAAATATATATGATTTAATAATTAATGAAGGGGCTAAATGACTATTGGTAAATGACTTTTGGGAAGATGTTTCTTGATCTTGATGGGAACAAGTCATATCCATAGGATGTACATGTCTTTTGGATACAAAAGTTATTTAAAGGATAGAAACTTGTGCATTCGCTCTCGACCATAAAGAGACGCCTCTAGTTTTCCATCAAGAAGAGAGGGCGTGTAATGAAGGGTAAAGAGAATGATAAAGGTTTCAATTATCGTACTGCAAGTGACATATTCTAAAGTATAAATTCTGCAATTATGGATAGAGGTTAGTACATATTGACTTAAACCTATAGTATTATGAAAATCATGAGTTCTTAAGATCCTTGTTCATGTTCTTATTATTTGATGTTTGAGCATGAAATTATAAAAAAACTTACACGACCTACTTCCTACCTCTTCTATGGCCTCATCTCCTTCTTTTCCTCTTTTGATCTCTTCCAATCGTTCTCCCTATTGTCTCTTCCTACTGGTTTTCTGTTTTCCTAAGGTAGCCCTAGTACAGGTTTCCCTTCTTTCCTTAATCCTTTACTTCTTCCCCGTTTCTTCATACCCCGTCTCATGTTCTTGTTTTTCATTGGCTTGTTTTATTTTTTATTTTTTTTGGCTGAGTTTCTATCTATTTATTGTTCTTTTACATCTTTTTGATGATGGATGATCCTCCGGAACCTCTGTTTCAAGCACTTTCTGATCATCGCTCCTATTGTTTTGGAGCTCGTTCTTCTCTAACCTCCAACACCAAAAAAAGATGACAACATTGCGAAGCACTAGGCTAGAGCTGAATATGTGGGCCAACCGCTGGTTATGAGTTGGCCCACTGCAAGTTGACAACCGGATAGATTGGGTTCAGAAGTCTCATATTAAAATGGTTTAGGAACCCAATTACAGGTTAGCCTGCCCAACCCATTTATCTTTTTCTATTTTTTGATTTTTTGATTTTTTTTTTTTTTTTTTTTTTTGTATATTGGTTTTTCATATATTTTTTAAATGATATTTATCTAATTACCTATTAGACTATTACTTAACATAAAATGAAATAACTTTCTCTTACAAATCTAAATTATAAAAATAAATTGCTAAAATATAAAGCGATAATAAAACACCTAATTCAAAGAATCAAACATTATAAGTTAAGCCTACATCACAATTCAGCATACTAACATTCAATCCATTATTAGCATTCAACACAATCAACACACTGTTAGGGGAGTGTCTTTTTTTTTTTTTTTTTTTTTTTTTTTTTTTTTTTTTACAATTTTAAAAAATAAAAAATTAATATGGGATAAACTATGGGCTGGTGGGGTAACTCATCACAGGTTTGGGTTTTGTGGGTTTGGACCAAAAAAACCCTTACCAAAATGGTCCCAATTTTTCGCAACTTGGCACGCCAATTTTTACGGGATGGCAAGTTGTGTTAATATTTAGGTGTTCTAGAGACATTACGTAAGGATAGATCAACACCATTTCTATGTTGTAGTAGTGGCGGACCCAAGATTTTAGGTTTGTGGGTGCACAATTAGTGGTGGGATTAGGGTACGCCCCTAAAAAAGTTAAAGGAAAGTTTTAAACGCATTAAAAAACAAACGAATATAAATAATAAAAGAAAATAAAAATTCAACTTACATAGAAAAATAATAATCAAGAGTCAGACATTAAATTTAAATGGTTATAGCCGATATTTTATAAAATTATAATTAAAATATTAAATAATAAGCTTAATTTGTTCAAATTTGATTACAACAAATCACAATCATAGAAATAAAGTAAATAAAGTATTCACTTTATGAAAATATTTTAATCATATATAGTCTTTGGTTCTTTGCAATACAATCATAAAACTATTCAAATGTAATTTTAGTACATGATCATTTAAAATCTTAATAATGATTTTTTCAAATATTAAATTTGCATCATTTAAAATTACCCTGATCTAATATTTAAAATAAGAAACCATTAAATTCAGCAAAGGAATCCAATCTTACATTATTAAGGGTGAAAACAGGGGCGCCATGAAAGGTATTTGTACTGGGGCACTAGAATTGACTGCCCAGGAAAACACTGTGAAACCTGCGCAGGTTTGGGTCATCAGGAGTCCAGCCTCAGGTGTGCCCTTGAAGAGGCCATGTATCTTCAGAGAACTTTTGTCATGCCATCAAGGATGTGTATAAATCCAATGAAATGGATCTTTCAGCTGTCCAATACCTCCAGTTCAGAGGCAAGTGGGAAGCAAGTTCTAGTTTCAAACCTTGGATATATATAGAGAGAGAATAGATAGTTGAAACTGACAGCACCATATAACGGTCAATTCATACCATCAACTATATTTTAAACTCTAAATGGGCAGAAATTTGTGCATAAACCTTCTCTATGATGCTAGGACACGTTGGATCAAAGCATTCTTCGTCACAAATGTTGCAAATGTTTCTCTCTCTTATTTTCTATTATTATTTTCCATCCCAATAGCACACACAAATAACCTTATTGCATTATATTGCCTATGGTGCAATCTATATGTAAGAACATCAACTAAAAATAAAAACTATGCTATATACTATCTATATTAAGTAGAATTAAATTTGGCTTTAGAACATCATTAAGGAAATCCATACACCTTATCATCTCACTTTTCTTTTTATGCTTCTTTGAAAAATATAAACTTCTATGGTTCTTCTTAACAATCCACATCACCAATGCGAGATAAGAAACAAAATGATTGATTTACAGAGCTCCTATTTTAAATATGTACTAAGGTAATTCATATAGCAACCTCTTACTTTTTAAAAAAAAATAAAAATAAATAAATAAATAAATGAAAAACGCTTAGTTATGGGGAGTTACTAATGTTGAAGAAGGAAGAAAAGTAGATTGCAAAATGAATCTTAGAGTACCGAATTTCAACAAGGAAAAGAAAAAAATATTACTGATTTTCCCGTAATTTTTAGAATGACATCAAGAGGTAGGGAGAACTCTCAAAAGGCAAATCACGGTTTAGTATAGAGAGTTCTATGTATTAGTTTTGAAGTGATATTTAGAGGAGGTTTGTATTAGTTTTAAAGTGTATCAAACATCACTAGTCCTTTGACAAAACTACTCAGCTCTGAAGTCTAAACACTAGATTTGCTTAGCTAGCTTCTAAAATCTTCAAAGTTATCAACTAATGGTGACATAAAATTAAATCTCACTCATAGGAATCATATTGGGGAAAAGCATTCTCAGTTTAATTAAGCAGAGTAATTTCCTTAATCATGTCTCATCTTCATAAATTTAGTGCCACTAATAAGCGACAATTCCAAATGCACTAGATGGTGGCATATACATAACAAGGTAGATTTTAGGAACGATTGCCCAAATACTTGCAGCAAAATTGAAGTTAGGCCCATTCATGCATTTTCAAATATTGGGATTTTTCCAGCACAGCAGGGCAGTCCTTGAATTAAGTAATAATACAAGATTACTAAATGACTTGTGCAGATCCAAGTGCTTGCCATGTTCGGAAGAATCAAAACAAACAAAATAGTACCAGTTGTACTTCATAATAGAAGGATTTAGCAGAAATATGTAAAACTGTCCCTTCCTAAAAACAATATTCCAGAATAAATGGGTGCCAACAGCAAAAAGAAAATCAAGGTTATTAGATACCTCAGCAATTTGCTAAGGAATGCTTCACAAACGATTTACATTATATTCCCATATTTCCCATGGCGCCAAGCAATATTTTTCTAGATTTTAGTCGTCCTGAAACAATTTTAGGATGCCACAAATGACTTTTACTCCAAAAAAATTAAATCTCATGGCGTCAAACAAAAAATTCTCATATTTCCCATGGCACAAAAGATTATTCCCAGATGTTAGGCGTCGTGAAACAATGTTAGGACGACAAAAATCAATTTTATGAGTCCTAAACCATAATTCAGAACGCTCAAGGCTCAACTTCATTGTAAAGAATTACAAGAATGCCACCACCTTCATTTTTTACTTTTTGTTTCTTAATAAAGACATCTTTTAAGGTAGTAATATCCAATTTTTGTAGTAGTGCCTCGTTAGTCATGAACTAACTTCCTGAGGCTGAATGATAATAATTTTATATGTATACAAGGAACACAATTGCTAGTTCTTAATTTAATATATTCAGTTGCTTATAAGTAATTTAATTTCTTGTCGATTAGTGAGAGCTAAGGCCTAGATCAGTGGCCTTGGTTTACTGAGAGGAAGTTAGGGTTAGACATTTGAGAAGCAGTGATTACTAGGAAGGCTGGTGCAATGCTTGACCTATTATTGTAGGCTTCAGGAATGGATCTACCGCTCATAACCATAACACCTTGATTTGTATTGATAATCCAACTAGAAAAATCGTCATAGACATATGAGAGAAGTACAGACTAGGATTGTACGTATCGGACGCGAGAGCTTTGATAAATTAGCGTGGTGTGGTTAACTGAATAACTTTGCATAGGGTGTTCATGCTGTAGCATTAGCGAGAGCTGTACAGTATAAATGCTATAACATTGCGTATAGGCAACTAGGTGAATGATATGCTTAGAAAGGATTCCGAGTTCAGTTTATCTTCTTACTACTATCTTATTACGACTACGATCATTTAGTTATTTTCTTGTTTATTAGTATAGCTATAAAAACTCTCAAACAAATTAGATTTATTCTCTTGTTAAACACAACTAATTCTGCAATTCGGTGTCATCATTTGATATCCAGTCTCTGTGGGACAATACTCTACTTACTCTTTATTACTTGTTCGACTAGTTCACTTGCCAGCAAGGAAATCGACCAATAGGAGCCGTGAAGAGGCACCGATGGATGGAGAACGTGAAGAGGCGCCGGTAGGAGCAAATGCCGGAATAGGTTCATCAGAGTGTAGTTTCTAGCATTAACTTGATAGAATTTTTTAAAATTGTTTGGTGCTTAAACTAAGGAAGGGTTGGCCTATGTTGTTCAGTCATAAGTCATCCTGAAAGACGGGGAGTCTTCTACTAGACTTAAACACCAACCTGGCTAATACGTTTGATCAATTATGTTGGGTTCCAAGCAATAGGTATAGCTAAGAGCTGAATCTTAGTCTGTAAATTGTATCACATGAATATTCCTTGGGGAGTTTTAATATATCAGCTTATGTCTGAGCGTTTTATATCAGTTACTCATTCTCCAAACGTAATACATGCTCTCCGTTCCGCTTTACTCTGATCTGTCAACACCGTATTCTTTGATATTACGTATCATAATAAGTAGCAAGGGATTGGGGTGTTACAAAATAGGCATTATTTTAGGTGACTTTATGTCACATATGTTAATCATTTTAATATGGTAACATATTCCTTAAAATACAAGATTTTTGGTAAATCAAAAATGGAAAGGTATTGAGCATGGATGGAGGAGAGGGAGGGAGGAAGGACTGAGAATGGAGACTAAGCTTGATGCCTGAAACAATTGGTAGGACCCACAAGGAAAAAGTAAAGGCCGTTTATGAAACTCGATGGTGGTGGTATTTTTACCCATTTATAAAAGTTTATAGGTATATTTAGAGTTAGAGATTTAGAAAATAATAGGCTCCAACATAGAATATCACTTTATGTTATCTTTAATTAGGCGCTCTAATATAGCAGAATATTTGTGCTAACTAAGCCACATAATTTAAAATAATTTTAAAATGAATTTGAAATGGTTCCTTTAAATTAATGTTTAGTATCGATCGATTTTAGTTTTTTTTTTTTTTAGGAACATGAAAATCAAAGCGAAAATGAAATTATATATTATGATTTTGTAAAAGATTACATACGAATATAAGGTTGGTAGAAAATGGAAGATAGATGATGGATACCTAGATAGGATTCTTTTGAGAAACATGTTATTGATTATAGATATTAGATAAGATGCTTTTAGAGTTGTTATAATTCATATAGATCATGCCATATCATATCGATCAATAATGTGCTTTGAATTTATTTTTACAATTCTTAACTTTTAAAAAAAAAAAATCATATTCTGTTCAAAAGGTGTTAGAATTCATTTTGGTTATTCTAATATTAATTTTCTAACTTTAATTCTTAATGGATATGATTTTTTAAAAGATAATACACATTGAATATAAGACGGATATAATACAGTAGCTGAGGGATAAGATGCTCTTAGAAAACGTATCACAGATTTAGATATGATTTGACATGCTCAAGAGCTCCCTTATTTCTTAAAAAGAAAAATGTTTATCTTTTTTATAAAAGAATTAATTGATATTTTAGTAACTTAAAGTAGATAAAATAGAATTATCAATTTGATTATAACCGATATACTAAATCATGCTGTGTATGAAATTAATTAATATGCATTAAAAATAACTATATATAGGCCAAAGCTCCATCGGCCATGCTCAAATCGTAGACGCCTCTTTCGTATTCTATATTTCCCTTTCATATATCGTTAGCCTCTTTCGTGTTCTACGTTTCCTATTACTCGCCTTAGCCTCTATCGTATTCTATATTTCCTTACGTGGTAGCTCATCATGTTTTCCCGCGACGACATCCCTTATATTCCTCCCCACATTGTTGAAGAAATTTTGCTTAGACTAGATGCCCAAACCCTATTCCAATGCTCCTTTGTTTGCAGAGAGTGGATTGATCTTATTACTAGTCTCGATTTCATATCCTGCAGTTCAGAACAAACTTTTGGTTCTCAAAATCAAATTATCCTCATTAAATTTTGTCATTGCACAGAGAACGTGGAAACTTATGGACGGAAGGTTATTCATTTTTCATATTGTCCTCATTGTCGAGTAACTTATTCCGTACATTCAGATAATGATCAATTTCATTTGCTTCACACCATAGAGAATCCTGACATTGATGATTTTAAAGGCAAAAAGTGATAGGCGTGAGCAATGGGTTAGTATGTCTTGCCAATGAATTACCTTTCAAATTAATTCTTTGGAACCCAACTATTCGAAAATATGTATGGCTTCCCCTTAAGATGACTTGGGACGAAAGATTATGTATTGTAGGCTTTGGTTTTGATGGGATCAACAATGACATAAAAGTTGTGAACATTGTTTATCGTTATCGTGGTCATTTTAAGAAAGATAATGAGTTTGACTCCGTATGGGTTTTCTCATATGTCACTTGGTCATGGAAGTGGAAATGTGTGCCACATAGTATCCTTCATCAATGTTCCATTTCATCTTCAAGCGTATTTTGTAATGGTGTGCTTTATTGGATTGCTTTTCATAAGGAAGAATATTATTACTTCATACTTACATTTGATCTTACACATGAAGTGTTTGGACAAATATTGTTTCCTAGTGACGCCGATCCTTCTCCTGGTGGTCATTTGAATTCTATTGTGACAATGGGAGAATCACTTCTCTTGATACAAAGGACTCGTCTACACTCATCTCTTATGATTTGGACCCTGAAACAGTTTGGAAACCAAGAGTCCTGGGCAAACACGTTATCAACAACGACAAAGATAGTTCCTGATCACATATTAGGTGCGAGGAAGAATGGTGACCTCATACTTGAATATGAAATCGCAGATGGGCAAATCCATAGGTACAATCCAACAAATCTAACCCACTCTCTAGTGGCAGCTATGGAAAACTGTGTTTTCTTCTCTTATCACACCAAAAGCTTGTATTTACTTGAAAAAGGGGAAGATGTTCATTCTTATTAAACTGTTATACTATTTACTTTTATTTGAATTTATAATTTGAACATTTGTATTCTGGATCAATTCTCTCATAAGGTTTTTAATTGTTATTCTCACTTTAATTTAAGTTACTTTAGGATTACTATTTATAGTTAACCTATCCGTATAACATAAAAAATTCTAAAAAATACATACCATTCTTGAATATTCTAATTTAGAATAAGCACTCCATTCCTGTAACTGTTTTTTTTTTTTAAAAAATAATAATAATAAAGGCACAACTTTGTTTCATGGAAACTGAGTTGTATATGGAAGGTTGAAAATAAGTTTATAATATCACATAGATCTTTTAAAATATAAGACCTCTTTAAATAAAGATATATTCAAATGGTGAACTTCCCACATACTTAAACAACCAATCAATTTCAACATATTAAAATATAAGATCTCTTCTCTTAGGGTCCACACACACACACAAATCAGGAATCTACATGTTTTGGGGAGTAACTGCCAAGCAATCTGCATACTTATTTCCTCGGAATTCCAAACCTCCTTCCGCTGAACTTTAAGCCTAAAGTAGCTCTAGAACCATATCACGACTCACCCATTCAATTGCAATAACATTTTTCTATCTGCATAACAATAATGGTGACTTTAAATCCTGAAGTCTGTAGCGAAAATTTCAACTTTTTATTTTAGTTTCATGTTAACTGAAAACATATAAAGAAGTGATACCTTATCAGATGCAAAGATAGTAAGGCGAGGCCAAATTCGATTATTCCAATATTGTATAAATACAAATATCATCAAAAAGCCATGACATGATGGAATATAATAATTGCCGCTACCATATCTTGATAATATAAGAGCTCGATCTCGACCTATAAAACTCTTGTGCAGGGCTTCGGGCGATCAATATGTACAGTAGTTATTATAAGGTTAACGTGCCATTAATAATATAAAATTTGAGAGAACTTGTGTCTACTATCCAGTTTAAGGTCTATATCAAAAAACGATACCTTTTATATACCACTCTGGTCTTATTTATAAATGATTTTTAACTAAATCGATCTCACATACCAACAAGAGCTAGTTAGTTGAATGATAATAGTGTAAATTTCCAACTTTACCATCATTTATGAATGTGTATTTTTCAACTCTTTCTTCTCTCTATTTTCATTGGTACAATTTATATGAACATAACTGTCACAATTTCAATTACTACCCTGAACCTGAACTTATAAATAAGATCAAATTTTTTCCTTATAAAAGACTTATAAATAGGATAAGAGTTGTGGTATGGCACCACGTGTTCTGCTACGGATCTTTTTCTTTTCAAAGGCTGTGTTTGCCCTTGAGCTCTCCGATTATGATTTCATCTACGTCTGCGAGATCCATGACAAAATATATGATGACAACCTGGAAAGATATCTTCCGACGTGGCACTCCTCCTCCATTCACACCTCCATTTCGTCCACGCCAGCAACCTGGCTCGCACTCCATATCTTCTTCCCTACCAGACATCGATGTTATCTGATTTCTTACCGCGGTCTCTCTTGGTTCTCAAATTGGTCAAGTAAGTCGAAGTGAAAAGTTTGTTCTATTGTATTTTAACTAAACTTGGTGTGATGAATATGGTTCACAGATCACAGAAACTATTATCATGCAATACTGCTATTGATTGACTATCTCTGATTTCTTTCTTTTTTCTTTTTCTTTTTCCTTTTTTTTTTTTAAATTTTCTTCAGCGTCAGGAAAGCAGGGAAAAAATTGATACATATAATTGTTCATTTTTGGATATTCATGGTCAAACCTTTATTATTTGTGGGTTTCAACCTGTGTTTTCCCGTTGATACATGGTTGTGTTAAATTTTTGGTAGATTTGAGATAATTGTTTATGGGATGATGCCAGTTGTCAACCTTCGGCTTTCTTGAGGCTGCTTAGGGCTCTGTAACTACTTCTTATAGTTTTTGATTATTTGTTTCGGTATTTCCAAAAGTCATGGTGCTGGGAACTATTAATTTTGTTTAGCTTTTCACACGACCTATGTCTAGCAACATTTTTCTTTGGTTGAAACTTCTTTTTTTCTTAACCTCTGTTTGCTTAGAAGGAGTGAGAATGTTGTGCGGTCTTTTTTTTCTTCTTCTGTTTTTTATAAAGAATAATTTTTTTTTTTTTAAAAAAAAAAAAAATAAAACACATTCACGTGGTTCTGAAATGAAGAATATAAGAAAGGAATCTTTAATTTGCATGAAATGAGCTTAAACCTGTATAATTTGTCTAACAAGGTGGGTATTTGGCTGTCTTAATTAAAAAGTTGCTTATAAGTGCATTGCGGGTGTTTGATTCACTCCAGTGTGAGAAAATACAACCAGAGATACGCTATTATACTTGTATTGGTCTAGTTACGACTTACAATATAAGATGATGAAAAACTTACTAGTATGTAATAAGGAGCAGTGGTCTAGAAGGCCCACCAGGAGAAAGGATCCGATGTTATATTTTTGCCCAATTTGGATGTACTCCTAGAATTCTTCGATATCTAGTATCTTCAGATAGCAAGTCATTGTTTTTTCTGACTTACTGCACATTATAGCAACGGTTACTATTAAACACCACAGTTGGTCCTCCTCTGAGTTGTACATTCTCATCTAAATCTGTTTTTCCAGTTTATTGTTCTTAATCCTTGTGCTTTTTCCTTAGGATACATTTGATATTTGCTACTGCAGAGTCTTCAAACTTGAGAAGAAATAAAAGGAGCGGTAGAATTGAATCTCTTTCTCATTCACTCCAAGCTCTCATTAACTTTAGGATGATGCCATTTTTTAACCTTTGATTGGAAAAAAACAAAAAAAAAACAAAAAAAAACAAAAGCAAGTTTCATAGATAGCAGAGTGTTATAGGTGAAAAAAAAAAAAAAATCAGCGATATTAACTCACCATCACATCAAACTTCCAAGGTTAGAGTTGAAATTAACAAATTAAAATTTTTTTTTTTTTACAAAAAGGATTAATTTAAGAAATATAATGGATATCAACTTATCGTTAGATCAGACTTTCAAGATTAAGAAAATGAAGAGGCAAAATATATAAAACTAGGTACACAAACTTTCAACAGATTTTGAACATTAGAGGGTAGGGTAAGAAAACAACAATCAGAGAGTTGTGTGAGGAAATCCAAAGAAACAACAGAGAGAAGGAAGATTGAGAGAAAGATTAAAGGAAAAATAAAATAAACTGATGGTGTAATCACCTGCAAGGATTCTCGCCGAGTATCTTGATGACTAAGGAGCGTCTAACTTCACATTTTCTTCAGTTTTGGAGAGAGTTAGGGAGAAATTCTTGGAGCTGAAAAGAAATTGTGTGATCGGAGAGTTAAAGGTTACAAAACAGAACTAATCACATGTCACATCCCAATTTCGGAAGCGATTTTTTTTTTTTTTAAACGGTATCATGATCAGAGTAGAGCACCGGAAGTGAAAATAGTATTTCAAAAGATATGTATCTGATAACATCAACTGTATGTTTTGCTACTAACAGCGGTACAATAGTTCAAGTGGTTCTAAATTCAAAATACATTCAAAAGGGGGGCCCGACCAGTCCGTCCTAAACCTGCTGCTTACCCTTGTCTCCGCTCCTGTTCACTCCGGAACCTGAAGCTATGGTAAGAGCTGAGGTTCAAAGTACATTGAACCCCAGATAACGATTAACCTCATGTTCAAGTACAATTATGTATGACAGATATTCATGATGTCACAGTAAAATTCACATATACCAAGTAATAACACACCATATACACCTGCATATGAATGTTATTACAGTCTGCACTATTCACCAGTGCCACGATGTACGGTCGTGTCCTCAGCGCTAGGAAAACTTAACGGCGTTATCATGACTATAACCCGTATAAAGCTGTATGTGCACAGTCAATAACTTTTGAAAACAGAATCTCAGTTCAAAAACACATCTCATCACATATAGGTATACAATGAACATCGAGTCAAGTGTTACAAGACGCGTCCATACCTTCGTCGGCGTTTGTCGGTACATTTGACGTCAGAACTGTGATCGCGTTGATCCTATAATGGTAATACCGTATTTATTAATTTGTAAGTAATATCCTAAGAGATATTTTGGCCCCTAATGACCATTTTGCCCTTACAACTTTTATTTTTCACTTTATTCCCTCAAAATTCGTACAACAACGCTGGTATAAATCTGGACAGCATTTTGTCTAACTTTGAAAAATCATAATTAATTCTACAAAAATCGAAATGAGGATCCGTAAAATTCTTTGGAATCCTTAGGATGTCTATTTTCAAGTAAAAATAGTCACCTTTGCCCAGATTTCACGAATCACTCCCAGGTTTTAAGTTTTGAACCTCTGCCCAGAATTTTTCCAGAATTTCGTAGCCTAACTTTGAGGAATTTTAACTCTCTGTACAAAAATCATTTTGACATGTTATTGACATATGTAAAAAGCCCTATATGTCTGTTTTAACCATGAATTTTCTCAGAATTTTGTGACCATATTTTCAATATGAAATTCTGGCATTTTCATGGCTGACTCCAGAAATTCCGAAACCGATGAAATTTCGCCAACTTCGTTACTTTCATGATCTCTTCCAGAAATTTTGCCATAACCTCTACTCCATCAATTTTTCGAGATAAATGCAATTTTAACTATAAAAACATCTAACTAAAATTATCCTAGCATATCTAAGATCTAAGCTACTTCTAAGAATTTAAGAACTACAACTTAAAGAACTTAAAGCTAGAACTAGAAAGCTTACCAAGAACTTTGCTCCTTCTTTCTTCAAGGCTCTCACTCTCACTTTCTCTCTATGTTTCAGCTTGTAAGCTTTGTGAATTGGTGAGAAAATATGAAGAGCAAAGCCCTATTTATAGCAAAAGGCTATGGCATTTGTGTAATTGTCTTGCTAGCTTTCATTGGTGGATTCCAAATGAAGTTTAAATTGTGACAACTTCTTGACTTCCTTTTAAGTTAGAATTTCCTACCTCTTCCATTCCACTAGATAGAATAACTAGATAAAAATTCATTTGGGGACCTTAATGAAGTTTGATTCAAATTTTCTTTTTGGTTTTGAACTCTTGAGATTTTTGGCTTTAATTAGAGACCTCAATCTCTCATTTTCTCTATTGGAAAATTCTTAAAAGTTGAGAAAATAGCTTTGGTTATAGTCAAATTGAAGCTTGAATTTTGCTTGTTAATAATCACTTCTTATCTTTGATTGATGGTTAGTGGATTTCAAGATACAATTTATTTTGTATAGATTTCCCTTTGATTAAATCTTGAATTAATCCCATTGATTATCTTAATCATCTTATGTGTAATCACTTCATTGGCTAATGGCTTGACTTTCTCCTTGATTTTTCCTCTCACCACCTTATCCTCTCTATGCAAGTGGCCAATTTGATTTTTAGAACTCTTTCTCTCTCTCCCAAGTGCCAAAACAGACCCCCCTCCCCTTTGTTCAGTTTTAGTTGCATTTTTATGCTCTAATTGATTGCATGTGGGGGTTATCTAATTGGTTGTTTGCCTAGTTACATGGATTAGGCTTTATAAGAATTAATTAGGGCCTTTAGATAATCTTTATGAAATTAATTCTTGACCTTTAGATCTTGTTGCAATTGTTGACTTTTTCAACTCTTGATTAATTCTTGATTAACAACTTAATTATAAGCTTAATCATCTCTTGATTGTTATATTATTGGTTCAAGAAGTGTTTTATGATTGCTAACAATTCATTTAATGCTAAATCTTACTCCCTTATTAGCTCTTGACATTTGATTAGGCTAATACACCTTTAATCAATGGCTATTTTAATATAAATTGCTGAATAATTACCTAAATATTCCATTAGGGTAGTTTTAATTGCTCATTAGTTATTAAAAATTGCCCTTAATTGTTTCAAGTGTTTTGGTAATTTTTTATGGTCTTTTATAAATTAGACATGAGCTATTTATTAATTATAAGGTGTTAGAAAGTTTAATCTCTCAATAAATTATGAGAATAGGTATTTAAGGCTCTTTAATCAATTATGAAACCTTGGACAATTTTCTTAATTTAGTGAAGGTTTAGTTCTTAATTTAATGGACATTGTTTTCTCTAAATTTGTCTAAGTATTTTCATTTCCATATGAATCATAGTTTTAATATGGTATTTGTGGTATTTTATGGTATTTTATGATACCTAATATAATTTCTTAACTTATTGGCTATTCTAATTCTAGGGGAAAAATTGCCTAGAAAATAAAATAAACATGTCTCAAAATTTGAGACCACATATTCACCTATTAAATATACTCTATTTATCAAAATATTGTATTTAAGACCAACAAGAAATTTTGGGTATTACATCACATCCATCGTATCGATCACTTTCTTTTGGCATTATTTGGATGAACATATCAGCTGATTACCACCTCATGCGATGTTATTATTAGTCGTCTTTATGTAATCAAGGTAATAATTTTTTAAATATATGTTATTTTAATGTTTCACAAGCAAATAAACAAATAACTAACTAATTTAAAGCTTCCCTTTACTAACCGAGGAATTCGTGATTACTGGTAGTATGTTACCAGAATTTTAAAATTTCAAAAGCATTAACCAATGCCCACTGTATGTATTCCCTTTTTGAAAACAAAACGCAACATTAAAACTACAATTACGAAATTTGACTTATGTTTAGCATTCTGATTCTATTTATAAGTTGAAATTAACTCATTCTCAAATACTAAGAAAATTTAGTTAAATTAACAATAATTATGAACTAAATTTTTTATTTTGTCCTCATTTATAAATTGGTATTTTTCACCTTTCTCTTCTCCCTCTACTTTTTTATTATAATTAATAGGGATGAAATTGTAAAACTATCATTTATTAGACTGTAAGTGGATAAACCATAAGGACGAATTTTTTTTCCCAATCTGGGAAAGTTGATATACACACACACACACCGTTGTGTGTGTTCGCTCCACCTATATCTCCTGTTCCTAAAGCTCTGAATTAAAATCAATCTAATAATATTGAGTAACATTTATGTTTTGCCTCACGTATCTATTGACATAAGAAATACCCATGTACATATATAATCTTATTTAAGTTGGAATTTATTTTGAAAATGGCTCAATGCTTTTCTAATTTCTGGTGGGAGGATTTAAGGTATAGGTCCAAAAACATTCCACCATCTTAGAAACCATTGAGGAAAGTTATACTTGGTTTTTTGTTTGAAATAAATAAACCAAGTATGTTTAAAGATCTTATTCTGATCCCAAAAAATGTTGTACCAGGCATCACAGTAATCCCAGTAACTATATCCTTTAGGATCATATGAGATTGTAAATTCTGTGTGTTTGTTCAAATCTTGCCCCCGTTTAGGTGTGAGAACTTGTAAAATTTGAAGAGTAGAATGAGTTACTAAAGATTCTTCCTCTTTAAAAGTATATCGAGATAACTCAATAGACCGAGAATAAACCAATATTACCTCATAAAATTCTCTTGTTTTTTGAAAATTGGTAGGAATGAAATGGAATCCAGAAGGAAAAACTTTCAAAGCTACCTGGTTTGGTGTTTCAAAGAAGAACTCAGGCTCAATTTGTAGGATATTCATTACTATGTCTGGTTTGGCCTGGTTTTGTAACCTGAGGAGGTATTTTCTAGGCTAGTTGGAGACTAAATTCAGTGTTAGCTAAATCGTACTCCTTTTTACCGATTGCCTGCGAAGAAGAGGCAATTAATGACAAAGCAAGTGCTCTATCATATTCAAGGGCCAGGGTTTTATTATCTTTCTTGGTTAATACTTCCTCCCAGGTTTGGGTTGGAGGTTTCTTAACGTAAGATTCGATTGTCTTTTTTCTAGGCTTGACAGGAATGAGTCTCTGGGTTTGGGACTCAGTTTTTGGAGTAGATGACTCGGTTTGGGGGTAGATGACCCTAATCTTGTTTGTGATCTTGTTTGTCTAGTTCCTTGTGTTTGAGGAATTGACTGACTGGCAGATGCTCCTTGTGTTTGAGGAAGGGATTGCTGCTGCAATAGTTGTTTAATGATCTCCTTCAAATCTGCTTCGGAGACTGGACTTTCGGTGTAACATCCCAATTTTCGGAAGCATTTTCAGAATTATTTGTTCAGAGTAGAGCATCGGAAGTAAATAATATTTAGAAAAGTAACTGATAAACATCCATTGTAGTGTAAGAGTTGGCTGTTAACAGCGGTCCAAATTTTTTCAAATGTTATCATTGTTTAGTACAAATCAAAAAGGCTTCCTCCGGCCGTCTCCTACATCGGCTGCTTACCTCTATCCTCAGTCCTGTTCACTCCGGAACCTGAAGCTAAGGTGAGAGCTGAGGTTCAATACCCATTGAACCTCAGGTAACGGTTAACCTCATGTTTATGTACAGTTATGTATGACAGTTATCTCATGACATCACAACTATGTTCACATATAAAAAGTAATAACAACACGACCACCGCATATGAATGTTATTTAGCCCGCACTATTCACCAAAGTGCCACGATGGCCTATCGTGTCCTCGCTAGGAAAACTCAACAATAGCGTTATCATGACTATAACCCGTATAAAGCTGTACGTGTTTGAACAATTCTTTTAAACACAGAGTCACAGTTTATGAACATATCTATCACATATAGGTATACAGTAAACATCAGAGTTAGTGTTACAGTACGCGTCCGTACCTTCGTCGGTGTTGTCGGTACGTTGATGGTCGGACGGTGATCATGTGTACCCTATAATGGTAATATCGTATTTATTAATTTAAAAATAATATCCTAAGAGATATTTTGGCCACTAATGACTATTTTGCCCTTGCAACATTTATTTTCCACTTTATTCCTTCAAAATTCGTAGAACAACGCCGGTACAAATCTGGGCAGCATTTCGTCTAAATTTGAAAAATCATAATTAATTCTAGAAAAATCGAAAAGAGGATCTGTAAAATTTTATGGAATCCTTAGGATGTATATTTTAAATTAAAAATAATCACCTTTGCCCAGATTACATGAATCACTCCCAGGTTTTAAGTTTTGAACCTCTGCCCAGCATTTTTCCAGAAATTCGTAGCCTAACTTTGAGGATTTTTATCTCTCTGTACAGAAATCATTTTGACATGTTCTTGACATATTTAACAATCCCTATATGTCTATTTTAACCATGAATTTTCTCATAATTTTGTGACCATAGTTTCAATATGAAATTCTGGCGTTTTGATCACTGCCTCCAGAAATTCCAAACCGATGAAATTTCGCGTAACTTCGTTACTTCGATGATTTTCTTCCAGAAATTTTGCTATATGACCTCCCTCATCATTTTTAATAAAGAAAATTTTGACTATAAAAACATGTAAATAAAATTATCCTAGCATATTTAAGATCTAAGCTACTTCTATCTAAGAATTTAAGAACTAGAACTTAAAGAACTTAAAGCTAGAGCTAGAGAACTTACCAAGAACCTTGCTCCTCCTCCTTCAAGACTCCTCACTCTCAATTTCACTCTCTATATCAGATTTACTAAGCTTGCTTTGGTGTGAAATTTGTGAAGAGGTTGGTGCTCTATTTATAGGAAAAAGCTATGGCAAATCTTGTAATTCTCTAGCTTACACATCTTTCATTTTTGGCCATGGGTTTGAATCTGATTTCTCCCTCCAGCTGAGCCAAAAAACGTGGCCTACCTCCCCCCATTCTTCCTCCTTTGATTTTTCACCAAAGCCTCTTGCCTTGGTGTCAAAATTGTCCCCATGTGTAAAGCTTTTGGCCCCAAGAGTGCTTTGGTGGCTCTTTCTCTTTCATGCACTCTCCAAGCATGCATTGGTGGCATCTCCATCTTCATGCATTTCCCAACTTGGTGTTCTAATTTCCTAGTTACTCTAAGTATACTTGTAACTAGATGACTTTGGTGATTGGTTAGCAATTAAGCAAAGTACTCTTAGGGTTTAGTCTTTAATTAGCTTAATCTTTGGCCATTAATCCTAAAATGGTGTTTTAGGTGTTATTAAATTTATTTGATTGGTTGCTAATCATGATCATTAATAATCATCTTTATGCTAATCCTAACCCCTCATTGGTCCTTGACCTTTAATTATCCTAATGTATCTTTAATTGGTGACTATTAACTTTAATTGTAAAGAATTACCTAAATATTCCATTAGTGTAATTTTCATTGCTCATTAATTGTTGGTAATTGCCCCTTAATTGTTTCAAGTGTTTTGATAATTCTTTTTGGCTTTTATGACTTAAATATGAACTTGGTATTAATTTAATCTCTTGACAATTATAAAAATTGGTGTTTAAGCCCCTTTGATTAATTGTGAAGTCTTGCACGATTTATTTAATTTGGTGGAGATTTAGTTGGTCTTTAATTGCCATTGATTTCTCTAAATTTACTTAAGTATTTTCATAACACTTTCTTGCTCTTTTAAATTCCACATGAACCATGGTTTAATATGGTATTTATTATATTTTATGATATCTTATGATGCCTAACAAAATTTAGAAGATTAAATTATTGGTCACCTTAATCCTAAAGAAAAATTATCTAGAAAATAGGATAAACTTATCACAAAATTTGAGACCACATAAGCACCTATTTTAAATAGGGTTTACCTATCAAAATATAGTGGTTATGCTAAACGCGATTTTTAGGGTATTACATTTCTCCCCGTTAAATAAAATTTCACCCTCGAAATTTGCTTTATACTAATTAGACCTTGAAGTATAATTTCTGGAAACTTACTCTTATACTAATTAGACTTCGAACCATACACTCTGGATATTTACTCTGTTGGATCACTTTTATGTTTAAGCCGTTTCTCTCGGTGATCAAGAATTCGCTTCGGCTCAACTACAAAGGTATTGCCACGTCCTATTTTGACATCCTGCTACACAAATGTCTCTGTGGCGTCTACATACTGTGGCAACAAAAGATACTTCATATTTCTATGACACGATTATGGTTTGGTTGGTGTACTGAGGAATACGAAATACGTTGTAGAGATTAATCAAGTTCGAGGGTAAGGCATATTTGACTGGTTCATGTTTAGTTAAAACTCCGAATGGTCCTACGTATCCCGGTCCTAATTTTGCCTTTCTAGCGTTCTACCGACCCCGGTTCCGGGGTTAATATATGATCGTCGAATTCGAACTTTAGAGGTCTTCCTCTCTTGTCAGCGTAGCTCCTCTATCTGCTTTGTGCTACTAGGGGTTGTCTCGTGCTCACCGTGATTTGTTTGGAGGTCTGGTCAATCAGATCTGGTCCAAGCAATTTCTGCTCAGATAACGGTGACTGATACGTTTGCCCTTGACATTTGATCGTATAAATTCAGAAAACTCTAGACATCTAATCTATTTCCTTACTATGCATGCTTACTTAGTATGCACTCTAATAAAATAATAATCTTATTCATTTTTGTACTTAGGTATAGTATTCAAACATAGGACCTTCTCGTCCATTTACATCGTGCTTGGTTACGTTGTGCCTTATCGCTTCGACCCATTCAGCCCTCGGCTTAACACATATTGGCCTTTCGGCTCAATTCATTACCACAACACTAGGGACCTTAGCCCTACTACCTACGGTACAAGTAAATATTTTGCTAGATTCAAGACGTACTTGTAGACATACTAGTCTAAAGTCACTATAACAATTCACATTTCACACAAGTGATAAGTACTACTATCTTAAGGCCTAGGGACACTGTCTCGTGTATATTTGTACACCTAGATTTCGAGCATCTACTCGTCTATTTTATATAAACCTCTCCAAAGTTTAACTCTTAGACTATATTAGAAGCTTGATACTAGTTTCTATACAAGAATTATTGATTACAACGGCAAATATTTTCTTTGCTAAGGTAATTACTACGCCAAATTCCTAATCATAAGATGAGGACTTAAATTTTTAACATTTTTATTAGGAGAAAAGTTAATGTACTATGCTCAAAGTAACCGAAAAATCGTTTCAAATGAACTTCCAAAACAACTTTTAAGTACCATTTACTTTCCATGAATTTCACATGATACTATAAATTCCATGTTCAATACTTATCAACAGATGCAAATAATAAGAAGACAAAAATTCAACTTCGGTTACTACTGGTAACCTACACACTCCAATTTATGTTTTATATACCTGAAATCTAATGGTTTGGACGGGGAGTTCAATACAAACATATTAGTACAGCGGTGTACTAAAGTAGGGTTGTAGGAGTATCAACAACAAACATACTAACTCTTCATTTAAATAGATGTTCAAGATTTACGGAAGTGCATACTCAAAATCTCATTTTAGAGTTTTATTTCTTAACGTCCAGTGATCTAATCCCTAAGGTTTCCAAATACAATAGATAGCCTTCAAAAATTTTGAGTCAAAAAGTTCATGTTTAACAATTTCAAAATGAGACAAAGATATATAATGTATGGTTACCTCATTATGATAAAGTGATAAGAAATCTTAATTTCAATAGGTCAAGGGTACAATGTATTTCAAGACAAAGGGTTCCTATGTAATGCATGCCACCAAGTGCCCTTTCAAGACTAGTTTATTCATGGTTTCCTTTAAATCTAACATGCATCATTCGAAGCTAATCCTTTTTTAACACATCAATGACTAACAATCAAACTTACAACAAGAGAGACCAAGAAAAATGGATGATCAGGAAATTTGAGAAAAATGATACATACAATATCTATTGGTCCAAATTTCACAAAGTGTGATAAAAAAAATTGGCAGAGTGGTAATGCACATACTTAAAATGGAACTTAATACGGTATACTCTAAGCCACTTTAATTCGTTAAAGATTTTCTGGTATAATGAAGTAAAATTTCCGACTTCAGGTTTGTCAATATAATCAAATGAAGCAAGTAATGTTACAAGAATGTACAAGTCACAGCATCATTTAGACATGGAAAGTGAACACACAATTGGATCACATGAGTTATATTTGGTTGGGAATTTTTAGAAATAAATGTTTAAACATATGTGTAACATATTTAATATGTTAACTCCTACAAGTTTCAAAACAACAACCTTAAAGCGCAATCATCCAATGCAATCTCATAAAACATGCAATGATGTTTTTAATGTCCAAATGCAAATGGTCCAAATGAGAGAGTTCATACAAGGCATTACTTGATTTATCATAAACTTCATGATGATGCTTAAATTCTATTCAATAAGACATATTTCTTCACAACAACATAAAGAAAGGGATTTTTGAGTTTTGGCAAGATATATGTAAAACATTTAAAAACAAAATCACTCATGCATATAAGGAAAACCAAACTCAATATCATATACCACATAAACTTCACTTCCCTCTTACGTACTTTCAAGTTTTTATTCAAACACCGGTATGGATACCAACAAAGTTAACGAAAACTAAGCTGTTTTCTAGACTTGTCTCCTAACATACACTTAGGTATTAGTCCACTAATTCTTTTTCTCCCTTGAGTACATACTTCATAAAGAGTCTTTCAATACTAGCTAACATGTCCCTTATCATTAAGGTATCTCGTACTATCTATGAAAATAAACTGACTTAGAGGGGTAGAGCAAAATGGACCACCTATAGGCCCTCAATGATGCCTTGATTATGATTATGCCCGGGTTCATAACGATAATCAAGACCCCAATGAAAAACATTGCTCTAGGTACTGGAATTGGTTTTATTTGCGGTTGTCTATTTCTACCTCTACACCTATTTCTATCTCTGCTTTGTAATTGTGAGAACGGTATCTTCTCATTACTATATTGATCATTTGCATGGCTCACCGTTAGTTAATCAAAATCAAGAATGACATCAATGTCATGAAAGGATAATCAGATAAGGTCTATAATATATTCATGTCTGTTCATATACGTAATTCGATTCGGACATGTTTTAAAAGCAAAAGATTTCACACCTAGTGGTGTAGCTACTATAAGGTAATCTATAGGTATGTGCCCCTAAACGTCTTTATACATAAATATGAAATAAACGAGTGATTTGCACTCGAATCATATAATGCCTAGAGTAGATTCCTATTGAGAGAAAGTCCCTTGGACCTCCCCTGAGGATTAGTCCCTTGGACCTCTCACTTGTTCAGTGTTATTACCTGGCCTAAGTTTCGTGGCCTTATCACTCGTAGTTGTCTAACTCTATCTCTATCTTTACCTCGGCCTCTAGGAACTCTAGTTCCTTGCAAATTTGCCATCTTATCTTTCTATTAAGAATGACACACATTAAGGAATACTATAATTTTCTAAACAAACATATACTCCACGTAAGGTAATATACCCGTCATAACAGTTAACTGGCTTAATACTTGTAGTCATATTTCCGTATTGTTGTGCTAATAGTTACTCGCTTACATGTTGCCTAAAACTAACATAGTTTGAGCTATAATGTCCTGCTTTTAAAAAATTCGTCCGTAGAGCGCTTATCAGCTCTTTGTGTGTACTTAAGACACGTTGCGGGGTATTTGGGTTTATAAAAAGATTCACTTTCAAAATCATCTTGGTAGCTTAATATCTAGAAATATTCACGGTTATCATTGACGGATGAATGATCGATCCTATAGGTCTTTTCTCGGAGGGTCTACTAGAGGGTATACTAGCCATTGGTTTTGGGTACACTATATTCGGGGATACCGAATGAAAAAGGTGTTTGATCATATATGGTTTCGTAAGGATATTCCGGATCGGGGTGGTATTCAGGTTCGGGGTTAATTATCAGAGCAATATCATATTCAGGAGTAGAAAGATGTATTAGCTTAAGGTTAAGTTCTAGAGTGGGATTCTAGAGTGGGGTATAACTGATCAGGTTGAAGTACGGGTTCGGGATTGTACACTAGCTTAGGATGGTATACTTCGAGGGTTTATGGTTATGAATGGGTACAAGGGGTTTTTCGGGGTTTGGGTGATCTACCGGCTCAAGGTGGTACACTGGTTTTGATTAATATACTAGTTCGAAATGATACACCGGTCTAGGGTTTTAGGATTGTCAAAATACTCGGGTTTGAAATGGTACTCGGGGTACTTGGGTTCTATCTCTTCTTCGATGTCGGGGAATAGTGTGGGACATACATAGTCGGGAGCGAGGATGGAATGGTTCAAACATAAAGGGTCGGGAGGTAAGTATTCAGGTTTCGGGTGGTATTCTGGCTTTGGTTCGCCATCGGGGTAGTTTGGCATATACTCCGGGTCTAAATGGTTTTCCGGGGCGAGGAAATCTGGTTCGAGCATAAACATAGGGGGTGGATTTCTTAGTTCTGAGTTTAGTCTGACTCTTACGTTTCCAGGGACTACTAACCGACGTGCTACACGTCTCCTCCTCACATAATAACCTACATAGGGAAACTCATCTCTTTATTACTACAACAACACCAGGGTTTTATCAGTACTCATTTTCAAAAGATGCTCTAAGATAATGGCTTAGAGCCCAACTTAGTTAATCAAACCGATTGGCCTTAGTAGGTGTCTATCATGGGAGTCTCACCGAGACTTTACGGCGATCGAATGACCGATCCACATAGACTAGCCCTACCTTCGGCACCAATGGTTTATTATAACGAGCCAGGTTCTTGCCAGGTAAAATGCTCTTAGTTGAAAAACTCCGAACCTAACTCCGTTACTCAAACAATGCGGCAAAAGCGGTGTATTTGTGGAAGCCTCGCCGAGGTTAAAGCGATCGATTGACAACCACAAAACCCTTTCTAGACACCCAGACTGTTTGGAGTAGCATAGTTAAATTCATGCCGGGATGTGGCGCCCATACGACGTGACAACAAAAGGTACGATACCAAAATGTCACATCCCAATTTTTGAAAGCGTTTTCATGGTATCTTGATCGAGTTGAGCATCATGGTTAAGTAAATAGTATTGAAAAGTAACGATAAATATCCTTTGTCATGTATGTGCTTTTAACAGCTAAGTTACATTTTTTTCAAATGTCAATATCATAAAGTACATGTCAATAGGACTTTCTCCGGTACCGGTTCAAATGTTACATCAAATCAAAAAGGCTTACCCTTGTCTTCGATCCCGTTTACTCCGGATCCCGAAGCTATGGTAAGAGCCGAGGTTCAATGCCCATTGAACCTCGTGTAACGGTTAACCTCATGTTCATGTACAGTTATATATGACAGTTATCTCATGACATCACAACAATATTCACATATAAAAGATAATAACAACACAGCCACCGCATATGAACGTTATTATAGATCCGCACTATTCACCGGTGCCACGATGTACATCCGTGTCCTTAGCGCTAGGAAAACTCAACGGTATTATCAGAACCATAACCCGTGTATAGCTGTATATGTACGAACAATTCTTTTAAAAAAACAGAGTCATAGTCTATGAACATATCTATCACATATAGGTATACAGTAAACATCAGAGTTAGTGTTACAGTACGCGTCCGTACCTTCGTCGGTGTTGTCGGTACGTTTGATGGTCGGACGGTGATCACGTGTACCCTATAATGGTAATATCGTATTTATTAATTTACAAATAATATCCTAAGAGATATTTTGGCCACTAATGACTATTTTGCCCTTGCAACATTTATTTTTCACTTTATTCCTTCAAAATTCGTAGAACAACGCTGGTACAAATCTGGGCAGCATTTCGTCTAACTTTGAAAAATCATAATTAATTCTAGAAAAATTGAAACGAGGATCCGTAAAATTTTTGGAATCCTTAGGATGTATATTTTCAATTAAAAATAATAAAATTTTCCCAGATTACACGAATCACTCCCAGGTTTTAAGTTTTGAACCTCTGCCCAGCATTTTTCCAGAAATTCGTAGCCTAACTTTGAGGATTTTTATCTCTCTGTACAGAAATCATTTTGACATGTTCTTGACATATTTAAAAATCCCTATATGTCTATTTTAACCATGAATTTTCTCATAATTTTGTGACCATATTTTCAATATGAAATTCTGGCGTTTTCATCACTGCCTCCAGAAATTCCGAAACCGATGAAATTTCGCCTTTAACTTCATTACTTTGATGATTTTCTTCCAGAAATTTTTCTATATGACCTCCCTCATCATTTTTTCAAAATAAATATAATTTTGACTATAAAAACATGTAAATAAAATTATCCTAGCATATTTAAGATCTAAGCTACTTCTATCTAAGAATTTAAGAACTAGAACTTAAAGAACTTAAAGCTAGAGCTAGAGAACTTACCAAGAACCTTGCTCCTCCTTCTTCAAGACTCCTCACTCTCACTTTCACTCTCTATATCAGATTTACTAAGCTTGCTTTGGTGTGAAATTTGTGAAGAGGTTGGTGCTCTATTTATAGGAAAAAGCTATGGCAAATCTTGTAATTCTCTAGCTTACACATCTTTGATTTTTGGCCATGGGTTTGAATCTGATTTCTCCCTCCAGCTGAGCCAAAAAAACGTGGCCTACCTCCCCCCAATTCTTCCTCCTTTGATTTTTCACCAAAGCCTCTTGCCTTGGTGTCAAAATTGTCCCCATGTGTAAAGCTTTTGGCCCCAAGAGTGCTTTGGTGGCTCTTTCTCCTTCATGCACTCTCCAAGCATGCATTGGTGGCATCTCCATCTTCATGCATTTCCCAACTTGGTGTTCTAATTTCCTAGTTACTCTAAGTATACTTGTAACTAGATGACTTTGGTGATTGGTTAGCAATTAAACAAAATACTCTTAGGGTTTAGTCTTTAATTAGCTTAATCTTTGGTCATTAATCCTAAAATGGTGTTTTAGGTGTTATTAAATTTATTTGATTGGTTGCTAATCATGATCATTAATAATCATCTTTATGCTAATCCTAACCCCTCATTGGTCCTTGACCTTTAATTATCCTAATGTATCTTTAATTGGTGACTATTAACATTAATTGTAAAGAATTACCTAAATATTCCATTAGTGTAATTTTAATTGCTCATTAATTGTTGGTAATTGCCCCTTAATTGTTTCAAGTGTTTTGATAATTCTTTTTGGCTTTTATGACTTAAATATGAACTTGGTATTAATTTAATCTCTTGACAATTATAAAAATTGGTGTTTAAGCCCCCTTTGATTAATTGTGAAGTCTTGCACAATTTATTTAATTTGGTGAAGATTTAGTTGGTCTTTAATTGCCATTGATTTCTCTAAATTTACTTAAGTATTTTCATAACACTTTCTTGCTCTTTTAAATTCCACATGAACCATGGTTTAATATGGTATTTATTATATTTTATGATATCTTATGATGCCTAACAAAATTTAGAAGATTAAATTATTGGTCACCTTAATCCTAAAGAAAAATTATCTAGAAAATAGGATAAACTTATCACAAAATTTGAGACCACATATTCACCTATTTTAAATAGGGTTTATCTATCAAAATATAGTGGTTATGCTAAATTTTTGGGAAGACTGTATTTATTTTCACTTCTAGTATTCTATTTTGGAAGACTGTATCCTTAACCCATTGGGGACTGTTTACTTTTTGATTATCGCACCAGTACAGTAGGTAAGTCCAAACTGGTATAATGCTCTATTGCGCACATTCTTATATATGCTTAATAGGAAAAAGTGACTAAGGAAAGGTAACGGATAAAAGGAATCCCTCTAACCCGCCACTCGAAAGGGCAAGGCCGGTAGGGGTCTAATAGTTTTGGTATCAAAGCATGGTTTGGACGGTACCGGTAAAAGGAAAATGGTTAAGGGTACTAACGTAATTTTGATTGGAGTTGGAGGAAGATGGATCGAGGTATGGTCAAGTATACTAAAGGAGAAGAACACAGGAGCCCAAGGTACTCGGTAGGGCTAGGTACCGGGTAGACCTGCCCGTACCTGTACCGGCACCAGAACCTGAATTTCCACCCTTACCCCCGCTCGTACTAGTACCTGACCTTCCCCCAATACTGAGCATACGATCGAGGTGGCACCATTTGCATCGATACCCCACCTAGCACTCGAACTTGACCTTGAGGTTGTACTTGACATCAAACTAGAGCCTAAAGCGGTAGTACCTAATGTTCTAGTACCCGTAATTCCCTTCTAAAATACCGTATGTGCCAAAGATAGCAGACATACCCAACCCGATACTTATACTTGAGCACGTACCTATATTTGTACCCTCATTAGCTATGGCACCTCCTGAGTCAATACCGATTCATATACTTGAGCTTGAGCTGAAACAGGAAGAGGAAGAAGTAGGAGAAGAAGGTGTAGAGCAAGAAAATGGTTCCATACACTCCTCAATTGGAGATACAGATCAACCGTGGGTGGTTCCTGAAAACTCCACGCCTTAAGCTGCTAATCAAGCAGAGTCAGATGACTTTTATCTTCCACCTTTCAATTTTCCTATGATAGTGGAAGAAGATCTCTTGTATATCACACAAACAGAGTACCATACAGTTTGTCATGAGAGGCTTGACCCAAAGGAGCAGTATTTTCGTTATCTTAGGAGGATGAGGATCCCTTACAATAGAAGGGGTACATATGAGCTTGACTATCCTCCTATGCAATGGAAGGGGGTTGTTGTGTACTTTTTGCCAAGTAAATCTGACTATCCCTTATAGCTTTAGTTAGACGCTATATCACTGCTTATATGTGAATAAGGGTAGGTGAAAAACATATGATATTGTAAACTAGGAGTAGACTAGCAATATGGATGTACTATAAGTTAGACTATAGTACGACTGTAAAATACTGAAATATGTATCAAACGGTATGCGTTATAATGTGAATATTATGTGAGTGTGGTTTGAGTAAATGTTGGTGTTTATGTTTTATGAAGCGATTATTTACCCAACTTTGTTGTGATGTTGCAAGAAATTTAAAATGTCCGGGAGAAGCACTAGAGCACAAAGAGAGCCAGAGCCAGTTTAGGATGCACCAGAACCTAATTTGACACAAGAGATGATGAATATGTTGCAGGAACAGGGAAATATGATGCAGCAGATGCGAGCCGAGATTAATGAGCTGAGAGCACGGTAGGAGAGAAATGAAGAAGGTAATAATGACAATGATAATGGAGATCGAGAGGAAATAACAGAAGAACCACAGGGAAATAGAGATGTTGAGACTCCGTTGTACTGGGTCTCGAAATTTTGGGGGAGATTTGATGCGGCAGAAAACTGTATCCTTCGACTTGAGAAAATGTTCTAGGTTCTGGGATGGCTTAAAGAGAGAAAGGCTTAGTTAGCCATCTATAAGCTTAAGGGCAATGCTGATAGGTGGTGGAGAAACACAAAAACAACCCTTCGTGCTCAGAATATTCCGATTACAAAGGAATTGTTCGAAGAAAGATTCAATGAGCAGTATCAACCACCCTCTATAAGATTGAGAAAGAATTTGAATTTCTCAATATCAGACAGGGTGACAGTGAACCATTTGAAGAGTATTATGCCAGATTTACTCGTTTATCACGCTATTATGCTTATCACAAAAATCTTGGTGCAGAGGGTAGTCTAGGGGATGTTTTAGTTCGCGGATTGAAATATGAGATTAGAGAAAAGCTGATAGCTCGACAATTTCATGCACTGCATTGATTGAACCATATTTTATATGAATTTTCATAATTAAATTGGGATTCTTGATGTATTTTGTCTCGCTTGTTGAGCTTAAAATGTATTTCTTTTAATAAATTGATATTAAGAGTAAACACTTTAAGTTAGGGCTAAAAAGGGCAAAATTGTCCCAAAAAATGTAATTACTCTTAATTATTGATTTTTATGAGAATATTTAATGTTAGATTAATTGGTTTAAATTGTAGGAGGTTGAAAAGATTAAATCAAAATGTAAAATGAAAGTTTTAATTCAAAGTTTTAAACTTTTCAATTTAGTCCCTACTCCTGAAGTTTTAAAATGTGCACTTAGGTCCCTATGGTTATGCTGTGCGTTTTGACCATGTAGTAATTAGGTTTTTTTGATTTATTAAACATGGCAGACCCGAGACGCAGCTGAACCAAAGACGCAGTGAAGGCAATTAAAGGATAAAAAGCAAAGGGACCCGACATTGGATAAGAAACCCGACGTAATTAAAGACCCAAGGAACAATGGATTAGGGCCCGCACTGGGAGCCGAGAGTTTGGAGACCCAAGAGAGACAAACCCGACACAGCAGACCCGTGAGCCGAGGGAGAATATCCGATATATTAATTCAGAACCGGCGGCGCGGATCATCATCTTCGACTTGGGACACCGGCGACCACACACGACCTTCTTCCCTTCATCCAATCTTCTTGCCGGCGACACCACTCCATCCCTCCGTCGCCGGCGAGCAACCACCGTCCTCTAGCACCTTCAGACCAGAACCAGCGACCCTCTTCCATCTCACTGCCTCCATCGTCAACCGACCATCAACCACCTTCATCTTCCATTGACATTTGGATTTCAGTTCTGCAGTTCTGAGTTGGAGTTCTAATGGCTTTACGTAGCTGATTTCCTTTTCTTGGTGGCGGAGATTTGCATCGGTTTGATTAGTAACAATGTAGTGTAAATAGCTTTGTTTCGATAGTTTAGTTGGTTCGGGTGGCTGGACAGAAATTTTTCTGCCCAGATTACTCAATCTAGGTCTTATTCACAAGGAATTGGGCATTCTAAGCAAGAGTCACTTACTTTTAGTAAGTGAGGTCTCACCTATTTTCCCCAAATTCCAACGTTTGGGTCATGTTTTTGCTGTTTTAAGTTTCGATAAATTCGTGAAAATAAAAAAAATTGAAAAAGTGGTCTAAACGATGGAATTTGGCTTAAATATGAGGATCTCAGCAATGCTGAGGTTGTCTTAGAATAGGGTTTTCCTTCAGGTCACCAAAAATCAGCCCAATCGGAGTAAGTCATTAAATTTTGAAATACCCGTTCCGTCCCAACAAGATAAAAAAAAAAAAAAAATTCCTAAAATAGGTTTTTGCTTTTGGTCAATTTCTAACATAGCTTTTTGCTTTTGTGATTTTTCTTTTGTGTGAAGTCTTAATGTTTTTCTACTTTTCTTAATTAGTCGTTTTTTACCACTTTTAGTGGCATTTTCGTAATTCGAGTTTCTAGTGGCATTTTCGTAATTCTGATTGGCTGGTGGCATTTTCGTAATTCTGATTTTCTGCAAATTCTGCCTTGTGATTATGCCGCATGAGTACTAGGAGCACTATCATCCAGAAGACTTATTGCCATTTGATCCTAATGTACATCCTAATTCTGATTTTGATGAGCTTAACTCGATTTTGATGAGCTTGATTCTAATGTTAACATTGAGCTGTATGACACACGGTCCTTCCGTTTCTTTGAATGTGGTTTCGTGCATTTCCAAAGGTGTGATGACATCGAGTTGTTGCAACAACCACCCAAGCTTCTTCCCTCCACTAAGCAACCACCCAAGCTTGAGTTGAAATCCCTTCCGCATCACCCGAAGTATTCATTTCCGGGAGGTGGTTGAACAGCTGCCTATCATTGTGACAAATAATCTTCTTCCCGACCAAGAAGAGAAGCCGCTAAGCTTATTGAGGGCGAACAAGAAAGCCATCGGGTGGACATTAGCTGATATTGTTGGCATCATCCCTTCCATGTGTATGCATCGCATTCTGTTGGAAGAGGACTCTAAGCCGGTGAGGCAACCTCAGAGACGCCTTAATCCTCTTATCCTTAATGTGGTGAAGAAGGAGGTCACTAAGCTTCGCAAGCCGGTATCATCTATCCCATTTCGATAGCCGTTGGGTTAGCCCGGTCCAGGTGGTTCCTAAGAAATCCGTGAGTCACCGTGGTAGCCAATCGGAAGAATGAGCTCATTCCTACTCGAGTTCGAATAGTTGGAGAGTTTGCATCGACTATAGGAGACTCAACCAAGCCACTCGCAAGGATCATTACCCTCTACCTTTCATTGATCGATGTTAGAGCGATTGGCCGGGCAAGTCCCATTACCGCTTCTTGGATGGCTACTCCGGATACTTCCGATCCATATTGCTCCCGAGGATCGGGAGAAGACGACTTTCACTGCCCCTTTGGAACATATGCCTACCGAAGGATGCCTTTTGGCCTTTGCAACGCACCTGGCACCTTTCAGCGTTGTTTGGTAAGAATTTTCTCTGAGTTTCTAGAGGACTCGCATGGAGGTTTTTATGGATGATTTCACCGTATATGGGTCTCGATTTTGATGCATGCTTGGCTAATTTGTCTAGAGTTTTGCATAGGTGTATTGAGTCTAATCTTGTGCTGAATTATGAGAAGTGTCACTTTATGGTTGAGTCGGGTATAGTCTTGGGACACATATTGTCTAGGAAAGGGATTGAGGTAGATCCCGCTAAGATAGATGTAATTCTCGCTTTGCCTTACCCCGCATCTCATGCGGGAAGTTTGCTCTTTTCTTGGTCATGCGGGTTTCTATCGGCGTTTCATTCAGATTTCAAGAAGACCGCCCGACCCTTGTCCAACCTTCGCATAAGGACACCGACTTTGTATTTGATGATGCTTGCAAGGCAGCCTTCGATCATTTGAAGCGTTGCTCGACTACAGCCTTCAGATGATCCAAGCCCCGATTGGTGCCTCCCCTTTTAGTTGATGTGTGATGCTTCCAACTATGCGGTTGGTGCTATCTTGGCACAAACGAGTTGATAGAGCATCTCATGTGATTGCATATGCCTCCAAGACTTTGGATCCCGCTCGCCTAATTACACCACTACCGAGAAAGAGTTGTTGGCTATTGTATTTGCCTTTGATAAGTTTAGGTCATATCGCTAGCAAGTAAAGTAATTGTTTTCCGACCACTTTGCTTTGAAGTTTCTTTTGAAAAAGACAGATGCTAAGTTACGACTCATCCGGTGGATGTTATTGCTCCAAGAGTTCGATGTTGAGATTCGAGATGTGTGGAGCACAAACCGGGTAGCCGACCACTTGAGTCGCATCACTCATTCTCCCTCTCACCCTCTTCTATTCGGGATGATTTCACGATGAGCGCCTTCTACAATTTGCAAGGTAAGCTTCCATGGTATGCCGATCTAGTTAACTACTTGGTAGCCGGTGTTTTGCCTATAGATTCCACTAGGGCCCAAACCCTTAAATTAAAGAGTGAGTCTAAATATTATGTTTGGGATGACCCTTATCTATGGAAATTTTGTAGTGACCAAGTAGTTAGGAGATGTGTGCCTCGATCATGAGTTTCACTCTATATTGCATTTTGCTCATGCTTCGCTCGTGGTGGTCACTTTGGACCCCAAAGAACTGCTAGGAAAGTGTTAGACATGTGGATTATTTTGGCCTTCCTTGTTTCATGATTCCCATCCGTTTTGTAAGTCATGTGATAACGTCAGAGAGCAGTGGAGTATTTCCGTAGGCATGAGATGCCCTTAACCCTATATTGTTTTGTGAGATCTTTGATGTTTGGGGTATTGATTTTATGGGTCCATTTCCGCTTCATATGGTTATACTTACATATTGTCGGGTCGTTGATTATGTCTCGAAATGGGTTGAGGCGAAAGCCACTCGGACTAATGATTCTTCCGTGGTGGTGGATTTTGTTAGGTCTAACATTTTCTCGCAGGTTTGGCATTCCTAGAGCTATTATCGTGACCAAGGCTCCCATTTTTGCAATCGAAGCATGGGTGCCTTGTTACACAAGTATGGAGTGCTTCACAAGGTCTCCACAAGATACCATCCTCAAACCAACGGTCAAGTCGAAGTCTCAAATAGAGAGATTAAGCAAATCCTTCAGAAGACTGTTAACTCTACCCGGAAAGATTGGAGTAAGCGATTAGTGTTAGTTCTCAATGTGTTTTGATGATGATTGGAACAATTGTAAAACCATAAAAGCCAAATTGTTCAGTTTTCTCTTGCAAAAATCAAATTCTTTATCGGTTCAAGGAAAACTCGAGTTTTGGGTCAAAACTCGAGTTTTGGCTTGTCTCGAGGAAAATATGATCAAAGGCAAAACCGCTAGCCTTGGCGTGCATCCGCGCTTTGAACTATTCAAAGAAATTCTCACGTTTTTGTGAAATAGTTCAAAACTCGAGTTTTGGGAAAAACTCGAGTTTTGATATGTTACTCAAAGAGTTGAGTTTTCAACATATGAACACCGCGCTTTGGTTTGAAAACCGCCGCTTTAATATCGACGGATTCTTTCAAGAGTTTTCACAAATATATGAAAACTCGAGTTTTGAAATCAAAACTCGAGTTTTGATCTCGCAGAGAGCACTCAAGTTTTCACAATTGCAAAACCGCGTTTTTTGAAACAAAACCGCCGCTTTGATAAGTTCACAAGTTTTCGTAGTTTTCATGTTATAAGTGGAAACTCGAGTTTGGAAAAGACAAACTCGAGTTTCGAGCAACCCGAGAGCATCAAGTATTCTCTTGATTTGAAAACCTCCGGTTTTGGATGAAAACCTCCGGTTTTGATGTTTTGGACTAAAACTACTTTTTCATATCAATAGTCCAAAACTCGAGTTTTGGGTAAAACTCGAGTTTTGAGCTTTACATCGTAAAACCCGGTTGAAGCTTAAATCGCGATGTTGCTCTCTCGGAAGAAGCAAACTCGAGTGTGAATATTGAAACTCGAGTATGGTCTTGTGTACGTTGAAAACTCGAGTTTCAAGAACAAAACTCGAGTTTTGGTCGCCGATTTTGAAATTTGATTTACACGATTTTTCATATCATTCTTGTTTAATCTTAATACTTTCCAGGATTATTCTCTACTATTCTTAGCTATGTTTAATGACTTTATTAGTGAGTTTCAGATGGTTTAGAGAATGATTTTGAAGTGATAAAGCAAAAAGCAAAAAGGTGGTTGAGAACATTAAATGCACTGATCAGAAAGTTGCACAACTTTGGCTAATCCACCTGCACACGTCTGCAAAGCATTTAAGAATGTTTTCTACAACTAGCAACCGCATCTTCAATGGATTAATTCGCAGAAGGTCAACACAGGTTACTTGGCCAGCTGGTTTAAGAGAATATTGGAGAGAGAAAGTGCCTAAGCCACCTCCTAACACAGGAGAACTTCTCCAACGGATCTATTTGAAAGGCAACGGTCATTTGATGATCTCGAGTATAAATAGAGCCGTATTCAAGCCTTTCCAATTGACACACCCGTCGAAGACGAAAATCATCCAAGTCTCATATCTATTTCTTCGTTTTATCTCGTATAGTATCTTGTGATACATTGAACTTCGTGATTATCATTATCTACTCTTAGAGAGAGCTTGTTTCCTTGTATATCATTCATTGTAACAATCTCAGTCGTGGGACTTGGAGATTGGGAAAATCGAGTACAACTTGTAAAGGGGAGTGTGTCCTAGGTTGAGGAGCATCCTTGGTTTACGAGTGTGTATCCGATTGTAATCGAGTACAACTTGTAAGGGGGAGTTAGTCCTAGGGAGAGGATAACTCTTGAGTACAGAGTGTGTATCTGATTGTTTACAATTACAGCTTGTAAGGGGGAGTGAGTCCTAGGAAGAGGATCATTCTGAGTACAGAGTGTGTAATTGTAATTGAGTGATAGTGGAAATCCCAGAGTGTTTCTGGGGACTGGACGTAGGTCAAAGAGTTGGACCGAACCAGTATAAATCCTTGTGTTCAGCTTCTTCTTCCTCACTCGTTTACCTCGTTTTCATTGTTTCAAAACAGAGCATTTTCCGAGAAGTTTTAAAATACCCAATTCACACCCCCCTCTTGGGTATATAGCTCCACTTACATTTGGTATCGAGCAAGGTCTTCTCAAAAGAGCTTAACATCTCGAGAAGGATCGCATGGAAGGTATCTTACCCGATGGAGCTTCTATCACCGACCACCCGGCTTCAACGGAGAGCATTACTCCTTCGGAAAGCAAAGTTCAAAGTCTTTGTGA
Organism: Acacia acuminata; assembly: GCA_019022655.1. Taxonomy (NCBI): domain Eukaryota; kingdom Viridiplantae; phylum Streptophyta; class Magnoliopsida; order Fabales; family Fabaceae; genus Acacia; species Acacia acuminata. Next base: position 2,913,154 of record JAFJYI010000079.1, read on the forward strand.
ATGCTACCGAGTATGGGCTGTGGAGAGTATTTGAAAGAGGAGATTATGAGCCATCAACCGCTGAAGATGGAGTTAGAGTTCCTAAGCTAGAAGAAGAATATGATGAGTATGACAAAAGAAATGTCACACTCAAAACAAGGCCGTCCCACGCTTCAAAGTGCTCTAAGTCAACAAGAATACTTTCGTATTTGCACTCTACCTTCGCAAAACATATGTGGGATGCTCTTGAGATAGCTCATGAGGGAACAACTGGAGTTAAGCAAAATCGGGTCAATACTCTTATGACCGAATACGATCTTATGCGCATGAAGCCGATGAATCTATTGACGAATTTCGTTGAGGTTCACCCATCTAATTAATCAACTTGCCGCCCGGGAAAGGAGTATGATCAATCAGTTCAAGTAAGGAAAATCCTGAATATCCTCTCTAAAGAATGGGAAGCCAAAGTCACAAAGAATCGAGGAAGCCCGTGGAGAATCAATGCAATCAGTAATGCTCTATTTGGAAGCTTATCTGAATATGAAGGCAAGCTCAAATTCAAGAAGGGTTTAGATAATATCAAAGATGATAGGAAGTTTGGCATTGTTCTGAATGCTGTGAAAGAGAAACCCAATGAGGAAGATGAAGATGATGAAGAAATGGCTATGCTTGTGCGAAAATTCAAGAAATTCTATAAGAGAGATCAAGGCTCTAGAGACAGATTTCAAAGAAGAACTTCAAGCAACAAACAAGATCAAATCATTTGCTACGAATGTGGAAAACATGGTCATATCAAGCTCGAATGCCCTCAAATTTAAAGTCAAGAAAAAGAGAAAAATGCAAGATTCAACCACCTCATGAAGAAAGCTTATGTATCTCGCCTTTATGGGGAGATGATTCTTCAGATGAAGAAAGTGATGAGGAAGGAGTAGCAAATTTTTGCCTAGTTGCCGAAGAACAACCCGAACATAACAATGAGGTAAATGTCTCGAACCTTCCTATGATGAATTATCTTCTCGAATACAATGAACTATATTCTGAATATGAAAAACTTGCAAAAGAGTTCATTGCATCCAAGAAGAAGATTAAATTGTTGGAAGAACAAGTTCAGAATGTTTCTTCTTCGTTTATTTCGAAAACATTCCCGAAAATGATTGCGAAAAGATTTTAAAAGATTTGTGACAATTGCCGTATTTTAGAGAAAAGAAATTTACATCTTACAAAAACGCTTGAGAAATTCACTAGAGGTAGTGAAATGCTCAAAGTAATTTTAAAAAAAGAAAGGTTTATAAATGACAAATCGTGGATTGGTTATAAACCCGATTTTGATAAGAAGGAAGGGAAGAAGAAACATGGACAAAAATCTTATATGAACTATTTTCGAAAATCTGTCCATTCCTCTAACCCTTTGCTCATTGCAACTATTGCAATCGTAAAGGCCATGCTACCTCTTCATGTTTTCATAAAAAGGAAAGAAAGAGCAGGCCCGTAGGTAATTACCAATGGGTACCAAAGGGAACTTATGTTTTCCCTAAGGCTCAAACTAACCCGAAGGACCCAAGCATAAATGGGTACCAAAATGTCCATCTCGTTGGGTTGTTTGTGCAGGTTGATTCTAAGAGAAATGGACATAAAGGGGTTAAGAATCAAAGAATCCCTTATGCATCGAAAAGGAGAACCACTCAAGTATCAAAGAGTAGATACTTGAAGCCCGTACCTTTTGTGAGAACTTTGCGACACCTAAGAGACAATGGGTGTGCAAAGCCAATCCTCCAAGTACCTAAGGCAAGGGTACATGTTGGTAAAACCTCCTACTATATTATCTAGAATATTTATTGAGGTTTTATACATTGAATATTAGAAATGAACACTGCAAACCATTTTGAAATTATTCCTTCTTTAAAACTCATTTAATAATTTTTGCATTGTTGAAAAGTTTAACTCATTATGCATACATGACATTTTGAAAAGAAAAATATATCTTTTATACGTAAAGCTATGGTTAATTCATTATGCTCAATTATCATAATCTGATTATATTCTTGGAGCATATGAATTTAGTTCCTACAAGCTAACAATGATTGGATCCAAACAAGATTGGATACCAAAAGAGAAAAAGATTGTATACAGCATTGTAGGATCAAGGAAAGTTTCCCAAAAGAGCATTTTGTCTCTTGAGGAAGCTGAAGAAGAAATGCTTGATGATGAATGACATAGCAGGAGATATCTCGCATCAATTCATCCCAAACAAGTTTCAACAAGGACAAGAAAATTTTTGGTGATATCTAGTCTTACCCTTACTGTGCTCATGTGAAATTCATATTTGGGTATTGAATACTTGTCCAATAATGCATTCCAATGATTTGAAAATATGCATGTTTTGATTGCACTCAAATGATTTTCTTGGTATCACCTATTTGCTTATCAGTCTGATCAATGTCATGAATTAATTGGATAAGATTATCTGTGTCACACCCCATGCTTGAATGTAATATGCTCTTTTAAAAGCAATTCAGTTTTGTAAGAAGAAAATTTGGGAATCATAAATCCCAATAAGTTGTAAATTGTCTCCACTTAATGTTAGTTATGTGTTTTTGATGATTAACTAATAACTAACTTAAGAATTGGAGAATCTAGATGTGGTTCTATGCAGGATGCTTATCATGATTAATCTCTGAAATCCTGCTGTCAAGAAGATTTCGAACCTGATATTTATCATTCCGAGTTTTTCGTTGTCAAAGAGCAAAAACTCGAGTTTTGAGACAAAACTCGAGTTTCGTTGTACAGTTGTCGAGGACGTAAAACAAGCTGAAATTTTTGAAGAAAGGAAAACTCGAGTTTTTGGGTTAAAAACTCGAGTTTTGGAGTTCCAATGTCGGGGCTTAAGATGAGCACAAAGCCTTTTCAAACAAATGAAAACTCGAGTTTTACGATGAAAACTCGAGTTCTTTACTCAGAAGGTCAAAGGTTCTCAGTACACCATTGACATCCAGGTTAGTAACCAAAGAGTCATCAAAACCCGAGTTTTGAAATTAAAACTCGAGTTTTGAAGGGTCTATATATATGTGTTTGCTCATGCTCTTCAAAACCGTTCTCATAACTGCCGGTTTTGCCCTAAACGCTTGGTCTTCTTTCTCGGTTCTCTCATCTTCTCGATCAAAATCCATACTGTAATCCCGAAAATGGCCTCCAAATCGACACAACCCCTCAATCCGACACCAATCCACATCCGTAAAGGTCTCATTCCCAATCATCGCCTTCTCAACGTCCACCAAGAACAAAATCGTTTCCTACCGACTACGAGATGGAATTGATCGTTCTATTCAAGGTATTAGGGGCGAAATTCCAACTACAAATTCAAAGGCAACTTCTGCAACTCCATCCAAGTCTAAGGCAGTATCTTTTCAAGACCCAGTGGTTACACCTTCAAAGAAACGAAAGGAACCTGAACCTGAACCAGTGGTCACAGGAAAGAAGAAACCCAGAACGAAAAGAGCCTCAAATTATGAGCCAGAAATGGTTTCTAAGAAGAAGAAGAAAGCCTCTGCATCAGTACCTGAAGGAACTACAAGAGGTGAATCCTCTAGACCTGAAGCTTCAAACCATCCTGAGCAGCCTCCTTCAGTCATGGCCAATGCTGTAGTCGACATATATCGTATTTCCTCTTCCCCTGAAGACTTTGATATTACAACTACCGGGTCTCGATTGTGATTTAAATGCAAAATTCAAAGAATCATATGCTAAGAGGGAATTTTGTGCCGTGATTGCCATGAATTTCGAACAATTGCGAAAGAGTGCAATCTTGATTTACGTCCCGGGCTGAACTTTTATGAAAACTTTGTTTCTATATCGCCTTCATACTCTCCAAACCTTGTACGATTGTTCTATTTTAATATGGAGTATGATAATGTCTTGAACTCAAATGGTGATCTTGTTGAAGAAAGGGTCACTACTCTTGTTAGAGGTACTAGGATCACTCTATCCGCCTCAATTCTAAACACTATTCGAGATTGGATCAAGATCTTATTCATGATTTCAATTATAGCAATAGAGAGATATGGTCCGTACTTAGCCAAATGAACCATTTCCCGAAAATCAGCCTCAATTGCTAACTTTCGACCAAGCTCTATGTCCGCTAGAAATAGAGTCCCGTGGTACATTTTCTCTAGGAACTTCATTCGAAGGGTGGCAACTTCACCCATTTCGCCGTAGAGATTATCCTTTGTTCACTACTTTTGTCAAGAAAACCCCTTTCAATCTTGGTCATCACATTTTTCAGAGATGATCAAATTCAAGTTTCCTACCAGGAAACTCTCCCACATGCCTTTCCCTTCATTGATTTCAACCATTCCGTTTTATTTCAAGATATGGTATGTTGGCTCTACGAAACCTTGAAAAATCCTCCTATCTTTGGCAAATCACAACGAATTTGATGAATATAACCTTCGAGGGAGAAGACTCAGTCAATCTCGAGCTCCTAGCAGATCTCAATCACGAGCTCCTAGCAGAACTCAATCAAGAGCTCCTCAGATCGTTCTCAATCTCGAATCGAAGCCCACCGCTCCACCTCCTTCTTCCACACTTCCATCGATTTTGACACTCGTGTGAAGGAAATTGTGGACTCGCCTTACTGCCCATGACCATGAGAATTGAGTTTGAATTGGGAAAACTAAGAGCTGAACACACTAAGGGAAACAATGGGCTGATTGAAGTTCAGGATGCAATGAAGGAAGATTTGGTTGGAATAAGTGGACAGAATGATAGGCTGACAGAATTAATTGAAGACCATGATCTCAGGCTTACTACTCGAGTATATCCAACTCTAGTCCGCATGACAAAATGGATAAGTTGTTGAAGCATTTCAACATTGAATCTTCTTCAACTTTTGGAACGACTTCTTCTCCAAATCCTCGTGATCCCGTACCTTCACCTCATCCAGTTACCCCTACGTACACCTCTCAAGCCACCCAACCCCACTCCTATCTCGCATTCTCTAGCCATTGTCCTTTATAATCCTCCGTCATTCGATACCCCTCGTGTTGATCCTTTTTTTTGAAGATGACAAAGGGGGAGAAGATCAGAGCTAGAGAGCACTAGAGCAGAATTTGAGAATTTGATTATGTGATCCCTTTTGATTAGTGAATTCTGATATCTTTTGATGTTTAGCTATGTTGCTGACAATGTAGCTATGTTGCTGACAATGTTTAATTGTTTATGTTTGCAATTTCGTATTAAACTTTCTCGCATTTAACCTAATGAAATTGTCCAGGTTACTTTATGCTTCTATCGTGTATTTTATTCTCTTATGCTTAGCAAATGTGCAAAAGATTTCAAAACATTTCATCTCGTCCATGTCAAAACTTTGGAATTTCAAATAATCAAGGATGTCAAATGATCAATCATTTTTCAAAATCCAAATTTCCTCAAATTCTTGCAAGATTGGTTTACAAGTGTTGTCATCATCAAAAAGGGGGAGAATGTTAGTTCTCAATGTGTTTTGATGATGATTGGAACAATTGTAAAACCATAAAAGCCAAATTGTTCAGTTTTCTCTTGCAAAAATCAAATTCTTTATCGTTAAGGGAAAACTCGAGTTTTGGGTCAAAACTCGAGTTTTGGCTTGTCTCGAGGAAAATATGATCAAAGGCAAAACCGCGCCTTGGCGTGCACCGCGCTTTGAACTATTCAAAGAAATTCTCACGTTTTTGTGAAATAGTTCAAAACTCGAGTTTTTGGGAAAACTCGAGTTTTGATATGTTACTCAAAGAGTTGAGTTTTCAACATATGAACACCGCGCTTTGGTTTGAAAACCGCCGCTTTAATATCGACGGATTCTTTCAAGAGTTTTCACAAATATATGAAAACTCGAGTTTTGAAATCAAAACTCGAGTTTTGATCTCGCAGAGCACTCAAGTTTTCACAATTGCAAAACCGCTAGTTTTTGAAACAAAACCGCCAGCTTTGATAAGTTCACAAGTTTTCGTAGTTTTCATGTTATAAGTGGAAACTCGAGTTTGGAAAAGACAAACTCGAGTTTCGAGCAACCCGAGAGCATCAAGATTCTCTTGATTTGAAAACCTCCGGTTTTGGATGAAAACCTCCGGTTTTGATGTTTTGGACTAAAACTACTTTTTCATATCAATAGTCCAAAACTCGAGTTTTGGGTAAAACTCGAGTTTTGAGCTTTACATCGAAAACCCGGTTGAAGCTTAAATCGCGATGTTGCTCTCGGAAGAAGCAAACTCGAGTGTGAATATTGAAACTCGAGTATGGTCTTGTGTACGCTTGAAAACTCGAGTTTCAAGAACAAAACTCGAGTTTTGGTCGCCGATTTTGAAATTTGATTTACACGATTTTTCATATCATTCTTGTTTAATCTTAATACTTTCCAGATTATTCTCTACTATTCTTAGCTATGTTTAATGACTTTATTAGTGAGTTTCAGATGGTTTAGAGAATGATTTTGAAGTGATAAAGCAAAAAGCAAAAAGGTGGTTGAGAACATTAAATGCACCGATCGTAAAGTTGCACAATTTGGCTAATCCACTCGCACACGTCTCGCAAAGCATTTAAGAATGTTTTCTACAACTAGCAACCGCATCTTCAACGGATTAATTCGCAGAAGGTCAAGACAGATTACTTGGCTAGCTGGTTTAAGAGAATATTGGAGAGAGAAAGTGCCTAAGCCACCTCCTAACACAGGGAGAACTTCTCCAACGGATCTATTTGAAAGGCAACGGTCATTTGATGATCTCTGAGTATAAATAGAGCTGTATTCAAGCCTTTCCAATTGACACACCTGCTGAAGACGAAAATCATCCAAGTCTCATATCTATTTCTTCGTTTTATCTCGTATAGTATCTTGTGATACATTGAACTTCGTGATTATCATTATCTACTCTTAGAGAGAGCTTGTTTCCTTGTATATCATTCATTGTAACAATCTCAGTCGGGGACTTGGAGATTGGGAAAATCGAGTACAACTTGTAAAGGGGAGTGTGTCCTAGGTTGAGGAGCATCCTTGGTTTACGAGTGTGTATCCGATTGTAATCGAGTACAACTTGTAAGGGGGAGTTAGTCCTAGGGAGAGGATAACTCTTGAGTACAGAGTGTGTATCCGATTGTTTACAATTACAGCTTGTAAGGGGAGTGAGTCCTAGGAAGAGGATCATTCCGAGTACGAGTGTGTAATTGTAATTGAGTGATAGTGGAAATCCCAGTGTTTCGGGGACCGGACGTAGGTCAAAGAGTTGGACCGAACCAAGATAAATCCTTGTGTTCAGCTTCTTCTTCCTCACTCGTTTACCTCTCGTTTTCATTGTTTCAAAACAGAGCATTTTCCGAGAAGTTTTAAAATACCCAATTCACCCCCCCCTCTTGGGTATATAGCTCCACTTACAATTAGAGGATGCTTTGTGGGCATATCGCACCGCCTACAAGACTCCGATTGGGATGTCTCCTTATCGGCTTGTCTTTGGTAAGGCATGTCATCTTCCGGTTGAGTTGGAGCATCAAGCCTATTGGGCCATTAAACAAAGGTAACATGGATTTGGCCAAGTCTCGGGATGGAGCGGAAGCTACAATTGCAAGAGTTGGATGAGCTTAGATTGGATGCCTATGAAAGCTCACGGTTATACAAGGAAAAGACTAAGGCATTCCATGATAAGCATATTTCGAGGAAAGAATTTTCTGTGGGCCAGAAAGTTCTTCTGTTTAACTCCCGTTTGAAGTTTATGCCTGGTAAGCTTCGATCTAAATGGGATGGCCCTTTTGAGATCACTAACATTTTTCCATTTGGTGCTATTGAGCTATGTGATCCACCCACAGGACGAACCTTTAAGGTCAATGGGCATCGCCTCAAGCCATTTCATGAGGGATCCCCCAGCTGTACTCGAGGAAGCGTAGATTCTCCTCATTGATGCCACTTATCCTCCATAAACCCCTTGGGGAGTATTCTTCTTTCTTTCTCCCTCTTTCTTCTATTTGTTTTCCTTTTTCTACTTTGCTTTTTGAAATAAATACAGTCTTTCTTTCTATGATTGCTACATATTATGAACTTGGACATTTTGGTTTTAATGGATCATTCTCGTTTGGTCTCGTCATTCTTGACTCTTCGATTACATGTCTTGGTAGTTGATTTGATGTTGTTGATTGCCTAAGTTGGTATTGACCTTGTGAGGTTTTGGGCCTGCATGAATGGAATTCATCTTTTGCCATTCTTTCTTTCATGTGTGCATCTCGCTCATGATTTGTGTTCTCTAGAACTTGCTCCTTTTCTTTTTGAAACTACATTTTTCATTTACGTGCATAAGTATGATGGAAGCTTGTTTTCTTTCTTTTATTTTCCTCACTTTGCCCAAATAGCCTTTCCCTTGCATTATGATTCCTTTGCTAGCCCTTTGTGCCTTTTTGACTCATTCTTTTCAAAGCTACATTACAAGCCTAAGCGAAAAACCATTTTATTCCGCACCTTGAAAATTTATTGAGCATTGGTTTCACCTTGGTTTTGTGTTTTGTGGGGGTTGCTCAGGAGTGCAACAATTTAAGTGTGAGGGGGATGTTTACTTTTGTCATTGTGATTATGTATATAGTATAGTTTCATTTTTTCTCAAAAAAAATGAAAAAAAAAAAAAGAAAAAGAAAGAAACAAAGAAAGAAAAGCAAAAAAAAAAAAAAGAAAAGAAAGAAAAGCAAAAAAAAAAAAAGAGAGAAAGGAAATATAGAAAGAAAATACATAGAAAGAAAGGAGATATATAAGTAAAATAAAAATTTTCTTACATAGAGAATGATTGTGTTAATTAGTGCTCTTTTTAATTTCCTTGGTGCTTAACCTCTCATTCCATACTATTACCTACCTTCACCCTAACCCCATTACAACCTTTCATAACAAGTTCTCTTGATTTGTGCATGCATGTGTTATGAGTAGTGGAGACGTAGAAATTGAGCAAGCTTACGGTAGAGCAAATTTCTTGAGTAGAATTTGAGCGATACACTTATTTACCTTAAACACTTGAGAGATTGATTGATTGATTGATTGAGCGCATCATTTGAGAGACCATCTTATGTGATTAGCATCATTAATTGAGATTACCATGAATTGTAATTTGAGATGAAGGGATTGTGGTCTTGATTGATTGATCTTTTGGAGCTTTGTGTCCCTTGTTCAATTTTTGCATTGTTAGCAATTGTTAGAAAAGAAGAGTTTCTCCTTTAGGTCTTTTTCTTTGAATTTTGCTCGTGGAGTCCAAAAAGATAAGTGTGGGGGAATTTGATAATTGAATATTTCATACACTACTTTTTGTCTTTTGATTTATAATTTAGGACTCTTTAGCTAATAAATAATGGCTTTTATCCTTATTTGGGCCTTGGGCCTTTTATTATATTTTAGCCATTATTTAATAATAAATTCCAGTTTTACATTGCTTCACCATTTTTACCATAACTCTTGAACCAGACATCGGATTTGCCTCATTTTTGTCTCATATTTCAGATGATTCAGAGAGCTACAATTGTTATGAAGACATGAAGAGCAAATTCGGACAAGAGGGCGGTTGATTTTGGAGCCGAAGTCATATGTATTTTTGGGCTCGAATTTTGTAATTAAAGCCCATTTTATTTTATTTTCGTTCCGGGCCCGACTTGTGGATTGGAGCCCCATTTCGTTTTGCCATTTTAGGTTAAGTGAGGCAGCAGCCACAAACACACTCTCATTAACGTTTTTAGAATTCGAGGATCAAAATAGTAGTTTTCAAATTCTCCGCAATGTTCTTCGTGTTCTTCGCGTTCTTCATTTGTTTTTCGTCTTTCTTAATTATGTTCGGCTAAATTTCGAGATTGATCCACGATGAGGGTCTCATCCACTATCCGAGGATTCGCGCCTAATCGGTAACCGTCTAACTCGTTTTCGTATCCCTTAATCAGATTTGATTTTTGGTTCGGATTGGGTTTTTGATTAAAAACCCAAATCGATATTTCCCAAGGACGAAGTTCGGATTGGGTTAAAGTATTTCTGTGCGATCGTACAGAGGTGCGCCAATGATTCGAACAAATTCTGAACGATTGTTCAGTTAAGGGAATTTCTAGACAAATGCAGAGATTTCGGTTTGTCTAGAGTCGATTACGAGTTCAATTATAAACTGTTTCGCTCAAGAAGGATAGTGGGTGAATCCGAAATCGTGGGTTAATCCTTTAATCCTCTCGCGTTTCGTTTAATCTGTGTTATTTCGTTTTGTTTCTGCATATTTCTGTTTTCAATCTCTTTTGAATCAAAAACCCCCGATTTTACTGTTTCTGTTTTCTTGCTGTTCAAATTAAACCGACTGCGAATTCGTTGGGAAACGACCCAAGTTACATTATACTGCAAATCCTTTTCTAATCTGGTTATTTTGGGAGATTACGGCAAATCTCGTCATGCATCAAGCAGTTGAAGAATGAAAAATTATGGAAAAGAATCTAGGAGATCTTCATGCTCTCAAAAATACATCCAACCGCGGCGAGTCTAGCCGTGGGAATTTATTTGAAACGTAAGAGGTCGGATTCGGTAGGCACAGCAATAGCAAGAAATCTTCTCGACCTGGCCAGCGAACTTTTCAGAGGCATGTTGAGCCACAAAAATGCAATAAATGTGGAAAAACTTACCCTGGCACTGATTGTACTGGGCAATCTATTTGTTTTAATTGTGGAAGACCTGAACATTTTAGCCGGGACTGCCCACAATAGAAAGCAGAGAAAAGACCTCAAAATCAAGGGAGAGTTTTTGCTTTGACCAGAGAGGAGGCGCAGAAATCACCAAAATTAATACAAGGTACGATCTATGTCCATGGTCACCTATTACATGCATTATTTGACACAGGTGCTAGTCATTAATTCATTACGTGTGATTGTGAGATGCGACTGAAATTTGATGTTCATAAATTGCCATATGACTTGAATGTGTCTACACCCTTAAGGCTTAGAACTAAAACCACTTATGTTTGTTTAAACTGTGTGGTGAGTGTAAATGGACATGAGACGACTATTGATTCGATTTGTTTACCGTTACATGAGATCGCGTAATATTGGGCATGAATTGGTTGATGGCCAATAACATAATTATGGACTTTGGAAGCAAAACGATCGCATATCAGGAATTGTAGAAAAACATAGACAGTGAAATCTGTCTTAATTTCCTTTCGACCACTAAAGTAGAGAAATGTATCATACAGGGTTGCCAAGGGTATGTAGTATTCCTCTTGGTGCAAGCAGAGACAAAAATTATACCAGACCATATACTAGTTGTAAAAGAATTCCCTGATGTATTCCTAAATGACATCAGTGGATTACCTCCCGAGAGAGAGGTTAAGTTTGCCATAGACCATATACCAATATCTAAAGCACCTTATGTTGGAAATTATGCCCTAGGGGTAAGTCATTATTCTCCATTAAGTTATCATTTCATTCGCATGTTTATAGTGATAACTGTATCCCTGGGTATATCTTATAGATTATTCTAAATGTCCCTGGTCGGTCATTTACGTGGGATCGAAGATGAGATAAGACCAGTATGACTTTGATGAGGTATGGAGATACGAATCAAAGTCATGGGCACTTGTAAGAGTACAAGGTCGGACCGACCCACTATGAGAAAGCGCATGGATTAAGTCATAAGCTTATCTCATGTATAACCGCGTCACAACGCCCTATAACCTGAGATCATCATGGATTCCTACATGATGAGTCACTGACCTTTGACCTAGTCAAAAGTCACCTTTGACCGGGTGATGATAAAGGATGGGATCAGGATCAGTGGTTTTCATGCGGAGGAATGTGAATGGTCAAGATGGAATTTGTCCCTCACACAGAGATAATTGGGCCCCCTCGATGATGAGTCTGAGAAATGTATGCCCATACTGTGATGGAAAGGAGTTTCTATTTCATTTATTAGACTACTTGAGAATCGAGAAAGTAATGGTCAAGAACAGGAAGTTGACATTATCCATGCCTCATCCTTGACCAAATTATCGCGTGACAAAAGGGACATGACATGTTTGTACGATAGGTTGTATCGTGTCATCGATCCCCATGTGAATTGGATAGTCGCAATGTCTTGCTAGAGGCCGCTTGCGACTTGTGGGCTGGTACAGTATTGGCCTACTACCAATCTCATATGGGCCTGCAGGGTCGCACACAAGAATAGCCCAACATGAGCAAAAGTGTCCAGATTCATTGAATCTTAGATTAATCTAAGATTTAATGAATACTGAATTTAATCTGGGGTGAATATATATATGTGTATATATATTTAAATTCAAAAATAATATAATAATATTATTTAATGGAGATTATAATATTATTATATAATATTTGTTTTATATTTAATTTATTTGATAAATTAAATATCTAAAACAAATAGAGATATTGTATCTCATTTAATTTTTGACTAAAGATATCATATATCTATTTAATTTAAATTGAGATATAGTGTCTCTAATTTAATTAAATAGATAGATATTATTTCTCGGATTTAATTTATAAAGATAAATTAAATCAAGGCTTTTAATTTGGATTAAATAAATAGATTAGATTAGATCTATTAGATAGATTTAATTAATATATTTTAATCCAAATTCAAAATTTAAATTTCAAATCTAGCTTTTAATTCGGATTAAATAAATACATTAGATTATATCTATGAGATAGATTTAATTAATATATTTTAATCCAGATTCAAAATTCGAATTCCAAAATTAATGAGGGTTAATTTTGAATATAATACGTTGATCGGGTTTAGAAAAAACGATGGGACTTTTGTCGAGCTTATTAGAAAGACGCGAGAAACCCTAGAGCTAAAAAGAGAGAGACACACAACTCAAAAGGGCGCTAGCACGTTGCCGTAGCCGTGTTCGGAGATTATTCGTGTGGATACCGGTAGAGGAAGGCGATTCACAGAGTTGGCTTCTACTGATCGAAAAGGTAGCCCACCAGTTCAAAAGGAAGGAGACGCACACCAGTTCGCCGTAGGTATGATTCGGATTCCTTAACCTTGATTTAAACGTGGTTGAGTGATCCTCAGGATGAGATTCATAAAATTTTTAAATCCGCTGCGTGTATGGATCCCAACACCTTATAGATTGGCACCCAACGAAATGGCAGAATTAAAGAAGCAGCTTGAAGAAAACTTGAGAAAGGGTTTATCAGACCTAATGTCTCGCCTTAGGGAGCTCAATACTATTTGTGAGAAAGAAAGATGGAAGGTTACGGCTCTGTCTTGATTACAGGGAGCTGAACAAGGTGACGATTAAGAACAAATACCCATTCCTTAGAATTGATGATATGTTGGATCAATTATCTAGCTCCTGCGTGTTCTTAAAGATCGATTTATGATCCGGGTATCATCAATTGCGAGTTAAGGCTAAGGATATTCCAAAAATTGCCTTCAGGACTGGATATGGGCATTATGAAGTTCTGGTGATGCCCTTTGGGTTAACAAATGCTCCTGCTGTATTTATGGATTATAAGAACCGTGTATTTTCGACCTTACTTGGATCAATACGTTGTGGTGTTTATTGATGATATATTGATTTACTTGAAAAATGAGACAGAGCACTAGCACCATCTGCGACTCGCATTAAATATTCTGAGAGAGAAAAAGCTCTATGCTAAATTTAGCAAATGTGAATTTTAGACAAGTCTCTAATGCTTCTTTTTGAATTTTGTATTCCTTACTGCTCTTTATTCTAGGTCTTTCTTTAATTTTTCTTTTTTTTCTTCTTCTCTCTTTTTTTAAGCAATTCAACAAAGCAAAACAATAGCTCTTTTTGTAGCATTTTTTGTGGGAGCACTCTGCCCTAGCATTTCTTCGCAGTTTTCTTCAAGCTTGTCTATCTAACTAGTTCCGATATATCACAATGGGGTAGCAAAATGGGGGTAATGATAAATGGGTTGTATATGGGAATGGAGGGTGTAATATGAATTCCTTTATCCTACAAACTTTCCTGCTCAGATTCTAAACAGTCTATCGAAGAACTAAGACAAATCAAGGATCATACATGGGCTAGCAGATGTGCACACTAAAAATAAAACAATTAGGCTCAAATAAATCCTTCTATTGTGGGTTCTTCTCTCTAAACTTCCTCACTGCCACTTTACCCCACATCAAGTTGGCTAGCATTGTCAATTTCCCAAGCCTACAGGTTCAGGTCTCTTAGGCAATCATGTTATGCTCCGTTATACACACATTTATCCTACTGCTACAAAAATCTGTTCAAGCTGCATCATGCAATTTAAATTTTTTTTCAATTTGTGCAAAATCTAAATTCAGGGCAAATTAGGATGGCATACGCACAATGAAACAGCAGCAGTAGATTATATCATAGATTAAATCACAAAATCCCCCCCTCTTGAATGATGCAATGCCCCCATTGCAACAAGAAAGGAAAAGGGGAGAGGGTGGGCGAGGAAACAAACTCCCTTGACTCCAGGAGGGCACCCCAGGGTATTTTTTTTTTCCGAAAACTTAATAATTGTTTGAAAGAAATGAAAAAGAAAACTGAAAACAAAAGAAAGAGACATAGGTACCATAAGTTATGATGCACTCTGTGGCCTCAACTATTTCCACCTGTTGGGTCATGAGAGTTTGACACCTCATCATCTTTGATGTCTCGTAGAGTGGGTGGTGTTGCCGCTACCCCTTGCGGGCTTTTGCTCTGTCGATGCTTGTGCAAGATGGAGGGTTCCTGGTCTGGGAAGGGCCGACCACTGGATTATTCATTTCAAAAATTGTCTCAAGGAATGCCGGCAGTGGCGTGTACTTTGGGACATTCGTCATGAGAATGGTGGCAAGGCAATGGTCTCTAGTGGCAACATATTGCCATAGCATCTGCTACTGAAGAAGTAATGTGCTCATCGAGCATTGTAGAGCAGCAATGTTGGCATTCATAGTGTTGAAAGTAGAAGCTGGAATCGAGCCCGTTAGAGCCTCTGGAGCTATATTGGTTGCAGGCCCAACGGAGGTACTAGCTCAAATGGTTTGGGGGACCTTTGGTTGGACTCGTTGCAAGATTCACTGCACCATTACCAATGAGATGGGGTGCGGCAAATCGGTCCTTTCCTCACTAGCATCAAAGATGACCTCAACATTACGACAGAGTTCAGTGATTAGGGTATGGAACCAGAGGTTGCCTGTGGTGGTCTGGAAGCACGCGAACAATTCCCGGTAGATGATGGCATCAATATCAATTTGCTTTCCTTTTAGAAGGAAGTAGAGCAAGAAGGCACGCTCTCAAGAGATGGTTTGGGTGTGCAATGTGGGCATCAATCGATAGCGAAGGAAATGAAACCAAACACGGGCTTCGAGATAGAAATGATTGCATTTCAAATTGTATGAGCCCTGGTTTGTGATTTGCTACTCGGTGTTGGGTACGCAGAGTCGGGCATCCACCTTGGTCAGGACTTTGGGATTTTCCCCTTGTTGGATAAGATTATTGTATTCATCGTCTGTGGGGTCCAAGCCGTATACCTTGCAAATCGCACTGGTACTGTAGAGCACATTCTTCCCCAGGACAGTGATAAAGTAAGGCAAGCCTCCTGGATGATCTCTGTCACACATTCAGGATAGGAGCCTTGCTCAAACGACTCAGCATCAAACCCTCGCTTGGGGGCTAGGGTTTTATCAGCCTTGAGAGCGTGGAAACGAGTTTCGGCCTCTCGGATGGCGAATGGCATAGTCTCCGGGGCATCAGCAGGTGCTTTTTGTCCAGAACCCTTAGTTCGTGCCATTGAGAAATTGGGAACGCTGTAGTCCTTGAAGGGAGTGAATGAGACACAGATTTCATAGAGATTATGTTGGGTAAAACTGGAGCGGGTGTCCGAGAGTGTTCATCGGATTTTATACTGATGATATTTGAGTAATTGCAGGCGAACAATTCGGGTTTAGTGGGTGCAAACCGTTTGGAAATCTTGGGTTAATGCTGATTGCAGACATTTATTGTGGCCAAAGGTGGTTACCCTGAATTTGAAATGTACGTGCGACTTCATTGGGCCCAACCCGTATGGCCCACCACAGATTCCATTTTTATTCGTGCTCTGTCGGAGTAGATTGCCGTAGCATCACAACGTACTTTGCTGAAATATGTTGGTAAATAATACCTATTAGAGATAGGTGAATATGTGGTCTCAAACCTTGGAAGCTTACTAACTATTACTTTTAGAAATATTCCCTTGAAATTAAATAAGCCAAGGGTTAAATCTTCTAATGTAATACCCAAATTCAATAACATCTAAAACACCATTTTAGAATTAATGACCAAAGATTAAGCTAATTAAAGACTAAACTCAAGTGAAAATTCATGAGGCAACAAAGGCTTGTGTGTGAATGATTGTAGACCATGAAAAAAATAAAGCAAGAGTGTATGTGGGGGGGGGGCGGGAGGCCACATTTTTTTTAGTGTGTGTGTATGTGTGTATGTAGTGATAAAGGGGAAATAGCGTTGGCTCAATGTGGAGCAAGTGTTCCATAGGTAAAAATCTCAAAACAATTAAGGTGAAGTAAAATTTGCCTAATTAACCACTAATTCTCATAATAAGTTCATAAATCAATTAATTACTCAATCAAGTATTATCAAAGACAATTAAGGGATTTTAGTCCTAGATTAAATACAAGCATTAATCCAAGACAAGAACACAAATTTGGCTTAGGATGAATTATCATCTTGATTGTTACCTAACAAATACAATAAATTCTAAAATAATGAAGGGGTAATTAAATACTTCTAATTAAGCCATGATGTTAAAAAATCACAAGATTGATTAGGGAACTTGATTAAACTCCAAATTAAACCCTAAGAGCATTTTTGCTAACCAAACTACCAAAGTCATCTAGTTACAAACACACTTAGAGTAACTAGGGATCAAAGCACATAGTTGGGAAATGCACGAAGGTGGTGAGGCCACCAAGGCTTGTTTGGAGAATGGATGAAGGTGGAGAAGCCACCAATGCCTTCTTCAAGCCAAGAATTGTTTAACATAAACAAAAACACACATGTGATAATAATATTCAATTTTGGAAGAGGATAAGGTACCTTTGGATAAGATATCCTCTTGGAATTGGAAGAAAGTGATGGAGGGAGAGAGGGCCACGTTTTTGGCCTTGGCTTGAAGAAGAATTCAGATTATTTAATGTAAACCCATGGTTCACATGCAAGATGAATTAGGTTAGGAATAATTACCAAGAGTGCCATGACCTTTTAGTATAAATAGGAGGGCTTAGGCTTCATTATTCTTCACACCTTCACAAGCAAGAGTAAGCATAGCATCTGAATATAGAGAGAAGAGAGGGAGAGTGAGAAGCTTCATGAAGGAGTTGAAGCATAGCAAGTAAGTTCTTTAAGTTCTAGTTCTTAATTTCTTAGATAAAAGTAGCTTTGATCTTAGATATGCTAGAATAATGTTAGTATCATGTTTTTATAGTTAGAAATGTTAATATTTCGAAAATAAGATGAGCCATATAGTATAGCAAAATTTTTGGGAGTTGAAAAGCAAAGTAGCGAAGTTCTAACGAAAATTCATCGGTTAGGAATTTCTGAAAAATAGTAGCAAAAATGTCATAATTTTATAATGAAGATGAGAAGATAAAATTCTGAAATTATTCATGTTTAAAGTAGACATATAGGGCTTTTCAAAAATACCTAGAATGTATTATTTTGAGCTCTGTACAGTGAGACAAAAATTCTTCACATTAGGCTACGTTTTCTGGAAATTTTTCTGGGCATAATATAAAGACGTGAAAACTGGGAATGATTCATAAATTCTGGGTGAATAATATTATTTTTTATCCAAAATAGACATCTAAGGATTCAGAATAATTTTACGGATCCCCATTTCGAATTTTGTAGAATTAATTATGATTTTTCAAAGTTAATCAAAAAATCTGCCCGAAAAGCTGAAATCAGCGTTTTTCTATGAACATTAAGAAATAAATAGAGAAATAAGTCCACCAGGGGTAAAATAGTCATTAGTGGCCAAAATATCTCTTAGGATGTGATTTGTATGAAAATAATGCGATATTACTATTATAGGCGATCCGTGAACGCATACCGACCGACGTACATACCACGATCACCGACGAAGGTACGTTCGCTTACTGTAATACTAACTCTTATGCTTATTATATTCTTATATGTGATAGATAACTTTACATCTGCTGTGTGCTTATGAGATACATCTGCTGTGTGCTTATGTAATGTTGGGATACATCTGCTGTGTGCTTAGGTACGGTTGGGATACATCTGCTGTGTGCTTATGTATTGATTGTTGCTGAAACGCCATGAATATCTATCATACATATACTGTCATATTTAAGCATGAGGTTAACCGTTACCTAAGGTCCAATGGGCATTGGACCTCAGCTCCTACTATAGCCTTAGGATCCGGAGGAATCATGACCGAGGACAAGAGTAAGCAGCACTAGTGAGGACCCGGCCGGAGAATTTCTTTTTGGATATGTATTAACATACTTTTGAAATTCAGATAATTGTACCGCTATTAAAAGCAACCAGATACACCAACAATGAAATTTTATCAGATACTCGCTCTTTTAAATTGTTCCGACGCTTTACTCTGATGAAAATTTTAAATCCGCTTTTAAAAACGGGGTGTTACATCTTCAGCCTGACTTTGCCATAACGGATTAATTCTGAGGTAGTGCAGGAGTGCTTCCTACTTCCTCACTGCCCTTGTTGTCATCTTTAGAGGTTAAGTATTTCTCAGATGGGTCTTCAACTCTCGTTGTCTTGAGGATTAAGAAGGTGACCTGATCGTCATTAACGCGCATAGTGAGTTCTCCTTTTTCCACATCGATAAGCATCCATCCAGATGCCATGAAAGGTCTTCCCAGGATGATTGGAACTTCACGATTTGCTTCGAAGTCAATAATAATAAAATCCACTGGAAAGATGATTTTATCCACTTTTACCAAGACGTCTTTGATTTTTCCTTCAAGTAAGACGATGAGATTAGTGCTAGCACCGAGGTCACACAGAGCTTTCCTTAAATATTGAGGTTCGATTGCATAGGGGATTGTGAAGCTACCAGGGTCTTTTAATCTTGGTGGGAGCCGGTTTGTTAGCATGGCACTGCAGTCTTGGGTCAATGCTACCGTCTCAAATTCTTCTAGCCGTCTCTTTTTGATAAAATTTCCTTCATAAATTTCACATAGCTAGGCATCTGTTCTAATGCTTCCACCAGAGGGATATTAATGTGCAACTGCCGTAGCATATCCAGGAATTCCTGAAATTATTTCTCTTGACCTTGCTTATGTAGTCTTTATGTAAAAGGTGGGGGTTGCTTTAGCATCTTTGAAGACCCAAGATCACAATTATGCTGTGATGATGATGCGGTAGCATTCCTTGTTGGGTGCTGCATGTGATCATCCAGTGTGGCAAGTGGAGGCAATGTCATGGTGCTGATATCCTGTTCAAGTCGTGAAAGTCTTGGGTGCCTCAGCTCATCTTCAAGGAGTTGTTCGGTACTTTCTTACCCCTTCTTTGATTTCCCAAATTTCGGATCAGCAACAACTGTAGGTTGCTTGGCTACTCTCATAGGTTCTAAACTCTTGCCGCTTCGGAGCTCTATTAATTTGACTTCCTCTTTTCCTTGGATTCTGGGGACTTCAGTGTCACTCGGTAGCAATCCTGTGGGTCTATTGCTGAGGGCAGTAGCTAGTTGTCCAACTTGGTTTTCAAGGTTTCTCAGGGTTGCTGATTTTGAATGATCGCATCATTCTTTGCCATATATTCCTTCAGAAGGGCCAACATGGAGTGATGTGGTTCTGAATCACCACCCTGCTGCCTTGCTTGCTGGGTAAACCCTTATGGGTTTGATGTTCTATTTGGGTACTATTGGCTTGATGGTTGTCCCGCTGCTTGTTGACCTTGAGAATTCCATGAAAAATTGGGATGCTACCTCCATCCAGGATTG
Organism: Acacia acuminata; assembly: GCA_019022655.1. NCBI lineage: Eukaryota > Viridiplantae > Streptophyta > Magnoliopsida > Fabales > Fabaceae > Acacia > Acacia acuminata. The sequence goes on from JAFJYI010000079.1 coordinate 2,933,086, forward strand.
TACGTATTAGAGTATGGATTGTTGCTATTACTGCCCCTGTTAAAGTTGTTGACGAAGTTAACTAATTCGGGGTTGGTATAGCACTGAGAGTAGGGGTGCTCAACGCCACAGTACACACAAGCTACTTGAGATGGTTGCAGTGATGTGTTGCTTGATGGAAGGGTCAGTCCTTTCACCATATTACTTAGAGATGATACTTGAGCTGTGAGAGCAGTCATAGCATCCAATTCATGTATTCCAACAACAGTTCGGGAGGATGCAGCTCTGTCTACTTGCCACTGATGGCTGTTCATAGCCATGCCTCCAATAAATTGTGGGCTTCTTCATAAGACTTAATTAGGATGGATCCTCCAGATGAGGCGTCTACGATTGATCATATTTTGTCCATTAAGACCTCTGTAAAATGTTTCTAACTGAACCCATTCGCACAGTCCATGCTGTGGGCACCTTTAGAGGAGGTCCTTGAATCTGTCCCAGGCTTCATAGGTAGATTCACCAAACTTTTGTTGGAAGTTGGTGATGTCCCTTCTGAGTTAAGCATTCTTAGTAGGTGAGAAAAATTTGAGCAAAAACTTACTCCCCACTGAGAAAGGAGGAAGTGTTCTTCAACTCCTCCAACTCTCTCTCGTCCCTCGACTATGACACTCACATGCTCTCACACTCTTGAACTCAGCGTTTCTAATTTTCTTTCTTGGGTGCTGTCGATCTAATGATATAAAGAGGAATGGGGAAATGGTGTGGAGCTCAAGAAAATGGAGGGGTATGGTCTTGCTGATAGGATGACACGAGGGTTATGGTTTACTGTGCAACTATAATTCTTCTCGTGTTTCCGTAACTACGTTGAGATCTCTGGCTTGTTTTGCGCAATCAGATTTTTTTCTTGTTGATTTGGTGTTGTCAGCTGTTATTGGGTCCAACGGATATTACATATTAAAGGGACAAAATGATAATGATTCTGTTGGGCTAGAAAAATGCATCAAATGGATTGAGATAATTATGGGTTGAGTTTTCTTATTGTTGGGCCAAGAGGGTTCTGTACACATGGGCTGTTGGGAGACTGAAAAATGTTGGTGAATAATGGACTTTGAATTTTCCCACATGTTTTTGCAAGTTTGGGTAGTAAAGTTACCATTTTACCCCTCTTAATTAAAACTTGATTATCAAATAAATTTACGAAATAAATCCTTAATCCCACTGATTAATTCCACTAAGACATATAATTTTGATTCCAAAAATTTTAAGTCACAAATTATATTTTATTAATTTTTCTTAAATTTAAAATTCAAGGAAAATAGGCCTTAATTCTCCAAGTAATTAATTTCCATTATATCGCCAAATTTCACAATTTAATTTCCTATACAATATTCCAAATTTTCAAATCTCAAAATTTGAGATATTACAAGGTTAATATCTTTGAGCTTACAACAAGAGTTTTTTAATTTTAATATTTTTAATTTTGACATTGGAGTCATACCTAATCTTGTTGTGTGACTTAGCTTCCACCAAGTTCACTTTGGCTGCAGCGACATGACACTCTATGGTTGTGGAATGGCTATCTTAAGATTGTTGGCGGTAGCTTCTTGATTGTCACGCAACTTAGTGGATTCTCCAGCTCCTCCTAGTGCTATGCAAACCTTGTTAGAGGCAGTGCCTGCAAATGATAGAATTGATTTGAGTCGTGTTTGATGATACTTTACTTAAGAGGTATTCAACAACTAGCGGCAAATGAGAAGCAACACTCCACATAATTAAATAAACTCTTCTTGCAGAAGAGAGTGAGCATAACTACAGAAGATAATAGAACTCTTAAGGTGTATGAATATGCTAGAGGAGGAAGAGAGGCGCTCAAGAGTTCAAGAGCAAGGTTTATAGACCTCTTGCAAACATCTCCTTATATAGGCAAAATCATAAGAGACGTTGGGCAGCATTTGAATGTCCATTAAACCAATATAATGTCGTTAATAGCCCTTAAGAAAACATTCTAGACCTTGGGATGGAATAAAAAGTCAAAACGGATGTGTTTGATGCATTATAGACAGTGGCAGAACCAGGAATTTTACTAACAGGGGTGAAAATAAAAAAAATGCTACATCATAAATAAAAATACTTGAAATATGATACAGACCTAATATATAAAAAATTGAAAAAATCTATTACATAAATTAAGATTACTTCACATGATTCTTCTCTATGTGTTTTCATATTGTTAAACTCATCTATAATTGAATCCGTGTTAAAACTCAACAATTTCTTTTTCAATCTGAAGATAAGCATGACAAAGGTGGTTTGCCCTATAAATTAATATCATTGATTATTGGAGGTTGCAGTGGACTATCTTCTATACCAATTGAAGATTGGGGTTTTCAACAACTGACTTCTCTCTCACGATTTTATGTTATCGAGAATGGAAGTGAAAGCATTCTCCATAATCTTTTAAAGAATCAATTACTACCCACTTCTCTTGTGTATTTTGGCATCCGTAGTATCGCCAATCTCAAGTTGTTAGAAGGAAAAGAGTTTTAGCACCTTACTTCCCTTCAAGCGGTTTCCATTCGGAACTGTCCAAACCTTGAATCCTTACCAGAAGATGCGCTGCTATCGTCTCTCTTGTTATTGAAAATCAAATGCTGTCCAAAATTAGAAGAGAGATATGATTATCAAAAAGGAAACATTTGTCTAAGATCGCTCATATTCCCACCATCAAAATTAATGATGAATACTATGACCCTTGAAATGCTATGCATTCCTTCAAAAGGTGAGCTCTCAAATTTCACAACAATTAAACATTTTTTAATATCTATAAGTTTATACTTTTTTTTTTCCTTTTTCACAATGCACATGAAAATTATGACATATTCCCTTCTTGATCATCGAATTGATATCAACATTATAAGGCTACATCTTAACAACATATCAATGCATCTGCAACAGTTTTTTAAGGGAAAAACTCTTAATATTGTGAAACAAGTTGTTCAATTTTCCTTTGTATACAACAAAACATACGATTTATCAAAATAAAAGTGGTAACATGATAACTATTGTCTCAAAATTTACAATTACAGCTTGCACGTTAAATCTTTTTGTCTCTTTGAAAAATAAATCGTAAATTGATTTCACCTACTTGCTTTCATACTAGCCAATATATACTTAATATTTGGTTATATTTTTAATTTAAAAAAAATAGAAAACATGTATTTTTCCACTGCTACACATGACCACATGTTTGGTTGCAAAATGATTTGTATTTTCGTGTCACTTCTCCATAATTTTTGCAGATTCTTAACCTTGGTGGCAAAATTAGCATTGAGATCATTGAAATCCTGATTCTCTATTTTCAAAGTGCATTCAAATCCATTCTCTATTTCACATTCTCTGATTTTATATTTTCAATGTGTTTCCAGTTGATTTATGAAAGATTGAAAATCCTTGTAAATAGTAATTGTTTTCCATAAACATTCTTTAGGTTGATAGTAAAGGTCTGAGTATTTTCTAAATTATTAATTGCTTTGTACTCAAGAAGATATAAGATTCTAATTTGAACCCCAACCTCTCTATATTGGGGTCTAATCTTCCTACTCTTTAAGCGAACAGAAATATCCTATTTTTATATTCATTCATTTATTTACCAAATGCAGGAGAAGTTTTATTTAATTGTTTACATTTTTCCAGTTTCAGATTATGAAAAGCTTTGTTGCATAATTGAAACTCTGGAATCACCAAAAGCCTTTTGAAGACCAAAAAGACAAAGTACATTCAAATTAATCCTCTGCTTCTCATTCACTGATTTGATATCATTGATTGTTTTATTTGTCTTTGGGAGTTGATTCATGAGAAGTTCATGTGAGCATCAACATTTTTCCTTAAAGAATTTCTTTCTTAGAAAATAAGGCTTCAATAGGTTCACTTTTTGCGCTTGAGTTTCTTGTCTCTGTTTCTCTTAAAATTTCTCTTTATTTGTTTGAGGAGAGGACGTGGGATCTTATATTCCTACTCTCTTAGTTTCTTATTTTAAAACGGATTTATTGTAATTATTTTTCCTGTTTGCCAATAGTTTCTTATTTTCCTAATTAGCTCTTATACTAAGGATCAAATATAGTATTATGGAGGCATAACGACCCATGTAGGCATGAAACGTATGATTCATATGTACACTTGTCACATTTGTGGGTGTCCATCTTTATTATGTTAAATATTATTTTTTCATAAACAAGTTATACTTAAGAGAGGGTTGTAAGTGGACCGACAGACACTTATAGCTATTTATACTCGAGATTAACAAAATTGATATTAAAGCTAATTAAATTAGTGAAAACAAGGTTTATGAAGGTAACAAGGGATTAGTGACTCTAGGTTGCTCATTTGATTATTTTGGTAGTTTGTTTATTTTAATTTTAGTTTTCTCTTAATTAAACTTAATTTGGTGTGCTCAACTTAAACAAAAGTGTAAAATTAATGCTTAACTAAAGTTGTGGGTACTAAGTCCTCATGGGAACGATATCTTACTTACTCTCCCATGAGATCTTACTTACTCTTTATTACTTGATACGGCCCGTATATTTGCGGAGTCTATAGGCTATAAATTATGCCCTATCACAAATACTCCAAATACAACAATGATGAGAATCCCTCTTTATTTTGCAAGTCATTCCTCAACCTCATTAATGTTGAAACCTGAAGAAAATCACAACAACAGCAATCAAATTTTCTATCCAACATATAAAATGATTGATTAATAACCAACAAAACAATGCTTCTTGGATTAGTGTTCCTACCTGCCTGATTGCTTCTCACACGGCATAACTATGTTCTTCAAAACAGAGCAATTAAAAAAGTTCCCTCACCTATTAGGTATATGTCTATCCAAATCACAAATTAAATCGTAATCTAATCTCATATTACTTAATCTCAGAGCCTAATTAAAATCCCCTTCGTTAAGGTAAATCTTAATGCTCAAAATCATATTCAATGATGGTCAATCACTAAATAGATAAAACTAACCAGGATTAAGCAACCAAAATTAATATCAAATTTAACTAAATAATAAAAACAAAATCCAATTCACCCACAAGTTTATTGGTTCTCTAGGTTGCAAAACCAACTAGCCACAGATGGCTCTAATAAAATCCATAACAAAAAATACAAATTCAGGTTTAAAGAATAAAGAAAGAGAGGGAAGAAATCTTTTTCGTCGCCTCCACAGTCCTTTCGTCCTTCCGTCCTTCCGTGAAGATAATGAAGAAAATGTGAAATGCCTCTCTTGCTCGTGGGTGTTGCTCGCTTCTGTCCGTGTGTTTCCATCCAGACTGCCTCAGTGCTCATTCGTTTTGTGATCTAGTGCAAAAAAGGCTTTTAAGACCGGACAAAAGAGGCATCGTAGGACCGGACCCGCGACTGGTCTTGTTCCAGCCGGTATTAAAAGTCTACATTTAAGACCGGACTACGACCGGTCTTAAAGAAAATATTTTAGACCGGACATTTATAACATTGGGTCTTAAAAGTCGTACTAAAATAAACTTGAAATACTTTTTGTTCAGTCCTAAAACTCAACTTTTAAGACCGGCTAATAATTAGGCCGCTCTTAAAAGATAGAATTTTAAGACCGGACAAAAGTAATACGGTCTTAAACTTAGCGCCTTCTAAGACCCGACTAATTATACGCGCTCTTAAAAGATTGAGTTTCAAGACTGGATGATAAATAAATGCGGTCTTAAAAATTTTATTTTAGACCGCATGTATAAATTTACCGGTCTTAAAAAGACCGACTTTTAAGACCTAGGGCACTTCCCGACCTTTAAGACCGGACATATAAATACATCCGGCCTTAAAAACTCACCATTTAAGACCGGTGCATTTATTTACGGTGTAAATTTTCCCTGAATTTTTCCCTGTTCTATTCTTCCCGATTGTATTATACACACAAATCCACCACCCAATCCAAAGACATAAAAGTCGATACTTTGCTGTAAGCTATGAACAATTATTTGAATAAATTGAATTGGAAAAAGAATACAAATATTATTCACCATGAGTTATTTGGCCTCTTAATTAATGATTATACTATGACTACAACACCCAAATTAATTCATACAATAAGATAACTTACTTACAAATACAATAAGTTACAAATACAACACACATGCCCAAAATAATATTCACCATGCCTTCATCTCGATTCCCACCCAAAAAGTAACATCCTCTTTTATAACATGCCCCTTTGGATCGGATCCCCGCCAAAAAATAAAACAAGAACAAACTTCATAGTCGCTGACATTGTTTATGAACATAGAAGGAATATAATATAGTTTAAACCTTAAAGTTTTCAAAGATATCTGCATATGAATATTACCTTATGAATTGACTCTTTTATAAAGTGATATCTTCCCATATCCCTTCTTGATGATCACTTCTTATGCCGGGTTCATTATCCGCTTCATCTTCTTCGTTTATGTCCGGTAGACCCCTTGAAAAAGGAGTACTCTCGTGAATACCATAATTCAAATTCATTTCCTCATCAATATCAATGACCCTCTTTCCTTGGAGAGCTACAGACCACATTTTATTTTCTTGATCGGTGATATAGAACACTTGTTTTGCTCCGGTCCGCCATAATAAAAGGTTCATCTCCAAAACTTCTACCATGGACATCGACTAATGTAAATCCTAGCCGATCGATCCGAACACCATTATTGACATTGACCCACTTGCATTTGAAAATGGGAAATCTAATTTTCACATAGTCCACCTCCCAAATCTCTTCAATAACCCCATAATATGGCATGACCGCCAATAAAGGGCTCTTGTCTTTCGAACCGGAGAAGTGCATAGATTCAGCCTCTAACATAACACCACTATTCGGACGTGTGCTCCTATCATCTAGGGACTTCGTGTAAAATGGATAACCATTGATCACATACGAATTCCAACTTATGACATCGACCTCGGGACCACGTGCTAATCATTTGATTGTATCGTAAACACATTCCTCTCCCTCGACCTTTTGTTTGAACCGGTTTGCAAAAGTTCATTTATGCTCCCTAATCAACCTTTGTTCAATCATTCGATGATTTTCTTTCCTTATGACTTGTTTATGTTCGCTTATGCCGGCTTGAACTTCATCAACATTATTCAAGATGTATAAATGGACTTGTAACAATTCATCAGATCCACAGTCTTTACGGAAGCCCTCGTCTACCCCCTTCAAAGATGTTGACGTTTTGGAAGCCCAATATGTCTTACTTTGGCCAAATAATTTTGACAAAATTCCATGGCTTCTTCAGAAATATATTTCTAAACAATCGATGCTTCTGGCCGGTATGCGTTGTTCACGTACCCTTTTAGGAATTTCATAGATCTTTCAATTGGGTACATCTACCGTAAATGGATAGGGCCGCACATCTTTATCTCCCTCACTAGATGAACAATTAGATGAACCATGATGTCAAAAAATGTAGGAACAAAAAGCTTCTCAAGGTGGCACAAGATAAGATATCCTTCATTCTCCAATTCATCCAACTTTTCAATCTCGAAAACTTTACTATAAAGCGCATTGAAGAAGACACAAAGTCTAGTCAAAACGACCCGAAGATCATATTCGGTGATGCCTCGAATAGCTATTAGGAGAAGTTGCATCAAGACATGACAATCATGAGACTTTTGGCCAACTAATTTCAAGTCCTTCATCGATACAAGCCTCTTCAAATTTGAAGAATACCCCATGGGAATTTTTGTGCCATGTAAACACTCACAAAAACTTCGTTTCTCATCCTTCGACAAAGTATGAGAAGCTTCGGGGGACAATAAGTTCTCTTCCCATCTAGCCTTGGATGTAACTCTTCACGTATTCCCATTGCTATCGATCCAATCTTGCCTTCACACCATGCTTGGAACTACCTTGTACGTTGAAAAGCGTGCCGACAATACTATCACGTACGTTTTTCTCCACATGCATGACATCAATACTCGTGTCTCACATCAAGATTGCGCCAATATGGAAGATCGAAGAATACAGATCTCTTTTTCCATATATTTGTTTCTTTTCTACTCTTTGCGTCTTACCGAAGACGACATTGATATTTTTCACCTTTTCATAAACTTGCTCCCCAATCAATGCCACCGGAGCATCTTCATACTCTTGGCCACCAAAAAAGTCTTTCTTTAATCGACGATATGGGTGGCCCCGTCTAAGAAATCTCCTATGTCCAAGATAAACCGTCTTTCTTCCATGTTGAAGTTGATGGTAGCGTGTCCCTTCTTCACAAATCGGACATGCTTTATGGCCTTTTACACTATACCTTGACAAGTTTCCATATGCTGGGAAGTCATTTATAGTACAAAATATCATGGCTCGCATTTTAAACACCTCCTCCTTGAAAGAGTCAAAAACATCGACACCTTCTGCCCACAACTCCTTCAAGTCTTTGATCAAGGGCTGAAGGTAAACATCAATTCATTTTCGGGTTGTTTCAGTCCCAAAATCAACATAGACAGCATGATGTACTTTCGTTTCATGCATAACATTGGAGATAAGTTGTAAATAATCAGTAGTACATGCTATGAACTATGTATGCTGCTAAGGCTTCCATATGGATTCATGTCATCCGTGCTAAGGGCAAGCCTAAGGTTCCTAGGTTCTTCGCCGAACATCAGAAATAATTGATCGATTTTCTTCCATTGAGAAGAATCGACCGGATGTCGAAGCTTTCCATCGAAATCCTCTCATCCGCATGCCACCTCAAATTTTTTGCATCATTTTCATTCGCAAACAACCGCTTGAACCTTGGTATGATTGGAAGATACCACAACACTTTTGCAGTGCCCCTTATTTGACTTGTACCTTGGGGTTTCACATTTCGGACAATTCTGCTTCTCTTCAAACTCTTTTCTATACAATCGCAATCATTCGGGCATGCATAGATCTTTTTGTACTCCATCCCCAGTGGACAAAGTATTTTCTTAGCATCATTGTATCGATGCGGCAACACATTATCATCCGGAAGCATGTCCTTAAAAGTCTCAAGCATTTCAGAAAAACTCTTGTCGCTCCATCCATGACGTGCCTTCAAGCGTACCAATTTCAATACAGCGTTCAACAATTGGTATTTTTTACACCCACGGTATAGAGGAGTCTCATCGCATTCGCACATATTACCACATGCATGTGATTGATGAAAAGCCTCTTCTCCTACATCACGGATAATGTCCTCTATGCGATCATCCAATCCGTGTCATTATCATCAAAGGCCACTTCCCCATGTTGAGACCCACTTGGTATTTTTTCACCATGCCATACCCATACTCTATAAGTCTTACAAAATCCTTCACAAATTAAATGTGTGTGTATAACTTCAACACTTAGTCACCTCTCATTCAGACATTTTACACAAGGGCAATAAAACTTCACACTATTGTTAGTTATGATTAGTTTTGATGATGTCTTATATAGATGTCATTATTAAAAGCAAAAAGATTGAGTAATATAGTTATCTCCTACATTGACTAACTACTGTATTTAATGTAGATTAATCCAAGATGAATTATGGAGAATGATCAAGAGAAGAGAAGAAAGAAAGAGTTAGAGTTATGGAGAATGATCAAGAGAAGAAGAAAGAAAGAAGAGCTTGTTGAATGAAGTGAAGATATCATTATTCCAGTTCTAAGATTGATGCTAGAAGTCTCCAAGGTCATATGGAAGTTGGAATGGGTCAATTTGAAGTTAAAGTCAGCAAAAATCAACTTCAGGATGAGAAAACTCGAGTTTGGAACACAAAACTCGAGTATACAACTCAAAACTCGAGTTCGTAGTGTCTTCAGCACCTCTGGCGTCTCTGGACAAGGAAAACTCGAGTATGCAAGTGAAAACTCGAGTATGCAACTGTTATCAGCACTTCAGCTCCACACTGTCTCACGTTCAGCACGGGCGACCTCTGGTGATTCGATGATATCTCTCAAACCAGGAATCGGATTGATGTGAAACCAGTGGCATTTGAAACTAGACATCTAAAGCGTCATTTTGATATATAAAGCAAGTCCAAAGGTGTCAAGATAAAGGAGCTATGATTTTTACAAGTTTCCACAAGAATCAACGTCACAGTCCAGACCCACCTTTGGTATTTTGAGTGTAACTCACAAACTACAAATCCGATTGAGCTAAAATCAGTGGCATATGAAAATAGACTCAAAGAGCTTTCTATCAAGAGTTGAACGGACCAAAACGGAGTTCAGACTAGGGCGATATGGCCCTCAAAAGTTGACAGATAATTTCAAGAAAGCAATCAAACTTGTTGAACTTAAGTGCAAACTGCAGTATAGGTTTGCATACCGCAGTATTGGACATCCAGAAAGCAACCAAGTTCTTCAAGTTAAGTCAATACTGCAGTATAGGTTTGCATACCGCAATATTGGACTTCCAGAGAGCAACCAAGTTTTTCAAACTAAGTCAATACCGCAGTATGGGTAGACATACCGCAAAGTAATGGACTTCCCAGAGCGACCAAGTTTTTGAAACTAAGTCAATACCGCAGTATGGGTAGCCATACAAAGTATTGAACTTCCGAGAGCAAAAGGATTTTTCAAACTAAGTCAATACTGCAGTATGCATAGCCAAACTCGAGTATTGAACTTCCCAGAGAGCAAAAGGATTTTTCAAACTAAGTCAATACCGCAAAGATGCGTAGCCAAACTCGAGTATGGTCATCGTGGGTTCAAAAATTCACACTACATTTTTGAAGTCCAGGTTAGTATACTTCCACCTTTACTGGAGTATGTAAGTGAAAGTATACTATACTGCAGTAAGCATGAACATACTGCAGTTTACAACGGTAAAAAACTGATTTTTGAATTATACGAATTTGCAAATCATTGTTGTTTGATCTTATTGCTTCCATAATTCATTCAATCATATTCCTAGCTATGTTTAACAAGTTCGTTGAGTGAATTTCGATAATATCAGATGAAGATTATTGAAGGTCAAAGCCATAAAGCAAAAAGAGTACAGTGCATTTAATGCACTTCTGCAAATCAACCTACTTTCAGCTAATTCATCTGAGCACGCCTTCTGAACGTTAAAGAATGCTTACTACAACAAGCAAACTCTTCTCCAACGGGCAAATTTCGCAGAGCCACCTCGGATCAATTAATCAGCCTGGAATAAGCAAAAACTAGAGATAGAAGAAGACCAAAGCTCAACCCAAACCTTGTCCGAGATAGGCAACGGCTATAAACGGTCATATGAAGTTCCCTACCTATAAAAGAGGACATATTCAAGCAGAAAAACGTGGAGAAACAAGCTTACACTTCCAACATGCCGATACTCGCTCTCATATCATTTGCACTCTGTTTTTCATGTTTAGATAACTTAGAGAGTGAAGTGATTTATATTTGATCCTCGTGCTTATCTATTCACTTCTAAGAGAGAAGATTTATTGTAATCATTCTATTCTTCGAGAGTTACTCAAGATTGGGTGATCTTGAGAGAGAAATACATTGTAACCTTACATTGTGTAAGGGGGAGTATCTCAGTGAGAGATTTGGCTTCACAAATCTTGGGTGGACTTGTGGTTTGTAAAGGTTTCTCTTGTTCTCGGATTAAACAAGAGGATAGTGGATTGAAAATCTCAAGTGGAGCTTGAGGACTGGACGTAGGCCAAGGATTGGACCGAACCAGGATAAATCTCGGTTGCATATTCTCTTCCCTTATCTCTTATATTTCCAGCATATATGTTTGAATGACTATCTATTGTTTTATAACTCTTTCTTTGTCATACAAACTCATTGCAAAAAGATTTTCAAAGTTACTAAATTTTTATACTTCACCCAATTCACCCCCCCTCTTGGGTTCAGCCGGTTCTTACAACTATCATCATGAGCATTTTGTTTAGCAAATTCAATAAAGTCCCTCACCCTATTCCGATATTCAACACTCATCCGTAAAGCATTTATCCAAGCGTAGTCCATAGTAGTATTCCTCTTGACGTAAAGATTCAACATATACATAATCTGAAAAAAGGCAGAGACTTGCATATAAAATAAGCCAACTCCAAATGCATATTTATGCTCAATGTCGGTTATGCATGTCTTTTTTTTGTTTTGGTTTTACGGAGAAACTTGCCCATTAAATGCATAACGAAGAATCACTTTTGGTCATAAATGTATCACAGTGAATCCAAGAAGCAAAATAAATACATGACGAGGAAATTAAATGCATTGCATGAAGGTCTTGTGGACTCACTGTACCATATAAATTCAAATGCGTTTCTTGAGTCTTTCTTCTCCCGCCACGAACGTTGATGTTAGACAACAAGAGTAACCTAAAAACATTTCTTAGTTAGTTGGGTAGGTCTAAAGTGCAAATATAATCTTCAAAATACAATATTCATTAACAACGAGAGAAACCCACAATAACATTTCATCGATTTCGTTCAACCCATGAAAACCCCGAGAACCATTAGAAGGAAAATCATAAAGTTATATAACCGAAACACCTCGTACAGCTTGGTCTATAGATGTTTAGCTAAGGAACCGAGAGTTAATCTCGAGAGAGGAACGCGAAGCCGACGACGCAACACACACTTTGGAGATAGAACCGGTGTAATCACTTTCGGCGCGACAAGAGAAGTTCGAGAGGGAAATTTAATTTTCCCCGAGACATAGACATGTCTTTATATTTTATATTTTAATAAGACCGGTTAATTATACAAGTATACGGTCCTAAAGATATAATTTTATTAATAAATTTTTAAGGCGGGAGGTTAACAATACTGCGGTCCTAAATTTTCAGTTAATTTTAAGGCCGGAGATTTATAAAGCGTCCAGTCCTAAAAGTCAAACATTTATTAACTAATTTTTAAGACCAGCGGTTAAGAATACTCCGGTTCTAACTTTCAGTATTCATTTAATTTTAAGACCAGCGGTTATAAGAACTACGGTCCAAAAAGTATTTCGTTTATTAATTAACCCAAAAAAAAAAAAAAAAGAGGTTTGCATTTGGCGAGCGCAGAAACTGAGTTAATAAAATAAAGGGTTAAATGCCTAATTTGCCCCGGAAGTTTTGCTAAGGGGGCGCTCAACACCCGGAATTTTTTTGGTACCAAATTTGCCCCGAAAGTATGAAAAAGGTACCAAATTTACCCTAGAAGTATGAAAAAGGTAGCAAATTTGCCCCTCCGTTAATTTTAACCGTTAAGTTTAACTGAGTATCCACGTGGCATGCCACCTCATGACACGTGGCATGCCACCTCATCAACCCAATAAGAGTTAAGTATCATTTTTGCCCTGGAAGTTTTCATTGAGGAGCAATTTTGCCCTGGAAGTTTACAAAAGTAGCAATTTTGCCCTTCTTTCTCTCAATATTAAATTTGACTATTAAATCAGTCAAAGATCACACATGTCATGCCTTGAAAAGGTCAAACTTGGAGTCAGAGAATGAGATCCTTGAAATGTTGAACTCAAGGCAGCCAGAATTTGTGAAGCCGAACTGGTCACAGGAAGCATCACTTATGATCTAAGCAAATGATCAGTCTCTACAAACGTAAATATTATCACTATTGATTTGTTTTACTGAACCAATTTTTGGAACAATTTATTTCTTGTTTTGCGTTTCATTTGCTTAGATCATAAGTGATGCTTCCTCTGGGTTTTGCGACAAACCTTTTAGTCCCAGTGACCAGTTCGGCTTCACAAATTCTGGCCGCCTTGAGTTCAACATGTCAAGCATCTCCTTCTCTCGACTCAAATTTCAACCTTTTCAAGGCATGACATGTGTGGTCTTTGAATGATTTAATAGTCAAATTTAATATTGAGAGAAAGAATGGCAAAATTGCTACTTTTGTAAACTTCCGGGGCAAAATTGCTTCTCAATGAAAACTTCCGGGGCAAAATTGCTCCTTAATGAAAACTTCCAGGGCAAAAATGATGCTTTTGATTGATAGAGGCATGCCACGTGTGATGACATGGCATGCCACGTCACTTTTTAACGATCTACGTGGACTTCCATCACTTTTGGGTAAATTTGATACCTTTTTAATACTTCCGGGGCAAATTTGGTACCAAAAAAACTTCCGGGTGTTGAGCGCCCCCTTAGCAAAACTTCCGGGGCAAATTAGGCATTTAACCCTAAAATAAATTAAAGGAAAACTGGAGAATATGAATATTAGAAAGACACAAGCTTAGTTTTACTGCTTCCATACATAACCGGAGAATATGCACGTACACAAGAAAATTAAGAGAGAAAAACAAGCGAGAAAATTATCAAAAACAAGAATCGACTAAACATCCTAAAGCTTATTATCCTCCAAAGCCTTGGTGATTTCGGCGTGAACAGCATTAATTTCCCGCCGGAGATCAGCAAGTTTCCGTCTTACTCTCATCAGACACAATGCTTCATTAGAGGAAAGAGGAGAGGGGTCAGTAGTAGTCGCGGTGGGGCTAAGAGGTTGGGGAGGGGGAGCGGGAACCTCTTCATCATCTGAAGAAATAACAATGGGTCCAACGACCCGAGGCTCTTCTGCAGCAATAGGACGGACTCTCGATGGAGGAGGCGCACCGTATAACGATCGACGGAAGGCACGAGCATCACGAGTAAGAGCACCCCTACGAGCGGTTCTCTTGTATCTAACCATGGTTTGAGTAGTTGGGGTACAGAGGTATAAGGAGTTAATTAATAAAGGCGAGAGCTATTCTCAGATAGCCAAGTACGTAGTTTGGAGTTACGAGGTAGTGATGAGGAATTAATAAGGAGTTAAGGACAGAAAGGTATGAGGAGTTAATAAAGGCGGAGAGAAACTTTTAAGAGCGGATTTATACGTACGCGGTATAAAATTCTATTATTTAATTTTTATTTTAAGACCGACCTTTTATAATATGTCCGGTCCTAAAAGTCTATTTATTTTAAAATCAATTCTATTACTTTTAAGACCGACCTTTTATAATATGTCCGGTCCTAAAAGTCTATTTATTTTTAAAATATTTAATTCTATTACTTTTAAGACCGACCTTTCATCATTTACCCGGTACTAAAATTCATTCTTTTTAAATTCAGATGGCGAGTCATATCCTTACACTCGTTCAAATGAATGATTCGCAGTCTCTTCGCCTTCCGGATAAACTTCCCAACTAGGCGTCTCCTCGTATTTACGATGAACTATGCGTCTCCTCATTAAATTTTCTAGCGTTTCACATTGTTCAGGATGGGTTCTCTATTTTCAAATTGTTCAGGATGGGTTCTCTATTTAACCTTTCATCATTTACTGTACTTTCTTCACATTCTTCTCCATCACTTCTACACGGCTCCTCCACCGCCTAGCCTCCACTGTAATGGCTGCTCCCCTAGGTCCTCTGTTTCCTCCTCCTCCTCTTCAACCTCAGCCCCCTCCGCCATTCCTTCCTCCAATTCCGACTGTGAAGCAGTTGGTGCAGTCATTGGTGGCCCGCGTCGATCACATGGATCGACGCTTGGGCCAATTGGTTGACTTGTTCATACCGTGAACAACAAGCTGAACATGATACTTCACGCCAATGACGTGGAGTACGATAAGGATGAAGACAACTCCGACTCCGACTCCGATGACTCCGGCTCCCCTCCCTCTCCGTCTACGAAAAGGATTAGTTGTTTTTTTTTTAGTTGCTTTTTTTGTTGCTTTTTTTGTAATCGTTGCCCTAAAAATTATTATATAAAATATTATGCACTCTTTTTGTTCTCGTGCGAGTTTAGTACTTTAATTCGTTAGTTTATCCATTATCGAACACGGAAAGCAATAAACAAGGCAACTATAAAAGATGGATAATGGCGAGACTCAAAAAACTAAGATGAATAATTCGAACGAAGACTTTTAGGACCGCACACTTAGTAAATCGAGGGTTCTAAAAACACTACCTGTTTTTGTCGACTTTGGTTTCCATATTCGATCGCCTTGTCCTTTTCATTATCGTCTTTCTTTTTTCCGACAAAAAGGAAACAAACAAAACATTGTCCTCGTATAAATCAACAATAGAAATTCACAGAAAAACAAAAAACATCTTTTACCTTATTTGAATAAAAACAAACATAGTGACAATTCTTCTCAAGGTTGGACCGTCGTTGTCGTCGGTTTTTACCTCCCCGATTTGAAACAAAGTACCTTTTCAATAACTTCCTTCTTTTTTCCGACAAAAAGAAAAGAGACAAAGAAAAGGGAAACCGATAATGCCGCTCAAGATCGGGAGAGGTAACATCGACTACAATGAAGGACCTAGCTTGAGCGAGAACGCCGAACCTCGGTTGTCTCAAACCATAATGATTTGTCCGAAAAGCGAGTGAACATTTCTATTTAAATAAAGACTATTAAGACCGGACATTTAACAATTACATGGTCCTAAAGGTTAAGCCAACTTCTAAAATTAAAATAAGAGGACTTTTAGTAGCGGACAAGTAAAATAATATACGGTCTCATAATACTTTTAGGACCGGATGTTCACAATATACGGTCCTAAAATTCTCATATTTTTTAAAACGAACACTTTTAGGACCGGATGTTTATTATGTGGACTTTTAAGATCGCACTTTTAATTAATATACGGTCCTAAAAATGTCATATTTTTTAAAACGAACACTTTTAGGACCGGATGTTTATTATGCGGACTTTTAAGATCGGACTTTTAATTAATATACGGTCCTAAACTCGAGATCTTTCTCAAATTTCAAGCACTAAATAGCTTTATCCACCATCCAATACATTCAGAAACCCAAAATGGACATAAGAAAATTTTTTGAAAAATTAAACAAATTTATTTATTGAATTTTACATTGCCTATGTATATTTACAAATGAATATTGTTCAGAAAAATAAAAAAATTTACAGAATATTATTGTTGTACATGATATATTTACAAATGAATTTAGGACATTAATTATTGTCCTGACTTTAAGTCAGGTCATACAGATATTCACAAAACAAATTGTGTATGTGCTCCAGTTCATCATCAGAAAAGGGATCAGGGCAGTCAAACATCCGTAACATCAAAGACGTAAACCGAATTAACTTGCGTGTATATTTCATATGTAACATTAAGCCACACACTGAATTAACTTGCGTGCATAATATGTAACATCAAATACATTTACCTTTGCAGTTAATTTAGTCCTTCCTCCTGTGATAATATCATACATGTGTTTCATAACGTACTGGCCACATAAGTTGGACCGAGGTGGTTGCCGACGGGTCTAAAAAGAACAAGAAATATATATAAGAGCATATATAGCTTAATGACCAACTTCACAAGGCGGTGTGCCGATTGTACAAATATTGTACCAACCTCTGGTGTGTCCCAGATGGGGTCTTTGGCCCGACGCCTTTTCTTTACCTCGGTTTGGAAGGTCTTCATGGCACTATCATCAAAATCACAAATTTATCAATAATGTTCACTAAAAATTCACAGCAGAGATTTCAGACAAGAGAATCAAAATAACATGCTTACTCGTCTGCGTCAACGAAGGCAATGGAACTCCGTGAGTGGAGCATAAGAAGATAACTTTATGCTCCTCCATGCACATGAGGACCAACTGCCAGTGGCGGCTGAAAATTCACATCAGTAAAGTATACTCGGTGATATATGTAGCGAGAATTAAGTGAATTGCGACAAGATTTGTGATATGTACCTATGGAAGAATGGCAACAAGTACACCTTTCTTCTCACTTCACACACCCTCTTTGATATGTACACTGTCTCTCCCGCATGGATGTTTGACTTGAATAGACAGGGCACAAGAATCCAAAATCGTTGCTCCCGCCCTTTTGAACCAATTCTTGATGCAATAACCTACAATAATGACATCGATCGGGAATTAGTATATATGTATGTGTGTCTAAACGATGCATTTAAATTATGTACTCATAGACGAGAAGATACTTACTTCATAAAAATTTGAACAATTGCATCCGTAAGCTCCTGTCGAGGAAGCAGCAGGGACTCAATGTCAACGGTGTCAACTTGAATGGGAAGAGGATGAGGGATGCCTAATACTTCATTGACAGGCCACGATTTATCTTTAAAATATCCACTTTTCACCAGATCGAATATTTTTTTGTGCCAGTCAACTTAGCAGTAGGTGATAAAGCTTGAGGAGGGGATGGAGCTTGACGAGGGGGTGGAACTTGAGGAGGAGGGGGTGGAACTTGAGGAGGAGGGGATGAAGCTTCGGGGAGGAGTAGAGACATGTACAAGCTTCACCGGCCAAGAGATGAAGGTTCCCTTGACATCACTCATAAGCTTGGTGATCGGTTGGGAGAGGGAGAGGTGCATCAATGATCACCTTTTCAAGCGACACTCGACTTCATCATCGGCCATTTGTTGGTGGTCTACGGTTGATCCCAATAAGTTGTGGACAGTCCCTTTTGCAACTAATCGTGCAGGACGATCACGATCCTCCACATATAGGTCAAAAGGTTGCTCTGACTGTCCAACAATGCAGCTCCCTCTAGTGCTATGCTGTACAGGTGCAGATGAATGTGTGAAGGGAAAACTGGTCTCTGGACGATTGCTCAAAATCATCTTCATCTGATTCAATTCCTCCCTCATCCGGCTCATCGATTCAATTCCTCCCTCATTTGGCTCATCTCGGATTGATACCTTGCTTTTTAGCCGCTCCATCCTCACTTAATTTGGCCACCGTCTGTTCCATCTCCTCCCGGTAACCATACTTTGTCTATGGCGTTTGGATTTACCAAAGTATTCCTTCGAGCCTACCCGTCCTCTAATCCCCCTTACACGCCCACCATGATCTAGTTTTCCGGTCGCAACGGCCGAACATCACTCCTCCCGTCCGACACAAAAGATCCCCCCGCTTCTTTCTTTTTAAGATCTTCCCGTAAGATACGATAACAAGAAGCTTAGTAATGCAATATGTTTAGTAACTAAAAAATAACAATAACGATACTTACAATTCTTTCAGCAACTACATGAGTTTGTTCACTCGTGTAAGCGCCGCTTGGATTTTTCCAAATGTGCAACCACAACTCCTCTGACGTATTGGAGATGGTGGATCATGTACCGCATGAAGGATTGGATTCGCTTCATCATCCAATCTCTTCCGCTTGGTCGCCATCAATTCTTCTTGACCTTTTCATATCCGTCGCGAGAAGCCCTATGCGGGCAATCATTCTTTCTCTCTATCTCCGTGCTTGTTCCCTTCTTTCCGTGAATCGGCATTGAAAACAACTATTAATTATGAATTCCAGCCATCTCACTAACAGAAATTATAGAACTTCTGCTTGATATGAACCTCAAACACTAGTCAAATTCACTTTATCAAGTTTCAACATTTTATGTAAGGAAGATGTAGAATTGTAGAAGAAATTCGAGCTATGTCTTGTACTGCTAGATAGATAGGTTAAGAAACAAAAGAGAATTATGCTTACGAATAATACAAACTTGATCCTTTTTAAGGCATCCAGTGGGATCAAGCGATCCTCATTAGATAGTAACAGAACTAACAGGTCTAACCACTACCTACTATAACAGAACTAAGACTATAATAATGGCTTGACTCTTATGCCATTATTAGTTTCCTAATTACCTTCTTAGTATTTTACCTTTTAAGGGTTTACATATCAGACTTGCATAGACAAAGGCAGGAAATGTATACTTCTATTCACACACCAAACAATTTAACTAACAGGATTAGATGAACACAATAACATTCACATATCAGCATAGGTTAATAAGCAAACAAAAGGGCAAAAAAACTAAATATAAACTCACCAGAGCTTCAGGAGTGGTCCGTAGCTGAACAAATTGTTGCCAAGTTTGTTCATCAATAAATGTGTACTTGTCCCAAGGATTTTGGTCAAGGTTGAACCTCGGCAAAAATATACTTTTTAGCGAGAGAGGTCTTAAACTTCCTCCATCGGCACAATAAGACAATGTCTTGTCTTTCAACTTCTCGAGTCGGGGACATTATATGTAAGCCGGATAGTGTCCCAAATAGGTTGCTTTACTTTGCCGAAGTCCACATTTTTCCACTCATCGGTCAAGATGCTAACCTTGCTACGTGCAAGACGGTCGACAAAACTAGTATATTTGCTTTTATTAGGACCGAAAGGTCACAACTTTTCATCAAACCGAATCTCCGGCTTTGACCCGGAAGTCCGACTTAGGGTTACATCCATCATTCTTGTGCCTCTTCTACCACGGCGTCTTTGGCGGTTACAAGGCACATTGTCGGATGAAGGGGTTCGTTTTGACTCACACCGATCGGCGTTCCGGAACACGAATGGAATCGTTTTCACCATTCATTTTCGAGACGGGGAAGAGAGGAATGCCCGAGCAAATGAGAGCGTAACGAGAGGCTAATGGTACGTGGGCGAGGAAGAGAGGTAATGCAACAGGAAGAGTGGTTTCACAACAAGAAGAGGGGTTTCAGAGTTCAGAGGGACAACGTAAGTCATAAGGTAACGTTTCGCGTGGGCGAGGAAGAGAGGTAATGCACAAGGAAGAGTGGTTTCACAACAAGAAGAGGGGTTTCAGAGTTCAGAGGGACAATGTAAGTCGTAAGGAACGTTTCGCGAGAAGAAGAATTTATTTGGCACTTTATTTTTAAGACCAGATGAACTAAAAAGACGTTCTTAAATGTTAAGTTTTAAGACCGTTGTTTATTAAACTCCGAACTTAAAAGTAATAAACTATTTAGTACCGGTCACAATTTATGTCCGATCTAAAAAGTATAATATTTAAGACCGCCCGTTATATATATCCGGTCTTAAACGTTTATTTAATTTTTTCCTCATTATTTTGGACCCGAGAAAATATAAGTCGGCCCCATTGAGATTTCTCTATAAAGAAATTTGAACTTTCGTTTTTTTTCAATAACATTTTTAAGACCGTTTGTTTTGTTAAGCGGTCTAAATAATATATTTAAGACTCATTGATAAAGGATGCGGTCCAAGAAGTTCTTTATATTTACAAAACTACCGCCGGTCATACTATTAAGACCGATGCTCATTAGGATGCGGTCAAGAAGTTCTTTATATTTACAAAATCGCACGGTCATACTATTAAGACCGGTGCGTCATTACTCGGTCTAAATGAGGCAGTCTTAAAGCCCTTTTTTCCACTAATCGATCGTTCCCCGTGGTGTTTGCACTCATGCCAATATATATGTCTTAGGGTTATTTCGTTTCTTAAATTTTCCCCTTTGTGGCATATCCCATATAATATAGTATATAATATATCATATGGAATCTACAATATCTGTGGTCGTGCATTGCTTCTTCCCTTTTTTTTAAAAGGATATATCATATCCTTTTACTACTTTGCTCCCTGTGCGTGATCTGCTCCTTTTTTATGTGTGGTCCCCTGTGTCTAACATAATATTATAATATATTATATTATATTCTTTTCAATTTAATTTATTTTCTTTCTTAGATGACATAATATCTCTTGCACAACAAAATAGAATATCAATAGATTTTCTGTTATAATATTCTTTTATCCTATATTTAATTAAAAGTTAGATAAATATATAAAAGATAATTAAATAGATATAAAATATTAATAAATCAACCTTAGTATACCATAAAATATACACATATTTAATTATAAAATATATACTCATCAAACTCCCCCACACTTAAACATTTGCTTGTCCTCAAGCAAAAGAAATAGAATTTATTATTTGAAAAGAACATTGCTCATGAGATTCCTAAACTGAAAGTAATAAACCACCACACTTAGATCATATCATCAAATCTTATTTAAGTTCGTGTTTTATAAGAATATATCACTAAGCCAATAACATTAAACAATTGTAACAATCTTTTTACATCCTATCATCAAAAGATCAGCAAGCAATAAGTTCAACCATAAGATTAGTAAAAGAATATTACGCTACTTAATTTCTCCAGAAAAAAATTCAAATTCCCCACTAAACCAAGCTTTTCATTTAATTTAATAAGAATCTTCAGGTAGGAGATAACTCAAGTCTATTTTTTTTTTTTTTCTTTTTTTTTCCTTGAGCCGTTGTAGGTCCCCTTTTGACGTGACCCTGCATATGGGTGATGCAGCATCGGTTACTTAGTTACTCCAACAGACACTTCAAGAGACTTTTAGCCTAACTCGTAACCCTCTTTAACTTTACCGTTTGACTCGAGTGTCAACATTGGTGAAGAAGTGCCCTTGGTTACTAAGTAAGATCTAGAGAAGTCATTGGAGTTGTGTGCGTGCGTGTGTGTGTATTATTTTTTTTTTTTGTGAGTCATTTCCCTGGACAAAAGTTTTACTTAGCTAGCAAAAGTCATCATCTAATTTTCTAAAGAAATCATGTAGCAAAATATTCATAAACTAATATTCTATTGATCATATTACAAACTAATCTCTATTCTCATAGTCAATCTCAAGATTGATACAAAAATTCAAGGCTTAGAGGCTTAATTGAAACATTCTTTTTTATTTTAATTTTTGACTTGATAATATTCTTTAAGATGGGGAAAGCTCAAAATTAAGGTCAATCCTAAACAATGCAAAAATTTCGAAAAAAAAAAATTCTTTTCAATTGTATAAGGACAAGCAAAACCAAAAAAATCATATCCCCTCCCCTACACTTAAATCAAACATTGTCCTCAATGTTGTAAAAATCAATAAAGAAGGGAAAAGAACTAGTACTCCCCTGGTTTAGGTCTCCGACTCTGATGTGGAGTTCTTCCTTTAATACTATCCATGATGTTTCCAATTTCAACGGAGGAAAGAGTGTACACGCAAGACTTTGCAGCCACAAAAAGATTGATCATCTATAAACCTGAATAAAAAATAAGAAAGAAAAACAAAATAATAATAATAAAAAAGATGCAAGCAAAATCATTGGGTTGCCTCCTAAGAAGCGCTAAATTTATAGTCTTCAGCTAGACTTCTCAAAACAAACCACTAATCATAAGTATCAAACACCTCAATTACCTTGTCTTCATTCCTTTTCAAGCAACAAGATGTCACACACAAAAATTGATCATTCCAGTTAATTACTTGTACTTCCTTAATCATAGACAATCTTGGTTTACAAGCAATCACTAAATTCAGATGAAGCACAACATGCATATCCTTGAAAATAAATATAGGCACATCTAAGAATTTAGAGCATCCAATAAAACCAACTTGACTCTCTTCAGTAAGAGTCAAAACATCCATAGAAGAATCATCCTTAAATTAATTGGGATATTCACATCAATTTGATCACCAAAATTACAATCCTTAGGCTTCATAACTGAAACCTCTTCTAAACATCCACTATTCTCATCTAAATCAATTTCAAGCTCACAATTGCTTTCTACATTATCCACAATCTCATGCGATTCCACACCTTCAACTTCCTCACAATAATCATTATCAGCAGAAGAAGTGGTCATTAAGCTCAAGGAAATATTTTTCACCATAGTCTCAAGGGTTGAAACAATTTGACTTGCATATACTCCAATATTTTGGACACTTGACTCAATGCTAGTGACAATCTCCTTTTGCTCTCTACTAGATCTCTCTGATGCTTCCGCATACTCCTCAAATAAACTTTCTAAATTAGATTTTCCTTATACTCAATGATGTGTTTTTCAATATATGGATAAGAGTAAAAAGGAGGGGCATTTTCATGAGAACAATAGATATGTGGATCCCTAAAATTTTGTTGCTCAAAACTTTCACTAGGACAAAATGAATGATCAAAATAAACTTGGTTCCTAGCAAAATCATCCCTTACAAAATGACTAGTTGTACTATATGGACACTGCTCATTTAAATGATTCCCTCCACAATAAACACAGGACATGCAAATATATTGAGAAGAATCAACATAAGGAATACAACCATCATTTATGCTCCTTTAATGTTGTCTATCATTCAAATAATTTAAAATAGCAATCAATCCATCTTGTATAGAAGACAAAGAATCTATCTCCTTCTTAATATTAAGAAATGACTAGTTGCCATGTAAAATCCATTTTTACAAAAATAAATAAATAAAAAATAAAATATTTATGAACTCAAACTTAAACTACTAATGCTCAATCAATTAAAACCAAACTAGTTATGACACACAACTCCCCAGCAACGGCGCCAAAAACTTGATAGGGCAGAATTTATAGCCTATAGACTCGCAAGTATACGAAAGGCTGTATCAAGTAATAAAGAGTAAGTAAGATATCGTTCCCATGAGGACTTAGTACCCACAACTTTAGTTAAGCATTAATTTTACACTTTTATTTAAGTTAGGCAAACCAAATTAAATTTAATGAAGAGAAAACTTAAATTAAAATAAACAAACTACCAAAATAATCAAATGAGCAAACCAGAGTCATTAATCCATTATTAGCTTCATAAACCTTGTTTTCACTAATTTAATTAGTTTTAATATCAATTTTGTTAATCTCGAGTATAAATAGCTATAAGTGTATGTCGGTTCACTTACAACCCTTTCTTGAGTATAATTTGTTATTTCTAACATAGTTACTCAAGAGGCAACAAAAATCAAACACACTATTCAACAATTATATGGGGCTATTAGGTATATGTCTATTTTAATTGCAAATTAAATCGTAATCTAATCTCATATTACTTGTAAGAATCGGCTGAACCCAAGAAGGGGGTGAATTGGGTGAAGTATAAAAACTTAGGAACTTTCAAAATCTTTTTGCAACTCAGTAAAATGAGTTTGTATGATAGTAAAGAGTCATAAAACAATAGACAGTCATTCAAACATATATGTTGGAAATATAAGAGAGAAGGGAAGAGAATATGCAAACTCAGATTTATCCTGGTTCGGTCCAATCCTTGACCTACGTCCAATCCTCAAGCTCCACTTGAGATTTTTAATCCACTATCCTCTTATTTAATCCGGGCACAAGAGAAGCCTTTACAAACCACAAGTTTACCCAGACACTTGTGAAGCCAAATCTCTCACCGAGATACTCCCCCTTACACAATGTAAGGTTACAATCTGTTTCCCTCTCAAGATCACCCAATCTTGAGTAACTCTCAAATAAACAGATAGAATGTTTATAATGAATCTTCTCTCTCAGAAGTGAATAAGATAAACACTGAAGTGCATTACAAATAATTTCACTCTCTATGATGAACTATGTAAGCATTAAAAAAACGAGTGTGTATGAGAAAGATGATGAATTGAGTGTTGGCATCTTGATAGTGCAAGCTCCCTCTTATCAACCTTGAATGCTTCTTCTAGAGATCTTTTTGTTAAAAACAGCCGTTAGAACTTTTGCACAAACTTTTGATGTTCTGACACAAATCTAATATTTTGAAGATTTGCTTCTAATCCTTCATTTTAATCATCTGAAACTCACTAACAAATTGATTAAACATAGCTAGGATCATTAGAGAATAATGATATGAAGTATCGAGATCAAACAAGAAGGTTTTCCAAATTCGTCAGATTTGAAATTCTGGATCTACGATGAAACCTTGAGGTTTGCTCTCAAACCTGGAGGTTTTCGAAATAGCAAAAAGCATCACCCTCTGTGTGTGTCAAAACCTCGAGGTTTTCTCAAAAACCTCGAGGTTTCACTTTGAATGTGAAACCTTGCAAAATCGTGACAAGAGCAAACCTGGAGGTTTCTTTGGAAACCTGGAGGTTTTCAAAGACAGTGAAAAGTCATTTGCTCTCTGGATTCAGAAACCTCGAGGTATTCACCAATACTCGAGGTTTCACTTAAATTTCAAAATTCTCGTTTTTTGCGCTAAAACAAAACCGGAGGTTTGAGAGAAAACTGGAGGTTTTGAAAACTTGGAAAACTCAGATCCTCTTTGTCTTGACAAACCTCGAGGTTTGTCCGAAACCTCGAGGTTTCTCATAATTTTGAGAAAGTTGAGGAAACACCATTTGTGCTCAAACCTGGAGGTTTCCCATAAACCTAGAGGTTTTGCTTTGTTCAGAAAACTTGGAAAATTCTTGGCTAATCTCAAACTCAAGTTTACATGTCCAAGCTCGAGGTAAGAATCCAATGCAAGAAGAATCAGCTCCAAACTCATTGTATTATGTCCGTTATGATCCGATGAATGAAGGTACATTGTTCTTGACCGAGCGTTTTTGTGATGTCTGAACTCGATTGTTCACATTTCGAAGGTCATATCTCCCTGGTCTGAACTCTGTTTTGGTTCATTCAAGTCTTGATGGAAATTTCTGTGAGTCTACTTTCATATTCCACTGATTTCAGCTCAATAGGATTTGCCATTTGTGAGATACACCCAAAATACCGAAGGTGGGTCTGGACTATGACATTGATTCTTGTGGAAACTTGTAAAACTCATATCTCCTTGAGCTGAACTCCTTTGGGCTTTAAGTTTATATCAAAATGACGCATTGGGAGTTTAGTTTCATATGCCACTGATTTCGCTTCAAGCCGATTTCTGGTTTAAGAGCTATCATCAAATTACCGACGTCGCCCGAGCTAAACGTGAAACAGTATACCGAGTATAGTCTTTGAAACCTCGAGGTTTTGCTTGAAACCTCGAGGTTTTGCTTGAAACCTCGAGGTTTTGACTGAAACCTTGAGGTTTTGACTGAAACCTTGAGGTTTGCTAGTCCATAGACACCAGAGACGCTGAAGACACTCAAACCTCGAGGTTTGAACTCAAACCTCGAGTTTTCTCGTCCTAAACCTTATATTTGCTTATTTTAACCTAGAATTGAGTCATTCCAACTTCCATATGATCTTGGAGACTTCTAGCATCAATATAAGAACTTGAATAATGATATCTTCATTCCATTCAGCAAGTTCTTCCTTCTTCCATCTCCCAACTTGATCATTCTTCATCATTTAACTTGAGCTCATCATTTCTCGCAAGTTATACCTTCTTCATCTCCTCTTCTTCTTGATTAATATCTATGATTCAACTTGAACTAATCTACATTAAACATAGTAGTTAGTCAATGTAGGAGATAACTATATTACTCAATATATTACTCAATCTTTTTGCTTTCAATAATGGCATCCATATAAAACATCATCAAAACTTAATCATAACCAACATTACTTAATCTCAGAGCCTAATTAAAATCTCATTCGCTAAGGTAAATCCTAATGCTCAAAATCATATTCAATGATGGTCAATCACTAAATAGATAAAACTAACCAGGATTAAGTAACCAAAATTAATATCAAATTTAACTAAATAATGAAAACAAAATCCAATTCACCCACAAGTTTATAGGTCCTCTAGGTTGCAAAACCAACTAGCCACTGATGGCTCTAATAAAATCCATAACAAAAAAATATGAATTCAGGTTCAAAGAATAAAGAAAGAGGGAATAAATCTTCTTCGTCACCTTCACAGTCCTTTCGTCCTTCCGTGAAGATAATGAAGAAAACGTGAAACGCCTCTCTTGCTCTGTGGGTGTTGCTCGCTTCTATCCGTGCGTTTCTGTCCAGACTTGCCTCATTGCTCATTCGTTCTGCGTCGTTCCCTCGTGGAGTTTGCGCTCATGCCAATATATATATATCTTAGGGTTATTTCGTTTTTGATCTTTTTTTTTTTTCCTTTGTGGCATATCCCATATAATATACTTCCTCCAGTCTTAATTATAGGAGCTATTTACTAGAATTTGGAGGGATTAAGGAGGGAAGTTAAATTAGTTAATTATATATATTTTTCCTAAAATACCCTTACCTAAAATTTAAAATGACATCATGGAAAAGTTTATTCAATAGGTAGCGCTCGCGCATGTCCTACAGATAAGTGACGCTCCGGAGGATGCAAGTATTCCTCTCCACTCCGCGATGCAAAACACAGAAGAGAGGCTCGTTACTGGCGCTGTATTTTATAAAAAAGAAACAAAACAATGAGAGAATGAGACGAATATACTTAGTTAAACATTTATTAATTCATTCAAATTTACATTGTGTCTCAACGTCAGTATTCAAATATGCCCTTGCTTAATACAAATGCGAGGTTAATTTTTTTCCCATGGAAAAAAGATTATGAAATTAATATTTTGTTAGGTTATTTTAGGAAAAAAATCAATCACTTTGGATGGGTAGTTACAGAAAAATATTTTTAAAGAAATATTAAAATTATGTTATTTAAAAATAAAAAAATAAAGTATAATCTCTCACTTGTTAGAATATAAGTGTGTTGCTAAATTAATTATTGTGGAGAAAGTATTAATAGGGGTGATATGGGAAAAATATGACAAAAATTGGTCAAAATTATTTTATTAAAAAAACAGTATAATATATGTGTATTTGGCATTAATGAGTTGCAAACATTATTTACTTTATAAAATATATAGGTGTATTATTAAAAAATTATTATTGTCTTTAATTATTATTGAGAAAGTATAATTAGGGGTATTATAGGAAAAAATGACAAAAGTTAAAATTTTCTCTTATAATTAAGACCAAAACTAACTCCAAAATTTACTCCTATAATTAGGAATGGAATCTACAATATCTTGTGGCCGTGCGTTGCTTTCTTTTTTTTTTTTTTAAAAAAAGGATATATCATATCCTTTTACTACTTTGCTCCCTGTGTGTGATCTGCTCCTTTTTTTATGTGTGGTCCCCACGTCTTGGTCTAACATAATATAATAATATATTATATTATATTCTTTTCAATTTAATTTGTTGTCTTTCTTAGATCACATAATATCTCTTGCACAACAAAATAGAATATCAATAGATTTTCTGTTATAATATTCTTTTATCCTATATTTAATTAAAAGTTAGATAAATATACAAAAAGGATAATTAAATAGGTATAAAATATTAATAAATCAACATTATTATACCATAAAATATACACATATTTAATTATAAAATATATACTTATCAATTTGAGTGCTTAGAACGTTTTAATTTCCTAGCTATTCAGAAGCAATTTACATAGCGAACTTATTATTATTATTTTTAAACATGTCGTATTAGTTTGGGGTGATGAAGCGTCTACAACTCCATGTAAACATTTTAGAGCAGTGACTTGTTAGAATTTTAGGTATTTGTGCGGTTTGTAAATCTTACATGAGTTGTAATTGAATATTTATAGTGGGAAAATCTCTTCAATATTTTTTCAAGAGGACTAGATATAGGTCAGGGGACCGAACCAGGATAATTCTTGTGGTGTTTAATTCTCTCTTCCTTCTTCTCTAATTTATCAAATAATTTTAGTTACAATTTCATCTCATGACACAATGTCATAGTGTTTTAAATTGAATATAATAAGATCATAATATGAAACTTTAACTAAACAGATAAATTGCTTATAAATAACTTATATCACTCTAACAAATTATTTATTGCGGTTTGCAAACTAAAAACTAAAAACTAACAAAAAAACTAAAAAAAAAAAAAAAAAAAAAAACTCCATACAAAGTTTAACCCAGTCGATTGCATAAAAACTGAAACTACTCCGAATCTCAAATGCTAACACAGGTCTAAGTCTCATCAATCGTATATCCAATCTCAAAATCATAATCAATCAATAAAATTCTCAACATCACAAAACAGTTCCCTAGGATCTAGAGAGAGTAAAACGATGAAGGAAGAGAGAAAAGGACGAACTGAAAATCCCCTATCAATGCTCCAAGCTCCAGTCATCGTCCTTCCTTCACCTACGAAACCACGGATCCAGCCCCAACTGAATCTGTTACGTCGGAGCAAGTGATGGTTCTCATTGACTCCCAAGAAAACAAGGTGAGTCTCGTGCACGCTGGTGGCATGTGCAGAGGCGGTTCAGGAGAACAATTTGAAGCTAGTTCAAGCACTTGTGGAGCATGTGGGCAAGCTTGTGGCGTCTCAAGCCCGAGGTTTGAGGAAGGAGGCTTCCTGCTTCGCTCAAGCTTTAACTGTAACGCCCCTAATTTCTACATCCATTATGATGTCCATTCATATCCTAAATCTCTTATTTAGACTAATTTGTATGTATTTATTACAGTGAAGGCGTTCACAGATCAGAGTGAGTCACAAGAGAGAGCATGCCTAACGTTTGGACGAATGAGTGACTGATAACATATGCCCAGACATATGCTGGTTAATTTAAAATTCCCGAAGGAATATAAGACGTGATACAACTTAAAATTCGATAATAGTCAGGGTTAATCCCGTTGGAGGATTTTAGTCATACAATGATCCGAATTGTCAGTCAAATCGTTAGCAAATATGTTCCAAAATATTAAAGTATTAAATTCAAACTTAATTAGATCCCCTCCTTCAGAGTCTTCCTCAGCTACTCCAACTATACAACCTTGGTTCCTGATCCAGAGCATCTTCCTAGATCTTTAGGTGTGACTGGGATTCATTGATCAAATGAATCCCAGGGTAATGGTTAATCTCACATTCAAAGTGTAAATCATACATGACAGATATTTCACATAGTGCAGATTAAAAGAAAGCATTCACCAAACACACCGCTACTCGACTACATAGTACCCAGTACATGCATCGTTAACGATGAAAGCACTCACAAGTGCTACGTGTCCTAGACACGAATCCTCAACGATAGGAAAAATAGGACATACAACATATTATCATATAAAACAATAATCTACATCCAGTTGAATAAAACGCATAGACTCGGGCATACAAACCCGGCCAAGAATCCACAATACATGAACATAGAAGGCATATATGTAAAACACAAGGAATTTGAGATTAAGTTACCAACCTCAACTTCGCGAATAAATAAAACTCCCCGGATATTAGGAACTCGAACTTCTTCAATGTCCTAAAGTAAGATCATTGTAACTATTAATTTCCTTTCTATTTATTATTAACTAATAATAACCCACTTTTATTTTTATTAATTAATAACTCCCTTTATTATTTATTAATAATTTCATTTTTATTATTCTTTATTTCTCATTTAATAATATTACTATTTTTTATTATTATTATTTTACTATTTATTATTATTTCTCTACAAAAAAAAGTATCATTTTAAAATATTAGTAAAACATAAATTATGTTGTACACTCTTCTACGCCAAAAATTAAGCAAAACTTCAATTTCCCATCATCACATCACCAGTATAACGCATGCATGTTTGCTAGTAATATGGCAATAAGAATCATTATATGTATTACTCATACGCACACAGTGAAGTTTCCTTTTTAAGGTGCAATGAAAATTCATGCCTTTAATATGTATATAAAGGAATCACAAAACTTACTTTTATTATTATTATTATTTTATTTATTTCAACGGCATATTTTATATATACACACACACACCTTGATAGTAAGGTATTTTCTAAATGCTTCTAAAGTGTTTTCCTTCTCTTTAATTTCATGTATGTAGCTATATACATATGAATAAATTTCCTATTCGTTTCCAGGCACGCGACATGCATATATATATATATATAATATATATACATATTTTACAAAGCATAACCTTTCTCTTCTCTTAGGCAGCACACTCACACCTATATATATAACTACATGATAGAAACTAATGACAACAAATTCCCTTTTTTACTTTTTTATTATTATTTGTTTTTCACATGCAATATAACTTTCAAGTATGGCAATATACATATATACAACGAGCTAAGTCTTTGATTCAAATCCTTCCACTCCCCACGTACATATATATACATACCAGCAAAACAAAGCTTTTGATTCCCCTTTTGTTTTTCAATTGCAGCAACCATATATATCTTGTCATTTTCCTATGGTTTCCAGAGTATGGTTCCATATTTATATTTACATGCATATGTAATTAGCAATGCAAAGCTTTTCTCTCACACTTTATAAACTACTATACTATATCTGCATGCATTCATAGCAAGTTTTCTTTCATTTTTTTTTCCTACATATCAGCAAATGTATATATATATGAGGCCAAAGTTTTCTTTTGATTTTTCACTACCTCAACGTATACATATATCTAATTTGGTTGGATGGTTAAAACTCAATTATCCAAATATTATATATATATATAAGTCAACTTTCTTTTATCTTGCATATGAATCAGCTAACTCACGCACAGTAGCTATATTGGCATCGTTTTGGTGTGTTTTCATATATAGCTATATATATACACTAACAGTAAACTCTGGGTTTTTAATAACAGCAACTTATATACTTATATATGTAGACACACACACACACGCTATTCCAACACTGGGAAATCATAAAGAAGAGGGACCAAAGACTCACCTAGTTGTCGGCTAAAAGACTGATCTCAGTTGACACCAAATGCCTCTGTTTTGAGGATCCAAAACAGAACATACCCACACACAGCACCAACGTCCTCTCTCTCTGCCTCAAACTCTTTCTTAGCTCTCACTCTCGATTTCAATTTTGGTGGAAGTAAGTGAGTGAATGAGAGCTAAGGAAACACTTTAAATAAAACTTAAGGGTCTAGTCCGAGAGGCATACATAGACAGATGAAGAAGAAGGACCGATGGGTATATGGTGCTTGGCTCAAGAAAGATGGAGTGGTATGGTGTTTCTGGTTTGTGTTCAGTTGAGGGCGATGGGCAATATTTGCTGACGAGAGGGAGTATGAAAATCTGATTTTCTGACTGTGTATCAGCATTTTATTTTATTTTTTTACGTGTTGCAGGGGTGAAAAATCTGAGGAAAGCTGATTTAATGGATATTGGAGGTATGGGTTCTGCATAAATGGATATTTGAGCATGCACGTGGGTTGTTGGATGCAAATGAAATGGACCTTTGTATTTTGTATATGGGCCGTGTGGATATATTTAATTGAAGGAACACATAAACCTTTAACTCTTCAAATAGGGATTAATTATACTATGGACTGGACGTTCCCCATCACTGATATGCTTTTACATTTTTAATTGCCCATTGTTTTGATGCATTTCTTAGTAATATAACCATTACTCATTTAATTGCAATTATTGGATAATCATGGAAAATAAATCCTTAATTTCCCTTAAGGATATTTCCTTCTTGATTAATTTTCCTTAAGCCAAAGAATATAATTTCTGTAGTCTTTAGGCCTCAATTATTCCTTATTTGGATTATTCTTTTCCCAAAATAAATATAAGGAGAAATAAGCCTAAACTTTAAATAATTATTCTCATAATTATTTCAAGCCAAAATTTCGTAATTAATTTCTATAATATTAAAAATTCCAAATCCCAAAATTTGGATGTTACATTAACTCACCGGATTTACGGAATTTCACAGCCACCCATTGATTCGGTCTTCTCCAATGTGTTCTATATGCATTTCTATGAGTCCTGCACTTACCCAAAATTCGCCCATTTGACAGCAAACCAAGCTACCTACTCAAGAAGTCTTACATTTCATGAATAAGATCAAAATCACAAGTGTCTCATAGATCATGAACAAGTTGAATAGTCTTATAAATAAGTGGAATGGTCTTGTGAACAAGATAAATGAAACTTCTTAAGAACTACTTATTTGCAAGTTTCTTAATAAGTGGAATAGTCCTACGAACAAGATAAATTAACTTTTTAAAAATTACTCAATTGCAAGTGTCTTTTATGAACAAGTGGAATGGTTTTATAAATAAGATAAATTAATTTATTAACAATTACTCATTTATAAGTGTCTTACACATTATGAACAAGTGGAATAGTCTTATGAATAAGATAAATTAATTTCTTAACTATTGAAGAAAAATGTTGTTTACTTTACAAGTTGATTATTATAAACGGATATTTTATATTTTGCAACATTTTAGATTAAAACAATGATTTAAAATCTAATTAAAAATTAAGATCAGGTCTAGAAAAATCTAGTGTGAAAGGTATACATGATACATGCATATGGTGCACGTTTTGGCAATTATGAGTAAATGTGCACCAACTCCATTTTATTGAGCCAGCTTTCTAATTGTCAAAAAGTTAATTTAAAATGAGATATGAACCACGAAGAGCGTGATATGAATCATAGACACTTGTCACATTTGTGCGTAATTTAAAATGATGGGTCTCCACTTTATATTATGTTAAACAGCTTTCTTGTAATTTTGTATGATAAAAATTTGGCAGACTTCCAATGATATGCCTGTCATTGAGGGTTCTGTTGTCCCACCGTCTCAAGATTGGTATTTCGATTTATCATCCTGGTTTGTATGAGGCTCCATTGTTTATATTAATTTCAACGTTTTTAATCATCATATGAAGCTTCAAAGGAACAGAAATAACTTGTTTTTATATTCACATATCACATGAAAAGCACAAAGCTAAAATTGGATTTTTTTTTTTTCCTTCTCGGATGTTGCTTTTTTTTTTTTTTTTTTTTTTTTTTTTTTTTTTTCAAAGGACTTGATATCAAATTTCATAAGTAGAACGTTATCATGGCTTTCAATAAGAGCAGAGCAATGACCAAATGTTTCTTGAAGATGTCACATTTTAGGTAATGCATTTTGATGGAACTGGCCACTTTTTAACCACTTGCGATTGAAAGCTTAATCTAATAATGTGTTTTAATGAACCATGTCAACATAGGTGAGGGAACTATTTTAATTGCTCTGTTTTGAAGAACAGAGTTATATGAGAAGCAGGGGATGGCAGGTAAGAAAGTTAATTCAGTGGTCACTGTTTTATGTCATTATTAATACTACTACTATATAATATCTATAGGAACCACTTTAGCTAATTCGAGAGTTATAGGAAAAACATTATCAATGGTCACTATTTTTCTATGTTACCATCAAAGAAGCATTGCTTTGTTGCTCATACTATTTCTTTAGGTTTCAACGCTAAGGACTTTGTGGGTGTTATACAATTAACAATTGTCATGGAGCAGAACTGAATTTCTTCCACAATTGCTATTTTCCTTGAGCAACAATAAGGACAGAAAATTAAGGTATGATAGATTTAGCATTAAATTAAGCTCGATTATTGGGATTAGTTTTTCTTTTTTTAAAAAAAAAAAAAAAAAAGAAAATTAACACTTTAATTTTTCTGGACATCGCTATGTATTGAATAATTGGCCTCTTGCAAATTTTAGATGCTCGTTTTAGTATATTTAGATAGTGACTTAAAATGAATATGATATTTTGTTTTCATAACTCAATTCAAACGATGATTTGTAGTGTTTTTGTTGAGTTGAGCTAATGAACCATCTCTGTTCATATAATAGTCTTGTAATTTTGAACTGAAAATGTTTTCTTACATATTCAACGATTAATATATTATTTACATATACAATTTGTACTTGAAGATTTTTGTGACGTAAATACCTTCCAAATTCTCATGCTTATTTGCTTTCTGCCTTTCTATATCAGAATCGCAACTCTATTCATTTGTTATTATATCATCTTGTCTTTTATATTTGGGAAAGGGTTAAGTATCAATTTTGCTCTTAAAGTATACGTCCAGGAGTAATGTTGCCCTAGAAATTTTTTTTGGAAGCAATGTTGCCCCAGACGTTAAAAGTATAAAAACATAGTAATGCTGCCCATCCGTTAACAACCATAACAGTCAAACGTTAGTTAATTGTATTATACTGACGTGGATTGTCTACGTAGCATCTTTCTCACTTTTTTTTTGAGTTAATTAGCAATTTTGCCTCGGAAGTACCCGCCAAGGAGTAATTTTGCCCCGGAAGTACACACCAAGAAGCAATTTTGCCCTGTAAGTTTT
This sequence comes from Acacia acuminata, assembly GCA_019022655.1. Lineage (NCBI taxonomy): Eukaryota > Viridiplantae > Streptophyta > Magnoliopsida > Fabales > Fabaceae > Acacia > Acacia acuminata. The sequence goes on from JAFJYI010000079.1 coordinate 2,968,633, forward strand.
TTTTTGTCTCAATGTTGCCCTGAAGTTTAAAAACATAGCAATGTTATCATTTCATTAACAGCCTTAATTAACTGTATTTGACACTTTTTATAAGCTTTATTATCTCAGTCATCTCTGCTTACAATACACGAAAGGTTCGTTAATCGTTCGTATAGATAATTTCGCAGGCATGTGATTATTGTTTAGAAAAATTCGTTTGAACTGCTTGCGACATATTCATTTGATCTTTTGTTTGGACAAATTCGTTCTTATTTTTTTGTTTGATTTGTTCGAAACATTTTTTCTAGACAAATTCTACAAGCGAGTGATTATTATTTGATTAGGGAATGCCTGCAATGGAGGACGCTATGGGAAAAGAAGGAGTAGGCTATGTTTACTTTAAAAAAAAAAAAAATTAATTAATTAATTGCCACGCCTACTCCCATCGTCATGATAATAATTATAACACTAGGTTGACTTTTTTTTTTCAAAGAGATTAAGAAAACTAAATAAGTTACTTGATCATACTACCTCCAATCCTAATTATAAGACCGGATTGACGTTTTCTTGGAGAGATTAACGAAGCTAAATAAGTTATTGAATCATATCCTATGTTTGAAGACTTTCAGGGCAAATTGAGACCCCCAAAAAAAAAAGTCTCAGACAAAATTGTTATTTAAAAAAGTGACAAAGATGCTATGTAGACAATTCACATCAACATAATGCGGTCAACTAACGTTTGACCGTTAGTGCCAACATTGCTATGTTTTTATACTTTCAGGACAACATTGCTCTCAAAAAAACTTCCAGAGTAACATTACTCCTAGGCGTGTACTTTAGGGTCAAAATTGATACTTAACCCTTAAAAAAAAAACCTCGTTTGTTGGTGCTTTTGTGCACGAGTAAATTGATCTACCTTTTGATTACGCATTCATCATAAGGAAATTAAATGACATGAAAATGTTGTTTTAAACTAGACCTGGATGTGCATAAGACCAAGTTTGAAAACAAAAAATGAAATATTACCTGCTATAGCATATAGATGTGATTTATTGTTAATTTTGCATTTTATTGATAAAGAAGACATGAATAAGCGACTGCAAAAATGGATAAATTTATGAGCTACTCCATTAATTTGTTGTGCCTTTTCTTTTATTCTTGAACATTTTTTTTTAAAAAAAAAATCAATTAAGGAAATATTGGAAAAGAAATTAGTATACCACAGAGGATGGATATATATAGGTTTGTTTGACCTTTTTCAACTTTTTTTTTTCTAAAAATCAATTTATGTTCAAAATATTGTTTGGCATGGTTTTATGGGCAACTTAATTTTTTTTTTCCAAAGGTCTCACTAAAGTTGAAACAATTCTTTTCTGAATTTTAATTTTTGACTTTTTTTTTTCCATTTAAACATTCTCAAATGTTCTATCCAAATAAGTTTGTGACAAATTGATTTTTTATAAAAGCATATCCAATAAAGGCACGGTCCAAATTGCCCACCAAAGGCAACTTAGCATGAACATGATTATTAAATTTCACTACTCTAGTTGACTCTTATCCTAACTTAAATAGATAAAATAAATAAATAAATTAGTTGGGAACTTTTAGTTTACACTATAAATCAGTTCTACGATATTTAGTATTAGAAGTAGTTGGAAATAGGAATGAGTTGCAAATAAAATAAACAAAATAAGATTTTTAATTAGATAGAAGAAGTGGACGGGTGGAGCCCCTTGTTCCGGTAACTCCATTCGAATCCAGTGATGTCGATCCATGGGGTCCGCATTTCATGCTCATCATAGCCATCAGCAACTAATTTTTTATTATTGTGATAAGATCTCACAATGATAAACTATAGTATTTTTTGAAAGAAACTATAATGAACCATCTCTGTTCATATAGGTAGTCTTGTAATTTTGAACTGAAAATGTTTTCTACAATATTGCACCATTAATATATTCTTTACATAAAAAAATTGTACTGGAAGATTTTTGTGAGGTAAATACCTTCCAAATTTTGGTATTTCAAGGTAAATGAGCCAATTTAGTTTACGTGAGTCTCATTGTTTAATTTACTAATTCCCATGAATTAAGAATCAAATCTATTAATCTTAGCCTGTTGGTTATCAATTTTGATGATAACAAATTACCTTAAAATTATTTCAAATTACAAATGGTTTTTGAAAATGAATCCTGATTAATTCATGTGTCGCGACCTAGCCATCAAGAGCAATATATAATGCTAAAATACCTTGTACATATATGTTGTATTAGTTTGGGGTGAACTGTGTAAAGTTCTAGATACTAATTATGAGTAGGTTGTGTAAAAGTTTTAGACTTGTAACTTGTTAGAGTTGTAGACGAGTTTATTGTAGAACGTATAAGGATGGCTTTCCAGTCTCCATGAAGGGAAAATCAGTCCTCCTTACGAAATACAAGGATTGTTGGTTCTGATGTCCTCCTTCTCAAATGTTGCTGCCTCTCTTTGCCCATTTTCTATGTTCCAGAATAATGACTCTTCCAGTAATTTTTTTTTTTTTTTTTAATTATATACTTTCAACTATTATTAGCAGGCATCTGAGCAACTAACTATTCTATTTTTAGGTTTTATAGCTTTATCTTCCAATACAAATGCCTTTTCTAAGACTCAAATTCAAGACCATCTTTTTTAATCAACTCTTCTAGTTTTTGTTCTTGTATTTATGCTATATTTTAACCTTAAGATTTTATAAAATTTGTCACTATATTTAAGAAAATCAAATATTATGGCATCCAATAATGCAAGTAACTAAAGATGTAATTGACCGACTTTTGTACTAGGAACCATCAGCAGGAATACATTTCGTGCTTGTTCCCCCAAATAAGAATATGAATATATATTCCACCTTCATCTATGCTTTTTTCCGCTGTTTGAAAATGAACATCCAAAGAATTGTGAATGGCCTACCAATTGGGAAAAATAATACACGTCATTATCTTGATTGCATTTACCTCTTTTGTCTTATTATCTAACACTTTAACCCACAAAAAATATAAAATCCTAATTCATTGGAAATCGTTTAGAATTATTTCTGCTGCAGACATCCATTTCTGTTCCCATTTCCGTCACAGGTGGAGGTCGCCATTGTTGCTCTTAGTGGTAACTTTTGCAAGAGCTCAGTGAGATGATAGTGTGTGTGAGCTTTTAATACCCATGATGTATCTCAAGAATTTTATTTCTTCAATTTAATTATTTCTGTTATATCGCATACCAAAGTTTGACACATCAACTTTCTAACTTTGCCGCATTACCATATCTAGTCAAACTTTTCTCTCCACCCTGTCATGTAACAGTCAACACAGTCCAACTCTAATGGAATTGTCATATTAGCTATCTTTTTTTTGGTCAAGGTCATATTAGCTATCTTACAAACCGTTTATTGCCACATTTGCACTCAACAAAAGATAATTATGTTATGTATTCAAAGTGCAAAATATTATTGCTATTTTTACACCTTCACCCAGACTAGTAATGAGGATTTGAATTGAAATTGAAGTTTTACGTACTAGCACTTTTATTAACAAATATTTTGCCATGGAATTTTTATTAGAGTTAGGAAAAATCACACCAAGGTCCTAACTAGTTAGAGAAAATGAAAGCTATTAGACTTTTCTTTTCTTTTTTGTTAGGACCTCAGTGTCTTTTTCCCTTAGGGTTATGAATGTATGAAAATTATGGAGCAATGTATAACCTAAGTTTTTTTAAAAAATCAATGCAAATTCGGTATTTTTAACTGTCAATTTGTCAAGGTAATATTAGGTCTAAGAAAGTCTCTTATCCCCTTTAAAATGAATGACTTAATGTTAACTACATAAAAACACGAGCAAAAGCATTATACTGGTTTTAAATAATAAAAAAATTGGAGAAAAAAATGGGCAATTCTCATTCATCTTAAGTTTTTCCATGTACATCCAAATTCTTTACATCAAGCCTCCATTTATAAGCCTTCAACATTTTCAAAGCGGAATCATGCTAATAATGTGCTTTGAAATCAAGAAAATATAAGAGATTGAAATGAAAGAATAAAGAAAGAAAAAAGAATTCTAGAGATGAAGAATGGAGGAGAACTTTCATTCTTATCGCATTTTCATGTACCTTCAATATTTTGTGTTAAGCTTGTATATATAAGCCTTCAATCCTCCCAAGAGTTATAATGTCATAAACATAAGAACTAACCCACATTATGATAGAGTTACAATGTCATAAATACAAAAACTAATCTACAATAAAAAACTATATAAGACCATGAGAGGTTATGGGCATTATAAAATCCTAAGAGACTATGAACATCCACTACCATAATATTCATAACACTTCCATGAAAAATTTGCAGATAAATTTGGGAAAATCTCATCTAAGCTCACAATGTGGACTTGATAAATTGTGAGGCTCAAGAGATTTTTAAAATTCAATTTAGTCTCTTTGGCCCAAAATGAGATTAAATTGACAAGGAAAAGGACCAAAGCATACCAAAACATAGCAAGACTTGCACATGTACTCGAAGTGCATTAATGATTTTATTGGCAATCTTGAAAGGATTTTTGCCACTAATACAATTGGAAGATCATCGTGACCACCACAATTCCCCCTTACTTCTATATCTCTGCTTTCAACCATTACTATCATGTTTATTAGGAATAGGATAAATCTTTTTCGAGAGAAGACACCTTATAAACCTTTTATGAGAGAAGACACTTCCTACAAGAGAAAATTTTACTCAAATTATTCTAACTTGTTTTCATTTAAAAACAAATGACCTATTTAAATACATAAAAAAGGATTCTAGAAGCATTTAAATCAAATTACACCATAACAAAAATAGCAATCTTCCTTACAAATTTCTCTTCTCCCATTAACAATTTCCCATTCCTATCAATATCTGTGCTTTGAACTTTGCCCCTTTACCAATGGATCTATTTAAAATCATATTTTCTCAATCCCAATGCACCTATATTTATAAATCCAATGATTTAAAAGGGGTTGTGGGTGGTAGTATTGCGAAAAGGTTTGTAATGATATTATCCAAAAAATGAAATTAAGGTGTTCGAGAGATAGTTAAATTGTGTAGTTTTTTAAAATATTTTTTAGTTTTAAATTTTAAAATAGATTAGAAAATACTAAGAATTTTAATCAATTATTTATACCTTCATCTATCCCTAACTATATTTTTCAATACTCATCCTCTTCGATGACACATGCGCTTTCTCGACCCACCACCATCATTCTTGTCGTTCTCTCCTCGTCATCCTTCTTCTTTATTCGTTTCTCTCTCACACATCTCTCTCTACACGCATGCAAGGAACGTTCTCTCTCCACCTTTTCTCTTCTAATTTTGTGGCTTTCGTGTTGTTCATGTTGTTGGTTTTCCGTCATCCTAAATCACAAATTATGTGATGCCTCCGTACTTAGGGTTCATGGAACTTTGGGGGTTTTAGAATATCTTTGAAATTCATAGTGGAAAACCCAAAGTAATCACTTATATCTGCATGCGAGTCTCATCTATAACTCCCTACGATTGTGATGTAATTGGATTGCCTTGGTTAAAAGTAGTGACTTGCATCAACAAATAAACCCTAATCTATCTGATTTGGGTATTTTGGGATTTTCGGTTTAGTAAATGAACCTTCAAGTGTTAAACCCCTGATTATAGTTGTTCATTCTGAGTTTTTGAAGTGATTCAACATATTATATTTATCCTAGTTCCCCATGAGATTTAAGAAAGTGGCTGCTAAAGGAAACAATGTATATTACTTACTATGTAAAAAAGTTCATGGAGTTAATCACCTCTGTATTTTGTAAATTGAAGTGAGAGCATGAAAGAGTTAATCCGTTAAACATTATATATAATTTCATAAGTGATGTTGTGCAGTATTGATTGTTTATGATATTGTTGTTATGTATGACTTGCTTACCTCTTATGGACTAGTGTTTTAAGTTTCTTATGAACTCATGTTCTTAATAATTTGTATTGCGCTTTATTTAAAAGGTTGTAAATCTGATTTTTTTTTTAAAAAAAAAAAAATTGTTAATGTCTAAATATAGTTTCACTTTTTTGTGACTATATGTTCTCCATTGCATTTGACAAAAATATTGAACTCTCGTATTCATTTCCTATGGGGATTAAGATTTGTGCAAAGCTTCGTTCCAAGAACGGTAGAAAGAGAGAACTCAACAATTTACAGGAAGTTAGAGATCGATTTGGACAAGGGGCTGAAGAGGGGAATGAAGTCTAGCGAGGAGGGAAACAGGTTTAAGTTATGCTTATGTAATATGTCAAAGTTCCTTGAATAATTTATAAATATAGATTTTTTTTATTCTTTTTGTGTGGATTTTTAGTGTTTGAATGTGGAGATTTTTTGTGATAATGCTATGTTGGAAGAATTTTTGTGTGTATCTAATTTTTGTGACTCGAGAGAAAGAACATATATACACCAAATTTCGCAATGAAATTGATGCGATCCATAGGAGAATTGAAAGTGATGATTTTGAAGTAAATCAAAAGCATACTAGGATCAAACATATGTGTGAGTACTTTAATGATCGGATTACCTCTACTGAAAATGTGATGAATAGATACGCTTCGGATTTGAACACCAATTTTGATTTAGTTAAGCAAAAACTTAAGGAACTTGCAATCAAAAAAAAAAAAAAAAAAAAAAAAAAGAGCCAGATGTGGTTGAAAATGCAGCTAGTAGTAGTCAATGTATGGTTTTGTGATGAGATGAAAAAGTACTTTTATTGCACTTTTTGAATTATCTCTGGTTTTCTATTTTTGACTTCCTTATGACAAATGTTTTCACTTACGATTTGTGGTGCAGGGAAGGTTGAAGAATAACATATGGTGGAAAAAATGTATGTGATTTAAATGCTTCACTTAAATTGTAGAGTTGTCTTAGACTTGTCTTTCAATTCAGAAAGATAGGCATGACTTTGAAATAAAAAAAATAAAAATAAAATTATTATCCATTCCAACTATGAATTTAGGTGAATTATTCATTATATATGTGTTCTATAATTGGTCTTGAATATGTTCAAGGACTTTACGTAGACGAATTTATGTGTTATGGTGATTTGAAAGTCAGGCTTAATTTGTCGCTCTTTGTCTATTATTAAAATTGAAAATGGGGTTGCTTATTTTTGCGTAATGACAAAATCTGAGTGATCATGTTTAGAAACTTTTGTTGGAACGGTTTTGATGACTTGCTGTATTTGGTGTTTTCCGAGTTTGGTGTCAAATATATAAATTCAGTTTCTAGATTTCGGTATATATTTTGCAGTTTAAAATGCCTAGAGTCAAAATACTCGCCATCGTACGGCTCAAAATGTTGATATTCTATTTTTTAAAAAATATCCATGATTGATACGGGGTCATTTCCTGTTTATTGGTATAACCCAGTCAAGGCAGCTTTGCCGTTATTCATTATGATATTTGTCCCCCATGATCACATCCTTGTTTTTACCCAAATTCATATCATATCAATTTTACATTATATATATATTTTATAATAATTTTCGGGTTCTCCTTGAGTAATGAGACGTCTTAATCTTAGTAAACCAAATTCTTCTTAAGTTTGTTGCTTTCAGAAAACGAAAACCAAGAAAACCACATCAAAATCATCCTTTTTTTGGTTCAAAAAAACATCTTATTAAAAGTATCGGTAATAAAATGGTTGGAATGCAATAATGTACATACTACCATTCATGTTTGATTGGAGACTTAACACAAATTTTGTATCATTTACATCTTCTACCAGACGAGACTTAACAATACTGTTGGCTTAACACAAGAAACAAATTTGATTCTAGGCTAAACAGTTCAAAAGTTTGATAAACACAAAAATGATTGATTGGAGATGAGAAAATGAATGAATAAATGCTATTTTCGCCTTAAAATTGGACCAAAATGCATAACCCCCACAAGGGAGAAAAATCCCGTTATTGTAAATGTACATACAACGAATGAATGTGTGGCTCTGTATAACGTATAGAAGTCAATAACTTAAGAGTCTTCAATAAATAGTACTAGTAGTGTATAAAATTGATACTGATTTTATCTTTCTGCTATAAAAATTCTCCTCTTTACAACCACTACCATTATGACAATAAATAGAAGAGGCTTATTGCCAGGGGCCGATCTTAATGGACACAATCCCCCCCCAAAAAAAAAAAAAAAAAAAAAAAGAAAACAAATATTTGTTCAGAAATGTTTTTCTAAAACTTAATATAATGTAAAAATGTATGTTATCTTATATATTAGACTTGTTAAAATACTTTTATTATACATTTGATCCCTCAAATATTTTTTAAAAAAATATTAGTTAATTAGTAGACATTTGGCCGCCAAGTATTTATCCCAATGCCCGCCATTGCTCATTGCCGTCTGTGCAATGCATAGATACAGACGAAAAAGATCAAAACTATGACTAAAAAAAGCTCTAATGTTTTGCTTTGAAGCGCATGGGCGTACCCAAAAGAAAAATTGCACTGGACACAAAGGATCTTTTTTGTGTGTGCATTTTTAACTATAGGTTGATATAAATATATTGTCTACGCAAATGGCTATAGAACAGAGTTGTGCATTATGGGGCATTATCTCTTTGTACTTTGGATTGTAATCAAATTTGTCTGAATGAAAATTTTTATTGGTCATATGTATGAATTCAAGCCTCCTTTGGGAAATATAAGAGGTATTTCAGTTATTTATATCATCATTAATTAAGAGTAAGTATTGCACCCTTAAACATTACTACCAAACAGATCTTTGCCATTGTAAAATTGAATTAAACCAATAGAACAAGATAAAATTAAAATAAAACAGTAATAATTGATACTAAAAAAATATGATTTTCTTATTATTAAAAACATTTGGCCTTGATTTTTAATGTTGGATATTTGCTTGCTTTTGAGTTAACCTTCCACACCCGATGATGAGATAATCATCAGAAAATGAGTTAAATTTGTACGGCATTAATTTTTGAGTTGATGATGTGGTTGCGAGTTGGGACCAACTCTTAAACTTAATAGCTTAGTTACGGAGAATGAGGTGCTAAAAAAATCCAACTAAAAAGTGGAGTCCCTACTAGCTACTGCACGAGGAAGTTGGGATGTATCTACACTAAGGCATAATCTCGACGACATGGCTGTAGAGGCAATATTATCTATCCCTATTCCTAGGATGCCTACGAATGACAGGATGCGGTGGGTGCTAGCGAAGAATGGAGTGTATTCGGTAAAATTGGGGCATTATTTTTCAACCTCATCTTCCACTGTGACAACCCAAGCTGCAAGAACATCTACCCTCTCTCAAGCGAAACCTGGAAACAGGGACGGAGCTTTTAAGATACCGCGCTGGGGGAACAAAAATCCTAAAAATTGAATGAAAGTTAATTTTTTTAATACGTTTACCCCAAAAAATTATACATTTCCCCCCCAAATTTTTTTTTTCTTTTTAATTAGTTAATGAGTATACATTTGGCCCCCCAAATATTTTTCTCAAGCTCCGTCCCTGCCTGGAAAACAACCTGGAAAGTCAAGATTATTCCAAAAGTAGTCAATTTTCTTTGGCGAGTACTATCTGATGCCATCGCCACAAATTGTGGTCTTTTCAAGCAAAAAAGAGGTAGCCCCGAGCTATGCCCTGTATGCCAAGTTGCTAATGAAACCATAGAGCACATTTTCTTCCATTACAACTGGGTAAGGTGCGTGTGGTTTGGTTGCAAGCTATCTCTCCGGTATGATTTGAACAACATCAAGAGCATCAGGATATGGTGGCAATAACTCATGCTTCCAGGGACGGACCTTGGTACAAATATTTGGGGGGGCCACTGGTTACTGTTCATTCAGCCACCATTGCTCTTCAAGAACAAGCTAGGAATCTTGATCGGATTTATCGCCTAGCTCCTCTTCCAGGCATAGAGTACTCATCCTCCACAAATTTCACTACCTTTGACTCAAGAATCGAACCTACAGATCAGATTCTAAAATGCTTTAGAGGAAGATGAGTGTCATGCGGTTGTTCTTCATGGAATCAGAGGGATTGGGAAGACTGAATTGGCAAGTAAAGAGAAATTAGATCAAAATCAAATTCAAAATGGTCCCCATTGCACATGCACACGCCCATTCATTATTTTTTAAACAATTTTAGCTTGGCCCCCCACTACACATACACACATCCCTTCCTTATTTTTTAAAAACATTTTGTTTATGGCCCCCCCTTTATCCATTAAGGTCCGTCTATGCATGCATCCACAAAGCCATTTTACCGAGTATGATAGGGCGCATGTTTGTTGGATCCTCTGGTATTTGTGTTGGTGCCGAAATGAAAAAAATTTCAACCACATAGAGCTAAACCCCACCACGGTAATAGTGAAGGCCTCACAATCCTTACTTGCTTTCTGGAAAGCGTGCCCCCTGTAGGCACCGTAGATACAGTTCTTGCCGCTAAAACGCCTACCTCCTGGGTTCCGCCTCCTGAGCATGTTCTTAAAGTGAATCTTGATGGAGCCTTTAACGAGCAGTCAAGAGCTGCAACCATCCGCATCATCTGCCGCAACCGAGGTGGCAATATGAAATGGGCCTTCGTTGACAAGGTCAAATCCATTTCCGCTTTCATGACTGAGGCCCTAGCACTTAAAAGAGCCCTAATGATAATTCAAGCCTTAGGGAATAAGAATATGATTTTTGAATCAGACTGCCAAAATCTCGTGCATTGTGTGGGAAAAAATCAGCCTAATGCTTGTGAATGGCAAGCTCCTGGTAATCTTGAAGACGTTCTTGGAGTGTTTGTTAGAACCTTCCTTTGTGATCCATTTCATCCCTCACCAGGGAAATCAAGCAGCAGATTTGCTTGTTGTATCCACTAGTAAGGGGGTGTGTCCAATCGGGTGGGTGGAACGACTCTTACCCCCTTTGTCTTTGATTTTGGAGGAAGACGTGAAGAACTCCAGGACTCCGAAGAACCATGTTGCTGCCCACCATAGGCCGATCGATCGTGGTTGACATGCTTGCTCTGTTTTAGATAGTGGAATTTGTCTCCACGATGTTATGGCACTGTTTGCCTATCTGTCATTTCCTTTTAAGTACTTTTGTTTAGCATGTCTGGTTTTCACCTATTTGGTTTGTTCGCACAGTCACTTGTAATTCTGTTTTTCAGGAATGAATATCATAGAATTGTTCCAAAAAAAAAAGCTTAAGGATAAGTTTCATATATTCCTAAATATTAAAAACCATCCCTAATTATTAGTAGAAATATATAAACTCAAAACAAAATTTAAAAATCAAACCCAAAGTATTAGATTTTTTTTAATGGATATATTTTCATAAATAATTGTTGAAATACCTGCACGCTGCATGGAAAAGTGGAAAGCAACCATACACAGCCATTGAAAATTGAAACACCGTTTAAATGCATCTGAAAATTTTCCTGGTGTCGTATGTATGAGTTCAAGCCTTCTTTGGGAATTATAAGAGGCATTTCAATTATTTAAGTTCATGATGTAGTCATGTAGATGTAGTACGAAGGTGCTGCAATTGAAGGCGGCAGAGGACCAACCACTTGGGATACTTTTACTCATAAACACCCATGTATCACCATTTATTATTTTCTTTCTTTAACCTTACTCTATCTCAAATCGGTTAATAATTTGGAAGAAAGATAAGAGACGCTTGATTTGCTCTTACAAAAAAAGGGAAAAAAAAAAAAAAAAGGACGCTTGATTTTCTCTTACAAAAAGGGGAAAAAAAAACAAAAAGAGACGCTTGATTTACCTGTTGCGTTTTAATATTTAATAATCATATTGACAATGCCAAACGTTTTAATAATTAATAATCAGTTTTCCAAAGAGGTTAACATGTGGTTAAGCAAATGTGCTTTATGCCTTAATACAATATGGAAAAACCAAATATTCAAAAGAGAGGAGAAACGATCAGAGGAGAACGGCAAAGCACAGACGAACGGAGAGGAGAGAAACGAGTAGAGGAGATTGGAGAATGACGTGGTGTAACACCCCAATTTTTCTAAAGTGTTTTCGAAATACTTTAATCAGAGTAGAGCATCGGAACAATTTAAAAGAGCGAGTATCTGATAAACATTCACTGTTGGTGTATCTGGTTGCTTGTACAGCGGTACATTTATTCGAAAAAATACGCTAATACATATCCAAAAAGAAATTCTCCGGCTGAGTCTTCTTGGTCTTTGCTTGCCCTTATCCTCGGTCCTGATCCCTCCGGATCCTGAGGCTATAGGAGGAGCTGAGGTTCAATGCCCATTGAACCTCAGGTAATGGTTAACCTCATGCTTAAATATGACAGTATATGTATGACCGATATTCATGGCGTTTCAACAACAATCAATACATAAGCACACAGCAGATGTATCCCAACCGTACATAAGCACATAGCAGATGTATACCAACAGTACATAAGCACACAGTAGATGTATCTCATAAGCACACAGCAGATGTAAAGTTATCTATCACATATAAGCATACAATAAGCATCAGAGTTAGTGTTACAGTACGCGAACGTACCTTTGTCCGTTCGGATTCCGGTATGTCTATCGGCTCGATATGTTCCCGGATTTTCTCGGATATCCTATCACAATATTTCCGCATTATTCTTTTACAAATAATATCCTAAGGAATATCTTAGCCACTAATGACCATTTCACTCCTGGTGAGTTCATTTTTCAATTTATTCCCTTAAAATTTCGTAAAAAACGCCACTTTCAGCATTTTGGGCAGAATTTCCGCTAACTTTGAAAATTCATAATTAATTCTAGAAAAATCGAAACGAGGATCTGTAAAATTCTCCGGAATCCTTAAGATGTTTATTTTGGAGTAAAAATATTAGCTTCTACCCAGAACTTAAGAAAAATTCCCAGTTTTCACGTATTCATCCCTTGCCCAGAAAAATTCCAGAATTTCGTAGCTTATTTTCAAGGATTTTTAACTCCTTGCACAAAACTCTAAATGACACACTCTAGGTATATTTGGAAAGGTATATATGTGTAATTTAACCATGAAAAATTTCAGAATTAATTAACTTCATCTTCAACATAAAGTTATGGCATTTTTACTACTGACTCCAGAAATCGCCTAACCGAAAAATTTCGCCAGAACTTCGTTACTTCGGTGTTTCTCTTTCAAAAATTTTCTCTAACACTTTATTCATCATTTTTTTGAAATAAAGCTATTTCTATCCATAAAAACATGAAATAAAACTACTCTATCATTTTTAAGATTTAAAACAACTTCTATCTATGAATTTAAAGCTAGAACTTGAGAACTTACCCTTGAAGAACCTTGCTACTCCTGCTCCAAGACCCTTCACTCTAAATTTCACTCTCTACATCAGATTTCTCTAGCTTGCTTTGGTGTGAGAATTGATGAAGCACAAGGTGCCTATTTATAGTAAAAGTCATGGCACTATTTGCATTTCCCATCTTGAATTTTGGCCCTTGGATCCTACTTAACTAAGAAGTTTTAATCTCACCCATTGGATCTAACCTTTTTCAACAGGTTGTTCTCCTTCTTCAAGAAGTTGTTGACTCCCCAACTTGTCTTCTAAGCTTCTCAAACTTCCTCATTAAGTTGTTGACTTCTTCTAGATCATTCTAGAAAATTCTTCCTTCCTCTCCAAGATTGCTTAATCCTTTGTTCCTTTATTATCATGAATTTTACCACACATAATAACCTTAGGGGTTGTTAATTTAATTCAAGTTAAAATCTCTAATATAGTGTTTTAGTTGTTCTTATGCTTAATTGTAAGTGCATGATTGATTATTAAATCAATTATGATTTTTAGAAACTCATTTGTTACTAATATTGAACCCTTATTGGTCTTTAATGCTAAATTAAGCCAAAATATTCCAAATTGTTGATTAATAATGGCCACTATATTAATTGTGGAAATTTATGCAATTATTTTAATCAATGTAAATTTAATTGCCCTTTAATTGTTGGTAATTTTTCTCTAATTGGTTTAGGTATTTTCATAACATTTTATGGCTCTTTATAATTAAACATGAACTATGCTTCAATATGAAAATTATAGGGTATTTTATGATCCCTAAATGAAATTAGAATATTTGAGTCTTTTTGGTTTATTAAATTCTAGGAGAAAATTCCCTAATTTAAATTAGATAAGCTATAATATCTTTGAGACCACATATTCACCTATTTTAATAGGTATCATTTATCAAAATATAGTGGTTATGCTAAATATAATTTTTAGGGTATTACACGTGGAGCCACACCTCAAGCACCAAGCACCGAGCACAGGAGACGAACGATATTACCCACTACACCTATACCCACTAATCGACGAACATTACAGGTATATACAGAGCCCAGGCAAAGGGCTAAGGTAACTATTCTATTCTCTCTAACCTTACTCTTCTACCTTGAGTAATATACTGACTTGAGCGTCGGTGAGTCATTACAGGTACAACCACCTGATGTGGAGACCTTGCTGGAAAACCGCCTCCAACCGCCTTGCCGGAGCAGCAGGACCCTTGTATCCTTTGTCTTACTATTGTTCGTATCCGTACTGCATCGATCGAACACTTACGTTACCAATATTTACTAATATACATATTTTCAATAATCTAATATTATGGATATGAATTCATCAACTAATTTACTTATTTTACAATTCTATGAATTCACCCAATTTTGAATCCTGCATTTATAAGTTGGTCGTCTTTTTCTTAATTTCTGCATGTTAATCCTCTTATGGCTTACGGGCGATTTCACTTACAAGTAGGTAAGGTTTTCAATTAAATGAAAAAAAATAAAACTGCATGTGAGAATAATGTGTTAGTGTGAATACTAATCAGATTTTGATATGTTTTAGTGACTGCATGTTTCAATTTCATATTGCGAGGAAAATTAATTTGATGACTTGTGTACCATCAGATTTCTTACTCCTGTCTTGGCTATATGTGTCTATATCTATAATTTGATGTTTAACTTGTTGTAGAAGAGTGTATAGAATTAAGACCAAGTAAATCTGTCATATTGGTCTGCATGGTTAAAGTATATAAGCACAACACAAATGCTATAAAATAATTAGGTTATATCACTACAAAAAAAAAAAAAACACACACACACATTACCCACGGAATTACCGACGAAAAAAATTCTGTCGGAAATTCCGTGGGTAAAAATTACCAATGGAATTACCTACGGAATTCTGTCAATAACTGAAATTACCCACGGAATTCTGTGGGTAATTTAATTACGGAGGAAAATTTCCATCACAAAAAAAGCCATGGAAGAATAAAAATGATTTTTCCCACTGCCTTTTTTGCAATGGAGATCTTTTGTTGGTAATTTTAATTACCGTACCGACGGAATTCTGTCGTAATTTTTACCCATGAAAAATACCCACGAATTCCGTAGGTAATTTCCGACATAATTCCGTAGGTAATCTTTTTTTTTTTTTTTTTTTTTTGTAGTTATGTGATGTTGTTTAAAAACTTGGATTAGATTATTGATGCTATAACGTGGTATTGGTTGAAGTTGTTGATAGTTGTCAAACTTATATAAGCACAACACAAATGCTACACACTAAGAACCCCCATTGTGTGTTAGACTTATAAGTGTTCAGTTTTGTGTATAGTTGTTTATCGAGCTTTTGATAGATTATCTCAGGAGTGGAAACTAACTATACGTACGTGTCTACGCTGCAAAAGTACTTTAAAGGATGCAAAATTGAATCAAGCACACCGACTGTTCTTGTGTAATCTAGATCTTATAAATGTTCTACTTTGTCCTTTGCCTACAAACCTCATTGCATGCAAGTCTTAATAATAAATCTGATTGTATGCTCATTTTGGAAATGAGAAATAAAGAGTGACTGGGTAAATAAGTAAGTGAATGTATATGTCAACCTTATAATACATATGGTTGAATAAATTAATGTGGATTACATAACTGGCTACATATAATGATTTGAGACTAAGTCTTTGGATTTTGATCTATGCATGTTCTAATGTTAGGATCTGATTATTAAAAGAAATCAGAACTAAAGTTAGGTACATATGGCATATTTGTACATTTTTGGTCTGTTGAATGCAACTAAGTTATGCAATTAATTTAATTTGATAGTGATGAAATTACATATGCGTACCCAAATGACATTTATATGATTTCATTCCTAACTAGTTGAATTTATGTTGTTTTCTATTAATGCTGAACATATCACATTTTTTATAAATCATGATAAAGAATGAGTATAATTAAGAAACTTGCGTCTTGGTTTTGTTAGGTAAATTATCAACTTGGGGTTGTTCTTGTTGAGTCAAATTATATATGTTAATTTTTAGAACCTTGATTTTCCACATATTCAACCTTAGTATCCATTACTACATAGTTCTACATGGTATAGACAACTGTATGTTGCTGTTATGGCTGGTATGAAATGTTATGATAAGGATTATGATATGAATTTAGACTGAATGAGTAATTATAGTTGTGGAAATGTTATGCTGGTTGGATGAAAAATGTAGTGGATTGCTGAGAGTTATGTTGTTTACACTCTAATTATAGTGTTGTATTATGGGTAGTGACGGCTACTGATTGATTTGGAATGATTTTTAATGTGTAGTATATTCATCTAGGATGATACAAAAAGGTGCATTCCATGTGTTTTCACCGAGGGCAATTTACTCTGGATGTTTTTCAGAGGCGATTTTGTCCTGAAAGTTTTAAAAACGGAGTAAGTTTGTTATGACTGTTATCTCAGTTAATTTTGACAGTTAATTGACCAAATATATTGACTTGGCAGTCCACATGTTATCTACATCATTTTGATTAAAATACAAATTGGCCCCAAAAGTCCATATATCATCTACTATATTTTTTCCAAACTTAGATTTAAGATTTTCAAAAAAATGTGCACATTAACCAACATAACATGGATGATTCGTGGATTGTCAGCTTAGCATCAACTAATGGTCAAAATTAATTTAGATAATGTTTAGGGTAAAATTGCTCTTTTCTAAAAAATTTCAAGGCAAAATTGCCTCCCGAATGACTTCCAAGAAAGAATTACCCTTCTTATGTTGAAAATCCATGTCCTTCCTCTCTTCTTAGCAATTACGTATTTTTGTCTATGGGATTCAAATAATTATAATTAATTTGGAGAGTTTCACTTAACCCCACAATTATAAATTTTTTTTTTTCCAGTCAACTTGTAAAAGAATATGAAATTTCCTTGGACCCCATTGATCAAAATGAAATTAAGTTTTGTGGCCAACCGGTGAAGCTCTGGTGCCTACCGAAACTCTGGCCACTAGATAATTTGTGTTATTTATATACTTATTCCCACCATAATTAACTGTCAATACTATATATGATCCTTTAAAACAACGGAAGCATTGCTTCGAAAGGTGAGCTCTCAGATTTCACAACAATTATGTTAAACATTTTATTATCCAATGGTATATATGTTTTTTTTTTTCTTTTTCACAATACACATGAGAATTATGATATATTCTCTTCCATATCATCGAATTGATATCAACATTATAAGGGTACAACTTAATATCATATCAATGCTCCTGCAGTATTTGTTTTTTTAGGGGGGAAAAGACCGGTTAAGTATTAAATTTTTTACTATGATTTAATATTCCAAAAACATTCTTTAGGTTGGCCTTATAGTAAAGGCCTGAGTATTTTTTTTTTTTTTTAATTACTCATTGTTATTATTATATATAGTTTATATAAAAAAATCTCTTGCTCTGATCTTGAGAAGAGGATATAAAGTTCTAGTATTTCTACTATAGAAATATCTTGTTTTTATATTGATCCATTATTTACAGAGCACTAGAAGTTTGATTGAATTTGGTTTTTTATCCGTATACTTCTTCATAATAATTAGAGAAAAGTCCATTAAAATACCTCTAAGATTTGCCAAACTCAAATAGGTGATTTGAATCTACATAATCCCAAAATGCAATAGAAACCCCCAAATTGGAATTTGTAAATGTTGGCAAATGACGACACTGTACCCAATTCTTTCTTAAAATTATATTGTAAGATTATAAAATAACATAAATATAAACATATTATATGTTCCTTTAAATATATGTTTATTCCAAAAATTTCACAAAATTTTAAACAAATTATTAATTGTTTAAGTGAAAATTACTTAAGTTCTATCAATTAATAAAAATAATAAATAGATAACTTATAAATATTAAATAAACTACAAAAAGTATATTAGAGATTTAGTTTGATGAGAGGTAAATTAGTATATGTATAAGGATTTATTCTATTATAATTTTTAATATAAAATATCTTCTTATGATATTTTTAAATAGTGTTAATGATGATTTAAGCAAAAATACAGGTTTTCGAAATAGAATACATATTTGCATAGAAATTGGTAACCTAATCATCCAGAGTTTGATAGCTAGTAGACTGTAATCATTCGTTTAGTGAATATCGTAGATATAGATTAAGCAAGATTACTAGTCCGATTGGAAGATTTTGTATAATCATGTTCTGAGGGTAGACTTGCCATGGTTAATGGGTTATCCAAGCTGCCGTACAAACTTGAAGAAAGTTTCTGTATCATTGATCACCATCCACCCCTTGATCAAGAGTTGGAAGTTGATATAGATGAAGGAACCTATACCTTAAGGGCCCATTTGAATTCAAGGAAAATTGGGGGAAGGAAACAACAAATGGGCATTTTCCATTTTTACGCCGAGCACGTTTGTTTGGTTTGCATTTTCATAGGAAAACGTTTTCCAACGACGGGTCATTTTCCCTTAAACATGGGAAAACCAGTTCTCACCCATTTTGTGGGAACCCATTTTCCAATAGATGAAGAAAATGGGAGAAGACCAATTTTCCCATTTTAGCAAACTTATGGCTTATTGTTTAATGGAAGTTTCCCCGCGAGGTACATGTGTTCTTTTATTGGAGATAATCATATTCGAGAGACTTGTTGGGTACTAAATGTTGGCACTTTTCCAACGGGGATCCGAACTTTGGTTCGCCACATTATGAAAGACTAGCCCTTTTACTATGTTTAATGAAAATTGCATACGAGATAATTATACTTGACAGACTCTTATATATAATCTTTCACCTCCATAATACAATATTACAAAAGGGATATAATACAAAAATAAGACAAATCATTTGCCATTTTTGTTTCAGAAGTGTTAGAGAGAGTGTGAGAGAGATTACCTCAAATAATTTTTCTCTGGTGGCAATTGTTTGAGAAGTGTTAGAAGGAGCAAGGTTAACCAAGTTTGTTCTATTAATATCTGTATGATAATTTAATTTAAGAAATAATATTTAGTTAGTCACTTTTCCAATATAATATGTAAGATATTGTTTCTATGTATCAAGTCATTTTATTAGGACATGTGTTTAAAAGCTTTTAATCATTTCTTTTATTTTTTATCTTACATATTCTTTTTAAATTAAACTCAAATTGATATTTTCTCCGACCTCCATTTTCTTGGTGCCAATCCCTAAAGATGTAGATCAATATTTTGCTTCCTGTGCCTAAGAGGACATACTTTATATCAACAGATCATGAATTTTATTCATACATAATGGACCGAAGAATATGAATACATACACACATACATACCAATATTTATGAGACACGTTGTTGTTTCAAATGCATTTATCATAATTTTCGACACAATGTATAATTAATGGCTTATAAATTATAAGTTTAAAGCTTATACATGATATAAATAGCTTTTATTTAAATTTAAAAAAAATATAGAAGAGAATTCCAAAATTACCAGCTCCTGTGCGTTGTACGGGAGGCCAAGCGGTCTCACGCGGTCTCGTGGCCTGTCCTTATTTATTGGGACTTCCCTCTCCTCACAGTGCGACAGTCATTTCCGAAACCCTGCGGCGGCTACACCTCCACCCTCACGATCAAATTGATTCGTCTTCCTCACTTGGATTTAGGAGAAGAGAGGCCAGCTTGCTTACTGTTCTGGGGAATCCAACAGAGTAACAAGTCCTAATTCCCGACTACAACATCTGTTTCGGTTCCTATTTCTTCTCTCTCTCTCTTTCTGCGATCTGTGCTCGGACTGGCTTTCAAGGTACCAATTTTTTTTTCCAAAAGAAATAAAATGGTTTTGTTTCATGTCGCTATAGCCTTGGTACGAAGCTTTCGGTGAATCTGAGAATGGATCTACTCGTAGTTATGGGTTTTCTGTTGGCTTTCGGTCTTGTCATCTTTTATCTTTCGATTTATTGTTCAACGGAGATATGCTAAAATTACAAAATAAATTGCTCTGTTTCAAAGTTTTGTGGTGTGGGTTGTGGAAACATTTTGAGAATTGGGTTTTGGGGTTTGGATTTGGGAAGTCTCTCTAACTTTTAATTGTGTTCCTTTATGAGGTTCTTTTTCTTTTCTCTCTCGTAATACTTGCATTCATCCAAAGGAAACATATTTGGTCAGCTACGGGTTTGTGGGTTATAACTCCTTACTGATGTTTTGATTTGTTGAGAAATTGTCTTCCTTATTATAAATTTATAATATGTTCCCTTAAACAGAGGAGGCTTTTCTTTGTTAATTAGAAAACTTCTTGTTGAATTCTTGTTTATGGGTATACTATTTAGATCTTGCCATTTGGTGCATTAAATTCTTGTTTTTTGGGTGGAATTATTGAAGAAAGGGCTGTGAGGTTGTGATGGATCTGTTTTCCTTTTTTTTTTTTTAAAAAAAAAAAAAAAAAAATATATATATATATATATATATGATTGGGGTTTAAACTTCTACGTTGCGTGAGAAGAAGAAGTTCTAAACACACATAAAATAGTGGGACCCACGTATATATATAATGCTAATTATATATATATGTGAGTCCTACCATTTTATGTATGTTATGAGAAAACACTTCTCCTACCTACAACATGATGATAAGTGTTTTTCCCATATGTATATATATATATATCTTTGTATACGCTTCTTTATACTTCTTCAGCTCGTAAATACATAACTAGTTGTTTGGGTAACTGGGAACCATGTTATCAAACTACTTTTAAATGCTTATCTTATAAAAATATATTAAATACGCACTTTAAATATTAGACAGATTCTAAACATAAGAAATAGCGGAGTTTTTTAGATATTAAGAAAATTAATTCAATTATTTTAAAATATTTATATTAGTTAACTTTTTCCTGATATACAAATACTTGATTAATTGAATAATTTGTTTAATTTCTAAAAAAAAAAAAAAAGCTCTATCTTATATTATAAAAACTAATTAATTAATATTTTGAAAGATATATACAGATTTTACCCAAAGTAATTATATAACTTTCTCAAATAAAAAAAAAAAAAAAAAAAAAAAAAAAAAGTTACTTAGCTTCCTCCTTCACCAACATAGTTCATTCTTTGTCTCCCTCATTTAAAATAACCTTTTATATTCACAAAGCTTTGTGCTCTGTTTCTTTGCAGACCTTAATCAACTCTAGAAAGGTTTAAGATAAAGCTCATAAGTGTCTCTCTCGAATCCGTTGGAGAACAATATTCTCAACAAAGATCCAAAACACTATTTGGGAATGGGTGGAATCGGAAAACTCAACCCTACAAGGTAATTGAATATTTTGCTTATTATTATTTTTGCTTAACTTATCATTCGATCATAGCAAAAATTATTAATTCCACACAAAAAATCTTAAAAAGGTTAAAAAGAGATTTCTGGTTATTATTTTTAATCCGAGTGCTTTTCTAAGATTAATCCCTTATTTGCAAATATTATTCTTAAGGCATATGAGATTGCTTTGTTGTTGCTGCATGAAACTCTTGTGTGTGGGAGTTCTCAAGCCAGAGTTACAATTATCCATTGCAAGCTAAATACTTTTGCATTGTTGGCTATTGAAAAGCCCTCTCTATATCTCTCTCTCTAGTCCCAGTCTCAGTCTCTCTCATTACCTCTAAATTGACAAATGACAATGGTATCACTCCTCCGACAATACAACATACACCAGCACATTAATGCGCAACACAATACATAAAATCATTTGGGCAAAGTATATTGATGTTAGCATATAATTTTTGGTTATCCATCAACTGCTACTCCAATATTGTATATTACAATCATCCAAATATATATATATATTTCAAACAACCACCAAATTCTATGTAGACTACCAAAATATTTAAGTCTATACAACAAACAACTAAATTCAAACCATCGATTCCTCCAGCAACCTTCTGTGACCAATTTCTACCGCATTGCCTAGCCATTGGGAAGTTGGCCCCATGGTCGGCTGTTCCAGCCAAACGGCTCACGAGTGGTATTGGCCTCATACAGGTGAGACTCACAAATATGGTTTAAACAAACATATATAGTTATATACAAGCATATTGTAAAACCCTAAAAAAAAAATTCATATTTATAGTGCATGCTATATTTTGATAAATAATACATGTTAAATAAAGGAGAATATGTTGTCTCTAAATTTTATAGATTATTAATTAGATTTTAGACAAATTTTCCTTGGAATTAAATAAACCAAAGATTAAATTTAAGACCACAATTAAGGGTCATAGAATACAAAGTAATTATCATATTAAACTATGGTTCTTAAATAATCAAAAGGAGCAAGAAAGCATTATAGAAACACTTAAACAAATTAAGGGTTAAACAAATTAAGGGAAATTATTAAAGATTAATAAGCGATTAAGTCTTCACTAATTAAATAATTGTGTAAATATTCATATTTAATCAAAGGGCTAATTAAAGAAGAATTTAGCACTAATTTTCCTAATTAGTTAACAAATCAATAGCAAATGCAATTAAGGGTTAATAAATCCTATAAATAAGCTTAATCCTCTTATAAATGGATAAACCAATGAGAAATCAAAGAAATGAGCTCAATCCTTGTGAAAATTAAATAGACCAATGAGAGAATTAAGATATAGATTAAGGGTGAGGATTAAATTTAAACAAACACAACCAAATCCAATGGTTAGGGATCAAAGTAAGAGGATAATATGAAATTTGAAATAATATTTAAAGATAATGTAATTAAACTAGCACATGGGGTCATAAATGCAAAATGGAAGATGTAATACCCAAAATTTCTTTTTATCTTAAATACAATATTTTGCTAGATAAAGCCTATTTAAAATAGGTGAATATGTGGTCTCAAATTTGGAGATGTATTTATTCTATTTTCTAGATAATTTTTCTTAGGATTAAGATAGTCAATGATTTAATAAATTGTGTTAGGCATCATAAAACACCATAAAATATAATAAATACCATATTAAGCTATGGTTCATGTAGAATTTAAAAAGAGCAAGAAAGTATTATGAAAATACCTAAATAAATTTAGAGAAATCAATGGCAATTAATTACCAACTAAACATTCACTAAATTAAATAAGTTATGCAAGTCTTCATAATTAATCAAAGGGTCTTAAACACCAATTTTTATAATTTATTAAGAGACTAAATTTTCTAATACCCTATAATTAATATTTAGTTCATATTTAATTCATAAAAGGCCATAAAGAATTATCAAAACACTTGGAACAATTAAGGAGCAATTAAAATTACACTAATGGAATATTTAGGTAATTCTTTATAATTAATGTTAATAGTCACCAATTAAAGTTGTATTAGGATAATTAAGAGTCAAGAACCAATAAGAGGTTAGGATTAGCATTAAATGAATTATCAACAATCATAAGTCACTCTAAGAACCAATGATACATTAATCAAGAGATAATTAAGCATTGGATTAAGATGTTAATTAAACTCTAATCAAGATTTGAAAAGTCAACAATTTCAACTATGATCTAAGGGTCAAGATTTAACCTCATAAAGCTAATCTAATGACTCTAGTTAATTCTAATAAAGCTTAATCCTTGTACATAAGAGAACAACCAATGACATAGCCTCCACATGGGATTTGTAAGAGCAACAAAACTCAAATAATGAAGAGCAAAAAGGGGGGGCGGATGTGGTGGCTTGCGAGAGAGAAAATGGATTGTTAAAAATCAAAATGTCCACTTGCAAGGTGAGTCATGAAAAAGCATTAATACAATGGAGACTTTGAAGGCAAATGAAAGAAGATATAAAGTAAAATGGAAGAGGATAAAAAGTGAAATGGAAGAGGATAAAGTGGTGGGAGAAAAAAAACCAAGAGGAAAAGTCAAGGTATCATCCAATGAGAAAATTAAGCCTAAGACAGTTAGATTAATCAATAGGATTAATTCAAGACTTAAGCAAAGGGAAATCTATACAAAATAAATTGTATCTTGAGATCCATTGATCATAAATCAAATATAAGAAGTGATTATTAACAAACATAATTCAAGCTTGAAGTTGGTTATAATCAAAGTCATTTCCTCAACTTTTGAAGATTTGTTCCAATTGAGAAAATGAGTGTTTGATGTCTCTAATTAAAGCCAAAAATTTCAAGAGTTCAAAACCAATGAGAAAATTTGAATAAAACTTCATTAAGATCCCCAAATGAATTTTTATCTAGTGATTCTATCAATGGAAGAGGTAGGAAATTCTAACTTAAAGAAAAAGCCAACACACATGGGATATTTTGCAAAAGTCTTTTGGAAGAGGATATGGTACTTAGGATGGGGTTCATTATGAAATGGAAAAGGATGAGTGAGAGAGGAGAGAGGACGAATTGGAGGGAAAGGAAGGGCTAGGATTTGTGCTTCTAACTATCCTAAATCCTAAGGTTAAAAATGAAAGAAAGGTGTTAGAAAGTTAACCCTCAAAATGACTATAAATAGGAGGTAATGTCTTCATATTTTCTCACCAACTCAAAAGCATAAAAGCTGAAACATAGAAGGAGAGTGAGAGTAAGGAGCATCTTGATGGAGTAGCAAGGTTCTTGGTAAGTCCTCTAGCTTTAGCATTGACTTCTTTAAGTTTTAGTTCTTAAATTCTTAGATAGAAGTAGCTTAGATCTTAAATATGCTAGAATAATTTTATTTACATGTTTTTATGGTCAAAATCAGCTTTGTTTTGAAAAAATGATGAGAGAGGTGATATAGCAAAATTTATGGAAGAGAATCACCAAAGTAACGAAGTTCGGCGAAATTTCATCGGTTTGAATTTCGGAGGCAATGATGAAAACGCCAAAATTTCATATTGAAAATATGGTCACAAAATTCTGGGAAAATTCATGGTTAAAGTAGACATATAGGGTTTTTTAAATATATCAAGAACATGTTAAAATGAGCTCTGTACAGTGAGATAAAAATCCTCAAATTTAGGCTACGAATTTCTGAAAAAATTCTGGGCAGAGGTTCAAAACTTAAAACCTGGGAGTGATTCGTGTAATATGGGCAAAGGTGATTATTTTTATTTGAAAATAGACATCCTAAGGATTTCAAAGAATTTTACGGATCCTCGTTTCTATTTTTCTAGAATTAATTATAATTTTTCAAAGTTAGACAAAAATCTGTCCAGGATTCTGGACCAGCGTTTCTGAAGAATTAAAGGTGATAAGTTGAGAGATAATCCTACCAAGGGTAAAAAGGTCATTAGTGACTAGGATATCTTCTAGAATATTGTTTGTTAATTAATAAATGCGATATTACCGTTATAGGATAAACGCGATCACAATCCGAACGTCAACATACTGACATCACCGACGAAGGTACAGACGCGTACTGTAACACTAACTTTGATGTTTATTGTATACCTATATGTGATAGATGTGTTCATAGACTGAGACTCTGTTTTAAAAGTTATACACATACAGCTATGCACGGGTTATGGTTTTGATAAATACCGTTGAGTTTTTCTAGTGCTGAGAACACGGATGTACACCGTGACACTGGTGAATAGTGCAGGCTATAATAACGTTCATATGCAGTGGTTATGTTCTGTTATTATCTTTCATATGTGAATATTGCTGTAGTATCATGAATATCTGTCATACATAATTATTACATAAACATGAGGTTAACCGTTACTTGAGGTTCAACGGGTATTTAACCTCAGCTCTTACCTTAGCTTCAGGATCCGGAGTGAACAGGATCGAAGACAGGGGTAAGCAGTAGATATAGGAACCGGCTGGAGGAAGCCCCTTTTATTTTGTACTTAATGATGACATTTGAAATTTTGTAACACTGTTAAAAGCTAACACATACATTACAGTGGATATTTATAGTTACTTTTCAATACCATTTACTTCCAATGCTCCACTCTGATCAAGATACTGTGAAAACGCTTTCAAAAAATAAGATGTTACATTTTTGGTATCAGAGCAGGCATCCTGGCACGAATTTGACTAAGTTACTTTAAACAGTCTGGTGTTTAGAAAGGGGTTTTGTGGTTGTTATTGAGTCCACGTATAAGTCGGCGAGACTTCCACAAATACACCTGCCTGGCCGGATTGTTTGAGTAACGAAGTTAGGTTTTGAGTTTTCAAAAACATTTTTTTTTCTGGCATGAACCCGACTCAGTTATAACAAACCATTAGTGCTGAAGGTAGGGCTAGTCTATGTGGATCAGTCAATCAGTCGTCGTAAAGTCGGTGAGGCTCCCATGATAGACACCTACATGGCCAATCGGTTTATTAACTAAGTGAGGCTCTAAGCTATTACCTTAAAGAATATTTTTGAAAATAAGTACTGATAAACCCTGGTGTTGTTGTAGTGATGAACAGAGACGAACTGCCCTACGTAGATTATTACATGAGGCGGAGACATGTAGCACGTCGGACAGCCGTTCCTGGAAACGTAAGAGTCAGACGGAACCCAGAACCAAGAAATCCACCCCCTATGTTTATGCTCGAACCAAATTTCCCCGCCCCAGAATATCACTTAGACCCGGAATATACGCCAAATTACCCCGACGATGAACCAGAACCAGAATATCACCCTTAACCTGAGTACCTACCTCCTGATCCCCTGCCTATGTACGAACCATTCCATCCTTCCCCCGATCCTATGTATGTCCCACACTATTCCCCAACCTCAGAAGAACCGGAGTACCACCCCGAGCCCGAGTACCCCGAACATCTATATGACCCCGTACCCATCTATGCGGAACCCATAAACATCGTATACCCACCCGTACCTGCAAGTCCCGACAGTTCACATCACTCCTCAGTGGGTGACAACTTTGACTACCCTGAGATACGAGAACTTGACCACGATTCTGATGCCAACTCAGACGACCTACAATATGTCCTAAATGACAATGCCATCCTAACACAGACCTTGCTCCTAGTCCTTATCCAAGCTGAACTGACCACTGAAAATGATAAAGATAAATACCTGCAATACTTGACCCGTGTCAAAGAGTCCTTTTTGATAAACTCAACTCTTATGTACCCAGACCCTCCTGGAGATTGGGTTAGATCCACTCTTCATTATTTTCCCCGTACCCGTTTCTGGGCAAACAAGATAAATGAAATCCTAGACGAAGGTCACATCGAGGATGTGTGTTCATGTCTCTTTCACCTCAAACGTCTGGTGTACTGGAATATGTAGACAGACAAAAGCAATCCCGTATCAGTCCAAGGAAGCCGTGGAAGTAATAGTAGAAGTAGTGTTATGATAGCAGAACTAAACATAGTTACTAGTATGTGTGATCGCTCCTTTAAAGACCTTGAGGAGATGTACAATACTTGTTAGATAAAAGGGTTGTAATATACCTAGACTGATAAAGCTGTAGGATCTATGTAAAATATCTGTTATCAATATATATATATTGTAAATGTGTGCAATGTTTGAATCTACTTCTCTCTAATGTTTTATCTATTAAATCTTTGAGATTAGAATATGGCAACTTTGAGAGGTGTCGGAGCTCCCAGGGGCCGAGGTCGAGGCCGAGGGAGAGGTAGGGGTAGACAACCTCGAATAGTACCAATACATGAACTCGACCAACATGAACCACAACCAGCACCTTTGAATGAAATTCAAG
Organism: Acacia acuminata; assembly: GCA_019022655.1. Classification (NCBI taxonomy): domain Eukaryota; kingdom Viridiplantae; phylum Streptophyta; class Magnoliopsida; order Fabales; family Fabaceae; genus Acacia; species Acacia acuminata. Next base: position 2,996,560 of record JAFJYI010000079.1, read on the forward strand.
AGATGAGAAGAATGCTACAGGAACAAAGAACTCTCATTGATACACTCCTCGCCGATAGACAGGGAAGAAGAAACGAGAGACAAAATGAGGAACAACAAGCCGATGAAGAACAACAGAATGATAAGGAGGAAGAAGACATCAACGAAGAAGATAACGACGAGCGGGACGATGAACGCGGTGATGAGACTGAGGAATCCGATCGATCTCGATCACCTCCCCGACGGGAGAGAGTGATGGTAGGGCTACCTCAACCTGCCAGAGGAGCTAGGGACACAGTACTGGGTGACCCAATTCTGTAAGCTTAAACCACCGGCTTTCTGAGGTAAGCTCGATTCGGCCGAAGACTGGCTAATGCGTTTAGACAAGATTTTTGAGGTCATGGAATGTCCGAAAGAAAAGCACAACTGGCGATCTACAAGCTTGAGGGAGATGCCGACCGATGGTGGAGGAGTACTACGACAACCTTACGAGCACGCTACTATCCCATTACGTGGGAGAAATTTCAAGAGAAGTTTAACAAACAATACTTCCCATCCTCCCTACAAATGATTAAAGAATCAGAATTCCTGCATATCGGACAAGGCCAGGAGGAGTCTTGCGAAGACTACTTTGCTCGTTTCACCAACTTGTCTCGGTACTCATTACACCTAAAACGAAACAATAACGAGAGCAGTATGGCGAACATACTGATCTATGGGTTGAAGTACGATATAAAGGAAAGGTTAGTATCGCTGCAATTCTCAGAGCTAATTCAAGTGGTGGAAGCCTGTCGATTGATCGAACGAAACCTGAAAGAACTTCGAAAGACCAGAGTCTTCAATAGCAGTGGCCCCAATCGTGACAGTTTTAACCATAGAAATTCATCGTAGAAGAGGAAGGCACCATGGGGAAATTTCCAGGGGAGAAACAAAAGGTCGTTCTAACCGAGGCAGCAAAACTTTCCAAGGAAGCAGACATCCCAAGCATGCCGAAAATGCAGGAGATACATTCAGGGAACTAATTGCGAGGGAAAACTTGTGTGCTACAAGTGCCAGAAGCCGGGGCACATTAGCGTGAACTGCCCTCAAAGAGCCCTGGAGGCAAGGCCACAAAACCCAGGTCGGGTTTTTGCTCTGACGAACGAAGAAGCCAGAAAATCTCCCAAAATGATCAAAGGTACTATCTCTCTTAATGGGAATCCACTTCAGGCATTGTATGATTCGGGTGCTAGTCACTCGTTTATTTCTTATGACTGTGCAAAACGGTTAGGGATGCATGCCTATAGATTACCTTACGATTTGATAGTAGCTACGCCACTTGGCGCCAAATCTTTAGCTTCTGATGCCTGCCTTAATTGCATTGCGAGAGTAAATGGGCGAAATTCAAATATAGACCTTATCCGACTACCACTTCATGGCATCGACGTCATTCTCGGTCTTGATTGGCTGACGACAAACAATGCGATCATCGATTGTGGTAGTAAGAAGATACTGTTCTCACCACCGCACGGCCAGGGCAAGATTGATGCAAGTTTAAACTTTCTCTCTATTGCGGAAGCTGAAAAGTGTATGAAGAAGGGTTGCCAAGCGTATATGGTGTTCTTTTCAATCAAGGCGAATGCCTAACCCTCACTCGAAGACATTCCCGTCGTGAACGAATTTCCTGACGTATTTCCTGAAGATCTCACTGAGTTACCCCCTGAAAGGGAAGTTGAGTTCGCCATTGACTTGATGCCTGGAACCAGATCAATATCAAAAGCACCGTACCGTATGGCACCAAACAAAATGCAAGAATTGAAGAAGCAGCTAGAAGAACTACTGGAGAAAGGGTTTATTCGACCCAGCGTGTCACCATGGGGAGCCTCAGTACTATTCGTGAAGAAGAAGGACGGAAGCTTACGACTTTGTATCGACTACCGTGAGTTGAACAAGGTAACTGTTAAAAACAAATATCCACTTCCTCGGATCGATGATCTACTCGATCAGCTATCTGGTTCCTGTGTATTCTCCAAAATCGATTTGCACTCAGGATACCACCAGCTGCGAGTGAAAGCCAGTGATGTTCCAAAGATAGCCTTTAGAACCAGATACGGGCATTATGAATTCCTTGTGTTGCCTTTCGGATTGACTAATGCACCTGCCGTGTTCATGGACTACATGAATTGAATCTTCGGTCAACACCTAGACAAGTTCGTAGTGGTATTCATTGACGATATCCTTATTTATTCAAAAAGCAGAGAGGAGCACGAAGAACATCTGCGACTCGTGCTAGGTATACTCCGTGACAAAGAACTTTTTGCTAAATTAAGCAAATGTGAATTTTGGCTACCAGAAGTAAAATTTCTAGGCCATGTCATATCTCGCGATGGAGTTGCTGTTGATCCCAGCAAGGTGGAAGCAGTTCTGGACTAGAAAAGGCCAGAGATAGTGACGGAGATACGTAGTTTTTTGGGTCTAGCGGGATACTACCGTAGATTCATACAAAACTTCTCACGTCTTGCCCTACCATTGACGAAGCTCATGAGGAAGAACCAACCATTCGTATGGGACGAGGATTGTGAGACGAGTTTTCAGAAACTGACGGAAAGGTTGACTACAGCACCAGTATTGATCATCCCAGATCCGAGTGAGACGTACGTAGTCTATAGTGATGCCAGTGGGCATAGGTTGGGATGTGTCCTGATGCAGCAGGGTGGAGTAGTAGCTTATGCCTCTCATCAGTTGAAGACCAACGAATCCAACTATCCTACACATGATCTCGAGTTAGCAGCTATCGTGTTTGCTTTAAAGATATGGAGGCATTATCTCTACGGAGCGACCGTAGAGTTGTACTGCGACCACAAGAGCCTGAAATACCTTTTTGATCAGAGGGAACTCAACATGAGGCAACGTCGCTGGATAGAATTGCTAAAAGATTTCGATCTGGAGATCAAGTACCATCCGGGTAAAGCGAACGTTGTTGTAGATGCTCTCAGTAGGAAGACGGTGCACACAGCGTACATGATGATCCAAGAACGGAGGCTACTTGAAGATTTCAGAGACCTGAACCTGTCAAATCAGATTTGCATAAATTATAATGCGCCCAATGAAGCCTATCTTGCAAGCCTTCTCGTTAGTCAAGGGGAATACGACCTGAGAGATAAAGTCAAGGAAGCTCAGAGGCACGACGAATGGGCTGTTGCAGCACGAGAGATGATCTCACGAGGCGAGACTCAAGACCTTGACCTATCACCTAGTGGGTTGGTCAGGTACCAGAAGCGGATCTACATACCGAAGGATGAAGAGTTGCGACGAAAGATACTGGATGAAGCCCATAAGAGTAGGAACACTCTACATCCCAGAATGGTCAAGATGTACCAGAACTTAAAATCTGAGTTTTGGTGGCCCCGGTTGAAGAAGGATGTAACCGAGTATGTGTTACAGATGCTTGACTTGTCAAAGGGTTAAGATTGAACATCAACGACCCCCTGGTCTTCTTCAAGGACTGGAAATTCCGGAATGGAAATGGGAGAACATTACCATGGACTTAGTGGTAGGGTTACCTAAGATCAGGAATCATGATGCAATTTGGGTGATTGTTGACCGATTGACTAAGTCGGCACACTTTCTTCCCATTATTGTCAGCTATTCTCCAGGACGATTGGCAGAGATTTATATCAAAGAGATCGTGAGACTTCATGGCGAACCTAAGAGCATTGTCTCTGATTGGGACCCGCGATTCACATCCCGGTTCTGGCAGGCGTTGCACGAAGCGATGGGAACAGAGGTGAGGCCCAGTACGGCTTATCACTCTCAGACCGATGGCCAATCTGAAAGAACAATACAGACGCTAGAAGATATTCTTAGGGCGTGTGTATTGGACTTCAAAGGGCATTGGGACCAACATCTACAACTTGCTGAGTTCGCTTACAACAACAGCTATCACTCGAGCATACAAATGGCTCCGTTTGAGGCATTGTACGGGCGAAAGTGTCGATCACCTATATTCGGACTCCGAACCTGTCGAGCGAGAATTTCTTGGGCCAGATATAGTTGATAAGACCTCCGAACAAGTTGCCTTGATCAAGAAAAGACTCCTAGCAGCACAGAGTAGGCAGAAGAGCTATGCCGATAAAAGACGGAGACCGTTAGAGTTTAAAGTCGGGAACCATGTGTTTCTGAAGGTATCCCCGGTAACCGGTGTCGGTAGAACGCTTAAAAGGCGGAAGCTAAGTCCTCGTTACATTGGGCCATTCGAAATCTTGGCAAAACGTGGACCGGTCGCATACCAGTTAACCTTACCCTCGAACCTGAGTAACCTCCATAACGTTTTTCATGTTTCTCAACTGAAGAAATACCAACCCGATGACGATCACATTATCCAATATGAGGATGTCGGATTACGACATGATAATACTTTCGAGGTCGAGCCTGAAAGAATTCTCGAATGCCGAGAGAGGCGGCTTTGGCGCAGAAGTATCCCAATCGTAAAGGTGGCTTGGAGAGGGTTATCTCCGGAAGAGGCAACATGGGAAACATAAGAGAACATGAAACAAAGTTATCCGGAGTTTATGGCTCGATGTCTAGCTAGTATAGAATAAATTTCGGGGACGAAATTTTATTTAACGGGGGGAGAAATGTAATACACAAAATTTCTTTTTATCTTAAATACAATATTTTACTAGATAAAGCCTATTTAAAATAGGTGAATATGTGGTCTCAAATTTGAAGATGTATTTATTCTATTTTCTAGATAATTTTTCTTAGGATTAAGATAGTCAATTTTAATAAATTGTGTTAGGCATCATAAAACACCATAAAATATAATAAATACCATATTAAGCTATGGTTCATGTAGAATTTAAAAAGAGTAAGAAAGTGTTATGAAAATACCTAAATAAATTTAGAGAAATCAATGCCAATTAATTACCAACTAAACCTTCACTAAATTAAATAAGTTATGCAAGTCTTCATAATTAATCAAAGGGTCTTAAACACCAATTTTCATAATTTATTAAGAGACTAAATTTTCTAATACCCTATAATTAATATTTAGTTCATATTTAATTCATAAAAGGCCATAAAGAATTATCAAAACATTTGGAACAATTAAGGAGCAATTAAAATTACACTAATGGAATATTTAGGTAATTCTTTATAATTAATGTTAATAGTCACCAATTAAAGTTGTATTAGGATAATTAAGAGTCAAGAACCAATAAGAGGTTAGGATTAGCATTAAATGAATTATCAACAATCATAAGTCACTCTAAGAACCAATGATACATTAATCAAGAGATAATTAAGCATTGGATTAAGATGTTAATTAAACTCTAATCAAGATTTGAAAAGTCAACAATTTCAACTATGATCTAAGGGTCAAGATTTAACCTCATAAAGCTAATCTAATGACTCTAGTTAATTCTAATAAAGCTTAATCCTTGTACATAAGAGAACAACCAATGACATAGCCTCCACATGGGATTTGTAAGAGCAACAAAAATCAAATAATGAAGAGCAAAAAGGGGGGGGCGGATGTGGTGGCTTGGGAGAGAGAAAATGGATTGTTAAAAATCAAAATGTCCACTTGCAAGGTGAGTCATGAAAAAGCATTAATACAATGGAGACTTTGAAGGCAAATGAAAGAATATATAAAGTAAAATGGAAGAGGATAAAGAAATGGTGGGATAAAGTGGTGGGGAAAAAAAACCAAGAGGAAAAGTCAAGGTATCATCCAATGAGAAAATTAAGCCTAAGACAATTAGATTAATCAATAGGATTAATTCAAGACTTAAGCAAAGGGAAATCTATACAAAATAAATTGTATCTTGAGATCCATTGATCATAAATCAAATATAAGAAGTGATTATTAACAAGCATAATTCAAGCTTGAAGTTGGTTATAATCAAAGTCATTTCCTCAACTTTTGAAGATTTGTTCCAATTGAGAAAATGAGTGTTTGATGTCTCTAATTAAAGCCAAAAATTTCAAGAGTTCAAAACCAATGAGAAAATTTGAATAAAACTTCATTAAGATCCCCAAATGAATTTTTATCTAGTGATTCTATCAATGGAAGAGGTAGGAAATTCTAACTTAAAGAAAAAGCCAACACACATGGGATATTTTGCAAAAGTCTTATGGAAGAGGATATGGTACTTAGGATGGTTCATTATGAAAATGGAAGAGGATGAGGGAGAGAGGAGAGAGGACGAATTGGAGGGAAAGGAAGGGCTAGGATTTGTGCTTCCAACTATCCTAAATCCTAAGGTTAAAAATGAAAGAAATGTGTTAGATAGTTAACCCTCAAAATGGCTATAAATAGGGAGGTAATGTCTTCATATTTTCTCACCAACTCACAAGCATAAAAGCTGAAACATAGAAGGAGAGTGAGAGTAAGGAGCATCTTGATGGAGTAGCAAGGTTCTTAGTAAGTCCTCTAGCTTTAGCATTGAGTTCTTTAAGTTGTAGTTCTTAAATTCTTAGATAAAAGTAGCTTAGATCTTAAATCTGATAGAATAATTTTATTTACATGTTTTTATGGTCAAAATCAGCTTTGTTTCGAAAAAATGATGAGGGAGGTGATATAGCAAAATTTATGGAAAAGAATCAGCAAAGTAATGAAGTTCGCAAAATTTCATCGGTTTCGGAATTTCTGGAGGCAGTGATGAAAACGCCAGAATTTCATATTGAAAATATGGTCACAAAATTCTGGGAAAATTCATGGTTAAATTAGACATATATGGTTTTTTAAATATACCAAGAACATGTTAAAATGAGCTCTGTACAGTGAGATAAAAATCCTCAAAGTTAGGCTACGAATTTCTGGAAAAATTCTGGGCAGAGGTTCAAAACTTAAAACCTGGGAGTGATTCGTGTAATCTGGGCAAAGGTGATTATTTTTACTTGAAAATAGACATCCTAAGGATTTCAAAGAATTCTACGGATCCTCGTTTCGATTTTTCTAGAATTAATTATAATTTTTCAAAGTTAGATAAAAATCTGTCTAGGATTCTGGACCAGCGTTTCTAAAGAATTAAAGGTGATAAGTTGAGAGATAATCCTACCAAGGGTAAAAAGGTCATTAGTGACTAGGATATCTTCTAGAATATTGTTTGTGAATTAATAAATGTGATATTACTGTATAGAATAAACGCGATCACAGTCCGAACGTCAACGTACCGACATCACCGATGAAGGTACGGACGCGTACTGTAACACTAACTTTGATGTTTATTGTATACCTATATGTGATAGATGTGTTCATAGACTGAGACTCTGTTTTAAAAGTTATACACATACAGCTATGCACGGGTTATGGTTTTGATAAATACCGTTGAGTTTTCCTAGCGCTGAGGACACGGATGTACACCGTGGCACTGGTAAATAGTGCAGGCTATAATAACGTTCATATGCAGTGGCTGTGTTCTGTTATTATCTTTCATATGTGAATATTGTTGTAGTATCATGAATATCTGTCATACATAATTATTAGATAAACATGAGGTTAACCGTTACCTGAGGTTCAACGGGTATTGAACCTCAGCTCTTACCTTAACTTCAGGATCCAGAGTGAACAGGATCAAAGACAGTGGTAAGCAGCAGATATAAGAACCGGCTGGAGGAAGCCCCTTTTATTTTGTACTTAATGATGACATTTGAAATTTTACATTACAGTGGATATTTATCAGTTACTTTTCAATACCATTTACTTCCAATGCTCTACTCTGATTAAGATACCGTGAAAATGCTTTGGAAAAATGGGATGTTACAGAAGAGGATAAGGAGAGAGAGGGGAGAGGGGCGGTTTTTAGAGAGAGGGAGAGAGTGATTATAATATGATTTTTTTAAGAACACATGTTGAAGTAAAAAATGACAAGCTAAATCGTATGTAATTAAAATTGACTAATGAGAATCTTTTATGCATATTTTGTGCCTTTATAAAAACACAAAACAACTGTAATACCCGAAAATTTGTATTTCTCCTAAATATTACATTTTGATAAATGATACCTATTTAAAATAGGAGAGTATGTTATCTCTAAATTGTATAGTTTATTTATCATAATTCTTGGGCAACTTTCCTTTGAAATTTTAATAATCCAAGGATTAATTTTCTAATTTTCATTTAGGGATCATAAAATACAAAGTAATTATCATATTAAAGTATGGTTTTTAAATAACTAAAAGAAACAATAAAATATGATGAAAAAGACTTAAACAAATTAAGGAGAATTAATAGAAATTTGTGAGTAATTAAGTCTCTACCAATTGAATAAATTAGCAAATCTTCCTAGTTAATCAAATAGCTAATTAATGAAGAAATTAAGCATTTATTTTTTTTTTTTTTTTTTTGATTAGCTAAACAAATCATAGCAAATACAATGAGGGGTTAATTAAATCTGTAAATAAGCTTAAAACCTCTAGTACATAGATTAACCAATAGTAACCAAAGAAATAGGATGAGAATTTAAAAAGAAAAGATGAAGGCAAGAGAAAGGGGGGACGGTTTTTGGTGAGAGAAAAGGAGAGAGAGAAGAGAGAGAGAGAGGAAGAGGGAAAAGAGAGAGAGAGTGAGATTAAAATATAATTTTTGTTAGAATACATTTTTGAATTAGATTATTATATTCTCAATCCTATGCAATTAATATGGACCAATGAGAGTCCTTTGCTCATATTTTGTGTCTTCATGGAAGCACAAATTAACATGAGCCCTTGATAATAAAAGATGATCTAAGGGATGTAATTCTTGAACTTTTACTATAAATAGGGGCCTTGCCCTTCATAATTCTTCACCCCAAATCAAACTCCAAGAGTTGATTTCTAAGAGTAGAGTGAAGCAAAAAGGAGGAAGGGGTTGCAAGAAGCTTCAAGAGGTAAGCTTGCTTTTAGTTCTTTAGTTTTTAGTTCTTATGGTTCTTAGTAGCTTATAGTAGAATTGTTAGTTTTAATCTAGAAAATAGGTAAAGTAATTTCCCATAATTGTTTTCAAGCCTCATTGCATTGAAAGATGCTTGACAAGGTGGGAACATGTTGGGAAGTGACTTTTAGGATTAATAAAACAAGTTAGAGTAAGATAGGAATTATGGGGTGTTGCTGGGCAATGGGAGTCAGGTAGTTAGAGAGTAATATTTTATATGCAAGATTATCTTCAGAAATTCTGAAATAATTCATGAGTAAATTAGATATCTAGACTTTCTAAATATGTATAATATGTATCATTTTGAGTTTTGTTCAAGGAGATAAAAATTCTGAAAATAAGGCTACATTATTCTGGAAAAATTCTGGGCAGAGGTTGAAGATCATTAAATTGGAAATGATTCACTAATTCTGGGTGAACACCATTATTTTTTTCTCAAAAATAGACATGCTAAGGTTTCCAAGGAATTTTACGGAACCTCATTTCTATTTCTGTGGAATTAATAATGACTTTTCAAAAGTTGTCGAAAAATCTGCCCAGAAATGCTGAGGCTTGTCCCCGTTCCCCTTTAAATAAAAGGGGTATTATTAGAATAACAAATTCACTAGGAATAAAGAGTCAGTAGTGGCTAAAGTACCTCTTAGATTGTGATTTATAAATAAATAATGTGGTTGTACATTTATAGGCTATCCAAGAGACATAACGACAAACAGACGTACCGCTATCCACACCGACTAGTGTACGGACGCGTACCGTAACACTAACTCTGATGCTTATTGTATGCTTATATACGATAGATTATTTCATAGAGTCATGGACAAAACTTGGTCTTGAGTCATGCACTATGGTTAAGGCTCTGTCTTAATCACTGTTTACACATTTAGCTATATATGGGTTATAATCTTGATAATGCACAAGTGCAAAAAAAGGCTTTAAGACCGCCTCATTTAGAGCGGACAATGGACACCCCGGTCTTAAAAGAATGACCGGTGGCAGTTCCGTAAATATAAAGAACTTCTTGCACCGGACCAATTTTTCACCGCTCTTAAAAACATTATTGAGACCGACTAAAATACAACCGGTCTTAAAAATTGAACTGAAATTTCAATTACTTTCTAAATATATCTCATATAGCCGTACTTATATTTTCTGCGGTAAAACATAATAAGGAAAAATTTAAATACAAAAAGTCTAAAGTTTTAAGACCGGACTTATCAAAAAGACGGTCTTAAAAGTTTTCTTTTAAGACCGGACATATGATACTTCCGGTATGAAAAAAGTTCATTAATATTAAAACCGGCGTTTTACAAGGAACGGTCTTAAAGGTTAAACTTTTAAGATCGGACATTTAATATGACCGGGATTAATGTAAATATTAAGATCGTCTCTTTTTCATCCGGTCTTAAAAATCCACGCAAGTTATACATTTCTTTGCGCGAAAGCTTTTGTTACTCCGTGGAGAACCCTCGTTCACGTTCCGAAACCCTTCCCGTTGCATTACCTCTCTTCCTCGCCCATGTACCATTAGCCCCTGTTACTCTCTCATTTGCTCAGGCATTCCTCTCTTCCCCGTCTCAAAAATGGACGGTGAAAACGAATCTATTCGTGTTCGGCAACGCTAGTTCTGGTGTGACCGGGTGTGAGTGAGAACGAACCCTCTTCATCTCACAATGAGGCTCGTAATCGCCCGCACGCCGTGGTAGAAGAGGCACACGAATGATGGATGTGACCCTAAGTCGGACTTCCGGGTCAAAGCTCGAGATTCAGTTTGATGCAAGGTTGGAACCCGTCGGTCCTAATAAAAGCAAATATAATAGTTTTTGTTTACTGCCTAGCACGCAAAGAAGGTTAGCATCTTGACAAGATGAGTGGAAAAGTGTGGACTCTAAGAATGTAAAGGATCCTATTTGGGAGACTATCCGGGTTACATACACCGTCCCGATGTCGAAGTTGAAAGACAAGACATTGTCTTATTGTGTTGATCGGTGGAGGAAGTTTAAGACCTTTCTCGCTAACACGTATATTTTCTCCGATGTTCCGCCTGCCAAACATCCTTGGGAAGTTTACACATTTATTGATGAACAAATTTGGCGACAATTTGTTCTTATGCGGACCACTCCGAAGCGTGAGTTTATATTTAGTTTTGTTTTCCCTTTTGTTTGCTTATTAACTCGTGCGGATATGTGAATGTTATTGTGTTCATCTAATCCTGTTAGTTATAAAATGGTTCGGTGTGTGAATAGAAGTATACATTTCCTGCCTTTGTCTATGCAAGTCTGATATGTCAACCTTGAAAAGGTAAATTACTGATGAGAAGGTATTAATTGTGTAATGGTTTGTCTTGCAAAGGAAATGAATAGTCTTAAAAGGGGAAACTTTATATACCCAATTGTTACTATCTAATGGGACTGCTGATCCTTTGGATGCCTTAAAAAGGATCAAGTTTGTATTATTCTCGTAAGCATAATTCTCTTTTGTTTCTTAACCTATCTATCTAGCTAGCACTACAAAACATAGCTCCAATTTCTTCTACAATTCTACATCTTCCTTAAATAAAATGTTGAAACTTGATGAAGTGAAGAATTTGACTACTTTGTTTGATTGACGTTCATATGAAGCGAAGTTCTCTAATTCTCGTTAGTGACATGCATGGCTGGAATTTATAATTAATAGATGTTTTCAATCCCGATTCACGAAAAGAAGGGAACAAGCACAGGAGATAGGTAGAAAGAATGATTGCCCTCATAGGGCTTCTCGCGCGGATATCAAAAGGCCGAAAAAGATTTGATGGCGCTAAGCGGAAGAGATTGGATGATGAAGCGTAATCCAATCCTTCGTGATACATGCTCCTCCATCTCCAATACGTCGCGAGGATTTGTGGTTGCATATTCAGCAAAAGCCAAGCGGCGCCTACACGAGTGAACAAACTCGTCTAGTTGCTGAAAGAATTGTAAGTATCGTTATTGTTATTTTTTAGTTACTAAACATGTTTCATTACTAAGCTTCTCGTTATCTGTATCTTACAGGAAGATCTTAAAAAGAAAGAAGTAGAGGGATCTTTTGTGTCGGACGGGAGGAATGACGTTCGACCGTTGCGGACCGGAAACCGGATCACCCGGGCGTGTAAGGGGGATTGGAGGACGGGTAGGCATAAAGCAAGTCTTTGGTACATCCAAACGCCATAGACAAAGTATGGTTACCCGGGAGGAGATGGACCAGACGCCGGGCCGCTAATGAAGCTTGAATGATCGCAATGTTTCAATTCGAGATGAGCCGGATGAGGAAGGAACCGAGTCACCGCCGAGGCTGCTTTTGAGCAATCGTCCGAGAGACCGGTGTTCCCTTCACACACTCACTCCGCAACCGTGCAGCAGAGCACTAGAGGGAGCTGCATTGTTGGACGTCGAGCAACCCTGTGACCTTTATGTGGAGGATCCCGATCATCATGATGGACGATTATTGGTTGCAAAAGGGACTGTTCACAACTTGAGATCAACTGTATACCACCAACAAATGTCTGATGATGAAGTCAGAGTGTCAGTTGAAAAGGTGATCATTGATGCACAGCTCCCTCTCCAAACTGATGAGCTGAAGCTTGTGAGTGATGTCAAGGGAACCTTCATCCCTTGGCCAGTGAAACTTGTACATGTCTCTACTGCTCCTGAAGCTTCAAGCCCTCCTCCTCAAGTTCCATCCCCTCGTCAAGCTCCATCCCCTCCTCAAGCTCTATCCCCTCCTCAAGCTCTATCCCCATCGCAAAGTTTCGTTGCCCGGGAAAAAATATCCGATCCGATGAAGAGTGGATATTTTAAGGATAAATCGTGGCCGCCAATGAAGTAGTAGGCGTCCCTCATCCTATGCCCGTTCAAGTTGACACCGTTGATGTTGAGTCCCGCTCGCTTCCTCGACAGAGCTTACCGATGCAGTTGTTAGAATTTTTATGAAGTAAGTATCTTCGTCTATGAGTACATCATTTAAATGCATCGTTTAGACATACATACATATATACTAATTCCCTGATCAATGTCATTATGGTAGGTTCTTGCATTATGAATTGGTTCAAAGGTGCAGGATCAATGATTTTGGATTCTTGTGCCCTGTCTATTCAAGTCAAACAACCATGGAGGAGAGACAGGAGTACATATCAAAGAGGTTGTGTGAAGTGAGCAGAAAGTTGTACTTTTTGCCATTCTTCCACAGGTACATATCAAAAATCTTGTCCGCAATTCACTTAATTCTGCTACATATATCTCTGAGTATAGTTTATTGATGTGAATTTTCAGCCACATTTCGGCGTTGGTCCTCATGTGCATGGAGGAGCATAAAGTTATCTTCTTATGCTTCACTCACACCGAGCCATTGCCTACGTTGGTGCAGACCATCAACGAGTAAGCATGTCATTTTGATTCTCTTGTCGAAATCTCGCTTTGAATTTTCGGTGAATCATTGATAAATTTGTGATTTTGATGATAGTGCCATGAGGACCTTCCAAAGAGTAGAAAAGAAAAGGCATGGTACTCAGGACAAAGACCCCATATGGTGCACTGACCGAGGTTGGTACAATATTTGTAGCACACTTCGCCTTGTGAACTTGGTCATTGAGCTATATATATGCTCTTATATATATTTCTTGTTCTTTTTAGACCCGTCGGCAACCACGAGAGTCCAACTTATGTGGCCGTCACGTCATGAAACACATGTATGATATTACAAGGCGAGGGGATACTAAATTAAGCGCAAAGGTAAATGTATTTAATGTTACATATTATGCAAGTTAATTCAGTTTCGGCTTATTGTTACAAATGAAATATGCACGCAAGTTAATTCGATTCTTGTCTTTGATGTTACAGATGTTTCAATGCAAAACTCCCTTTTCGATGATGAACTGGAGCACATACGCAATGTGTTTTGTGAATATCTGTATGGTCCGATCTTAGAGTCGAAAAATGACAATAATTAATGTCCTAAATTCATTTGTAAGTATATTCGTAGCAACAATAATCGATCTTTCGTAAATTTGTTTATTTTTTTGAACAATTCATTTGTAAATATACATAGGCAATGTAAAATTCAATAAATAAATTTAGTTAATTTTTCAAACAATTTTTTTGTGTCCATTTTGGGTTTCTGAATGTATTATTGGATGGTGGATATAGCTATTTAATTTAGTGTTTGAAATATGAGACTTTTAGGATCGTTCATTAACAGCATGTCCGGTCTTAAAGGTCCGCAAAGTGTTCGGTGTAAAAAGTATGAGACTTTTAGGAACATATATTGCTTTAGTGTATCCGCTCCTAAAAGCTTAAAATACCACATGAACTTTTAGGTCCGGACGTATTATAAAAGGTCGGTCTTAAAAGTCACTCTTAAAAGCCCGCTTAACTTTTAGGACCGTATTTTTATAAATAATCGGTCTTAAAAGTCCTTTGCTTACAAGTCTGCTTAACTTTTAGGACCGTATGTTGTTATTTGTGCGATCTTAAAAGTCAATCACCTTTAAATACCTCTTTTCGGACAAATTAAATGGATAGGGTTGAAGACAACCGAGGTTACGCGTTCGCTCAAGCTAGGTCCTTCATTATCATCGTTTTTACCTCTCCATGTGTGTAGGCAGCATTATCGGTGTCCCTTTTATTTTGTCTTTTGTCTTTTTGTCGGAAAAAGAAGGAAGATAATGAAAAGGAGACTTTGTTTCTAACATGGGGAGGTAAAACCGACGACAACGAAGGTCCAACCTTGAGAAGAATAGTCACTTTGTTTGTTCTTATCCGAATAAGGTAAAAGCTCCTTTTTTTGTATGTTCTTAACCGTATTCCGCGAATTTCGTTGTTGGATTTACACGAGGACAATGTTTTGTTTGTTTCCTTTTGTCGGAAAAAGAAAGATGATAATGAAAAGGACAAGAGGCAATCGGATATGGAAACCAAAGCCGACAAAAATGGCGTATTTTTAGGACCGTCGATTTACTAACTAACGTCTTCGTTCTTTTATTTTAGGTTTTTTAGTCTCGCCATTATCCATCCTTCATAGTTGCCTTGTTTATTGCTTTCCAATTTTCGATAATGGGATAAAGTACTAAACTCGCACGAGAACAAAATTTAAAAATATTTTATTTACTAATTTTTTTACGCCGCCCTATAGGGGCAAGCGATCGAAAAAAAAAAATCAAAATAAAAAAGCAACAAAAAAAAACTAATCCCTCTCGTAGTCGGAGAGGGAGGGGTCGTCGGAGTTGTTGTTCATGGTATGAGCAAGCTGAACCAATTGGCCCAAATGTCGATCGATTTGATCGACGCGGGCCACTAGTGACTGCACCAATTGCTTCACAGTCGGATTTGGAGGAGGCGGTGGCGGAGGGCCGAGGTTGAAGAGGAGGAGGAGGAAACGGAGGACCGGGGAGCAGCCATTACGGTGGGGGCGAGGTTGAAGAGGAGGAGGAGGAAACGGAGGACCGGGGGAGAAGAATGTGAAGAAAGTACAAGTAACAACGGGTTTAAATAGAGAACCCATCCCGAACAATATGAAACGCCGGAAACTTTAATGAGGAGACGCATTGTTCATCGAATACGAGGAGACGCCTAGTTGGGAAGTTTATCTCGGAAGCCGAAGAGACTCGCATCATTCATTTGAGCAAAGTGTGTAAGTACCGGGTAAATGATAAAAGGTCGATCTTAAAAGTAAGACTTTTAGGACCGGACTTATTATAAAAGATCGGTCTAAACAAAAAAAAATAAATAATAGAATTTTATACCGCATACCTATAAGTACCGGGTTAATGATAAAAGGTCGGTCTTAAAAGTAATTTAGACTTTTAGGACCGAATATTTTAAAAAATGTCGGTCTTAAAATAAAATGAATTGCAAAAATATTAAATAATGGAATTTTATACGGCGTACCTATAACTCCTTATTAATTCCTCACTACCTCGTAACTCCAAACTACGTACGTGGCTATCTCGAGAACAGCTCTCGCCTTTATTAATTAACTCCTCATACCTCTCTCGCCTAACCGCTCAAAACCATGGTTAGATTCAAGAGAACCGCTCGTAGGGGTGCTCTTAGTCGTGATGCTCGTGCCTTCCGTCGATCGTTATACGGTGCGCCTCCTCCATCGAGAGTCCGTCCTATTGTGACATAAGAGTCTCGGGTCATTAGACCCATTGTTATTTCTTCGGATGATGAAGAGGTTCCCGCTCCCCTCTCCAACCTCTTGGCCCCACCGCGACTACTACGACCCCTCTCCTCTTTCCTCTAATGAAGCATTGTGGCTGAATCGAGTAAACAGAAACTTGCCGATCTCCCGGGAAATTAATGTTGTTCACGCCGAAATCGCCAAGGCTTTAAAGGATAATAAGCTTTAGGAGATGTTTAGTCGATACTTGTTTTTGATAATTTTTCCGCTTGTTTTTCTTTTGTATTTTTTCTTGTGTACGTGCATATGCAAGTAATATATGTAATTAAAGAAACTCCCGTTTTCCTTTAATTTTTATTCATTCGATTCTTTGCGCTCGCCAAATCCTTTTTTAGAAATCACAAAAACGAGGAATTTTAGGACCGGAGTATTATAAAACGGCGGTCTTAAAAAATTGTATATATAGAACCGTCTACTTTTTAATGAACTAGGTTTAATTGTCTCAATTTAGGTCAGGAGTATTATAAAACTCCGGTCTTAATAAAATCCCAAATATAAAACATGTCTTGCTCGTCGCGCGGAATATTAAATTTCTCTCTAAACTTCTCTTGTCGCGCCTAAAGTGTTACTCGGGTTCGCCGCCACTTCGTCGCCGGTTCGCATTGCTCTCTCGACAACCACTTTCTCGGTTCCTTAGCTAAACGTCTATAGACCAAGCTGTAAGAGGTGTTTCGGTTATATAACTTTATGATTTTCCCGCTCATCGTTCGGGTTTTTCCCGGGTTGAGCGAAATCGATCAAATGTTCTTGTGGGTTTATGTATTGTTAATGGATATTGTATTTTGAAGATTATAATTGCACTTTAGACCTACCCAACTGACCAATAAATGTTTTTATGTTACTCTTGCTGTCTACAACATCAACATTGATAATTGAATATTTCATACACTACTTTTTGTCTCTTGATTTATAATTTAGGACTCTTTAGCTAATAAATAATGGCTTTTATACTTATTTGGGCCTTGGGCCTTTTATTATATTTTAGCCATTATTTAATAATAAATTCCAGTTTTACATTGCTTCACCATTTTTACCATAACTCTTGAACGAGACATCGGATTTGCCTCATTTTTGTCTCATATTTCAGATGATTCAGAGAGCTACAATTGTTATGAAGACATGAAGAGCAAATTCGGACAAGAGGGCGGTTGATTTTGGAGCTGAATTCATATGTAATTTTGGGCTCGAATTTTGTAATTAAAGCCCATTTTATTTTATTTTCGTTCTGGGCCTGACTTGTGGATTGGAGCCCCATTTCGTTTTGCCATTTTAGGTTAAGTGAGGTAGCAGCCACAAACACACTCTCATTCACATTTTTAGAATTCAGAGGATCAAAATAGTAGTTTTCAAATTCTCTGCAATGTTCTTCGTGTTCTTCGCGTCCTTCATCTGTTTTTCGTCTTTCTTAATTATGTTCGGCTAAATTTCTGAGATTGATCCACGATGAGGGTCCCATCCACTATCCAGAGGATTCGCGCCTAATCGGTAACCGTCTAACTCATTTCGTATCCCTTAATCGAGATTTGATTTTTGGTTCGGATTGGGTTTTTGATTAAAACCCAAATCGATATTTCCCAAGGACGAAGTTGGATCGGGTTAAAGTATTTCTGTGCGATCGTCGGAGGTGCGCCAATGATTCGAACAAATTATGAACGATTGTTCAGTTGAGGGAATTTCTAGACAAATGCGAGATTTCGGTTTGTCTAGAGTCGATTATGAGTTCGGTTATAAAACTGTTTCATTCGAGGAAGGGTAGTGGGTGAATCCAAAATCGTGGGTTAATCCTTTAATCCTCTCGCTTTTCGTTTAATCTGTGTTATTTCGTTTTGTTTCTGCATATTTCCGTTTTCAATCTCTTTTGAATCAAAAACCCCGATTTTTCTGTTTGTTTTCTTCTTGTTCAAATTAAACCGATCGGCGAAGTCGTTGGGAAACGACCCAGGTTACATTATACGCAAATCCTTTTCTAATCTGGTTATTTTGGGAGATTACGGCAAATCTCGTCAAACATCAACGTTCGTGGCGGGAGAAGAAAGACTAAGCAAACGCATTTGAATTTATATGATACAAAAGTGAGTCCACAAGACCTTCACGCGATGCATTTAATTTCCTCGTCATGCATTTATTTTGGTTCTTGGATTCAACTGCGATACATTTATGACCAAAAGTGATTCTTCGTTCTGCATTTAATGAGCAAGTTTATCCGGAAAAAAAAAGGAAAAAAAAAAGACATAACCGACATTTGAGCATACATATGTATGTTAAATCTTTCCGTCTATATATATAGGAATTTTACTATGGATCATAGTTGGATAAATGCTAAACGGACGAGTGTTGAATATCAGAATGGGGTGAGGGACTTTATAAAATTTGCTAAACAAAATGCCCATGCTGAGGGTGGGAAGTTTTATTGCCCTTGTGTAAAATGTTTGAATGAGAGGCGACTAAGTCCGAAGTTATACACACACATTTAATTTGTGAAGGAATTTGTAAGACTTATACGGTATGGGTATGGCATGGTGAAAAAATACCAAGTGGGTCTCAACATAGGGAAGTGGCCTTTGATGATAATGACACGGATATGGATGATCACATAGAGGACATTATCCGTGATGTAGGAGAAGAGGCTTTTCATCAATCACATGCATATGGTAATATGTGCAGTGATGCGAGACCCCTCTATACCGTGGGTGTAAAAAATACCAATTGTTGAATGCTTTGTATTGAAATTGGTAAGCTTGAAGGCACGTCATGGATGGAGCGACAAGAGCTTTTCAGAAATGCTTGAGGCTTTTAAGGACATGCTTCCGGATGATAATGTATTGCCGCATCGATACTATGATGCTAAGAAAATACTTTGTCCACTGGGGATGGAGTACAAAAAGATCCATGCATGCCCGAATGATTGCGTGTTGTTTAGAAAAGAGTTTGAAGAGGAGCGAGAATTGTAGAAATGTGAAACCCCAAGGTATAAGTCAAATAAGGGGCCTGCAAAAGTGTTATGGTATCTTCCAATCATACCAAGGTTCAAGCGGTTGTTTGCGAATGAAAATGATGCAAAAAATTTGAGGTGGCGTGCGAGATGAGAGGATTTTGAAAGTGAAGGAAATCACCAAGAGGGGGTGAATTGGGGATTTTAAAATTCTTTTGGATCACCACACACAAGATAATATCAAGGCAAAGTGGAGATAGAGAAGAAGAGCTTGACATAGAAGATTTATATTGGTTCGGTCTAACTCCTTGACCTACGTCCAGTCCCTCTACTCCTCGGGATTTTCCACTATCACTCAAGAAAAATTACACACTGTACTCGGGATGATCCTCTCCTAGGACTCACTCCCCTTACAAGCCGTAATTGCTTACAACGAGATACACACTCGTAAACGAAGGATGCTCCTCAACCTAGGACACACTCCCCTTACAAGTTGTACTCTATAATCGATACCGACTCTATAAACGAAGGATGCTCCTCAACCTAGGACATACTCCCCCTTACAAGTTGTACTCTGATTTTCCCAATCTCCAAGTCACCTGACTTGAGATTATTACAATGAATGATATACAAGGAAATAACTCTCTCTAAGAGTAGATATGATAAGCACTGAAGCTCAATGTATCAAAGATACAATCAAATGAATAAACGAGAGAAAAAGCGATGTAATTCGTGTAAGTTTTACGTGACTTTGTCTTCTTTTTGTCCAACTTCAAATCTTCATGTATTTATAGTGATTTGAAGCTTGTGAACGTTATAGATCCGTTGAGGCTTCAACCCATTCGAAAATATAGCTGTTATGGGTGTTTCTTCATGGATCTATTTGCCGTGACCACTTGCCGGTCGAATATAGTGTTGGGAACTTTGTAGATTTGAATATTTGAATTTTGGCTCTTCAAGAAGTGTCTCATGTGGTCTTGTTTGAAGAATGATGATGTCCAGCTTTAATTGGTGGAGGCTTTGTTGTCTGCATTGAGAAATGGTTGTCTTCCTTTCCAGGCTGTCTTCCATTTGCTTGGTTAGAGAAGATATATATTTAAATATTGCAAGTTGCACAATGAGTTGCTTTATTTGACTTTTAAGCAAATCCAAATCTTCTGAAATCTCACAAGCAACTGGTTAAGAATGGTTAGAAATATAGATAAGAATCATATAAAACATATACAACCAATTCGAAGATTAAATCCTAAGTGAAAATCAAAACTGAACATTTTCGCAAAAGCAAAAGCTGCGTTCCGTCGTTGCTCGAAGCTACGAACTCGAGTTTGCTCTTCATTCAGATTATAAGGTTTTGCATCGTTCGAGCCAAACTCGAGGTTTGTATATTTAGGCTTCGAGTTTGCTGAACATTAAAAATGAAGTTTTGCTTAATCGAACCAAACTCGAGGTTTGCGTAGAGAACCGAGGTTTATAAAATTTGTTCGGGGCCAAACTCCGAGGTTTGCATTTTAGGCTCGAGTTTAGACTTCTATCGAGCAAACCATCGGAAATCAGTTTGAAACACATTTTGAATAAAACATGAACTCGAGTCTATAAGTGATGAACTCGAGTTTGACACTATTCATGTCAAAAATCTGTTTTAGTTCTCAAAACACAAACCGGAGGTTTCGGTGCAAACCGGAGGTTTTCTCAAGTTAAAATCATTTTGCTCTCGTAAGGCACGAACTCGAGTTCATAAACTTAAGCTCGATTTTGCTCAACTTGGAAAACTTTTGGAAAACTTTTTTTTTGACCGACGCAAACCCGAGGTTCATGGAAGCAAACCGGAGGTTCATGAAAATCTCATTTGAAATATTATTCCCGCCCGGGGAGGCAAACTCGAGTTCATCACTATGAACTCGAGTTTACATGTTTGTAAACTCATTGAAGGTTTAAACCGGAGGTGCGAACCCGAGGTTTGAAAAATTGAGTCTCAAGTTTAAAATTGTTTTCAAGTAAACATGCTCTCTGTCTCTCACGAACTCGAGTTCACAAGTGTACGCTCGAGTTCATCTAGTTGTCTCGATTTCAAACTTTTGGTCATGTCTCGGGTTCAAAGATCAAACTGGCAAGTTTGGCTTCTCTGTGAGCAACGAACTCGAGTTCGCCCGCCCTAGGCTCGAGTTCGACACTAACGGGATGTTTTTGAACCGAAATCAGCAAGGTTCAAAACTTTATTTTAACTTATCAAAAACATTCAGACTTGTTTGCAATTGTCGGTTATCATCAAAACACATATAGAACTAACAGATTTCGATGGAAAGCTTCGACATCGTGCCGATTCTTCTCAATGGAAGAAAATCGATCAATTATTTATGAACTTTGCGAAGAACCTAGGAACCTTAGGCTTGCCCTTAGCACGATGGCATGAATCCATATGGAAGCCTTAGCGGCATACATAGTTCATGGCCTGTACTACGATTATTTACAACTTATCTCCAATGTTATGCATGAAACGAAAGTACATCATGCTGTCTATGTTGATTTCGGGACCGAAACAACCGAACGACATTGATGTTTACCTTGACCCTTGATCGAAGACTTGAAGGAGTTGTGGGCGAGAAGGTGTTGATATTTTTGACTCTTTCAAGAAGGAGGTGTTTAAAATGCGAGCCATGATATTTTGTACTATAAACGACTTCCAAAGATATGGGAACTTGTCAGGGTATAGTGTAAAAAGCCATAAAGCATGTCCGGTTTGTGAAGAAGGCACACGCTACCATCAACTTCAACATGGAAGAAAGACGGTTTATCTTGGACATAGGAGATTTCTTAGACGGGGCCACCCATATCGTCGATTGAAGAAAGCCTTTTTGGTGGCCAAGAGTATGAAGATGCTCGGTGGCATTGACGGGAGCAAGTTTATGAAAAGGTGAAAAATATCAATGTCATATTCGGTAAGACTGCAAAGAGTAGGAAAGAAAAAAATATGGAAAAAGAGATCTCGTATTCTTCGATCTTCCATATTGGCGCAATCTTGATGTGAGACACGAGTATTGATGTCATGCATGTGGAGAAAAACGTATGTGATAGTATTGTCGGCACGCTTCTCAACATACAAGGTAGTTCCAAGGATGGTGTGAAGGCAAGATTGGATCGATAGCAATGGGAATACGCGAAGAGTTACATCCAAGGCCGGATGGGAAGAGAACTTATTGTCCCAGGCTTCTCATACTTTGTCTAAGGATGAGAAACGAAGTTTTTTGTGAGTGTTTACATGGCACAAAAGTTCCCACGGTGGTATTCTTCAAATTTGAAGAGGCTTGTATCGATGAAGGACTTGAAATTAGTAGGCCAAAAGTCTCATGATTGTCATGTCTTGATGCAACAGCTACTCCCAATAGCTATTCGAGGCATCGTCGAATATGATCTTCGGGTCGTTTTGACTAGACTTTGTGTCTTCTTCAATGCGCTTTGTAGTAAAGTTTTTGAGATTGAAAAGTTGGATGAATTGGAGAATGAAGGATATCTTATCTTGTGCCACCTTGAGAAAGCTTTTTGTTCCTACATTTTTTGACATCATGGTTCATCTAATTGTTGATCTAGTGAGGGAGATAAAGATGTGCGGCCCTATTCATTTACGGTGGATGTACCCAATTGAAAGATCTATGAAATTCCTAAAAGGGTACGTGAAGAACGCATTCCGGCCAGAAGCATCGATTGTTCAGAAATATGTTTCTGAAGAAGCCATGAAATTTTGTCAAGATTATTTGGCCAAAGTAAGACATATTGGGCTTCCAAAACGTCAGCATGCTGATAGGGGTAGACGAGGGGCTTCCGTAAAGAGTGTGGATCCTGATGAATTGTCACAAGTCCACTTATACATCTTCAATAACGTCGATGAAGTTCAAGCCGCATAGGCGCACATAAAGCGGTTGTAAGGAAAGAAAATCATCGAATGACGAACAAAGGTTGATTAGAGAGCATAACAACTTCGCAAACCGGTTCAAACAAAAGGTCGAGGGAGAGGAATGTGTTTCGATACAATCAAATGGTTAGCGGTGTGGTCCCGAGGTTGATGTCATAAGTTGGAATTCGTATGTGATCAATGGTTATACATTTTACACGAAGTCCCTAGATGATACTGACACGGTACCCGGAAAGTGGTGTTATGTTAGAGGCTGAATCTATGCACTTCTCCGGTTCGAAAGACAAGAGCCCTTTATTGGCGGTCATGCCATATTATAGGGTTATTGAAGAGATTTGGGAGGTGGACTATGTGAAAATTAGATTTCACATTTTCAAATGCAAGTGGGTTAATGTCAATAATGGTGTTCGGATCGATCGGCTAGGATTTACATTAGTCGATGTCAATGGTAGAAGTTTTGGAGATGAACCTTTTATTATGGCAGACTGAGCAAAACAAGTGTTCTATATCACCGATCAAAGAAAATAAAATGTGGTCCGTAGCCCTCCAAGGAAAGAGGGTCATTGATATTGATGAGGAAATGAATTCAAATTATAGTTTTCCCGAGAGTACTCCTTTTTCAAGGGGTCTACTAGGACATGACGAAGAAGATGAAGCGGATAATGAACCCGGCATAAGAAGTGATCATCAAGAAGGGATATGGGAAGATATCACTTTATAAAAGAGTCAAATCATAAGGTAATATTCATATGCAGATTTCTTTGAAGACTTTAAGGCTTTAACTATATATATTATATTCCTTCTATCTATGTTCATAGTTAATGTCACTGATTATGAATTTTGTTCTTGTTTTATTTTTGTGGCGGGATCCGATCCAAAGGGGCATGTTATATAAGAGGATGTTACGTTGTTGGGTGGGGGAATCGAGATGAAGGCATGGTGAATATTATTTTGGCGCATGTATGTTGTACTTGTAACTTATTGTATTTGTAAGTAAGTTATCTTATTGTATGAATTAATTTAGGTGTTGTAGTCATAGTAATCATTAATTAAGAGGCCAAATAGCTCATGGTGAATAATATTTGTATTCTTTTTCCAATTCAATTTATTCAAATAATTGTTCATAGCTTGTAGCTTAAAGTATCGACTTTTATGTCTTTGGATTGGGTGGTGGATTTGTGTATATATATAATCGGGAAGAACGGCGGGGAAAAATTCGGGAAAATTTAGACCGAAAATAATAAGCCGGTCTTAAATGTTCACTTGTTAAGACCGGACGTAATTATATGACCGGTCTTAAAGGTCGTGACGACTTTTGAGTTTTGATATTAAACCCGAGTCTTAAAAGTTGGTCTTTTAAGACCAGGGTATATTTAGACGTCTAGGTCTTAAATCAAAATCTTTAAGACCGGATGTATTTATCATCCACTCTTGAAAGTCGAGTCTTTTAAGACCGAGTGTATAATTAGTAAATCTGGTCTTAGAAGTAGCTATTTTCAGACCGTATGTGTCTTGTCCTAGGTCTTATAATTACGATCTTTTAAGAGTTTGTCTATTTTTTGGCGGTCTTAAAAGTTGAGCTTTAGGATCGAACAAAAAATATTTCGGCTTCATTTAGTACAACTTTTTAAGACCCAAGTTTTTAATTGTCCGAGGTCTTAAAAGAGTTTCTTTAAAGACCTAAGGTTCGATCGGTCTTAAATGGTAGACTTTTAATACTTGCATTTGGAATAAGACCGGTCGCATATCCGATCTACGACCCCTCTTTTGTCGGTCTTAAAAGCCTTTTTGCACTAGTGATCGTAAGATTGTTTTCCCAAGAGCGATGACACGACATGCTATTGTGGCACTGGTTAGTGCAAACGTGGGTGACTTTATATGTGATGTGTGCTGTGTGCTGTTGATATGTTAATCTTGCATCTGCTATGTGCTTATGTATTGATTACTGCTGTAATGTCATGAATATCTGTCATCCATATACTATATTACTTGAGCATGAGGTTAACATTATCGAGGTCCAATGGGTATTGGACCTCGGCTCTTACTATAGCATCGAGTGCGGAGGGCCAGAGGCGTATGATAAGGGTAAGTAGCACGCACGAAGACTCCATTTGAAGATTTTTATTTTGGATGTATAAATGTTAATTTTTGATTTATGGGACAAATGTCCGCTACGGATCAACATTTATGGTTAAATATTTTACTCTGATGTGCTCGGCTACTTACTCTTTTAAATTGCTCCGATGCCCCACTTTTGATTAAAAATACATAATTCTCGCTTTGAAACTGGTGTTACATTTTTGAGTATCGAGCAATTCATTGGCATGGATTTAACGAAGTTATTTCAAACCATTTGGTGCCAAAGCGGGGCTAATCATGTGGATCGATCGATCGATCCCCTTTAGTGAACTCGGTGAAACTTCTATGATAGACACTACTTGGCCAAATTGGTTGATTAACGGAGTTAGGTTCGAAAGCCTTTAAACTTAGAGCATGTTTTGAAAATGAGTACCGATATAACTGCACGGTATATTGTTGTAGAGATGGATAGGGATCCAAACCCTTATATGAACTATCATGGAAAGATGAGGCGTACGCCCGTAAGTCCGTAATTCGGAGCTAGTGGGACGTAGGCGAACCACGATTACTGTATAACCTCGCCCAATCCTGAATACCATCGTTCCTGGAATACGACCCCAAACCTACGAATACCATCCTTCAGGAATACGACCCAGGACCCGAATACCATCCTTGCGAGAATACGACCCGAGCCCTTATATCGCCCCCGGGCGGGAATACCCAGACGAACCCAACTACAACCCGGAACCAATTCATGTTGTACCCCTTAAATGTAGTATATCATGAACCGGGACCTCAGGTGAACCAACCCACTCTTCCGTGGGAGACAATTTCGCCCTATGCCAAATCGAAAGTCTTGAAAGCAACGAAGAAAATGAATCCCCATGCCTACATTATACCGAATGATAACACTTTGTTGACCCAAGCCTAAGAGTAGACTTTATGACAAGCGGAATAGACACGGCGACCGCTTAGGAAAATACCTTCGTTACCTAGACCTAGTCAAGAAATTCCATGAGATGTACTCGTAGGTTCATTTCCCACTCCTCCCGGGATCGGATTAGATCCAACCATGTACTACTTTCCACAAACACTCTTGGATATGGAAAGCAGAACGAACTTCTAGATGAAGGACCCATCCAAAGCGTTTATACTACATACTCCGTCTCAAAAGCTTTGTGTACTGAATATGTAGTAGAAGGACGAAGGAAGACGATGTACCGAGTAAGGCTGTGGAAGGAAGAAGTAGGAGCTATGTTGTGGTAGTATAGGCTATGGTGTATAAAAGCATTTCCTAAAAACCTAGAAAGGTTGTAAAAATACCTAATATACTAAAGGGTCTGTAATGTAAGCTAGTTTGATAAATGTGTTAGGAAGTACTTACACTATGACTTATTAATGATATGTTGAATGTGAATGTGTTTATGTTCTACATGACTATTCTCTCTAAACATTTATATCTATTGTTTCTTAATAACTAAGGGAATTACTGAATGGCAAATTTACGAGGAGCGACATTCCTAGAGGTAGAGGTAGAGGAAGAGGTAGACAACCTCGGATTACCAGTCCCGAACAATGAGGTCAGAAG